>CM055116.1:906334026-906934026 GCA_029206835.1 Rana muscosa | reverse complement strand
CAAAACTCACTCCCAAGCCTGCACATACCATACCAAGACTTGAACTTTGTGCAGCCGTGCTAGCAGTAGAAATTGCTGAGGTCATACGAAGTGAAATGGACACCAGAATTGATTCTTTCACCTTCTATACAGACAGTAAGGTAGTACTTGGTTACATAAACAACCAAACAAAACAATTTTATGTGTACGTCAGCAACAGGGTTGAACGTATCAAGAGATTCTCTCTACCAAGTCAATGGCATCACGTTCCCACTGAACTGAACCCAGCTGACTGTGGAACCAGAGCCGTGTCACCTGCCGCTCTTCAGGACAGCTTATGGCTGTCACCTCCAAGGTTTCTGTGTGAGGACTTTTACTTACTCCCTATTGACACCACCTATGGGCTAGTAAACCCTGAAGATGATAAGGAAATAAGAACTGTGAACACCTCACTCCACACTTCTGTAAGTACAAAACAGAAGCTGCGGTCACACCGTTATGAGCATCAATGGAAGCAGATGCAGCATCTAGCCAATGTATTCTGGCATCACTGGAAGAAAAAGTATCTTCATCACCTTCAAGGTCGTAACAAATGGCAAGCATCTAAGCCGAATCTTAAGGTTGGAGACCTCATCCTTCTAAAAGACAAGGAAGTTTGTCGAAATGAGTGGCCTATGGGTCTCATTACTAAAGTTATGCACAGCGGCGATAACAAAGTCCGGAAGGTAGAAGTTAAGGTAACCAAGGGAGGATCGACACGAACCTTTAGTCGACCAATTACAGAGTTAGTACTCCTTTTGCCAAGTGAGTGACTTGTGCAAGGACTAGCCATGCTGTTGGCATGGCGGGGAGTACATTGCTGCTATCTACAGGTTCTACTCAGAACTTTGGAATTCTTTGAAGACATCATACTGTCTTTATGTTCTTCATCCTGTTGAACTTACGTTTGTTATTTGCTTGTTGCATGTTTTTCATTACAGGTTCCAGGACATTTATCAGTATTGGACTTATTGAAATTATATATATTAGTTTAAGGTTATGAAATCTAAAGATTTCAGACGGGGAGTGTTGTTACACTATGTGATTATTCTTGCTCTGTGTCTTTAAGATCTGTCCCCTTCTTTCTAGCTGAACTCTCTCTCTCACCGTAGTTCTTTATATATCTCCTCCACTTCCTGATTCTGGTCATTACTCCTGTATATCTTCCATGCTAAACATCTTACATGTGGCTTACAACTGCAACGTTTTTCTACCTATGAATATCCATCATTAAACGGAACATTCGAAAGGATTCATCGTCTGTCGTCCTAACTGTGAGTTTATTCATTGAGTTAAACTGCCTGTATCGATGCAAGGGATGAATATCAAACCAGCTTGATTGAGTAAGGCCTACTTAAACCTGGAGATGAACTTTATCGCTTTGTAGTTGAGACAGAACAAGTTCCCCACAGACGATAGTAATTTGCTATCGTTTTTTTTTTCCCATCGGATAAATTTAAAACATGTTCTATTTTTTTAACACCGATGGAAAAAAGACAGATGGGACCCATACACGATCGGTTTGTCCGATGAAAAAAGTCCATCGGACTGTTTTCAACGGTAAAACCGATCGTGTGTACAGGGCTTAAGGCCATTTTTACCCTATGGTGTTATTGCATTGTGTGGACATTCATTTTTAAAAGCACTCCAATACAGTTACAACACACATGCACTGCAAAACACTTTTATTTTTTTATTTTTATTATGGGTAGATTAAAGCTGGATTAGAACCCATGTCAGGTTTTTATTGATAGCTGTGTCCCCACTGGGAAGTTTACCGCTGTAATGGTCCCTGTGACCATTGTCATCAGGACTGAATGCGATGGGAAAACAGAATATTGTTTGCCCCTCTTCCAAGTACAGTGACAATCTTCCAATGGGAAACTTGTTCCAGGGACAACTGCCTACAAAAAAAGGATAGTGGTTTAACCCTTTCCTACACTATACTAAACGTTAGGACAAAGGTGACCCTAGAACCAATCTGTTAATGTTTATGAAAAGCCACAACATAAAAATAATTGTAGAGCGTTTAAAGGTACCGTTTAGAGACAATACTTTTTACATAAAAATCATAAAAATATACATTTATTAACAACCAGATTAAAATTTAAATGAATCCAACATGGGCTGTTTGTGATGAAAATTTACTTGCACGAGGAGGGCGCATGTGCGGAGTCTAGCGGTGCAGTAATGCAGAGCTAGAGCTCCGTACCGTTTGTTGGGAGAGCCGGTATCCAGCGTTAACCCGCAAGTATAATTACATACCCGAGGGGTAGAACAAGTACCAGGGACCCTGTAGTCCATTTTGTGGGCAGAATTATAGCTCAGAGAGGGAGCGGTACCAAGTTAAAAAATCCTGTCATGAAAGCTCCTAAGGGGAGAACCGTGACTAAAGGGGCACAATCCTCTGCCTCATTCACAGCTTCTATGCGCTCACACAAGTTAAACCTGTCACAGCCTATATCCTCAGCTGACTCTGACAATGATTTATTTACCATACAAGACTCTCCTCAGACCCCACAAATAACTCCAGCCATATTTAAACAATTTGAAAATATGCTCCATAAAGCACTAAAGCAGACATCTGACCAAATTACCTCAAACCTCACAAGAGAGATAAGGGAAATTGGTAAGCGTACAGCTGCCTTAGAGATAAAAACTGAGGACTTAGAAAATATTTCTCTGGAACATTCAATGGAACTTGAAAATCTCAAAGAGGAAAATATCTTGCTTCACAACAAGCTAGAAGACCATGAGAATAGGGACAGGAGGTCCAATTTGCGAATCAGGGGTATCCCTGAGGCAATTCTTGATCTGCAATCTACAATTACTGCACTGTTCCAGGAATTGCAACCAGCCATTCCCATTGAAAGAATGGAATTTGACTGAATTCATCGAGCACTTGCTGCTAAAAAACCTGACGGTCCTCCACGGGACATCATAGTGAAACTACACTACTACCGCATAGGGATGAGCTTCGTGTTCGAGTCGAACATACGTTCGACTCGAACATCGGCTGTTCGATCGTTCGACGAAGATCCAACGATTTGGGCCGTTCGCGCCAAATTCGAGTGACGCGAACGGCCCACAATGCACTACGCCATCGCAGTGTCATCCAGGCGCTGTGATTGGCCAAGCATGCACTGTGACCCCGCATGCTTGGCCAATCACAGCGCCGGCAGCGAGGAGAGCAATGATTGGCCACAGGCAGGATGCCTGTGGCCAATTATTGCTGAGGGTGTTTAGTACACGCCCCACACTATAAAAGGCCGCCAGCACGGCGGCCTAGTGTAGTGTGTTCCGGAGCAGGGAAAGACAAGCATAGGCAGGGACAGTGACATTTATTTCTTTCTTGCTTAACCTGGATTCCTTTAGTTTAGGGAAAGAGAAGGATAGGTAGGGAGAGTGTCAGTGTGTTTTACTGTGCGAGTCCTTGTTTCTAGGGACAAAGAAGGAAAGTGAGGGGAATTCTCCTTGTGCTATAGTGTGCTTTAAAAAAACATTTTTTCTAGGGACAGAAAACTCTAGGTAGGGAGAGTGTCAGTTTCTTTCACTGTGCGAGTCCTTGTTTCTAGGGACAAAGAAGGAAAGTGAAGGGAATTCTCCTTGTGCTATAGTGTGCTTTAAAAAAACATTTTTTCTAGGGACAGAAAACTCTAGGTAGGGAGAGTGTCAGTTTCTTTCACTGTGCGAGTCCTTGTTTCTAGGGACAAAGAAGGAAAGTGAGGGGAATTCTCCTTGTGCTATAGTGTGCTAAAGCATTCCTCATCAACCATCTTTGAAATCCTTGTTTTTTGGACAGTCAGGGAAATTGTCGTTGTGCTATTCTGTGCAAAAGCAATCATCCTCAACCATATTTAGAAATCCTTAAGTAAAGGGACAGAGAAGGACACCTGAAGGTAGCCCTTATTGCTTTTTTACCATCTCCCTGCAGGCCATCTATTAGAATGTCTGGAAGGCAAACAAGGAGAGGCAGACAGTCAGGAGGCAATAAAAGAGGGCAAGCAGGCTCTGTGTCTGGGGGCAACAGTGCTGGTCGTGGACGCGGTGCATTGTCATCAGCACATGGCCATGGGACACGCTTGTCCTTCTTTTCGGCAGCTGGACATGTTGAGCCACATCATGCCGAAGACTTGGTAGAGTGGATGACCAAGCCCTCCTCCTCCTCCTCATCCTCTCTCACCCAGGCTCAGGATACTGGCAAAGCAGCTGCCAAAGCGTCCTCTTCCCTGGTATCAATGTCAGACTCATCATCAGTCACGCCTTCCCTAGACCCACCATGTCCTCCTCCTGAGGAGTCCCCCGAACTGTTTGAGCACAGTGTTGGGTACATGCTCCAGGAGGATGCCCAGCGTTTCGAAGGGTCTGATGATGAAACCCAGCTACAGGAAGGCAGTAGCGTGAGAGCAGACAGAGGGGATGCTCAAGAAGGACACCAATCTGGCAGTCATGTTCCAGCAGCTGCAGCATACTGCCAGATTGGCTCCAGTGATGAGGAGGGAGGGGATGATGAGGTCACTGACTCCACGTGGGTGCCTAATAGGAGAGAGGATGAGGAGGAGGCACATCTCCAATGAGGCAGGATGCCCTTTGGTGGCCAGCGTAAGGGCAGTACACCGACGGAATCACACCGCAGAGCTCCGCCTGTGCAGGGCGCTGCCTCTGCCCGTCATTCAAAAAGTTCCTTGGTGTGGGCCTTTTTTGAGGCTAGTGCATCAGATCGCACAGCTGCTGTTTGCAACATATGTCTCAAGCGTATATCGCGTGGCCAAAACATCAGCCGCTTGGGTACCACATGCCTGACCAGACATATGTTGACCTGCCATGCAGCTCGTTGGCAAGCCTACCTCAAAGACCCACACCAAAGAACAAAGCGGACCTCTCCTTGCACCGCATCAGCTGGGATCTCCAACCCCACTATAACTTCAGTCCTCTCTGAAACATGCACTGAGAGGAATGAAGGTGTAGAATTAGGTGTGTCACAGCCAAGTACTTGCGGCCACTCTGCTAGCAGTACACCGACGTCCGATTCTAGCAGGCAAATTTCCCTGCCCCAGCTGCTGGACCGTCGAAAGAAGTTCACTCCCAGCCATCCACATGCCCAGCGGTTGAATGCTAGCTTGGCTAAATTGCTAGCGCTTCAACTGCTGCCTTTTCAGTTGGTAGACTCGGCCCCCTTCCGTGAGTTTGTGCAATGTGCGGTTCCTCAGTGGCAGGTTCCCAAACGCCACTTTTTCTCACGGAAGGCTATTCCGGCTCTCTACCGGCATGTGGAAGTCAATGTCTTGGCCTCGCTGGACAGGGCGGTCAGCGGTAAGGTGCATATTACCGCTGACTCATGGTCCAGCAGGCATGGACAGGGACGTTACCTTTCTTTCACGGCCCATTGGGTCACTCTTTTGGCAGCTGGGAAGGATGCAGGACAAGGTGCAGTAGTGTTGGAGGTTGTTCCACCGCCACGCCTCCAAAATGCTACTACTGGTTGTGACACACCTCTCTCCTCCACCCCCTCCTCTTCTTCTTCCTCCATGGCCTCTTCCTGTGGTTTGTCCTATGAACCAGCGGTGCTCCGTAGCCGTTCACGGGGCTACGCAAGTACGCAGGCAAAAAGATGCCATGCCGTGCTTGCGCTGGTGTGTTTGGGGGACAGAAGCCACACTGGGGCAGAGGTCCTGTCTGCTCTGCAGGGCCAGGCCGAGAGGTGGTTGACGCCACGCCAGCTTAAGTCAGGAATGGTGGTTTGGGACAATGGCACCAACCTCCTCTCCGCCCTCCGACAGGGACAACTGACCCATGTGCCCTGTGTGGCTCACGTCCTTAACCTGGTGGTGCAGCGGTTCTTGGGCAGGTACCCGGGCTTACAGGATGTCCTGAGGCAGGCCAGGAAAGTCTGTGTGCATTTCCGCAGATCTTATAATGCCAGTGCTCGCCTGGCTGAGCTGCAAAAGGAGTTGAACCTGCCCAAGAACCGCCTTATATGTGACATGCCCACCAGGTGGAACTCAACGTTGGCCATGCTGCAGCGGCTGCACACGCAGCAGAGGGCCATCAATGAGTACCTGTGCGACTACGGCACCAGGACAGGGTCAGGGGAGCTTGTTTTTTTTTCTCCACGCCAGTGGGGCATGATCAGGGATGCATGCACTGTCCTGGCACCATTTGAGGAGGCCACGAGGATGGTGAGCAGTGACAGTGCATGCATCAGTGACACTGTACCTCTTGTCCACCTGTTGGAGCACACGCTGCGTGGAATAATGGACAGGGCACTTGAGGCAGGAAGAGGAGGACTTCCTTGCCTCTCAAGGCCCCCTTTACCCAGACAGTGTTCCTTCTGTCCCACCCATTGCACAGGAAGAGGAGGAGGAGGAGGAGGAGGAGGAGGATTGTGTCAGCATGGAGGTGGAGGCTGGCACTCAGCATCATCAGCAGCAGTCTTTTAGGGATGATTTACAGTCCCAAGAAACCAGTGGACTTGTACGTGGCTGGGAGGAGGTGGCTGCGGATCATGTCGTCCTTAGTGACCCAGAGGACTCCGGAGCGAATGCCTCAGCAAACCTACGCTGCATGGCCTCCCTGATCCTGCAAAGTCTGCGGAAGGATCCTCGTATTCTTCGGATCAAGGAGAGGGACCATTACTGGCTGGCCACTCTCCTTGATTCACGGTACAAGGGTAAGGTTGCGGACCTTATGTTACCTTCGCAGAGGGAGCAGAGGATGAGACAACTCCGGGAGGCCTTGCAGAAAGGTCTGTGCAACGCGTTCCCAGAGACTGGGAGGTTACAAACTCCTGGTCCTGGACAACGAGTTGCTGAGGCTTCGGCCAGTCAAAGAAGGAGCGGTGGGGAAGGTGGCCGTCTGACCGATGCGTTCAGACAATTCTTTAGTCCGCAGCCCCAAAGTATGATCGGTTCCAGCAACCATCGCCAGCGTCTGATAAACATGGTGCAGGAATATCTAGGGGCAAGGTCAGACTTGGACACCTTCCCCACCGAAAATCCTCTGGCTTACTGGGTCTTGAGGATGGATCACTGGCCAGAGCTTGCACAGTATGCAATTGAGCTACTGGCCTGTCCTGCATCCAGCGTTCTTTCGGAACGCACATTCAGTGCTGCTGGAGGATTTGTCACGGATCACAGGGTGCGCCTGTCCACCGACTCGGTTGATCGACTGACTTTCATCAAGATGAACCAGTCTTGGATCACCACCAGCTACCACACACCTGATGCTGATATAACAGACTAATTGATTTTAACATGTCACATCCCTTCAAGACTGATGCTGATGCTGAGTGCCTGTGCTGTTATGTTGACTGGCTATCCTCCTCCTCCGAGTCCTCAATGATACGATTGATGATGATAGCTTGGAAGATCATTTTTGTTTATGGGTGCCGCCACCAGTGGCTAAGGCCCAATTTTTCAGCCCCTGTTTTACAGGGGCGTGTAATTACAATTTTTTTAGCAATAATTTGCCATAGGGCTCATTGCTGTGCTCCAAGTACAGTATCTGTGAGGGGTTGGAGTGTTGTGGCACCAGTGCCTAAGGCCCAATTTTTCAGCCCCTGTTTAAAAGGGGCGTGTCATTACAATTTTTGAAGCAATACTTTGCAACAGGGCTCATTGCTGTGCTCCAAGTACAGTATCTGTGAGGGGTTGTAGTGTTGTGCCACCAGTGCCTAAGGCCCAATTTTTCAGCCCCTGTTCAACAGGGGCATGCAATTACAATTCTTGATCTAATAATTCACAGCAGGGCCCATTGCTGCACCCACCAAGAGTAACTGTCAGGGCTTACAGTGTTGTGGCACCAGCACCACCATCAAAGGCCCAATTTTTACTACCACTGTTCAACAATTATATGTAATTAAAATTCCTGATATAATAGTTGACAGCAGGGCGTTCCAGCACCAACCAAGAGTAACTGTGAGTGCTTACAGTGTTGTGCCAACACCAACAACTAAGGGGCCTATTTCTGCAGAGTATATACGGCAGGTCCCTACTTTCAAACATCCAACTTACAAACGACTCCTACTTGCAAACGCAAGAAGACAACAGGAAGTGAGAGGAAATCTACCACTAGGAAGGAAAATTCTCTCCTGTAAGAATAAATATGGGAGAAAGGTGTCTCCTCTGTACTGATGCTTTGTCAGCAATCCTTGTTTCAAGAAAAACACCACATTTCAAAAACAGTTGTCATTGGGACGGAAAGTGAGGTGAAATGTTCTGAACAGGGGCACAGACAGCAAAACAAATGTTACAGGGGTGATAACCCTTACCTATGTTTTCCAAAAAGTTTAAAAATAGATTTTTGGGCTGGAGCTACACTTCAACAATGTACCTGTTCAAAATTACAAACACATTCTACATAAGAACAAACCTACAGTCCCTGTCTTGTATGCACCGCCTGTATACGGCTGTTCAGAGTATATAGGGCCTTTTTTATTTTATGTGCGGTGTTCCCCTTAATATCCATACAAGACCCAAAGGGGCTGGTAATGGGCTGGGGTGGGGGGGGGGGGTCATGGGCTAGCTATGCCATTTTTCTTAAAGATTTTCATCCATATTACCGGGACCAGACATTACATTAAAGCCGCAAGCAGTTTTAAATGGCTTTTTTTTCCTTTAGAAGTGTCATTTTGTGCAGGGACAGTTCTAAACACGGGAAACACGTGGCACTTCACAGGCATACTTTAGACACCCCCCAGGTACGATATTTAAAGGAATATTTGACTTTTTTTTTTTCACTTTATGCATCATTAAAATGACTGCTCCCGAAAAACGACCGTTTTTAAAACTTCTTTTTGCATTGATACATGTCCCCTGGTGCAGAACCCGGGTTCCCAAACCCTTTTTAGGACAATAACATGCATAATAGTTGTTATAATTAGCACTTTAGAATTCTAACGTTCGCATCCATTGTATTTAATAGGGTTCTAATGTTCGTACGAACTTTCGGTCCGTTCGCGGGTTCTGGTGCGAACCGAACCCGGGGGTGTTCGGCTCATCACTACTACTGCACAAAAGAACTGCTTCTGTCATCAGCCAGAGATAAAAAACAGTTACATTTTCAAGGACATGAATACCAACTGTTTGTTGATTTGTCCCGAACTACAATTTCTAAGAGAAGAGCATTAAAACCCCTTCTTCAGGAACTCCAAAGCCATGATATCCCATATCAATGGGGATTCCCATTCTCTTTACGATTCGCCTATAAAGGGAAAAGATACACTTGCAGAACCTATGAAGAACTTCAACAAACACTCATAGATCTTCATTTAATGGATCCAGATCCAAGAAATACCTCTCTGCAGAGTAGAGCAATGCCCCTTTCATCCAAAGGGCATCACTCCCAACCCAATTTGGAAAATGGAAATCACCCATCCCACAAGAGAAGTCGTCATACATCTCCTCCTCAGGAAAGAGAAGATTCAATGGACTGACAGAAATCTCAAAGAAATCAACCTGTTCGCTTTTACCCTGCTATGGACCTTTTGAAGACATATTGTGCAACACATAGCACTTATTAACAAACTAATGCACAATAATAAGTGTTGCCCCAGATGCAGTCCCTTTTCACTTATAATGATTGCTCATAGTTTTCCAGTTAAGCTTAAATACTAAAAATGCTATCCAGCATACGGTTGAAGTTTATTTCAATTTTTTTTTTCTTTTTTGATCTACTTTTTTTTTTTTTAGCATAACTTAGGGTAAGCAAAAGTCCTGCTATCCTAGATTTTCTGGTTCTTGAAGAAGAACATTATATAGTTTCTCCTGACGTTCATTAGACTATTGAAGAACATAGGTCATACTTATTTTACCAGTCCCCCCCTCTTTGTAAGTCAAATGATTGATCTTATATTACTGAATGGGAACTAATAGAACAACAGTATTATTTACCTTTGGGGATCTTTTTTATTATTTCCCCTAGCCGACAGTTTAGTTATTACTCCTAGTGTGTAAAGGAGGACCCCCAATTCCTGCTCTATCCTCACCCTTTATTACCACCCCTCTAGTTTAGGTAGCTTCCTCACCAGGAGATCCTGGGGCAATCAGCAGATTTTCTTAAATTTTATAGTCCCTCCCCTGGAGTATTTACCTATAATATTAACAGTTTTCATATGAATTATTAGGTTAACGAATTATTCTTTATCGTATTATTCTTTTTAGATGGCTCTCCCCCCCTTTGAACGGGAGATCCGTGCACCCTACTTTGCCCCCCTCATTCGACCACATAAAACATGTGGAAGTCTGACGGAGGCGCTATTTCCCCAGTGGGGGATTTTTGCCCCCACTTGCGGAAAACATTTAAATGTGTCTTTATGTTAGTATATGTATTATTTTGTCTAATCCAGTCAAATTTTATTCCATTCTATCACTCTAGTATTGATCTTCTATCTGCTTTCCTTCCCCCTCTTCGATTCCACTCGGATCGCATTGAGTAACACGAATAACTTGGCAACAGGTAAGTCCTCCTTACCCACTCTACTACCATGGCACCATTAAACATTTTGTCCCTGAATGTTCAGGGACTGAACATTCCTCAAAAACGAACCAAGGCCTTCCGCGTATTTCATGCCAAAAAGGCACACATAGTTTGTTTACAAGAAACTCACTTCACAAAAACCACCACACCCAAATTTATATCCCATTTCTATCCGCAAACCTACACGGCCTCGGCTGCCTCCAAGCAACGGGGTACTCTCATAGCCTTCCATCGTTCTACCCCATTTACACTCCAATCACAAATAAAAGATCCTGAAGGACGATACTTAATTCTTACGGGCCACATAGTGGATACTGCAATAACTGTAGTTTCTTACTATGCACCAAATAAACAACCTAATCCATTTATGTCACATTTATTACAAGTAGTCAATGATCATAAAATAGGAACAGTTATGCTATGTGGTGACTCCAACCAGGTCCTCCTCCCATTTCTGGATAAATCCCCGTACACACCATCACAAACAAATGTCAAGAAGTCCTTCTCACAAATCCTATCCAAACATAATTTAGTAGATTCATGGAGAGAAGCCAACCCCACTACACGGAAATACACATACTATTCCCATCCCCACAAAACATTTTCAAGGATTGATCATATATTTCTAACTATAGGCATGCTCCCTGAAATCATTGCTGCAGACATAGTCCCCATTCCATGGTCCGACCATAATGCTGTACTCACCTCCATTAAATCATTATTACCCAAAGGCCATGATCGTACTTGGAATCTCCCAGACATTCTACTCAAACACCCAGCTTATCGCCAAACTATTGAACAAGACATAAAAGAATACATTACCCTTAACTCTAGCCCAGAAATTAGTATGCTAACTCTATGGGAAGCCCATAAACCAGTGATACGCAACACAATCCAGAAACAATCAGCTATATTTAAACGAGAACGAAAAACCCTTGCCCGTAAACTGGAAATGGATTTTAACACGCCCTTTATATCCCATCAAGAAAATCCATCCACATTAACTAAATCCCGATTAGACAAGACCCGTACTGCATACAACTTATTTCTCACAGAAGCCGTAGAAAAATCCTATAAACGCTCAAGATTTAACAGCTTCATGAAAGCTAATAATCCCGGGACATACCTTGCAAGAACACTCAATTCCCTAAACAAACCCTTTAAACCAATTCGGCTAAAACTAGCAAAGGAAGTATACACATGCAACCCTCACAAAATAGTCAAAAAATTTCATTCCCACCTATCCTCATTATATGCTTCATTTAATAACTTTGACCCGCTAGCTGCAGATACATTTTTCTCCGACTTACATTTGCCAGGACTTTCCCCTGACCAAAATAAAATCCTAGAAGAAATTCTTTCACCAGAAGATGTCGCCAAGTCTATTAAAGAATTAAAAATAAACAAGAGACCAGGCCCAGATGGCTACTCAGCTTTATATTACAGAACCTATACAGACATATTATCACCAATCTTAGCAGACGCCTTCAATGTATTATTGAAAGGAGAATCCTTTAGACAGGAAACCCTGACCGCCATTATTTGTATGATCCCAAAACCTCTCACGGATGATACCCTATGTACAAACTTTCGCCCAATTTCCCTTCTGAACCTAGATATCAAACTCTTAGCCAAAATATTGGCCAAAAGACTAAATAGAATAATAGGCAAGCTCATCCATAAGGATCAAGTAGGATTCATGCCAAAGCGGCAGGCGGGAGACAATGTCCGTCGGGCCGTATTGCTAGCCCACATAGCCAAAAAATGACGTATACCCTCCTGTTTTCTGTCCCTAGATATAAAAAAGGCCTTTGACTCCATAGCCTGGCCGTACCTTAATTACACATTACAAAAATGGGGTTTTGGCCCTCACTTCCTAACATGGATAGAAGCACTCTATAACAAACCAATTGCATATATAAAATACGCAGGCTATAAATCTAATTCCTTTAATATAGAAAGAGGAACGCGCCAGGGATGTCCACTCTCCCCCCTCCTATTCGCCTTCCTAATAGAACCCCTAGCTCAATGAATCCGCACAGATCCGACAATCACAGGCATCGAATTCGCTGGATACCATCATAAATTATGCCTATTTGCAGATGACATACTCCTATTTCTATCATCGCCACAAGTCTCTGGACCTAATCTTCTATCCGTTTTAGATAAATTTGCAGTGATTTCGGGACTTACAATAAACCCCAAAAAATCCATGGCCCTAGATATATCCCTCACTAAAGTAGAATCAGACTCGGCCAAAACTGCACTTCCTTTCATATGGACTGAGAGGTCAATCCCCTATTTAGGGATTCACCTAACAGCCTCATACTTAGATCTCTTTGCATAAAACTATCCCCCTCTCAAACAAATAACAACTCTTTTACAACAATGGACACATCTCCCAATTTCATGGATAGGTAAAATTAACGCAGTCAAAATGACAATTCTCCCTAAAATACTCTACTTATTTAGAGTCTTACCAATCCCTATCCCATCTTATTATCTTAGAATACTTCAAAGAAAAACATCAAATTATGTCTGGGGCTCCAAAAAACCCCATGTATCGTTACATACACTTTATTTACCGAAACTTAAGGGAGGCCTTGGGTTCCCTAATTTTGCTAATTATTATAGAGCGGCGCATATTGCCAGCCTGACTAAATATCACACTAATGATGAAATACCTATATGGGTAATAGTAGAAGCAGCAGAATGTGACCCTCTATCTATATCCAATGTACTATGGCTCCTCCCTAAAGAAAGGAAAACCCTAAGTAACCCTATTATAAAACACTTTTTAGCCGTATGGGATAACCTTAGATTTAAACATCAGCTACAATCACCTCACAACCCTCTCTTATCATTCCTTAAAAACCCTGCTTTTTACCCAGCATGGGTCTCATCCAAGTCATTTAGGGTATGGAATTCATTGAATATTACTCGGCTTAATAACCTAACCTCTACATCATCCTTTCATACGTTTCCTACCCTTTGCGACACCTATAACTTGCCGAACTCTGAACTTTTCAGATATCTCCAAATTAAAACTTTTACGCACCTTTGTTAATTACTGACACCCCTTTATCCCAACTTACAATATTTGAATCTGCATGTTTAAAAGACCCCCATTCAAGAGGACTAATATCGTCAATATACACCCACATTACAATTTACCCAGGTTTAGACAAACCACCTTATGCACGTAAATGGGAGGAGGACCTGGAAAGAGAATTCGATGTGGCTGATTGGTCCAAAATATGGTCTATAACAAAATCTTCTTCACCAAATGTTCTGGCGGTAGAAACCAACTATAAAGTTCTAACTCGTTGGTACCTCATTCCCTACAGATTGGCAAAATTTACGCCAAACCAAACAGGCCAATGCTTCCGGGGCTGTCCCGACCCGGGCACCCACCTACACATTTGGTGGTCTTGCCCGTTGATACAATTATACCGGGAACAGATATTTGAAACTGCCTCCAGAATATTTGGCTTCACTATACATCCTGACCCAGCCACGGCCTTGCTCAATCTAAAACCAGATTACATCACATATAAACAATTTAAACTTCTCACTCAATTGTTTACGGCAGCCAAACAAACAATTGCAAAAGCATGGAGGACCCCTAAACTGGAAATAGCCGAGACCATACGTAGAGTCAATGAATTTATGGCTCACGCCAAAATGCTAGCCATAGAAAGAGATCAAATTCCAATCTTTGAAAAGTTATGGAACCCTTGGATTAAATATCACCTATCTTCATTCCGCGAAGACTTGATTCTCATGCCATGGTAGCAGGTGGACCATATTGTGAACACTCTATTATCCTGTTGTAACACACAGGTCAAAGACCAATGAACTCGAGCCATCCGAGTGGACTCCTATACCCCCCCTCTACTTTCCTACTATCCTATTCTACCTATTTTTATGTTACCTACTTATCCATTTCTATTTTCATGTAATTTTTACGCTATCTTTTACATCCATTTAAAGTTCACTTAGATCTTTATTTTTACTTGAAAAGCATTATCTAAGCAGCAATATAATATTGCACTATGTAATTAGTTCTCAATTGTACTAAACCAAATAATATTTGTTTGTTCGATATCTTACCATCTACTGTAACATACATCTAGTGCGTAGATGTATCCACCGTTGATTTCTGCTTAGCCCTTAGAAACTATACAGCAATATGCACATTGTAGACCATGAATTTACTATTTATTCTTTATAATAGAAATGTGTAGTCAATGTTTTACAACCATTATAAATGTATGATCTGTACATTTCTGTTACATCTCTTTCAATAAAATACTTTAACACGGAATCCAACATGGATCCTAAAATGCTGCATGGTTCTAATAATAACCTATTAGGTTTTCCCAGACACCTGGAGGTAATTCTCACCCTGCTGCATGCTGGGAATTTCTGCCCCCATTCTATTGCTAGTACTAAACTTTCCCTGTTTATAGACATTTTGTCTAGCTGTCGACTGATGAATGCCTGTACACTTTGAGATTGCTTTGTATCCTTTTCCAAATTTATACAGATCAACTACTGTTGATCGTATGTCTTCAGAGAGCAACTTTTTTGCGAGGCATGGCTCACATCAGCTGATGCTTCTTATAAATGGCAATCTTAACATTTTTGAGTGTATTTTATCAATTAAAATGGTGCTATACCACACCTCCAAACTCATTTCCTTAATTGGACTCCAGGTATGAAGACTACTCACTCCAAATGGCTTTCAGCAAAGTAATTCATCTATGGGTTCATGTACTTTTTCCTCCAGCACTGTGAATATTTAATGGGTGTGTTCAAAAAAGACACAAGAAGTCAGAGTTGTTTTGTGCGTTATCTGCTCAAACCTATTGTGTTTGTCTATTGTTGTGACTTAGATGAGGGTCAGATCACATTTTATGGCAAATGACTGCGGAAAATCTGTTGTTCCAGGAATTGGGTAGATAGAGCCACTGGTTCAGTTAAAGGGTTAAAAGGTCTAGGCTGAAACTAGCAGGGAGGTAGCATGATGCTCATGAACTACAACTAGCCTGAAACTTTCTAACTTTATCAGTAAGGTTGGCTTGTATTTTTTTGTGCAGGAGAATGTTGTTCATTCTAGACTCAGTTGTGACCGGGAATAGGGTTGGCAATTTCCATTCCTTTACAATTGTTTGTTTTGCTACCATGAAACATACAAAAACCGTTTGAAGGTGTATTTGTTTATACCTGGGAGCTTACGGTTCAAGAGAGCGTGTTGAGCAGCAAAAAGGATAGGAGTATTTGAAAATTCCAAAATCATCTGATATACAGTGGAACAGAAACGGTGTTGGTAGAACAGGATTTAGTCGTTTCCCAAATTTGGGCCCAATCATGGGCATCCAACTCTATCCCTAGATCTGGAAACCATCGTTGAGTGTAAGTGGTGCTTGTTAAAACGAGGGAGCTATGAGCTTTGGGTATAGAAAAAAATTCAGACCGAGGGAGGGCGTGTGGGTCTGAAGCACATTTTGGATTCAAAGCATGTGAGCATCCTAGGCCCCTCCAGGTATCGAATACTGGTTTGTAAGAAGTGTTATCTGTAGGGATCAAAAAAGTTCACTGTGTGGGATCTCTTTTTTTTTTTTTTGTTGCAATCCTTTTTTTCAGTTATGAAATGTTATATCTGAGTGAGATTTTTAGTGGTCCATTTTCAGAATGTCTAAGGAATGAAGAGGCTCAGAAGAAATGAAGGGTTATGAGTAAAGTCCTTAAGGGTTTTGTGCAGATACATGAGATACCATATCCCAAATTCTTAAAATAAGTTTGGTGAACGGGTTAGAAATAAAACATCTGTCTGATGGGTGGAGCCAGAACAATTTGTCCAGGGTTAAAGCTCAGGGACACCCAAATGGGGGCTTCAGGTCGGGTATGGAATTTTGGTATGTGGGCTAATTGTCCTGATAACAGTTTTGGAGGTGTCGGACCACCTGAGTATTTACTTCTAACAAGTGTAGCTCTACTTAACCAAGGTCCAGCATTATGCCATACAAAAGATACGATTTAGCACTGCAGAGATTAAAGCATTGTAGAGGAAACTCATATTGAAAGAATGTGAAAATGGTACAACATTTGGTAAGGTGCTTAATTTTAATGGCCCCCACTCTCCCTACTCATGAGATTGGACATTTATCCCATTCCAACAGGACTAATTTGAGTTTCCTCTATAGAAGGATATAGTTGATAATGTAGAGATCATCATAGGAGGTAGTCAGATGAATGCCCAGATTTGAGAGGGGGAATGGTTGTCAATAAAAATAGTTTTAAAGTTGGGGCGAGACAATCATGTGTTAAAGTGAAATTAAGTGGTTGGGATTTATTTTCTTTAGTTCCATGGATTGCAAGATTAGCTCAAAGTGCAATAGCCAGGGGCTCTATCAATTTCAAGAGGCTCTATTGTGAATAGCAGTGGTAAAAGGGGTATTTTCCATATTTTTTTTTACTGAATCGAAGTACAAATAGTTAGCAATTCTTTGTGTTCCAAATGATCAATAAGACTGTAAATTTGTCCACAAGACCAAGGAAATACTGAAAGCTCATCCCAGGTAAAGCCTGTGTGAGCATTTTCAGGTGGTTGAAGCAAAGGGTTGGCAAATTACTATTGACCCAATACCTCTTAATAATACAAACACTTGGTTCCCATTTGATTTTCTTCTTTTAAGCCAAGAGAACCATTCTACATGACTGGAAAAAAAGTCAGCCCTCCAACCATACATCAATTATGCCTCTACAAAAAGGCATCTTCCTAAATATAAAATATACGTAGGCAGAGTTCACCCTAAGTAGTTTTATAAATATGGCAACTGTTGCTGGACTCCATTACAATTCAGTTGTCCATCTCTTCATCTCCTGCTTTGCCATCATACAGTGGGGGAAATAATTATTTGACCCCTTGCTAATTTTGTAGGTTTTCCCATTTACAAAGAAATGAAAGGTCTATAATTTTTATCATAGGGGTATTTTAAATGATAGAGACAGAATATCAACCAAAAATCTAGAAAAAAATACATGATACAAATGTTATAAATTAAGTTGCAGTAAAGTAAAAAGTTTTTGATCCCCAAGCAAAACATGACTTCGTACTTGGTGGAGAAACCATTGTTGGAAAGCACAGAGGTAAGAGGTTTCTTGTAGTTAGTTACCAGGTTTGCACACATCTCAGGAGGGATTTTGGTCCACTCTTTACAGATCTTCTCTAAAATCCTTAAGGTTTCTTAGCTGTCACTTGGCAACTCGAAGTTTCAGTTCCCTGCTCAAATTTTCTATACGATTAAGGTCTGGAGACTGACTAGGCCACTCCATGATGTTAACGTGCTTCTTCTTGAGCCACTTCTTGGTTGCCTTGGCGGTATGTTTTAGGTCATTTCCATGCTGAAAGACCCATCCATGACCTATCTTAAGTGTTCTGGCTGAGGGAAGAAGGTTTTCTTCCAAGAATTTACAATACATGGTCCCTCAATGCAGCAAAGTCGGTCTGTACCTTTAGCAGAGAAACAGCCCCAAAGCATAATGTTTCCGCCTTCTTGCTTGACTGTAGGGATAGGGTTGGTAGGGTCATAGTCTGCATTTTTATTCCTTTAAACGTAGTGAGCCCCTCTCCTCAAGAAGGCACGTGTACAGTCATGCCAAATAGGAATGGGCCGAACGACCCCCTTTTTGGTTCGCAGAAGTACCTTCGAATATTGCGAAAGTTCGGAACCGAATAGCGAACCCCTTTGAAGTCTATGGGATCTGACCTGTAAAAATCAAATGTGCTTATTTTGAAGGCTTATATGCAAGTAATTGGGCATACAATGGTTATGGGGGTCCGGGCACTGCCCTGGGGGAACATGTATCAATGAAAAAAAGTTTGTAAAAAAATATTTTTAAATGAGCAGTGATTTATTGATGCTTAAAGTGAAAACATTAAAATGAAAAATTCCTTTAAATATAGTGCCTGGTGGGTCCCCTTAATCTAACTGTAAAGTGGCACATCTGTACTGTGTATAGAAGCTGCTGCAGCAATATTTGCATTAATAAAGCCCCAAAAAAATAAAATTTTCCCTGCAAGTTTTCTTTATTTTGTAAGCAACCAACAGCTTGGGGCGCCAGTCTGTATGATGAGGCCACAATGTGGTGCACTGGGAACAAGATTAGAGATTTTTTGGATAAATTCTGGTGTCTCTTCCACAGACTTTGGATAGAAGAAACGGGTGCAGAAAAGCTGGTCTTTGGGTGTCGGTGGCGCTTTTACACCGTAACCCTATAAGAGGTACTCTTGATGAAAGCAACAATTGGCCTTGCTGTAAAAAATTGCAATGAAATTAACCTGTTAAACAGGTGTGGAAAAGTTGGTCTTTGGGCGTCGGTGGCGCTTTCACACTGTAACCCTATGGGCTAGTTTACACTTGCTTCAAAACATGAGTTCGGACACGCTTTGTTAAAGCTCTTTGAACGCCAGTCAAAGCCCCTGTCACTAAATAAAATGGTTAGCTTACAGTTCTGTTTACACCTTACTTTTGCTCGGTGCTTCGATGAGTCTTCGGTGGAGCTTCAGGCAAGCTTTGCCATAGACTTTGGTGATGCTTTGAAGCACCACTGAAGCTACATGGGGTATAATTTTTGAAGTGAAGCCAAAGCAAAGCAAAAGCAGGTGTAAACAGAACTGTAAGCTAACCATTTTATTTAGTGACAGGGGCTTTAACTAGCGTTCAGAGAACTTTACAAAAGCATGTCCGAAACCTTGTTTCGAAGCAAGTAAACAACTGTTAATGTGTGTTGAAGCCGAAGCAAGTGTATATGAGCCCTGTAAGAGATATACTTGATGAAAGCAAGAATTGGCCTTGCTGTCAAAAACTGCAATTATTTGCACCTGTGAAATTGGTCTTTGATAATTGTGCCCATGAAACCTACACCAAAAACATTCTTCTAGATTAAATCAACACCCACAACGCTAGGCAGCCTAGTCCTGAGGAGATTCCACATCCCAAAAAACACTTAATTGGTGTCATTGGCCTCAGGGGCTTCATAGCTGCTGGTAATCCAGGACTGATTCATTTTGACAAATGCTAGACGGTCCACAGAGTGTGTGGACAGACATGTTGTATCATCAGTAACAAAACTTCCAGCAGCACTGAATGCCCAGTCGGAAAGCATGCTGGATGCAGGGCAGCCCAGCAGGTCAGTTGCATACTGGGAAAGTTCTGGCCAGTGGTCTAGTCTCATGACCCATTAAGCCAGTGGATCGTCGACTGGAAAGTTCCTCCATCTGTTTTTCGCCTCAGAAAATCATCCACCATGTATTGCAGATGCTGCTGATGGGATGTGGAAGCTGACAGCCCTGGGCGGCAAGGACTAAAAAAATTGTGAAATACATCATGTGGGCGGCCGTCTTCTCCACTGCTCCTCTCTTGACCAACAGACGCCTTAAAAATATGTTTACCATGACACTGTATCCTACCAGAGTCGGGAAAAGCATTTGATAAACTCCTATTTAAGTTGTCCTCAGGAGATTTATTCTTCTGTACTCTGTGGGGACGGGATGAGTTCTGAAACTTTCCCCTTGTAACGGTGGTCAAGGGCTGCCAACCAATAGTGATCCTTCTCCTTTATGCCATGTATTCTTGGGTCCTTGCACAGGCTTTGAAGCACAAGAGAGCCCATACACCACAAATTTGCGGAAGCATGAGAAGCAGTCTCCTCTGGGTCACTGAGGATTATAGTATCTGAAACTGATTCCTCCCAGCCACGTACTACTCTCAAGGGTTCTGGGGATGGAAAACCATCTCTTACTGCAGGGATATGCAATTAGTGGACCTCCAGCTGTTGCCAAACTACAAGTCCCATGAGGCATAGCGAGACTCTGACAGCAGCAAGCATGATACGAGGAGGCAGAGGCATGATGGGACTTGTAGTTTTGCAACAGCTGGAGGTCCGCTAATTGCATATCCATGTCTTACTGTTTGACGCATGTCTGTCTTCCTCTGCTTCGATGCCTCCAAAACTGACAGAATCATCATCCTCCTCCTTCTCCTCTTGTGTGTTCTGTGGTGTAGGAACAATGGCGTCTGCATAAAGTGGGCCTTGAGAGGAAAGGAAGTCCTCTCTTCCTCCCACTGCTCTGCCTCGAATGCCCTGTCCATAATGCCATGCAGAGTCTGCTCCAGCAGGATAACAGGGATTGTATAACTGGTGCATGCATTGTCATGGCTCACCATCCTTGTGGCTTCCTCAAATGGTGACAGTACAGTGCATGCACAAGCCCCTCACATTACTGTTGTAAGGTTACAGCATGGATGAATCAAGTACTTTGGACAGGGGTCTTCGGAGGGTCCCTCTTAGATGTATGCAGGAATGGACCATAGATGTGATACAGCCTTTGCCTCCAGTTAGCTCAATTAGGGTGATGCAAAATGGAAGAAAGATCCCAATAGCGTGATACCGCTTAAAATTTACAATTTATTCAAAAGCACAAAGTAGATACTCACTTTTGTATTAAAATGCTTCGAATGGCACTCCACGAGCATTGAGCTTGTATGTTTCTGTCACTTCCAGTTTCGCCTATTGCTCCAATCCCGACGTGTATAGTCGCATCACGTCACTTCATCAGGACTTCCCCTTCTAGTCTAGACAATGGACAGGGCCATGTATTGTAAAATCTCGGATGAGAACCACCTTCCCTCAACCAGAACACTGAAGATGGGTTTTGTATGGGTGCACAGAATTGGATAATCTGGGATCCTCTGCCACAGGACTCAACACCGAACTTCCAGCCAAACAGTCAAGAGCCTTTAAGCCGACCCGGCAGACTGTAAGGTGAAAATTAGTTGCGGTGCATCCTCCAATAGATTTACCAGGCCCTCAAGACACCAGCCTTCCGCTTGGTCTTTTCCAGGACAGGTCCTCCCCTGGTTTCCTCCATTGAGTGGCTTCCTCCCTCAGGACGGACAGCCCAGGATCACCTTCGAGGTGCAGACCCAGTCAGCATAACTGGGCCTACTGGTTGGAGTTGCGGCCACGGACCAGCATGGTTCTGAGGCCAAAAATCACACAATACACCCCTCCCACCAGGAGGGCCGTGAGGGGACGAAGGACCCCCCCTAAGATGGTGTCTGCCCCTTAAGTACCCTTCCCCAGCATGCTCAGCGGGTAGACCACGCCCACTGAACTGTTCCCGGGGGGAAGGTACCCAATACAGTCTGGCCTGTCAGTCTTCCACATTGGCCTGGAGTGGCAACGCCACCTACAGGCAAACAGTGAGAAGTCTGTCTGACACAGCCATAGCCAGAACAGAGGCTAATTTAACATTAATTATGTACATCTGAGCCTAACTATTGGTTCAGATACCCTCTAAATTGAACATAGCGCCCCAGTCATTGGGCGCAGGACGCTACACACCTATACTTGTATGTCTGCTCTTGCCTTCCAATCAATTTGTCCTGGACAGGAAGGGAGAGCAAAGTGTGAGTGTTGTTTGTATATGAATTTGTGTAGTATGTTGGATGTTTCAACACAGGTAATGTGTCTGTTGTAGTCTAAATTTGCAAAATAACAAACCTTAAAGAAAATTAAGCACATACCCACCCCATAAGGCAGCCAATTGCATTTGGAGTATATACAAGATCTTTTTATATAAAAAAAAGTACTGCTAGATTTCAAGCTTTGCTAGACACTGCACTGATATAAAAGTAACATAGCAGGAGATCCCAACTGCTTTAGTCTGCTCCTATGGTCATGGCTTGGGACATGCATTTGACTAAAAATAAATTCCTACTGGGGCCACTTTTAGCTTCAATGTACTTGTTTTGATTTAAAAAAAATCAAACATCCAACAACATACCCTTTTGTAGGTTGGATGTGAAAGGGTCATAGATGATAAATGTTTTTAACGTTAGCGTTTCTTAGCTCAATAAATCGTTAAAAGTGCATTGCAGCAGAGATTGCATGCAGAGTGGAATTCTTTATAAGCTGAATATCGGAGAACTCTTCTCTGCTTAATGTGGTGTTATAAACGAATGTGCTGCATTTTTTCTCCAGGTGAAATGTATAAACATAAGAAAATACAAGTTTTTTTATTTATAGAACTATTCCAACCCATTTTGCCTTGCAATTTGTTGGAGAGAAGCTCGATTCTGACAACGCCTGCATTTACTACAGAAAGAAATGAAAAATACTGTGGAAGAAGAATGTTGGGACAACATGCCAACAATAGATTTCGATTTTTCCACCATGTTTTTCTTTGCCTTCTAAATAAACCTGTACTTTGTCCACGTATGGGCATGGTGGCTTCACAAATAGCACATTTTTAACTTTTCATCATTTCAAGTGGTGGAATAGAGCAGCAGAGAGGAAATAAAATTAGCCAGTACTCACTCCCCTTCCTCCCAGGTGCCAACGCTGTTGCGTGCTCAGCCTAGCATAAATTCTAATTCATGATTTGGAACTTGCATGAGGCTTTCACTCTTCACTCCCTTCAATTAAAATGAAAAGCAGTACTGCAACTTGTGGGGTCAGCTTTAAAGGTGAACCTGTTGCTTTGCGCTGACTGGGCAAAACGCAGATTCACTTTAATGCATACAACAAATTAATTCTTGTGAGACAATACCCCCAAAAGAAAGAAAAGAAAAATAGTGAGACCACTTCTATATTAAATGTACTGACGATCTTATGTATATGGTAGCAATGCCCAGGAATTCAACATTTCTCTTTCCGTCCATGGACTGACACAGCCGCTTCATACTTGACAAAGTGGGTTATGTTCCCTGCTCATAGGAGAAGACTAGGCAGAATGTTAGATGTTTTAACATACATTCATATACCAGAGCTGAACAGCCCCGCCCAGGGGGCGGTTCCTTCCGGACATAACCCTCCTACCTGCAGCCAACAGCCTCAGTTTTTTTCTGCCTAGCAGAGGAGAGGACGTGGCTCTCTTCGGAGCCAGTCTCCTGAAGAAATATTTTATTATTTTTTATTTATTTTTTTATTTATTTTTTGAGATCTATCAACAGTCGGCTGGGCAACAGGTTGGGTAGTTCGCTATCCTCATAGTCTTCCCAGTCCGACCATCGAGCGTGCTGATCCTTGCTCAACACATAGCGTGATATCAGTCCACGACATGCCCCACGACTCCAGGGGTGGCCGGTGGGCTTTTATGCTCCAGGGTCCACATTTGACTAAACAGTTATGCTGTATCTTTCACAGCGGACCGGGCCGACAGCTACTCAATACCGCACTCTGATAGGTCTGTCAGGAACACACCAGTGTGTCCTTCATGGACGGGTAAGTAGTCCCTCCAGCCTCCGCAGGTGAGTACATGCTGTGTGTTCCTATACTTGGGGGGGGTTTCCTGTCTCCCCCTTGTTTGTGGCTACTCTGTCACCTACTCTGGCGATGCGCTGACTGGGGGCTCCTGGGGGTCACTCTGTCCCGGTGGGGGTCCTTGGGGGTCTGCATGGTGATGTGGGGTATTGTGGTGTCGTTTTGGGCCTTGTGCGCCGTTTGGCGCCATGTTCTTATTTGTGTGTGTGGTCGCATTGAAAACCGCATTGGTGGCCATCTTGCCGTAGCCCTGTGGCGCACTTGTATAGGCCATTTTCTTGAAGCCGCGCGCGCTTTTGTACTAATTTGGCCTCTATCGCTGCCTGGAATGGCGCGATTCTCCTCACAATCTCCTCACTGTTCACTCGCGCTGGTAGCGCGGCAAGTCAGCGGAACCGAGTGGTCCTGGCTGGGTTGGTGAGTCCCCTGGGTAACCCCCCTACAGTCAGTGCAGCCGGAGGGTGCACTTTCTTTTGATTTATGTGACTGAAGTCTCAGAGTGCTAGTATTATGGAGCCAGTGTCGCCAGCTTCCCCCTTAATGTCAGAGGCAACAGGCAGTGCTCCTGCACCTGCGGTTCCTATGGACCAGTTGTCAGCAGTTCTGGAATCATTTGTTACCAGGATGGAAGCGGCGTGCGAGCGCAAGTGGGCTAAAAAGCGCCCTCTCCCCACACCATCTCCAGGGGCAGGGCCGGCCCTACCATGGGACCCGATGGGACCATGGTCCCAGGCGGCACTTTAAGAGGGGCGGCAACAGGGGCGCACTGCCTGAGGATCTGGGTTTCCCTCCATCTAGTGTGCAGTGTCATACTGTACTGCATCGCCGGCGCCGCTGTCACTGGCCGCAGTGGCAAGACGCACTTCAAGGGTCTCACCAGCGGCCCCTGCTTCACTGCCCAAACTGGTTGCTAGCTGCGGACCGCTTTGTGTCTAGCAACCAGTGACGTAAGGAGAGAGAGGCCCATCATTCATTGCAGAGAGTATTTCACTTCCTCCTCCTCCGCTAGCTCCACCCACCTCCTCCCTGTATGTAACAGCATGAGATCGGAGCGTCTGTGTGTGTGGAGAGAGAGCAGCTGCGGGCTCTTCTCCCCCCTCCGTCTCCTCCTCATGCTGCTGTTCCTAGGACAGCCACCGCTATGTTTCTTCCCCCTTTTTCTCCCATTGGCCAGGGAAAAAAACTAAAAGGAGAAAAGAGGATTATGGGATGTGTAGTGCAAATGGCTGGCCCATTGCAATTCTAGGGGGGAAACTGCAGCCCCCAGCATGCCCATCTGAAGGGGAGGGAGAGAGAGCCAGGCTGAGTGACAGGCTGCATCTGGTGACAGGCATCAGTGGCAAGTGACAGGCTGCATCTGGTGACAGGCATCGGTGACAAGTGACAGGCTGCATCTGGTGACAGGCATCAGTGGCAAGTGACAGGCTGCATCTGGTGACAGGCATCGGTGACAAGTGACAGGCTGCATCTGGTGACAGGCATCGGTGACAAGTGACAGGCTGCATCTGGTGACAGGCATTGGTGACAAGTGATACGCTGCATCTGGTGACAGACATTGGTGACAAGTGACAGGCTGCATCTGGTGACAGGCAATGGTGACAAGTGACAGGCTGCATCTGGTGACAGGCATCGGTGACAAGTGACAGGCTGCATCTGTTGACAGGCATCAGTGACAAGTGACAGGCTGCATCTGGTGACAGGCATCGGTGACAAGTGACAGGCTGCATCTGGTGACAGGCAATGGTGACAAGTGACAGGCTGCATCTGTTGACAGGCATCAGTGACAAGTGACAAGCTGCATCTGGTGACAGGCATCGGTGACAAGTGACAGGCTGCATCTGGTGACAGGCATCGGTGACAAGTGACAGGCTGCATCTGGTGACAGGCATCGGTGACAAGTGACAGGCTGCATCTGGTGACAGGCATTGGTGACAAGTGACAGGCTGCATCTGGTGACAGGCATTGGTGACAAGTGACAGGCTGCATCTGGTGACAGGCATTGGTGACAAGTGACAGGCTGCATGTTGTCACCAGATGCAGCCTGTCACTTGTCACCGATGCCTGTCACCAGATGCAGCTTGTCACTTGTCACTGATGCCTGTCAACAGATGCAGCCTGTCACTTGTCACCATTGCCTGTCAGGCTATGGGTGGCAAGTGGCACAGCTGCATCTGGTGGCAGGCAACGGTGGCAAGCAATAAGCTACATCTGGTGGCAAGCAATGGTGGCAAATGACAAACTCAGGGTTCCCACTGATTCCGCATTATGGTGAGTTAAACTATTTCATTATATATTACAATGTAGTAATAGAAATAATGTGATTTGATCATCCTGACACCATATCAAGCATGATGTCAGGATGATTTAAGTGCTAACACCAGCCATTCGCCGACAAATCACCCGCTGCCAAATTCCCTGTCAGCGAGACTACACCCGCCCCCCCCCTCATCTTTTTTTGGGAAGGAAGGGCGGTATCCCTGAAAGGCAGTTTGTAAATGTGGTCAATGCAGCGCTGTTGTTGCAGCATGTTGCATCACTGAGCTGGGATCAGAGCGTAGCTGGTCGGTGGCAGTGGAGAGAAAGGGGGGAGCTTTCGTGGTGCTACACAATACTCTTTGCAGGAAGGAGCTAGAGTGACCACATTTTTAAACTACCATTCAGGGACACCCCCCCTTCCCAAACATCAGCTTGTTCTGTAACGAATCACAGCACAGTGATTGGACACAAGAGGTGGGATTTATGATTTCTCCAATCACATGCAGGGGGCGGGGATTGTGCTCCTCCAGGCATTCCCGGCCAGGACAAGTACTGTCAGTGAGTAAAGAGGTGATGTGGCGGCCTTTTTTGGGGGCATCAGATTGGCACGGGGGGTGGCTGTGTCAGTTTCATTCCGGGACACTGTATTGTCCTGGAATGAATGTGCCCGGGACAGACCTGCAAAATGCGTGGTCACCCTAGAAGGGGCATGTCTCTTTGCTGAATATATGGGATGTCTCTTGCTGAATATATTGGGCTGTCTCTTTGCTTTATGGAAACGTCTCTTTGCTGGATGGGCATAGGATTTTTTTTTTGGGGGGGGGGCAGCATTTCATTCTTGGGCCCAGGCAGCACAATGTCTTGGGCCAGCCCTGTCCAGGGGAATGCTCTGATTTGGATATGGGCCTTGTTGCAGCATTGGACCCTGACTCTGAATCTTTGGATGTGTTTGACCAGGACATTCCTTGTGAGGAAGACTCCCTATCTGGGTCAGTGCATGACAGGCCACTTGTTAGTGAACTCATTGATGCTGTGAAGGACACTCTCAAGCTGGATGCTGCGGCTGAGGAACCTGCAGTGGAGGCAATCTCCTTTGGTTCATTTAAAGCGCATCCTTCAAAGAAAGTTTTTCCCTATACATCCTTCTCTGATAAATTCATTGATCAGGTATGGTAAAACCCGCAGAGGACCGTTGCGATATCGCGACGTCTGCCAATTAGGTATCCCTTTGAGGAAGGCCTGATCAAAAAAATGGGCTTCCCCTCCGGTTGTCGACCCCCCCGGTCGCCCGGTTGAATAAAGCCACGACTCTCCCGGTTGAGGGGACTCCTGCTTTTAAGGACCCTACTGATAGGAGGTCGGAAGTGGTGAGCAGAGCTATGTTCACCATGCTGGGGTCCGCATTACGTCCTATTGTAGCGGCGACCCTGGTGTCTCAGACTTTTGCACCAAACTGTGCAGGAGCATAATCTACCTCAGGATTGCATTATTCTGGCCGAACAAATGGTACAAGGCCTGGTGTATGTGTGCGATGCCACTATGGATGCGGCCCCTTAATTTCTGGGGCCTCAGCATCTGCGGTGGTATTGCGTCGCCTTATCTGGTTAAAGTGCTGGTCTGCTGACTTGGTCTCTAAAAAACTCCTGACGGATTTACCTTTCAAGGGTGGAAGACCTTTTGGTGCTTCCCTGGATGACATTATTAAGAATGTCACGGGAGGTAAGAGCACGCTTCTTCCTCAGCCTACTAAGGGGAAGGAGCCGCGCCATAGGCCGGGCCCTTCTTTTCCCGCACAGAAAACGTTTTTTTGTCAGTCAGATCCCGCGGGAAAATTCTCCCAGACTGACAAGAGTACGACTGGAGGACAGAAGCGTCCCTGAATGCGTAAGCTGAGCAAGCCGGCAGGCAAGCCCGCCTCTGCATGAAGTCTTGCCCCCACCTGACTCTGGGGTGGGGGGGACGCCTATGCAGGTTCGCGGATCGGTGGACCTCCCGGATCTCCGACCGGTGGGTATGCAAGGTGGTCACCTCGGGGTACAGGATAGAGTTCCTTTCCTGGCCACCAAACAGATTTTTTCGCTCAAATCTCCCTCTCCTTCCAGCGCGTCGAGCTGCCCTATTGGGGGCGGTGCAGGGTAATTTTGCCAGTACCGCAACAGGAGAGGTTTCAGGGATTTTATTCCAATCTGTTTGTGGCCCCAAAGAAGGACGGAGTCCTCCCAATTCTGGACCTCAAGGCCCTAAATGCCTTTGTAAAGGTTCGGAAATTCCGCATGGAATCCATTCGTTCGGTGATTGCTGCGCTCCACCCGGAGGATTTTCTGGCGTCCTTGGATATCAGGGATGCCTACTTGCATGTCCCTATCTGCACGAGTCACCAGAGGTTCCTACGCTTTGCGATAGGCAAAGACCAGTGTTGTAACTAACGCTGTTTAAATAAACGGCGTTGGGTAACGTAGCCACTTTTTGGGGTAACGAGTAATCTAACTCACTACTCTTCCCCCTCATGGCACCGCCGTTCCCATTACTTGGGCGGCGCTACCCCAATTACATCTACTCGCCGCAGCCGCCGCAAGTAGATGTAATGTAAGACTAACTAACTGCAAGCCGCCATCTGCCTACCTGATCAGCGTGTTATGCAGACAGACGGCGGCCATTGCAGTGTTCAAAAGCCACGCCTCCCGAGTCCTCGTCGTCTGTGATAGGCGGAACAGTCTATTTCACAGCAGGCAGTGTTCAGCCTATCACAGACATCCGCTCATCCTCGCCTGTGTTATGAGGATGAGCGGATGTCCGTGATAGGCGGAACACTGAATGCTGGGAAATTGAGTGTTCCCCTATCACAGACGAGGAGGCGCGGCTTTTGAATACTGGAATGGCCACCGGGACGCCGCCGATCAGGTAGGGGCTACGGGCACAGTTATTGAGGCATTGGGCACAGTGAGGCATTGGGCACAGTAAGGCATGGGCACAGTGAGGCATGGGCACATAACGAATATTATTTATTATCCCTCCTATTATATATGTAATTTTTTCAGTGTATAAAAATATCATCCTTCTACCGCCCCGCCCCTGTGTATATATAATATAACCAATATAGTTACTTTGCTGAGTAACTAATTACTTTTTCAATGTAGTAACTGAGTTACTAACTAATAGTAACTAATTACTTTTTTAACGTAAGATGAACAACACTGGCGAAGACCACTATCAGTTTGTGGCTCTTCCCTTCAGGTTAGCGCCGGCACCGCGGGTTTTCACCAAGGTGCTTGCCCCGATTCTGGCTTTGCTGAGACAGCGAGGCATTGCTATCGTGGGCTATCTGGACGATCTTCTTCTGAGAGCAGACACTGGCTCAAAATTAAAGGAAAATGTGGTGAGAGCCAGTCAGGCCCTCCGAGAATTCGGTTGGCTGCTGAATTTTCAGAAGTCGGTCCAGGTTCCGACTCAGCGTCTGGAGTACCTGGGATTGCTCCTGGACTCCTCGGAGGCAAGGGTCTTTCTACCCTTGAAAAAATTTGATTCTCCAATCTGCAGTCAGGGTACTGACATCCCACAAATGGTCCTCACTCCGTTTTTGCATGCGGGTCCTGGGACTCATGGTGGCTTCCTTCGAGGCGGTGCCATATGCCCAATTTCACACTCGAGTCTTGCAACAGGAAATCCTGTCCAGCTGGGACAAGTCTCCATTGTCACTGGATCGCCAGATCCGGGTGAGCCACCTAGTCAGGGCATCCCTCACGTGGTGGCTGAGATCTTCGGTCGGGGAAGTCGTTCCTTCCTGTCCAGTGGACTATGATCACGATGGACGCCAGTCTTTCGGGCTGGGGCGGAGTCTGGGGAGTTCTGTCAGCCCAGGGGCTTTGGACTCCGGACGAATCCCGTCTGCCGATCAATGTCCTTGAACTCCAGGCGTTCAGAGACTGTCTTTCCTCGTGGTCAATGGGACTGCAGGGGCATCCAGTCAGGATCCAGTCAGACAAAGCCACGGCGGTGGCTTATGTCAACCATCAGGGGGGAACACGAAGCTCGGCCGCAGCGTCCGAGGTAGCTCACATCCTGAAATGGGCCGAAAGAAACGTGCCGGCTCTGTCGGCCGTTCGCCTGCCAGTTGTCTACTCCTGGAATGTAGACTATCTGAGCCGCCAGATATTGGACCAGGGGGGAATGGTCCTTGCATCCAGAGGTGTTTCAACTCCTTTGCCACAGGTGGGGCACGCCGGACGTTGGTCTACTGGCCTCTCCGCTCAATCGCAAGGTGTCCAGGGATTCCTGGGCAGACGCGTTGGTGGCCCCGTGGGGTTGGTATCGGCTGATTTATGCCTATCCTCCACTGAAGTTGCTTCCTCGTTTACTTCGCAGAGTGGAGGCAGAGGGGATTCTGGTGATCCTCATCGTGCCAGATTGGCCTCGCCGACCTTGGTACGCCGATCTTGTACGTCTAGTGGCGGACGTTCCTTGGCGACTACCGATGCGGGAGGACCTTCTGTCTCAAGGTCCCATACTCCATCCTGCTTTACAGTCGCTGGCTTTAACGGCATGGCTGTTGAAAGCCAGGTGCTGAGGGACCGAGGTCTCTCGGATACGGTCATTTTGACCATGCTGCGGGCACGGAAATCTTCCTCCAGGAAGATATATCACCGTACTTGGAGAGCCTACATCGCTATGTGCGAGGAGCTGGATTGGCGTCCATGGACGTATTCCGTTTCCAGGATCCTGCTGTTTTTACAGCGTGGTGTGGACCAAAAGCTTGCTTTAAGCACCATTAAGGGTCAGATTTCGGCCCTGGCGGTTTTCTTTCAACGACCGCTAGCGGGCCATTCTTTGATTAGTACCTTCGTGCAGGGGGTCCGCCATGTGCTCCCCCTATTAAACCACCTCTTCCTCCTTTGGAATTTGAATTTGGTGCTCTCGGTTCTTCAAGAACCTCCTTTTGAAAACATCAGAGAGATTCCTCTTAACTTTGTCTCAGAAGGTGGCCTTCCTAGTAGCCATTACTTCTGTCAGAAGGGTTTCTGAATTGGCGGCCTTGTCTTGTAAACTGCCATACTTGGTCCTCCATAAGGACAAGGTGGTGCTTCACCCGCTACCTTCTTTTCTCCCGAAGGTGGTCTCGGCCTTCCACCTTAATGAGGACATTGTACTGCCGTCCTTATGCCCTCGTCCGTCACATCCCAGGGAGTTTGCGCTTCACACGGCACACGTTGGACGTGGTACGTGCCTTACGGGTGTATCTGTCTGCTACTGCTTCTATTGGGAAGTCTGACTCGCTGTTTGTGTCTGTGTCTGCTTCAAAACGGGGCCAAGTGGTTTCGTCTGCCACCATTTCTCGGATCAGGCAGACAGTCCTATGCCCTTAAGGGGCGGGCGCCCCCTTTTCCGGTTACGGCGCATTCCACCAGGGCAATTGGTGCTTCCCGACATCAGGCGTCTGTTGCACAAGGCGGCGACTTGGTCGTCCGCACATAACTTTTATAAGGTTGAGGTGGGTGCATCTTCTGATGCTTCCTTTGGCCGCATGGTTTTGCAGGCGGCTGTTTGATGTTGCAACTCCTCGGTTGAGGAGCTCTGCTTGTTTGGGGTGAAGTTTTTGTTTTTTTTCTCCTTGATATTGCTCCCACCCCTCTTCTTTGGCACTGCTTTGGGACGTCCCACTTTGTCAAGTATGAAGAGGCTGTGTCAGTCCATGGACGGAAAGAGAAAATAGAATTCTGCCTAGTCTTCTACTATGAGCAGGGAACATAACCCACTTTGTCAAGTATGAAGAGGCTGTGTCAGTCCATGGAAGTCCGAGAAACTGATTTTACGGTGAGTACAGAAATCCTATTTTCTAGACCATTGTCTCATCACCCACTGACATCACCATGCCTTTTCATCACATGCCTTTCCTACTACACGACATTAACATTACACAATACAAGCAATTGTTAATACCCTATTTGGCTAAATGCAGCCAAATCACCAGATAAAGGCCATTCAGGCCTGACTCTGGTAAACATGATCGCCACCATGGAAGAGGTTATCCACATTAGTCAGCATAACATGATCCCCTACCCTCATATCTAGACCAGATGGCACATTTAGCACCTGGCTAAACATCCCCCTCTTTTTCTGTGGTGGCTAATTATTATTATTTAGGTACTTGTATAGCGCTGTCAATTTACGCAAGGCTTTACATATACATTGTACATTCACATCGGTCCATACTCTCAAGGAGCTTACAAGTCCCTAACTCACATTCATATTCTAGGGCCATTTTTTTATTTTTATTTTTGACAGAAGCCAATTAACTTACCAGCATGTCTTTGGAGTGCAGGTGCAATATTCATCCCATGCAGCATACAGCCATGGGTTGCAGGAAAGAAATTTCAATGGATTCCCCTATCAACATGGACAGTGTTGACAGGGGAATCCCTCCCGCTGAGCCATTGTATTCGTCCCCACCAGGAGAAAACAGTAATTTTTGCTAGTGATAATCGCATGTACAATCCGCCAGGCTGGTTGTACCCAAGTTGATGGGATTAATCAACTTGGGTACATTCATCCTGCCCATACATGGCTCAAATCTTGGCTAGTTCATGCTTAACCATCCGAGATTCGAACAGGCTATGGCCGGCCTTAGATTGACTCCTTCTGGAAGACCTTAAAGCGGTTCTATAGTCTTTTTTGTAACTTTTACATACAGGTAAGCCTATAATAAGGCTTACCTGTAGGTAAAAAAATAAATAAAAATCTCCTAAACCTTTACAGTTTAGGAGATATTGCCCTTGCAATGAGCCGCTGACTGCAGCGGCGCATGCGCACAGGGGATTCTCGGCTCAAGGCCCGGCAGATGCCGGACAGAAGTCTCCCGCGTGCATGCGTGGGAGTGATGACATTGCGGCTCCAGCCACTCACAGCGCTGGAGCCACGATACCCGGAAGACACGCCGAGGCAACATGTCATCTCCCTCGGCATGGACCAGGTGAGTTACCGATGCCTTGTTCTAAGTATTTCACGATGAGCTAGTATGCAGTGCATGTATGCCTTTTGCCTTACAGGTGACAAAAAATTTTTGGGACTATACAACCGCTTAGAATGGGCAACCTAAGCTTACGTTTGTCAACATAACAGAAACATTATTGCCAATTTCTGTGTACCTCCTTTTATTTCCGAATTTTTAATTGAAGAATTTTAACAAGGTAAGCAGAGTACAAAGTTAGTCCCAAATTTGCAGATGCGTAGTTGAAATGTAAGTATTGGTCTGGTCCATGATGATGTCCTGAGGAACTTTAACCCCCCCCCCCCCCCTTTCATATTTATTTCCCTCCTCACCTTATTTGCGATCCACAAGAAACATACACCCTCAACAAATCCAGCAGTGTTCTAAAGGGATTCACCACTCCACAAGTGGTCCTGTGCTGCCATCTTCTCAAAGGTCTCCTCTGATGGGAGAGATTTTGGTGAACACAGAAACCAATCAGCTTCTAGTTTTTTTTTTGTTTTGTTTTTTTGCCAAAGCCTAATTGAACAAGCTGAAGTTAGAAGCTAATTGGTCACTATGCAACAATTGCACCAGATTCTGTGTGCACCAGCAAATCCCATCACCATAATATTTGCACACTGTCTGTCACTTTATGGTTTCTTTGTTCTACTTGAAAACTGTAAAAATTCAACAACAATGAAAACAACAAAAAAAAAAACAATGTTTGATTGTAAGAGAGGAAGAAGGTAGAGTGAAATAACATGAAATTTAAAGTGGGTTTGAAGGGTGAAGTGGAGGTACACTTAAAAAAAAAAAAGGAACATAGGGGCTACATTCGCCACCATGTTGTGCAGTACATCCAAATCAATCAGACACAGGCTCTTCCATTGTCCATACTGACTTCATTAAGGTGCTTCACATTCATTGTTTAAAATCAGACCTGGCTCTACTGCACAACATGGTGAATAAGAGTGAGGATACTGACTGGAAGAAGGGGCCCTATAACAAGAGGGGTGATCGTCTGTGAACGGTTGGAACTGCCAAGAGATTTGTAAAAGTCAGTATTGCTGGAGACCATTTTCTATTCTGTTACATGCAATGCTGGAATCTGTAACTGTTATACAGCAGTCATAAAGTGATAGAAATGCTACAATAAAATTTGAAGTCATCGCTATAAATGTGGCTGAAGTCCTCCGAGTGCATACATTCTCTGCAGTCTATACGCTGTCTGGAATTTCCTGAAATGCAATCGCACCTAAAGTTTCTACACATACATGTCTTTACTATAGAAATACAAGATCCGACACACATAGGTTCCGGGCACTGCATGAGGAGTACACCCGGGATACAGGAGCACTGAGCTGGGCACTCACAGCCTGCATGGAGCAGTTATAATGTATATGAGTTCTCTCACCTTGTATTATCTCTATGGACTCTCCTCTGTAGTCACCAACGACTGGTTGCCCTATTGCACCACAAGTGTGCTATTTATCTTTTCTACAGAGCAGCCTACACTAAGCATGACTAAGTAGACTAGGTATGTGTGTAGTTCCTCCTGACACTAACAAACAAGCCACTATATTACTCTTATAACGCGTACACACAATCGTTTTTAATGTCATTTTCAAAAACGAAGTTTTTCTCGACGTGATTTTTCTTGCTTCCTCTCAAGCCTGTCTTGCATACACACGTTCATTAAAAAAAAACGCTCGAGCAAAGCGCGGTGACGTACAACACGTACGACGGCACTATAAAGGGGAAGTTCAGTTCTAATGGCGCCACCCTTCATGTTAGTAAAGTTTGTTGAGCGACGATTCGCGCTTTTCAGCTTCATGCTTTTCAGTCCGTTTAATGCGTGACGAATGTGCTATCTCCATTACGAACGCTAGTTTTACCAGAACGAGCGCTCCCGTCTCATACTTGATTCTGACCATGCGTGTTTTTTTTCCCCTCGTAAAAGCATACACATTACCGTTTTTCACGTCGTTAAAAACGACGTGAAAAAATGGAGCAGGTTCTCATTTTTTTAGGCCATTTTTCACGTTGTTAAAAATGCTCTGGAGCCTACACACGATCGTTTTTAATGCCCAATTTAAAAGATGGCATTTTTAACGACGTGAAAAACGATCGTGTGTATGCGGCATCAGACCTTTAATACAGGGAGAGGATTTGTGCTGGGGTATTGGGGAGATGAAGAGGATTTGTACTAGATTTCGCGAGTAGGTGAGAATTTGTGCTAGGAGGGGGAATTGGCGGAGTAGAAGAGGATTTGTGCTGAGGGGGATTTGGAGGGGGAAGAGTATTTGTATTAAAAAGGGGCATGGGAGGTTTTGTGCTGGGAGAGGAAAAGGATTTATACTGGGAGGGGAATAGGAGGGTGAGTAAATTGTGCTAGAAGGGGGAGATGATTTGTGCTGGGAGGGTAGATGGGGGGCGGTTTGAAGGGGAAGAGCATTTGTATTAGAAGGGGGATTTGGGGAGGTGGAGAGAATTTGTGCTGCGAGTGGAAGAGGATTTATGGTGGAGGGGGAGTTGGGATGGAGAAGATGTATGATAGAAGAGGGGAGAGGATTTGTGCTGGTAGGGGAGACTGGAGGGGTAGTTTGTAGTAGGAGAGATTTGAGGGTGTGGTAGAGGGTTTGTGCTAGGAGGGAGCATTTGTGGGGGTTGTGTTGGGGGGGGGAATTTGTACTAGGAGGGGGAAAGGATTAATGCTGGAAGGGGGATTGGTATGGAGAAGGCTTGTTCTGGGAAGAGAGATTTTGGAGGGAGGGGAGGGTAGTCTGTGGGGTGATTTGTGCCGCATGCTTTTCATTTTGTGCTCTTGATCCTAGTTAAGCATTACACACACACACACACACACACACACACACACACACACACACACACACACACACACACACACACACACACACACACACACCTGTCCCCTGCTCTCTCTCTCTCTCTCTTATAGCCCCTTAAACCTAGCATTGACTGCAGCACTCTATGCGTTACATACTCATGACTCTTCAACTATTTGCATTACACACCCCGGACTCCTGCATTATATGCGTTGCACACCCCTGACCCCTGCACTTTGTATTATGTATTCCTAAACCCAACACTGATGTCAGTACTCTGTGTGTTACATATTCCTGACCGTGCATTACACACCCCTGCACTATATACACTATGGGGGTTATTTATGTGGCGGGGGTCCTAAATTGAGGTTATGTTATGCCAAATTTAGGGGTGACTTGAGTGATAGTTGGCCCAAGTCTTTCAATTACTGGACTCTGCCTTGCTGCTGCTTCACCTAGCTTGCAGTTCCCTTAGGTAGTATAGGTGGCACTATCACTTGTACTCAGGGTTCAACCACATGTGTTGGAGTGGCGATTTGGTGTCCTCTCTCGGCAGCTTGCGGTGGGCGGGGTTGGCCTGCTGTGCATGCTGGGAGAGGATACAAAATGGGTGGATGCCATTGTTCAGGGGAGAGTGATCCAGGGACCTGTACCCGAGGGAACCTGCGGGTTCGGGAGTAGAGTGCATGGCCTTCCAGGCCATGGGGCCACGTACGCCTCAGTCCCAGGCACCTTTAGTCCTGGGACTGCAACTTCAGCCCTGGGCCCAGCACCTTTAGCGCCCGCTTCGGAAGAATCTCAGGGTGCTGCCTTGCTATGAGACCCGTTTCTGGATGAGGAGGCTGGGGGAGGACCGCTCCGAAGGACTGGTGAGCCATCACAGTGAAGGAAGGGGCCCAGTAACTCTCCAGGGGGATGTCATCCATCCGGAACCCAGGGGCCTAACAATCTGGACCATCAGGAGGTTTGGGACACTATAGATCCTGTGGCAGACGCATCTATTAGGGATCTAGATTGACTGTTCGAGCTGCACGCCGGCTGCTAGCACCATAGGTGGCTATCCGGGTGAGCTATACCCACTCGGGACCGAGTGGCGACAAAGCCAGAAGTGCCTGAATGCTGTCTATCCTTCTAACACCTTTCTCTCTTTGTGCAAAGAAAATAAAGCTCTACGTTGGAGTGATACACTTGTGTGGACCTTGGAGTTACTTGGGGCATAGAGACTCTGTCCTTGCACACTGAGGACAGAAACCAACTTTGAGGAGAACTTCGCTGCAAGACCCACAGGTGAAACAATTGTGCTTAACCTCTGCAAACCAGAGGGTACGTGCATGGTGGCACCTTGCGCCTTTTCCTCTCATGAGTGAGCCAAAGAGACGGGAGGAAAGGGGTGAGGTCGCTATATTTATGAAAGACAAATCCACTTTGCACTACAATTGCACTTGGAAGTGCAGTCGCTGTAGATCTGAGGGGGACATGCAAGGAAAATAAAAAAACAGCATTTTAGCTTGCACATGATTGGATGATAAAATCAGCAGATCTTCCCCTCCCTTATAGTGCAAAGTGGATTTGCCTTTCATAAATAACCCCCTATAAATGTACATCACATAGTTCTTAGGAAAGTGTTCATCGTCTGTTTTCAGTGTGCTTATATAATGAAACCATTTTTTTTATGATTTTGCTGAGGTTTGTATGTGTTTGTGGGACTCTTACTTGTGACACCGCAACAAATAGGTTTTGTTTACCTATGCCCCTACATCACCCACACTGTGAACAGTTTGACCACTCAATGTTCACTGCAGTATGCACAGCACATTACTGCTCTCCTTGGTGTGACCAAAGATGTTCCAGTTCTGCTACAGACCTAGCGATGCCCCTGGGCACGGGTGTGCCGTTTCCTGTAACTCCCCTTCTCTTGCTTACCACTGAGAAGAGTGACCATAGTCCCACACCTGCCAGAAGGAGCAGGGGGCCCATTAGCTGCTGGAGGGAGGATTTTGCTCTCCCCTCCGTCCAATAGCAACCTACTGTGGGCAGTAAAGAGCACACGCTGAGAACACACCTCAGTCTCAATGGAGTGTCGCTGGGGAATGAGGGCAGACTGGCCTTTTTGTCTCCCCTTATCATGTGACATAATACATGACCTGACAGAAGGAGAAGCTGCCTTCTTTTCTGGCAGGTGTCATGCTCAGGCATGAAATGTGGGGACACATCAGCCCCAGACCTCCCCTCAGAAATCCCTTCCCCCAGACTGTTGGCTACCCCACCAACTTACAGCTTGTTTATACTTGTGGTAGCCCTCTGAAGAGCGATCTGCAGTGGTTTCCTTTTTCAGAGGGCATTTGACTAGCACTGAGGAGACGCTATGTCACCTCCTCGTCACCTGTTTTAACCCCTAAAATCCAAATTTTACTGCACGTCACAATTGGCCCCATCCCTCCTCTACGTAAGGGGGTGCAGTCTCTACCATCTTTGCCGTGGGCACTGGATGACCTTATCCCAGTACTGCATGTGGCCAAGCGGTAACATCATGAGGGATTCATCAGCCTGGTAAAGAAGCAGACTTGCTGAACTTTTTAGGCTCCTGCATTACGTATAATTAGCTAATGTGTGTGATAACAAGGACCATCACACAGTGGATTTAGATAGAATCTGTACTGCACCCCCTTTGCAAATCCATATGTATCATAAACTGCATAGCTCCCAACTGTCCTTGATTTTGAGGGACTGTTCCTCATTTAGAACAAAGTCCATCTGCCCTCTTTCCTCCTCATTTTGGTCTGATCTATATAGCTCAATAAAAATAAAAAATAAATGCACTATTAATCAAAAATTATTTTACAGTGATAAACCCTTCATCAGTTTCTAAATTGCTGCATTCGTAAATTTCAAAAGCCAATATAAAGGGGAGCAGAGCCAGCAAGAGAGCTGCGTGGAAGCTTCCTAATACAGCTCTCCTGAACACAGTGTCCAAACAGATTTCCAGTGCCTTACCTGCTCCAGAAACGCATCTGAACTTTCCCTAGCCCATGGAGAAACTTCTGAGGATGACCAGTAAGAGAAAGGTTGAGAGACAGCCACAGAAACGCACAGCATTTCAGCGCCGGTCAGCACACAGCAGCTCCTGTCATGGTGGTGAACAGCCACATCGAGGACACTCTACAGTGCAGCACAGAAGATCAGTTGCAGCATCAGACCGATTCTACTGCATAGTGGTATTAGGGGCTATTTTTTTTTTTTTTTTTTTTTTTTATTAAAATAAAAAATAAGTTATACTTATCTGCTCTGTGCAATGGTATTGTACAGAGACTCCTCTTTGGCAGTCCCCCAAAAGTGCTCTCAACTCCTTCTTCCTGAGGGTGCCCCTTCAGCAAGCCAAATGTTGAAGGGGCACTTGCACAGGCATGCATCTGAGCTGGGCTGTTTGCATCCATGGACACACACAGTGCAGCTCAGCCACACCCCCCCCCCCACTCCCTTCTCACAGGATATGGCTCCCACTGCCCCCAGTGGGACCAGAAAGAGGGTGCAGCAGATGGGACAGTGTTGGATCGGTAGAGGAGTCAGGCAAGTGTTTAGGGAGAGGGGCACAACAATTAGTGGGACATTTTTTACCTTAAGGCAGGCAATGCATTTAGTGGTGCTCTAACTGGAATTGCCTCTTGCAGGCAAGTGTATTCACTGCCTGGTTCCTATGATGATCTTCATATGGATAAAAAAAAAAACAAAAAAAAAAAAACAGTACAACAGTGAACATTTACGGTTCAGGCTTTAATTACATAACTGGTCAACATGTTCATCATTTATTCTGAAGTATAAAAGGATCAGATACATTGGTCATATACTGTACACAATGTTACAATGGACCAAAGAGAAGAATGATCTTCCCATAGTGAATTTAGTAGCTTTCACTAGCTGTGCAATTTATTCAATTAACAATCACTTTTTTCAGCAGAGTAATGCTATTCTGTGTGTTTCAAATGATCAGATTTGTTAAATAATCTCTTGATTATACAGTAGCTTTGATTGTTAAAGTGTTTGGCTGGCATTACTGAACATCCACTGCTTTTAAAGCATATCTAAAAACAAAAGTGTAATATATTACAGATTACCATTTCATAGATGCCATAGCTGCATTTGTTTTCTTTTTTTCAGGCCAAGAACACTTTTTTAGCAAGTAGGCCCCTTTCACACTGGGGCGGTTTGCAGGCGCTATTTTGCTAAAAATAGCGGCTGCAAACCGAGCCTAAACAGCGGCTCCTTTCTCTCCAATGTGAAAGCCCCGAGGGCTTTCACACTGGAGCGGTGCGCTAGCAGGACGGTAAAAAAAAAGTCCTGCTAACCGCATCTTTGGAGCGGTGAGAGGAGCGGTGTGTTTACCGCTCCTCCCCATTGAAATGCATGTAATACCGCCCGCAAACGCAGCTGTAGCCGCGGTTTGCGGGTGGTATTAACCCTTTATTGGCCGCTAGCGGGGGTTAAAACCGCACCACTAGCGGCTGAATAGCTCAACAATCCCGACGGTATAGCGCCGCTAAAAATAGCGGCGCTATACCGCCACCGCCCCAGTGTGAAACCAGCCGTACAGAAACTACCTAGAAATACAGTTCTCTTGTTACTTCCTGGGCAGGTGAAAAAAAACACAAAATCCCTATCCTTGTCTAAACTATTAGTTCCATCAATCCACCATGTAATGAACAGGAACAAAGGCGTTTGAAGTCCAGCTTGTGTGATAACCATGTGACTTCCATAGATACAATGAAAAAATAAGCAAAGCCTCAGGATCAGATGAAAATAAAAAGCAGCCATTACATCTAAGGACTGGTAAGCTGCAATATATTTAATTCTTGTTTCTGGGTTTAGATACGCTTTCAGGTCCTTGGTAATTTTACAAAATGTATTTCCGTTGTGCTTGACCTTAGTTCAAGATATTTGTGCAAACCTTTAAAATTGTACAGTACTTTCAGATGACAGCTGTGTCAAATACTTTTTCCCCAATGTTCCATTCCTTCAACATTTTACCGTAGAGTATTTAGGATGCTTTTTTGTTAACAGGCTCCGTTGCATGGATGATTACTATCTCCTAAATACAGCTTTTTCCAAAGCATCAGGCTTGTCTGAGTATTCTACGTGAGCTGGGTAGTTGGTACAGTCATAGCGACCACTTGTTCTTACATATTTTAGAAAGTCTGGAGCACCAGGATACACAACATTGTCTGCTAATAGCACCGATCCTTTCTTGAGTAAGCTGGAGTCCTGCAGAGAGTGAAGAAGACAGTTAACCATCTAAAAAAGTGACTACAAACATTCCAGGTTTCAATTATTTACCATCATAATAAAAAACAAGGTGATGCCAACAACACTGAAAATTGCATAAACACACACAGGCAAGCCTTTTATGTTGATATTATAATGAAAAATTAACCTGTAGTACACACAGCAGCTTGCTAAGGCCCAATATGTATATGTGAGCCAAGCTGCATCAGAGTAGACCTTCAGAAACTCAGCTTGGAAGTGATGTGCTCTGAATATAGGAGGTAGATAGTAAGGGCTGTCCTAATGTGCTGACATAGCTCAGAATAGGCCCCATTCACACTTGCCAATGGGACCGTTTGCAGTTAGATGCAGGAGACCCAGCAGGGTTCCCTGTAATCAGCTTGCAGGTGGAAGGCCCATTGAAACCAGCAGGAGGCCAACTGCTCCCGGAGCTATTCATGGCCTCTCCCATGTAATCCCTCAAACAGTGAATGACAGCAGTCACCCTTCCAGTGTGGCTATGGTCATAATGTTTCAGCCACCATCCTATTCATATGTGTTCGTGGAAGGGGGGGGGGGATTCCGGCGCTCCTAGCGATGTGATGCCTTTAAAATGAATGTAATAGAAGTGCCATTAGAGCCACTAAGTCAATCTGTATATTAAAAAACAAGAGGAGGCAGCCATCCTCAGAGGGTGCCCATGTCCTCTGTCAGCAAGAAGTGTAAAAAAAGAAGGGGGTGGAGGTGCCAACTAAATAAATCCTACTGTAATCATTAATGTAAGTATAGTATATATACTTACAGGTTCACTTGAAAATGATATCTATCGAGGATGGGGGTGTTCTGAGGTCTGTTGGTGCTGCTCTGCTGGCTCTGGCAAAGTTCCCCTCGGCCGTGAGGTGTAGGAGATGTCGATTTTCATTTGCACAGGCTTCTCTACGGTGTAACAGAGTGAGCCCACTCTATGTTTGGAGGACTGCTCTGCTGTATGACATCACTTCCACGTTCCAGACTGGTTAGCATGGAGCTTCCTGTCACGTGACACCGTAGAGAAGCCTGTGCAAACGAAAATCGACATCTCCTACACCTCACAGCAGAGGGGAACTTTGCCAGAGCCAGCAGAGCAGCACCAGACCTCAGAACACCCCCGATGGATATAATTTTCAAGTGAACCTGTAAGTTTATATACTATACTTACATTAATGATTACAGTAGGATTTATTTAGGTGGCGCCTCCACCCCCTTCTTTTTTTACTATTCATAGGTGTATTGCTGGATTCAATCACAATATGCTCTTTTGACCTACAGTATCTGGATGTGAACCAGTGGCGGCTGGTGCTCAAAATTTTTTGGGGGGTGCAAACAAACTGAAAAAAAAAATAACACACCATCAATTGCCGCCACTGTGCCCATTAAATGCAGCCACTGTGCCCAAACGCCACCAGTTTTCCCCCCTCAAATGCAGCCAGTTTGCCCGCCTCAAATGCAATACCTTCCTCGGGTCAGCGCCGTCCTTGATGTTTTCTCCCGCCCGCGATGTCGCTTCAGCCAATCAGGTTACCGGTAACCAGACCCGGTGAACCTGATTGGCTGAAACGCCTGTCAGTGTTAACCAGGGACCGCACCCCTGTGCGTCCTCTGGTTAACTATTTGGAAGCAGATTACAGCCCACAGGCTGTAATTGGGAAGCCTATCAGAGCCGCTGGCTGATAGGCACTTCCAAAAACCAACCAGCCGCCGTTATTCATATGGCTGGCGCTCACCAGGGGGCTGGCCATCTGAATAGTGGGCGGTGGCAATAAATAGGTTCATGCAATGCATTGTATTGTATTGTTGTGAGTGACGGGCGCAGGAGCGAGAGGGGGCAGCGCTCCTGCGCCCACTATGGACGCACCGCCACTGATTGTGAACTGTTAAGATCTGCACAGTATCCCATTGAACTTCTAAACTTCTGAGATTCACTTGGCTGGGGAGATTGAAATCCTAGTGCTGATACATATGCAAGTGATAGAGAAATTACAAGCACAGAGAACGGTGTGAAGACAGAGGAAGGTGTGTCTGCAGTGTGAAGAGCTGATCCTTTGAAGGTAACTCACAGCTTCTTCCGACCTGGAAGCAGTTGGAGGGAGACACCACTGCTGTGAGCACTGGGAAAGAAAGCAAATGGAAAAGAACAGATCTGGTACTGTATGTCTACAAAGTCATGTGGATTGGGGTGATTATAGCTTTGGAAATGCAGCATGAGACTGGCTTTAGGGCGTTTTTACACCTGAAGCAATGGGATGCATTTTGGACTGCACTCCAACTACTGCATAGACAGTTCAAAATCCATCTTATGGGCATTGTTCACACCTTTGCAGTGAAGTGCAGCATGCTGCATTTTTGTGCACCGCAAATGTGCGCAAACGCACTGCAACACATCAGTGCACATAGAAGCCCAAGGGAAGAAAGTGACCTCACAGGACAAATGCAGATAGAAAACCATGCATCAAATGCATGACGCGCATCAAATGCATAGGTACAAGGAAAAAACACTTACTTTCTGGTGTGAATGGATCCTAACCTTAAAGACTAAGCAGCCTTTTCAGACTGGAGGGGTTGTAAATCAAATGTTACAATATAGCAGCTGGGAGAGGAGACTTGCAACATTGTATCTTGTTTGCTAACAGATCTCTGAAGCTCCATGCACACTGGCGTTTAGCCTGGGTTCACACTGATGCGAATTTACAGCGTGTTTGATGCGTTTAGGAACAGATTCGCAGGTCATGTAAAAAGCAGTATTCCATGGCTTTGGTTCACATCTATGCGTTGCAAATATGGAAAAAAAAAAAAAAGAAGGATCCTGTGTGCGTCGACTTCGGGTGCGATGCAAATGCCTATGGTGCAGTGCGAATTTCATCGCAGCACACAGTTCACATCTCTGCAAATTGTCCACTGCCTGCTAAAACTTGCAGTAAATTCGCACCCGTCTACCTCAAAAACGCAAGGCAAATTCACACCTCATAGGACAAAAAAATTGATCAAATTCACAGTGCATCACATCGCAGTAGTGTGAACCTAGACTTAAAGCGTTTGTTAACCGAAAAAAAAAAAATCCTGTTCCTTTAAAGCATGTTAAAACGGTAAAGTTCGTGTGCTGTGTAATTTTGCCCCCTGTAACACCTGAAATGCCTGGCTGATCCTGCCAGTTTCTGCTCTCCCTCCTGTAAACTGACCACGGTTTATCATGGCTGCTGAGCCCCGACACTGGTCAGTTTACGTGTCTCCATCAGCCGCAGCCCTGCCCTGTCTCCTCTGTAACCCCCCCCCCTCCGCCTGTCAGCTAGTGTGTGTGAGCCGCACTGCTCTGAGCAGTGCACACAATCACTGCCAGTATAACCTGTAGAACAAAAGAGGACGATCGGCTGCACTCACACGATGCAATGTCGGCTTTTATTGAAGTAGTAAAATCATACAAACATGGGTACAATTTTAACCTGTTTCACACGGAGATCGTGCTTTATCATAACCACTATTGATAAAGCACAATCTCCATGTGAAACACGTTAACCTTGTTGTCTCCTGTGCCCATGTTTGTATGATTTTACTACTTCAATAAAAGCTGACATTGCATCGTGTGGAAATGCAGCCGATCGTCCTCTTTTGTTCCATGAGTTAACTGCTGGCAGTGGCAGGGCGTGCACCCCACCGAGGCAGTTTGCTGTGAAGATTATGGTCTATTCGACTCACCTGTGAGCAGCGATTATTTTCACTAGTATAACCTGTAGTATATACTGTATGCCTTTTTGTAAAATTCTTCTAAATACTTTATTCCTTCTCCCCAACCAGTGGTCACGTGACCGTTGGTCGCTCTTTTCCTCCGATGTATACACTAGAGAGAGAAGTCACGTGACCGCCCAGAAGACGTCAGAGGGTGATCCCGGCTCCTCCCTCCCTAGACCATAGGGTGGAAGAGAGCGATCGACGTTCATGTGACCGCTGATCGGGGAGAAGAGAAAAAAATAAAAATAAATAATTTAGAAGATTTTTACAAAAAAGGCATGCAGTATAATACTATAGGTTATACTAGCAGTGGGGCTGACAGTGCTTGTGTGCACTGCCTTAACAACCCCTTTAAGGGCTCATGCACACTGCAGCTCAAAAAAAACAAAAGCTGCTTTTACAGGCATTTTTAGTTTTTGCTGTTCTTTTGAATGGCAAGAACGCGGTGATGTCATCGACTACGAAGAGCCAGCGCTCGTCACATTCGATGCTGTCGCCGCCATCTTGCTACACCCTACACTACCCTTGTATGCTGCTGCGCATGCGTCGAAGTCTCATCGAGCATGCGCCGGCTTACCTGGAACAGGTTAGCATACTCAAACTGTTTTCTCGGCAGGAAAACTCTGCCGAGAATCCCAAACGAGAAAAGGTAGAAAGCGGGTTCTCCATTTTTGTCGTAGAGATTCCCGGCAGTTTTCCTGTCGAGAAAGCATACACACGAACGGTTTTCTCTGCAAAAAGCTCTCCCAGCAGTTTTCTTGCCGAGAAAACCGGTCGTGTGTACAAACAAGGCTTGTGCCTTTATAACCACTTTCAAATAAAATTAAAATAAAATGTGTTCCCATTTAAAACGGAACTAAACCCATCAATTTAGCGGTTTCAAACAACAATGACGGGAATGTAAAGCCTCGTACACACGGTCGGACTTTTGCCCAACAAACTTCGTTTTGAGCAAGTTGGACCAACAATCCGACCGTGTGTACGCTCCATCGGACAAACTTTTTTCGTTTGGTTTTCATCGGACAAAAATTGGGTCTGCAAACGGACAAACATTTGCCCAACAAAAGTTCAATGGAGCAAAGTCCGACCGTGTGTACAGAAAACCATCGGACTTTAGTCCGATGGACAAAACAACTAATGTTAAAATCAACCAACAATAGCAGAAGTTGACCAAAGGATGGCAGTAAAGATCAGAAAAAACACGTGATGTTGTAAGAAGTTTTAAGAAAGTTTGCAGAAAAGTCAGAGCGTGTGTATGCTATGGGTGTTCCCAACCAACTCCGTTCGGACAAAAAACCACGGAAAAGTCCGATGGAAGTCCGACCGTGTGTACGAGGCTTAACTGTCATATTGGTTGTGTTCTCAACCAAACTGTCAAACCATCAAATGGCTGGTGTTGGTATTTGATGGCCAAACAGAGGCCAAGATGGCAGAAAAACGATAGAAGGGTTTAGTTTCACTTTAATCTTTGGTTAACCTCAGGATCCTAAGTTGCAGAGTACACTTTATTAAAGAATAAACAGGCTCATAGCAGAAATATAAAATTGCTATGGTACATGAGGGAGGTGGGGTGTGGGCGCATACAGGTACAAGAGCTGAAGTGGTTAATAAGCAGACCGGTTTGCTTTAAACTGTTATTTTAGAACTACAACAGAAGTACGAGCAGGTGTATATATATCTGTGAATGATACTGCAGATCTCTTGCCAGAAAAATTTACTTTTAGTGCAAAGAAAGAAACGCATCACATGCATTTCACTTTTAAGTTGTTTAGCTGCTGGAACCCAACTCGTTTAGAAATGTTCAGCGATGCCTGTATTTAAACTTTTCACCATACTGTAAATATGAGAATTGTAAGGCCAGCTTCATCCCAGAATCTGAATGCAGTGTCTACATTCGGATCCTTGAACCTGCCTGCATGTCAAATTTTGACCTGCGACTGCGCCCCAAGCCCACCCAGTTGTGTGACAATATTCGTTATTTTCAAACTGAATCTCCTCCCTGTCAATCAGAAGTGGGTCATGAAAGGTCATTGGCCAAAACGACAAGCGATCCTATTGGCCCACGGCAAGGAGAGAGGAGGGAGGAGACGTGAAGGAAGAGATGCAGGGGACGAAGCCATCCCTTCCCGGAGGGTAGTGCTGCCTGGGGGTAAGTGCGGGTCTCATCGACTGATCGCCCGCCCCCCCTACTCCTTACCCGTCTGAAAGAGCCCTAACACACACCAGTGCTAAATCGGTGAAGGGAACAGTAAATGAATTGCATCCTGGAAGAAGACCACCTAGGGGGTTATTTACTGAAGGCAAATCCACTTTGCACTACAAGTGCAAAGTGCACTTGAAATTGCACTTGGAAGTGCAGTCGCTGTAGATCTGAGGGGGACATGCAAGGAAAATAAAAAAAAACAGCATTTGAGCTTGCACATGTGTAGCGCACTCACCCCCTTTTACCTGCCTTTGGCTCCTCGCAGGAAGAGAGGGCACACCACGCTACATGCCCGCACCCTCCTGTGTGAAGAGGCCGAGCGGTGCCATGAAACAGGTCTCCGCAGCGAGGTTCTCCAGAGAATGGCTCTCATCTCTCAGCTCAATAAAGACAAGTCTCTATTTCCCCCCCCTATAACTCCAAGGTCCACACCAGCTGTAACTCCAACGTAGAGTTTATTTCTCTTAAAACACAGTCTCTAGACAGAAAGGTTGGAGGGAGAACAGGACAGCATAAGGTGTGGGAGAGGTCCAGGCAAAAACGAAATATGCTTCATTGCTCGGCTTCTCAAGCAGACTCAGTCCATTTGGATAGTCTCCCTAGAGGGGACTAGCAGACAGAATGGCACTCTAACCAGATATACAGTCTCTGCCACAAACTTGGTGAACTTGGTCTCTGCCACAGACCTGGTATCAAATCTTGACCTCTGTTAAGGAGAAGACATCCCTCTAGAGAGTTACCGGGCCCCTTCCTTCACCGTGACTTCTCACCAGTCCCTCGGAATGGTCCTCCCCCGGCCTCCTCATCTAAGATACGGGTCCCCTCGCAAGGTGGCACCCTGAGATTCCTTGATCCTTAGTAGGCCCCAGCCAAAGGCGCTGGGCCCAAGGCTTTTCCGTTGCAGCCCCAGGGCTAAAAGGTGCCTGGGACTGATTCACCGACCACCACCCCTGGGCCAAAAGGTGCCCAGGGCGGACAGAGCGCCCACCCTTCCCGGGAGTAGGACCCCCGGGAAGCGAACCGAACCCCACTCCTGGGGTGGAAAACGAACCAACGACGACACCCTACAGGCAGCGTCTGCCCCTTTTATATCCTCTTCCGGCATGCACAGCAAGCCAACCACGCCCACCGCACGGTCGCAGAGAGGGGACACACAAGGCACAGCACTGTACCAGTGGTTCAACCCTGGCCCACCACGCTAGCGCCACAGGGAACTGCACACCGATACTCCACCTGCGGACAAAATGGTTGATAAGTCCTAACAATTAAGGTGTTTGAGCATAAATACCACTCAAACACTACCCCTAAATTTAGGACCCCGCTACACATGATTGGATGATAAAATCATCAGAGCTTCCCTCATTTCAGATCTACCCCTCGGATCTACAGCGACTGCACTTCCAGTGCAATTTCAAGTGCACTTTTCACTTGTAGTGCAAAGTGGATTTGCCTTTCGTAAATAACCTCCATATAGTCTAAGATTAGTCAACATTTAAATAAAGCAGCACTTGGCCCATGTACCCCATTGCAGCTCAAATTCTATCAAATGTTTTCCTAGACAATTCTTCAGCAGCCTTAATGAAGTTACTTACTTCAAGTAATTTGGTGTCCACAAGGTATCTTTCCTTAAAATGATCAATAAACACAAAGTCTGCATGCTCCACACCATAGTCCGTTCTTAGCCTTGGAATGATCTTCTCTGTGGATCCTTCTATTATCTCTATCTGGAGTCATAAAATGCAGTGTTATTGATTTCATATTGACAGTTACAGCCAATTGGTTATCTGTTCCATCATCAGAAAAACACAAGTGCAAAGAGTATCATTGTATACACAACAGTAAATGTGGATAACATGAGCAACTGATATCTGTGACAAGTCAACACATGGTGTTACAGTATAAATTATAGTAACTATGTAAAGAAGGCAAAGAAACATTTACCACTCCAGTTTTCACATTGAAGTGCATTTACTAAAGTGAACAGTCTACTCATTTTATTAAAGTGTATGTAAACCAAATTAGAAGTTGCTGCTTACGAGTCCCCCGATGTAGTGGCTACAATAGTTTTCTTTTTTACTCTTTATTTTCACCTGGTAATCTCCTGCAAATCACTCAATTCCTTTCTCTGCATGGCTACTTTATTTTATCTATAGAGGCAACCATGGTTGTCACACTAGGCTGGACTTCAAACATGTCTGCTCTTGTTCATCTCCATTACATGAGAATTGGTGGGATTGGTTGTTGCCCTCCGGAAGGTTTACCCCCCCCCCCCCTTCATGGCCAGGCCATTTTTTGCGATACAGCACTGTGTTACTTTAACTGACAACTGCGTGGACGTGATACACTGTACCCAAATAAAAAAAAAATTCTACAAACAGAGCTTTCTCATGGTGGTACTTGATCACCTCTTTTGTGCTAGAAACAAACAAAAAAAACAAACAAAAAAAAAAAAGACAATTTTGAAGAATAATATATATATATATATATATATATATATATATATATATATATATATATATATATATATATATATATATATATCTCCCCTCTCTCTTACATTCTGCTTTAAAACACATCTAATAAAAAACAAACAAAAAAAAAAAAAAGAATTTCTTCATCAATTTAGGCCAATATGTAAACAAATCCCAATAAGCATATATTGATTGGTTTGCGCAAAAGTTATAGCATCTACAAACTATGGGAAAGATTAATGTAATTTTTTTTTCAATAGTAATGGCGGCGATCAGCAACTTCTAGCGGGACTGCGACATTGCGGCAGACAAATCGGACACTTTATGAGGACCAGTGACATTACAGTGATCAGTGCTAAAAATATGCACTGTCACGGTACTAATGACACTGGCAGGGAAGGGGTTAATATCAGGGGCTATCAAAGGGTTAAATGTGTTCCTAGGGAGTGCTTACTGTGTGTGGGGTGGTTGTCCTGTGGGAAGGCAGAGATCCATGTTCCTGCTTAGCAGAAACACAAGATCACAGCCTTCCCTTGTCACAGAAGGCCAACTGCCTTGTTTACATAGGCAGATTGCCGTTCTGCCTGTCTCCCAAATAATCAGCGGGTCCCGGTGGACACGCTGATTGGCTCCCGCTGTGTCCAATCACAGTGGAAGCGGTTCGCCAGCAATCGCTCATGCATGCCCTAGACCCTGAAGTGCAAAATCATGTACAGGTACGCAAGTCTGCACAGGGGAGACACTTTGCCACTGTATATGTACAGCATACGGTCGGCAAGTGGTTAAACAAGGAAGATAAGATGTTTTTCTGCCTCATGAAGTGACAATGACACCATTTCTGGCAAGATGAATGGACATTTCTGCATTTGCCGAGAATGTTCTTAGTCTGAATTTTTTTTAGCCAACATATCTAAGGACTGGTAAGCTGCAATATTACATTTTAATAAATCTGCAGAACAAAACTCTTGGTCCTTGGTGGTGATCAGGACAGATCTTTGTATAGCACCCAGAGGCGGCTCTAGGCTTTGTGAGGTCTTAGGCAAAACTTAGACATGAGGCCCCACTCACGCCCAGAATGGAAAAAAATAATTAAATCAAGAAAAATCGCTGCAGAAAATGCACGGATCTAGCACACAGGTGATCAGCACCACTTCCAGGGCACCCTCCTCACCCATCAGACATTCAGCCAATGCAAGAGGGGTAATAGAGAGATCCGATGACGCCGACATTGGTATTGATCACAGGCAAATTAGGCAGCTGCGAGGCCCCTGGGAGTGCAAAGCCTTAGGCGACCGCCTAATTAGAGAGCCGCCTCTGATAGCACCACATGCAGAATGAGGCAAAGTAAAATTGGGAATGTATTGCATATTGCACAGAGTGAAACCATGCAGAAAAGAGAATTTGCACAGAATGTGGCAATATAAAATATTATATAACATGGCCACAGAATAAGGCAGTGCGGAATAGGGAACATACAGAATGAGGTGTAGAATAGGCAGGGCTTTTTTTTCTCTCAGGGAAAAGGTGCAGGATTGCACTCCCCCTCCACTAGGTCACGCCCGTCTCCACCACCTACCGTGTGCAGGAAGGGGGGAGAGTTCAGAACCCATGGTATAAGATGGGAAGTGTTGGGTGGAAGGCCCTTTGTTCTGCCAGTCCTCCTGGGCTGCTGGACCCCATCCAGGCCTCTATCAGCATGGGATTAACACAAGAATTGACAGCTCACCTGATCGCTGCTATCATTTGTAAACGCAGAAGAAGTCTTCCCATACTTGCTTCCTCTGACATGTTGGAATTGCAACAGCATGTACTGTGCACTCTGAACTATAGATGTCACTGCAGTGATATACTAGCACCTGTGTGTGTTTATATATTCTGTACAGGAAGGTTTTTTTTTTTCCTCTCTTCTGTAATGCTGTCCTCATACATGTATACTGTTCTATGCAAGTAAAGCTGAATTTTACATTGCTCAAGATTTCAGTGCCTCATCTTAACACATAACCAACAGGTTATAGGCCCAGACACTAAACGGAATACTACAAGCTGGCAAGTGCTGCATCCAAGCTGCTGAAAGATGGCAGATTTGCAATCACAAAGCTGAACAATGCCAAATATCAGCTGTAGAAGTTCAAGATGGAGATGATGCTAAGTAAATAAATACTTTATCAATATTTGTTTTTTAATTGTATCTTAGATTAAATAATAGGTTTTAAAACACTAGATGGTGAATTATACTGCATAGGGTTTTCCCATTTATATTGCATGTATGCATTATCTCTATTACCTGCTTCGATCACAAGATGGCGCCTATAATCATGATGGTTTTACTAATGGGTTTTGCAATAAGAAATGTTAGTTTGATAAATGGTGATGAATTTTAAATGCATCACAATGTAAATGGCAATCGGAATATGCTCATGCTATAAAGAATATATTTGTGTATGCAAGATTGTTGAAAATAAGAAGTACAAATTAGTATGTGCGGTAGTGAGGTACAGTACATCCGGAAAGTATTCACAGCACTTCACGTTTTCCACATTTTGATTTTACAGCCCTATTCCAAAATAAATTCATTATTTTCCTCAAAATTCTACAAACAATACCCCATAATGACAACATGAAAAGTTTGTTTAAAATCTTTGCAAAATTATAAAAAAAAAAAAAAAAAAAAAAAAAAACCCTAACAAAAATCCCATAAACATAAGTATTCACAGCCTTTGCTCAATACTTTGTTGAAGCACCTTTGGCACCAATTGCAGCTCCAAGTCTTTTTGAGCATGCTGCTACAAGCTTGGCATACCTATTTTTGGGCAGCTTCTCCCATTCTTTTTTGCAGGACCTCTCAAGCTCCATCGGGTTGGATGTGGAGCATCGGTGCACAGCCATTTTCAGGTCTGTCCAGAGACATTCAATCGGGTTCAAAGTCTGGGCCTCTGGCTGGGTCACTCAGGGACTTTCACAGAGTTGTCCTGTAGCCACCTTTGTCATCTTGGCTGTGTGCTTAGGGTCGTTGTCCTGTTGGAAAATGAACCTTCACCCCAGTTTGAGGTCCAAATCGCGCTGGAGCAGGTTTTCATTAAGGATGTTTATGTACATTTCTGTATTCTTCTTTACCTCGATCATGATTAGTAAGGATGAGCTCAGGCGTGTTCGCAAGCCCCCAGGAAGTCGGCACTGCGCTAATCACAGGCAGTGAGACATTTCCCGATGCGCAGCTGCAGAGATCGGGAAATGTCTCACTGCCTGTGATTAGTGCAGTGCCGACTTCTTGGTGGGCACTGCACGTGGGGCTTGCGAACACGCTGGAGCTCATCCTTAATGGCTAGTCTCCCAGTTCCTGCCGCTTAAAAACCATCCCCACAGCATGATGCTGCCACCACCATGCTTCACTGTAGGGATGGTATTGGTCAGGTGAAGAGCGGTGCCTGGCTTCTTACAGACATGATGCTTGCCATTCAGGCCAAAAAGTTCAATCTTTGTTTCATCAGACCAGAGAATTTTGTTTCTCTTGGCCTGAAAGTCCTTCAGGTTCCTTTTGGCAAACTCCAGGCAGGCTGTCCTGTGCCTTTTACTAAGTAGTGGATTCCTTCTGGCCACTCTACCATACAGGTCTGGTTGGTGAAGTGCTGAAGAGATGGTTGTTCTTTTGGAAGGGTCTATCTCCACAGAGAAACACTTTCAGAGTGACCATAGGGTTCTTGGTCACCTCCCTGTCTATGGTCCTTGTCACCCGATCGCTCAGTTTGGCTGGGTGGCCCACTCTAGGAAGAGTCCTGGTGGTTCCATTTATGCATGATGGAGGCCACTGTGCTTATTGGGACCTTCAATGCTGCAGACATTTTTCTGTACCCTTCCCCAGATCTTTGCCATGATACAATCCTGTCTAGGAGGTCTACAGACAATTCCTTGGCCTTCATGGCTTGGTTTGTGTTCTGACCTGTACTTTTAACTGTGGGACCTTATTTAGAAAGGTGTGTGTCTTTCCAAATCATGTCCAATCAACTGAATTTACCACAGGTGGACTCCAATCAAAATGTAGAAACATCTCAAGGATGATTGGTGGAAACAGAATGCATCGGAGCTCAATTTTGAGTGTCATGGTAAAGGCTGTGAATACTTATGTACATGGGATAGTCCTATTTTTATTTATTATTTTTTTTAATACATTTGCAAAGATTTCAAAGTTCTTCAATGTTGTCATTATGGGGTATTGTTTGTAGAATTGAGGAAAATAATGAATTTAATCAATTTCAGAAAAGGCTGCAACATAACAAAATGTGGAAAAAAATCAAGCGCTGTGAAAACTTTCCGGATGCACTGTATATAAAACAACTTTCTGTTTCACTTCCTCTTGATAAAATCCAATGGGATGAAACATGTCAGAGAAACATAGGAACTGGAAGCATGTCACAGTAACAGGAAGTTTGTGATGTGACCATCTTTGAATGGATGCGTTAAAGGATTTGTAAAGGCTTGTGTTTTTTCATCCTAATGCATCCCATCATATCCTCAATCTGTCAGAGGAATTCTGCCAGCTTTGTGCGTTTACAATGGACAGTGGCAATTGGGTGAGCTTTCAAAATCTTGTGCAGTCCTGTGCTGATGGAGGTCTGGATACAGTCAGGTGGCACACAGCAACTCCACTTAACACCACTACACCTGGGGAAGCTGACCTTCCTGCCCCCTTGTCCCAGTCCTGAGTATACCCCCTGCTTTTCCCCAGTTCCACTGGTAGCAGCAGTAGTGCAAATTATGCAGCCGCCAATAAAGCTGGGGAAAGGGCATTTTTTACAACGTGTCCAAATTCTGTGATGACATGCATTGTGCTTTGCTCAAACATCTCCTGGTCCCTTAATGTCTCCAGCATAGTGACATTGGTGGCAACTAAACTGGCAGTACCTTAAAGTCAGGACGCTTGCATACACTGTCTCCTCCCAACACCTACTAGTTCTGATGTCAGAGTCGGCATTGTCCGGCATTTGAATCACTTGATAGGGGGAAGGCAGAAGAGGGTTTTTTTACAACCTATACATGAAGAGTTCTCTCATTCATATCATTGTCAGCTCTACCCTGAGTAACAGGACTGATGCTTTTACACATGAAGGTCCATGTGGCTATCCAGACTACAATACTACTGTATCACTGCATCAACACATTTCAAAATACAGAAACATCTCAATTATTAAAAAGGCTTATTCCATATATTTCACTAGTAGGCATTTTGAAGGTTTAGGGCAGGGGTGCCCAACCTGTGGCCCTCCAGCTGCTGCAAAACTACAAGTCCCATGATGCATTGCAAGGCTGACAGTTACAAGCATAACTCCCAAAGGCAGAGGCATCATGGGACTTGTAGTTCGGCAAGAGCTGGAGGGCCACAGGTTGAGCACCCATGGTTTAGGGGTTCCCATCATCCAGTGGTGTCCACACGCTAATACAAAATACGTTTTATTAACTCTGTCTGGAATAATAAAATGGCCAGAAGAAAAGCCCTGCAAAAGAACAATGTAAATTCTTATATTTCCACAGCCTGTGCTGCTCCATTTACGAGTTATTGTCTGCTGCAATCTTCTGCAGAAACCATCACTTCTGGGAGTGCCAGTCTCCTGGTCCCCTGCTACACTCACTGGTCTTCTTGTCAACTTCTAAGTCACTTCTTTGTGTAAAGTGGTGGTTGGCAGGTGGAACCAATGAGTGCAGACACATCAGTTCTGCAAAAGATTTCAACACACAATTGCTTTTGATTGGAGTGGCCTTTAGTGGCATGGGTAGCAGCAAAGCTATTGCTATTTTATTTTGTGGGATATTCTTTGTAGTTGTTTTAATACTCCTGATGGGGTCACTGTCCCAAGAGACCCCCAAGAGAGTGGGGCATACACCAGCCATGCAGAGAGACCTAAGAGTCCTGAGAAAAACAAGGAACTGTATGGGTGATCAGCATCTACCAAATGTTTTATCAGATTTTTGATCAGCCAATGGTTTCATTACATGGCAACATTATATAATGTTTTAACAGCATTTCGTAAACTGATCAAGTTATTTTTTTATGTTTTATATAGACTATACCTTATCCTTGAGTCCACCAAATTCAATCATCTCCCTTGCCACAGCAGCATTAACTGGGTTCATCTCGATGGTGATAAAACGAACGTTAGGCTTTAGCAACCGGGCTATGCGAAGAGCAGAATACCCACAGTATGTGCCCAGCTCCAGGACCAGGGATGGGTCAGTTTCTTTGAGCACCTTATCCAGTATTAGACCTGTTACACAAATATCAATATAAATGTTGAGGCACATTCACCACAAAAATAGTAACTTACAGCTGAGAAACTAAGATGTGAGGTGGACAAAAGTTAGGATGAAATCAAGCTAGGTGAATGGCTTTATTTTACATGCTTAGGTTTAAATCTGTAACTGTGTTAAGAATATAACCAATCTCAGGGGTTGGTTTAAAGTAGAGAGTGATATCCATTTAATGCATACCATCAGTTTAATTTAAACCACAATTGCACCCACATTTTACACTTTTGTTAATGAAATGCAGAGCGCAGTATGGTGCCTCCAATGTCCTCTGTGTCTTTTATCAATGTAGAGAACACTCCCAGATAACAGAATAAGCATATTACGAGTCATTTCAAAGTCACAAGACATATTTCCTCTTCCTGGCAATTTTTCTCATGCATTAGAATAAATGAGGCTTCACTTGTTTTAGAGTTCCAAAGCAAGCTAGGCACAGTCTTATGACAGTAATGGACACCTTTGGTTACTTCAGTCTGACTATTGGACACAAATAATAACCTTCATTTTTCTGAACAATTGCCTGACCATACACGAGTGGAATTTCCGTCGGAAAAAACTTGGATGGTTTTTCCGACGGAATTCCGCTCAAGCTTGGCTTGCATACACACGGTCACACAAAAATTCTCTGAACTTTCGACCGTCAAGAACGCGGTGAGGTACAACACGCCGATAAAATTCTTCCGAGCATGCGTCAAATTGTTTCCGAGCATGCGTCGGAATTTTGCGTGTCAGAATTGCATACAGACTTTTCCGATAGGAATTTTTTCCATCGGAAAATTTGAGAACCTGCTCTCAATCTTTTGTTGGCGGAAATTCCGAAAAGTAAAAGTCCGATGGAGCATACACACGGTCGGAATTTCCAACCAAAAGCTCACATCGGACTTTTTCTGGCGGAATTTCCACCGTGTGTACGCAGCAAAAGCCATTTGATTTTGGGCAGTTCTGAACCCAAAAATGTTAGTATCAGAAAAATTAGCTGTGCTAATACAATTACAAATGTTTCTGTGATAAGTAGTTATCATTCTAGCAGGTTCTGTGAACGTTTACCAGAAAGACTTTGGAAAAATTGCTCTTAAATTTGGAGCTTTGCAGTCATGTAATAAGTGATAAATCAGTTATTTTAAAGATTAATAACCATTTGCATCTATAAAAGCTATATTAAAACCATAAGACTGGGTTCACACTATTGTGAATTAGATGCGTGTTTCCTGGCATCCAATTCGCATAGCAGGGGATTGTGACCGGCTCTCTATGGAGCCGGTTCACACATCTCCGCAGCGGTTCCAGTGCAAATTGCACAGGAGTCCTGTACGTCTTTTGGTCCGTTTCAGGTCCGAATTCAGCCATAAATTCAGGCTCAAATCAGACCTGAAACTGAATGGGGACACACCGGTCTCCTGCTGTGAGCTGGAGTGTGCTGCAGCAGTGTGAACCCAGCCTTAGAGCTAGTGCAGATGTTTGACAGATCAAAATATGATGGATTTGAAAAGTTGTATATGTATAGTCCTGACAAGCTGAAAAAGTTTTCTGACAAGAAAAGTGCGATTTGAGCTTTTTGTCAGGAATTCTGACAGTGTGTATGCTCCATCACATTTTTTTGGTGAGTTTTCCTGCCAAGAAAAGATTGAGAGCATGTTCTCTATTTTTGTGACAGGAAAAATTCCTATCGGAAATCGCAATCGTCTGTATGCAATTACGACGCAAAAAAAAAAAAATGCATGCTCAGAATCAAGTAGAAGAGCCGAACTGCCTATTAAACTTCATTGATCTTGGCTTGTCATTCGTGTTGTACGTCACCGCGTTCTTGACGTTCGGGATTTCAGACAAGATTTGTGTGACCGTGTGTATGCAACACAAGTTTGAGCAGTTTTCCTTTAAAAAAAACACGGTTTTCCTGTCGTGTGTACGAGGCATTAGTCTCCCTATGTGTCATACACGTGTACTGTATTATAAGAAAAGTCAGTTCATTGGCTATTCTACTATCCCATGCTCTCTTGTAAACATACAATACCCATCTTAACCTAATATTGGGGGAATTCAATAAAGAACTACTGACCTTTAAAATGGCCTTTGACATTTGCCTAGCAACCAGTGGGTGGAGCCTGATCGGGAAGCTGTGGCACTAGTCCCCCCCCCCCCCCCATTAGGTTCGCTCCTGCCTTGCAATTGACCGCAGGCAGTGGGTGGATTTTATAGCCAATAGCAAGCGGTCTATTGGCTAAGGATCTGCCCACTGCTTGCTGTCAATAACAACGGGGAGCGGACCGGATGGGGAACTAGTGTCTGAATTCCCATCAGGCTCTGCTCCCCACCAGGTGAAAAACACCCTGCCACTGCACTGTTGGACCTGTGCAGCAGCAGGCAGGAAGTGCCATTCCACTGAGGCTAGTCTCAGAGTGCCACCACAATTGGCCCAGATTTATGTATCTGTCACCTGCACTGACATTTGTTTTGTGGAGGCACAATGGAATTTTAAAGTGTGTCTTAGACACTCTGTGAACTCCTCTATGTCTTAAAGCGGAATTAAACCCATCGATTTAACAGTTTAAAAAAGCAGTTACATTTCCGGCATGCCGGGAATGCCAACTGTCACATTGGTTGTGCTCTCAACCAAACTGTCAAACCATCCAATGGCTGGTGTCATAACTGGTCACATGTGCAGCATCATGGCAGTTAAAGATTAAACAGAGGCCAAGATGGCAGCTTCCTTGCCTGAAAATGATAGGAGGGTTTACTTCCACTTTAAGGCCTCATGCCCACGGACGTTTTTACAGCCGCGTTTTTTACAGCTTAAAAACGCCTGTCCATGTTAGTCTATAGCTTCATGCCCACCTAGACGTTTTTGAGCTGCAAATAGCATAGACGTTTTTAAGCTGTAAAAAAAAAACCAGGACCAGTGCGTTCCTCAGCGTCAGAAAAAAAATGCGAGCGTCAAAAAACGCGCAAAAACGCGCACTAACGCACGGTCGCGTTTTTAGCTCCGACGGTTTTTTTTTTTTTTTTTTTTTTAAATTTACAATAACATGGACAGGCGTTTTTAAGCTGCAAAAAACGCAGCTGTAAAAACGCCAGTGGGCATGAGGCCTAAAAATTATAAAACATTTTATAATTTTCTACCCTACCGTTATGTTCACACCTGTGTGTTTTAAATGCAGTTCGTTAAAAATAAATCCTGCTTGCTGCATCTTTGATGTGCTTACATGAAAATGCATATTATATAGAGTTCAATGGTAACACGCTTAAAACGCAAGGAAAACACTACATAGAAGTGAACCGGCCCTACAGATCATGCTGCTATGAGTATATGCTTAAAGTGGAGCTCCACCCTAAATAGCAACTTTTGCTATTTGGAACCCTCCCCCCCTCCGGTGTCACAATTGACACCTTTCAGGGGGGAGGGGGGTGAAGATACCTGTCTAAGACAGGTATTTTCACCCACATCCGGGAGTCCTGTCTCCGGGAATCTGCGGGAGTTACGTCACTTCCCGCAGACTTCCCTTGGTGTTCTGGGAGACACTCGGCTTCCATGAACACAGGAGCACCAATCGGAACGGCGCAGCGCGACTCGCGCATGCGCCGTAGGGAACCGGGCATGAAGCCGCAGGGCTTCACTTCCTGGTTCCCTCAGCGAGGATGGCGGAGGGAGCAGCAGAGCGACGAGCGGTCGCTCGTCCTCTGCTGCGGACGTCGCTGGACTCCAGGACAGGTAAGTGTCCAAATATTAAAAGCCAGCAGCTGCTGTAGCTGTAGCTGCTGGCTTTTAATATTTTTTTTTCCGGCGGAGCAACCCCTTTAAAGAACATAACCTATAATATCCTGGTGCATATTACCTTTTTCATCGCCCACATTCATGGCCCATTCCTTCTGGCTGCAATATTTATCAATATGATCCACCACACTTTGAGGGTCGCCTCTCACTGCATTCTGCTTCACGAACTCCAGGATCCTCTGTTCCTTCTCTCCAGCCATTGATGTTACAGAGCTTCTGTTCACTGACTTTGATCTGTCAAATAAACAGACATAGCACTGAGCACACTTAGAGCCCATTCACACAGGGGCAACACGACTTCCAGTGCGATTTTATGAGGCAACTCAGCATGACCTGGAGCTATTTACAAGGCAACTCCAAGTTGCCTGCAGGACAGGAGACATTCCAGTGGCCAATCAAACAAGAATCAGCTCTGTGGGAGGGAGGGGTTTGCAGGAGAAATGTATGTTATCTTCCTGGAGAGTCGCTCCTATTTAAGACAGTGAGAGGCGACTCCCATTGAAATGAATGGTTACAGGTCGCCTAGGAGTCGGATTGAAGTAGTACAGGGACCTTTTTTGAAGTCGGAGTGACGGCAGTAGTGTGCATAAGGACGGCTCCATTAACTTACATTGATTTCTTCAGCCAGCGCGACCTGAGGCGACTAGGGGCGACCTGGGGCGATTTGGAGTCGGATCCAAAGACGCCCCTGTGTGAATGGGCTCTAAGTTACTGTTAGGGAAAATATGTCATGGCTGTGTACCAAATACAGTTCATCAGCAACAAATATAAAAATGTATATTAAATTGGAGTAGAGGCCTACTGAATGCTGCTAAAAGCCCTTCCTTCAAGACCTCCAATTAACCACAATTGCTTATTAAAATACACATCACAACTGTATACATATCAGCCTGAGATGCACCCTACTCACACAGAGCTACAGCACTGTAATGCGCAAAGCTTACTCTCACCTAGACTCTAGTTTGGGGGGTTACAATTTCTAATTTTTTAGGAAACGGGCAGGTAAAAAAAACAGAAGATATTGTGTAAATGAAATTCCAGCTTTAAAGCTCCAGGCAGGTACACAGACTCCATATATTCCTGTTGTGGACATACTAATAGTAACGAAATGTACATAACCTGAGCCTGGGAAAGGAAGGGCAGTACTGTTGCATTGCACAAAGCCTTCCAAACACTGATGCCGCATACACACGATCGAAAATTCCGCCAGCAAAAGTCCGACGTGAGCTTTTTGTCGGAAATTCCGTCCGTGTGTATGCTCCCTTGGACTTTTGCTGTCAGAATTTCCGCCAAGAAAATATTGAGAGCAGGTTCTCTATTTTTCCAACGGAAAAAGTTCCTATCGGAAATTCCGTTTGTCTGTATGCAAAATTTCTACGCCTGCTCGGAAACAATGCGACGCATGCTCGGAAGCATTGAACTTAATGTTCTCGCCTCGTCGTAGTGTCTTGACGGTCGAAAGTTCAGAGAACTTGTGTGACCGTGTGTATGCAAGCCAAGCTTGAGCAGAATTCCATCAGAAAAAGCATCCAAGGTTTTTCCAACGGAAATTCCGATCGTGTGCACGCGGCATAAGGCCACTTTTACACTATTGTGATAAATAAGTTGCATTGTGGGGATATTCATTTTGATAGGCACTCTAACGCACGGTTACAATGCACCCACACTGCATTTTTTTTTTTACTTTGGATAGGAGTAGAAGTTTACCCGCTCTAATAGTTTTCATGACCAGTCATCAGGACGGAATATGACAGGAAGACAAAATATTGTTTATGATCATGGGATCACATGCATCATGCACACCCCCGCAAACATGCATAGAGCACAAAAAACACCAGAGCAAGTTATAACTTAAACAACCAATTTTATTAATCTCCATGTAACATTTTTATATATATTATTATTATTTTTTTTTTTTTTTTGGATAATTATTGGCCACGGCCTGATTCACTGGTTTTCAAAACATAAATCCATAATCCACCAATTTTAACTTTTAAAACATACTTTCCAACCAAGTGTTTATCAATACCCGTACTCAACCCAGCCACTGAGACTCGAGCTGATTATTACTTGAACTTGACTTTCCTTAATTCTCCCAACCGACGGGAGGGGGGCTTGCAGCACCCCTCCCGTCCCCAACCCCCCAAACCGCGGCCAACTCTATGCATGTTTGCAAATTTGTGTTTAAGATATCTAGACCTATGGGCGATAGATGCACCCCGTCATCCCTATATAGACCCTGTAAACCGCCCTCCAGCTCATGGTGCCGAAATGAAAAACCCATACCATCGCTCAGAAACTTCGCCATGGCTCTATTTATCCGCTTGCGGACCTTCTCTAGTGGCTTGAAAACTGCGGATTCCAACCACCTCAGACGTGGAATTATCTCTGAGAACCCAAACACCGTATTTGGAGAGGCTAAACGTAAAAACTTAAATGTATCCTTCATATCGGTAATCAGATCAAATGTCTTTAACTTCCCAATGTCATTACCACCAACATGTATAATTATTATATCTGGAGCCTCATGTAAAGCGTATAGCCTACTTAATTCAAACAACAAATCCTCCCACATCATTCCCCTACGACCATACCAATGAATCCGGAAGGCTGCAGGGTCCAGGCCCAAATTCTCCGAATATATTCTATCAGCAGCTCTCTTCTGTGCCCAAAAAATAAAAGAATGCCCTATAATCCAGACTGTATGTAGGGGACCTGAAATAAAATAATTAATTAATATGGACGAATGTATAATTTGTAACAATCTGACCTCCATCTACCAATCTTCTTAATTGTACTCTCCTCTAGACCAATCCTGGCAGCCTCTGTGGCTGCTCCTATTCGAAACGAGTGAGTCGTTATTTTAGTGTTGCTCAACTGAAGTCTTGCTAAACATTTCTTCAATACTGATGAAAACTGGTAAACTGTTACTGGTAAACCATCCTTGTGAATGAACAAAAACCCTGAACTGGGCGGGCGAACTGCCATGTAAGCCTGAAGGGTCCTTACTGGGCAGATATTCTCAACACTATACCTCTTTAAAGCCACCCAATTACCAACACCAACCGCATCCGTCTTACTTGTAGCTATAAATAACTTTATATTATCTGAACCCATAAACAAATTAGATAATAACATGCCTATGTTACTTCTCTTTGATGCAGGAAGGATCTCAGAAATCCGAAACGCACCGAAGAATGCGAGCGTAAACACTGATTTAAAAAGGACAGCTTCATAAGCAGAAAAGCATACTTCTGAAGTTATCCCACAAATCCGTGCTAATATAGCCGGGGTAATTGGGGACCTCATATCCTTTCTAAAATTATTCTTCCTGTATCCCTTTAGCACCTGCCGCACCGAGAAAAAACTGTGACAAGCCGGCAGATTATAAAGGCGCAGAAAAAATGACACCCCTGATAATGTCTTACTAATGTGAGACCAAGAATACTGTTTCAACATTAATGATTGTAGAAACAGAAGTACTAGGTCCTCCGAATGATTAGATAAAGACAGACTCATCGATGCTAAAAAGATTGACCACAATAACCATGAAGAACTGTAGCTCTTCCAGGTAGAAGCCGCCACAGAGTCCTGGATGTTTTGGAAAATTATGCTATCTCCCATAAACGGGAAGGGAAGATTACCCCCACTGGATCCGCTTCTGGCAGCAGCTTGAAAAACCGGTCCATCTGCAGGCGAGAAAGAGCGTCAGCAACGACGTTATTCTTTCCTGGGACGTATTTCGCTTTTAACCAGATGTTCCATTTTAAACACAGAAAAACCAAATATCTTAAATAAGAAACCACGGGAGGAGATTTAGATGACAAACTGTTAACTGCAAAGGCTACTCCCTTGTTGTCAGTGCTCACCAGCAACCTTCTATTGGCGAATAAACTGCCCCATATTTCCAATGCCACTACCACTGGGAATAGCTCTAATACTATATTTCTGCAGAACCCATTGATGACCCACCTGTGAGGCCACCCAGCAGCGCACCAATGGTTTCTCCAAACCGCCCCAAAGCCAACCGAGCCAGCTGCATCTGTTTCAAGGTGAAAATCCTTGTCCAGCACAAAATCATGCTGCCACATGGTTTTCCCATTAAATTGCTCCAGAAATTGCAACCAGACCATCAAGTCCTGCTTGATCTCTAAAGATAGCCTGATATGGGCCAACGGGTTCTTTAATCCTGAAATGGCAGCATACAATCTTTTGGAAAAAACCCTACCCATGGGAAGAACCCTAGTGGCAAATGCCAATTGCCCCAAAAGGGACTGCATTTCTTTCAATGTCACCTTTTTTCTACCCAAGAAAAAATGCAAAGATTGGGATAATTTGCAGATTTTTTCACCAGGCAACCGAAATTCCATGGTGACCAAATCCAGTGTTATACCCAAAAAATCAATACATGTTGTAGGAAAAACAGTTTTATCTTCCGCCAATGGTATCCCAAAATGTTGGCATACTAATTTGAATGAAGATAATAGCTGACCGCAGTCCTCTGAACCTTCCGGGCCTAAAAATAAAAAGTCATCCAAATAATGAATAATAAAGGTGGAATGTGATACCATACTTACCACCCATTCTATAAATGTTGAGAAAGCTTCAAAGTAAAAAACAAGAAATTGAGCAGCCCATCGGCAATGCTTTATCAAAGTAAAATTTATTGTCAAAACATATACCGAGTGAGTTGAAACAATCTGGGTGCAAAGGAAGAAGCCGAAAGGCTGATCGAATATCTGCCTTTGCCATCAAAGCATTTTTCCCTAGCAACCGTATCTTCTCAATTGCTAAATCAAAAGATGAATAAGACACTGATATAGCCTCAGTGTTGATTTGATCATTCAAAGAACTGCCAAAAGGAAATGATAAATGGTGTATCAAACGAAACTCATTTGGCTCTTTCTTAGGTACCAAACCCAAAGGGGAAATCCTGAAATCCAAAAAGGGGGGATGGTCAAACGGACCCTCCATCCTTCCTGACGCGACCTCTTTTAGCAATTTTATTTTTACTATTAAAGGTGCCTCATTAACAGATCTCAGATTTTCCACTACTGTACAACCTTTACCTTGAAAACTAGGTAACTGGAAACCCACTGTGAACCCGCTAATTAGCAATGAAGCTATCTGCTGGTTTGGATAGAGAAGCAGCCATGGCAGCATGCTTGAGAGCATCACTGGTGTTGCTGCTTTTGGAAATACCTTCCTTTGCATTTGCTTGTAATTTCCGAAAACATTTGGAAACTGGGTGATTCCCAGCACAAAAAGCGCATTCGTGCTTGTATTTACAAGACGCCATCCATTTGCAATGCGCATCATTGTAAGCAAAGCACACACCCTTCTTATAATTTACATTAGATGATACCTGGGGCCCTGCAGCCGCAGCTGAGCGAAAAATTGATTGTTTTTGAGGCAGAAATAAATTGAGCCATAGGCCAACATCTTTTGAACCCCATTGTAGAGATGGCTGCACCGCTAGCTTCTGCCTAAATGCTTCATCGTATAGCAACCATGACAAGCCACTGAAACTCCTGTAGGCTTCTAAAACGATATCAATGTGTTGAAATAAAAGGGGGCTTAATTCAGGGGATTTTTCACAAAGCACACTAGCGTATATTATAAATGATTGTAACCACCCATAAAAGGACTTAATGAGAGCTTTGCGACGCTCCTCATCTGTCCTATCATCTTTTTTATCAAACCTGGATGGTTCTTTTGAAGGGGGAGGAATTGAACTGAGATCAATATATTCCCCCCTCCAAATCTTTTCCTTTACTGTAGAGGCCAAGTGAAACCCCAGCGGGGACAGAAAACAAGGCATGCACTCTTTTTGCCCTGTGACTTGCACCCCTCTTACTGCTTCTACATTACTGTTATTAGATGCACTAGCTAACTTAGATATACACATGGGCTCAGCTGTACAAGCTGGCCAAACCCCTGCACTGTTATCTCTGGGAACCTGCTGATTTGTAGCCTGTGCCTGCATTACAGTTAACAATCGTTCTAAGGATTTAGCTAATATAGATAATTGATGTGCTGTGTTTGACTCACCAACTGCCCCCTGAGCAGGGATCACTCCAGGGGATGACACCGGCGATGCACACCGCACAGGGATTCTGTCGGCTTGTTGGATTTCAGGCTGTGTGGTCACACATGCAGCTCTCTGTCCTCCCTTTCCGCCCTTGCGAGCCCCCTGCCGACCACGGGCGGGCTGCTGGCGTACTTCTCCTGTTGCTGTTGTTGTCCCCAGCGTGCTTTGTCCCCTCTCTCCGGGCTCTGTCATTGCGCATGTGCGCCGGCTCCTATAAGGGAGAGAAGAAAAAATTTGGCTGCCATGGGCAGAAGCGGGTTGATCCGGGCTTGCGCTCCTCCTCAATGGGAGTCTTCTCTTGCTTGACCTCCGACCAGCCTCCTCTTCTTCTTCTGCGGCGTCATCCGTCCCCGCCGCTGTATGATGGGGGAATCCCGCGACCGCTCCCTCCGCTCCAGGGCATGGCTGTTGGTGTGGTCCCGCCGCGCTGTTCGTTTGCCCAGCTGATCGGTCCTCCGCGCTGCTTGCTTCGGGATCAGGATATGAAGGTGAGGCAAGACACTGTCGAATCCATTCTTCCCCTCCCGCAGCCTCGGCTTTTTCGATCAGTTGACGAATCAGGGCTTCCATGACGATACGTGAGCTCCTCCTGCTGGAATCTTCTGGTATCGCACCACTAACCTGCCTGGAACTGCTCCTTAAATGGACCAGAAACCAGCTTCTAGAATTTTCCTGATCTAACACCTGATTTCACTAACCAATCCCTTACTGATTCTCAGATTTCCAGAACTCTCTAACACACCTGAGCTTAATCAAATCTACTGACTGGGGTTTTTTTTTTTTTTTTTTTAAAACTATTGACTCTCTAGCCCTGTAGCTAAACCTTCTTAGAAACTTATGTATTAACCTTGCAGTTACAGTGACCCCATGAGGAAAGGGGAGCCTATATGGCTACTCCCTTTCCTTCCCCATTCTAACTGGAATGGAGGGGGAATCTTCCAATGGGAAACTTGTTCCATGGACAATTGGCTAAAAGGGCCTTACTTTCTGTTCTGTTTTGAGACAGAAAAAAAAAAAAAAGTAAAAATTAGGTGTGTCTGAAGGTTCTCATGGCATGGTATTTATTGATATCTTGTTGTAGTTACTCACATTCAAATCAACTCGCTATGAAATATCTTTAACATTACAGAATATCTCCAACGATTTGGTATATTTGTCCGATTTTTTTTTTCCACTGAATCAAAGTAAAAATGATTAGTACTACTTTTTAAATTACCAATTGGACTGTTTACATTTGCCCATGAGACTAACAAATCTTTTTGGTAGCTATAGTCTATAGGCACCTTTAGTGTTCGGAAGTCTGGATAGTGTGACCCTTAAGGACCACAGTAGGAAATGCTGCCTACAATCAAATGTAACAAAAATTTCTAGCAGCTGCACAGCCTTGCATATTTTTATATACTTTTTGCATATTTTGTTCAGCAAAACCTATGTGGTTTGTCTTTTACATTACTGTTAAGCACAAAATAATATTTCTTTATTCTACTTGTAAAGTGTAAAAATGCAATGATTTATTGAAAACAAACAAAAAATAAATAAATAATAAAAAAAAAAGGGCAAGTGTAAGAGAGAAGGTGGGTAGGAGTGAAAACATATGTAGCACCCTGGTCCTAAATAGGGCCGCTAATAAATTTAGTTGTGCTAGGTGGTAACTAGCCTGGGTAATTGGTAGGTAATCCACCGATTCCTGTCCCAAGCCTGAGTTTGGGGTAGTCTCTCTCTTCTGTCAATAGGTGGCACTGTTGCTTTTGGCATTAGAATGATGGATTACCATAAATTCAGGTAATGGGTAACTAGGTCAGTCAATCAGTAGGAGTTTCTTTAAACGCTGTGTATGCTTGGATAGGCTATTTATTTGGGAGGAGTCAGGTGATCAGGGTTCTTCCCGCCTGAGGCTGCAGCCTGGGTGGGTATGTGCTGAGAAGCTCCTGGTTGCTAGGCCTGAAGCCTGGGGCCTATTTAGGAGGCATGCTGGCTGCTAGGTCCACTTAAGACTTATACAGCAGTTCAGGGTTCCGCAAAGAAGGAGCAGCCAAGGTTAAGCCTGAAGTTTGGGGCGGAACCGCATGTGTTAGAGGCTCGACCAGAGGGGAGTCTGATCATTGTCAGAGGTAAAGGAGAAGCAGTTGTCACAAAGGGACTACCACTCCTGTTACCGGAGGCAGGTTTGGAAAGGATGAAGTTCTGAAGGAGTACCAGAGCAGACACTTCACTTGTCGGGGACAGTGAAGTGGTGGGAAAGCTTCAGTAGAGACTCATCCAGGAATACAGTGGGTAAAGCCTGAAGGAGTATGACAGGTAGCTAGCTGTAAGTAAAGCTTGAAGATAAAGTTGAAGCTCGGGGAATCCAGCGGGTGGCTGAGAGTCCAAGAAGTCTGGTGAGAGAGATCCTCAAGCACAGCTCGCCGTCTACAGTGGGATACTGTGAGTTAAGCTGGAAGATTTACATTAGGATAATGTGAGATAATTTGTTGCCATAGGAAACAGCAGTTGCTACAAGATACAGATTGAGCCTAAAAGGTCCTTTTTGTGTATTGCGGTCTGCCTAGTTCTATTTTTGTCTGCAGAGTTTGCCTTAATTGCTATTGCATTTGCCTAAGGGTGTCCTGTGCCCTAAACCCTCTCACACCATTCCTGTTAATAAAAAAACTTTGTTAATTTTACAAAAAGTGACTGGCACCCAATCTTTTCATCTTGCACCACACCCACTATGCCTAGTAACCTGCACCCTGAGGAGGAATGTCAGTTCTCCCTGGATCTGGGGGTCACCATCAGGCCCTTGGGAGTCGGGGAGACCGCTACACATGAAATTAAAAAGGTCCACTTTACAAAAAATCTGCCAGAATAAAAACAAATATGGGGGTTACATTCTTGTGGATAAACACTGCACTCCTCTCCAGATTAGACATAGTCCATTCCATTGTCCACAATGACCTTGTCACAGTGCTCCCACTTGGAGTTACAGACGCTGACTGGAAGGGGGTCCCTATAACAAGAGGGGTGACCAATGCACCAATCTCTTGGAAGGGACAAAAATTCATACCCAATTCAGTACTCAGGCATGTGCAGGGGGTGGGCCAGGTATGCCTGGGCACATCCCAATCCAGGGGCAGCTCCGGGGGGGTGCTTGGGTTCACTCCCATCTCTGTCGGCAAGGTCTGCCTTTGACTTTCTACCACAGCTGCATTGTTCCTCTAGTGCCCCGCACACAGCACACTGAGGCTTGCAGCTGCAAGAGACCATCAGCTGTGCAGTATCTCTCTGGTCTGAGGTGGTGGGCGGGGCGGGGATGTGGCCCGAACTCTCCCTCATGCACACTGCCTGTCCTCACCGCACACTGCTCATTCACTGGCTGTCCTCACCGCACACTTCTCACTGTCTGGCTGTCCTTACTGCACACTGACTAGTCTCACCGCACACTGCTCACTGCCTGGCTGCCCTCAGCGCACACACTGCTCACTGCCCTCAGCGCACACACTGCTCACTGCCTGGCCTCACCACACACTGCTCACTGACTGTCCTCACCGCACACTGCTCACTGACTGACCCCCGTGTGTCTCCCAGAAGACAGCGGGGGGGGGGGGGGTGCAGGGACCAGTGGCATTGCACAGCGCAAGTTGTGCATGCGCAGTAGGGAACCAGTAGGGATTCCCTTACCAAAGATGGCAGCGGTAGCATCCGAGAGTGAGATCGGCGTCAGGTGCCGACATCGTGGGCGCCCAGGACAGGTAAGTGTCCTTATTTTAAAAGTCAGCAGCTGCAGTATTTGTAGCTGCCGACTTAAAAAAAAAAAAAAAGAAAAAAAAGGCGGACCTCTGCTTTGACATATTTATAAACGTGTGTGAGATATATAGATTATATATATATATATATATATATATATATATATATATATATATATATATATATATATACACACACACGTGTTTGATCTTAGGGGTGCACACCCTATGTCAGTACTGTTTTCTATCCTGTCATATGCAGTGCTGGAATCTGTACCTGTATTATAAAGCAGTCAGAGTGACAGAAACGCTACAATAAAATCTCAAATCATTGCTATTAAAGTGGTTGTAAACCCACTTAGACAACTTGCACCTACAGGTAAGCCTAGATTAAGGCTTACCTGTAGTTGCAAGAAATATCTCCTTAACCTACACGGTTAAGGAGAGTTGCAGAAAACACTGCACCGATGTCTACGCGAATGCGCGCCTTAGACAACGGCGCAGGCGGACTGAGCGTCCCGGCATAATGAATGGGATCAAGCTGGGATTATGCCGGTCCTGCGCAGGAGTGACATCGCCACTCCGGCCAATCACAGCACCGAAGCGGCGATACCAGGAAGAAGCTCCAAGGGGACATGGCGGCGGAGGGGAACGAGGAGGACTTCGGGTGCCTTGATTTCAGGCAAGTGCCACATAATGAGTTAGTATGCCATGCATACTAGCTCATTATGCCTTTCTCTTGCAGGGTCTTATTTTATCCAGTTTTTTCAGGGGGGGGGGGGGGGGGTTTACTTCCTCTTTAATGCCAGCTGAAGTCCTCTGCACTGGCATACATACATTGTCCATACTCTCTGTACTCTGCAATAGAAATCCTAGCTATTGAAATCACACCTGAAAGTTTCTTTCCATACATATTCTAAACTTGGGTATACCCCAGTAGTATTGCATGCAACATTTTTTTGTTGTAAGAACATTTGTTCATTTTTCTAATCATTAGTGGGGGTCAAATTGACCCGCAGTGAGGAGAAACTTTGAAGGCGCAGGATGGAAAATGTTTCTTCAATGTACGAATTTGTGTGCGGTTTTCGTTTGGTAAACTCCATTCATTCCAAAATCAAATGTTAAAAGCAAACAAAACCTTTTGAACGACAATGGCATGTTCTGAGAATTTCTGTCTGAATATCTACTAGTGTATACGAAAGCCTTAGCCATAGAAATACATGATCACAGGGTATAGGAAGTCAGACATACACAGGTACCAGGTGCTGTCCATGAGGCATACACCCGGGATACAGGAGCACTGAGCTATGTACTCACAGCCTGCATGGAACACATATATGTTCTCTCACCTTGTGTGTTCTGTGTACGCTCTCCTCTGTAGTCAGGAAGGACTGGTTCCCCTATTACACAAGTGTGCTATTTATCTTTTCCACAGAGAGGCCTACATTGGGAATGACTAAGCAGAATGGGTGTGTGTAGGGTTTTCCCAGACAATGAGCAGGCTGGGGAGGGGGGAGCTCGTTGTGAGCTGCTTCATTCCATTCACAAACATGCCCCAGGGATAGTATGGGCAAGAAGCAGAACAGGATATAAGAAAAGATACAAAGTAAAAAAAATACAATATACACACACATAAAATGTTGAAGGGAACAGAAAAGTGAAAATACAGCTGCTATTCGTTGCCAATACACTAGACTTCTGAACATCAAAGTAAAGTAAGAATTGTGGTCACAACAGACCCGACATGTTTCGGATTACACCAAAAAGATTTGTTTGTGGCGTGTTTATTTCCTTCTTCTTGGGTTTTTAAAGTAGGAGCATGCTGATATATTTCTATTTGAAAAGGAAGTATATGTATACAAGTAACTAAGTGTAGCGCCCTGCTCCCAATGAGAGTGCGCTATATGTTAAATTATAGTTGTCTGAGCAATAGTTTGGCTCGGAGGGATTGTGTTATAAATTGCCCTCTGTTTCAGTTCAGCTGGTTGTGTAATTTCCCTCCTGACAGTAGGTGTCGCTGCCACCACTGGTCAGAATTGGAAAGGCTACAGGTTGAACGTATTGGGTACCTCTTCCCTAGCAAACAGCCCAGGGGGCGTGGTGAACCCGCTGTGCATGCTGGGAGGGGGTATTTAAGTGACAGACACCATTAGGGCAGAAGGAGATTCTGGGGTCGTGTCTTCGGTCCCCACCTGAGGGCCCTCATGGCCTCAGGGAAGTGTCTGCAGTTTCTGCCTTGGGGCCACGTTGGCCTGAGGCTCCGTTACTGACAAGTAGGCCCAGGAGTTGCTGGGGCCTACTGATCCAGTGATGATCCTGTGTCGAGCAATTGAGCACTCAATTGGAGGATGCACCCGGATCGTGATCTACCTGACAGTGCTGCCAGAACGGCTGAAAGATTCTAACACTGAGAGCTGTATTCTTCATTCAGAAGGTAACCCAAGTAAAGGTTACAAGTCTGTGGCAAAGACTGTTATATTTACACCAAGTCTGTGGCGGAGACTATACGGGATCGAGCTGTACATCGGCTGCTAGGCCAGTGAGATTGGGCCTATCCGGTGTTTGCTGAGTCCAGTGTGGAGACAGTTGTTCCCCTGGATCAAGGAAAATTCTTATGATTCGCACTAAGGTACCTGAGTCCTCCCCATCCCTTCATCCCCTCTGTTGAAACTTTAATTCAAATAAACCCTTGAAAGCAGGGCTGGCCCAAGACATTGTGCTGCCTGGGCCCAAGAATGAAATGCTGCCCCCCCCCCCCCAAAAAAAAATCCTATGCCCATCCAGCAAAGAGACGTTTCCATAAAGCAAAGAGACAGCCCAATATATTCAGCAAGAGACATCCCATATATTCAGCAAAGAGACATGCCCCTTCTAGGGTGACCACGCATTTTGCAGGTCTGTCCCGGGCACATTCATTCCAGGACAATACAGTGTCCCGGAATGAAACTGACACAGCCACCCCCCGTGCCAATCTGATGCCCCCAAAAAAGGCCGCCACATCACCTCTTTACTCACTGACAGTACTTGTCCTGGCCGGGAATGCCTGGAGGAGCACAATCCCCGCCCCCTGCATGTGATTGGAGAAATCATAAATCCCACCTCTTGTGTCCAATCACTGTGCTGTGATTCGTTACAGAACAAGCTGATGTTTGGGAAGGGGGGGTGTCCCTGAATGGTAGTTTAAAAATGTGGTCACTCTAGCTCCTTCCTGCAAAGAGTATTGTGTAGCACCACGAAAGCTCCCCCCTTTCTCTCCACTGCCACCGACCAGCTACGCTCTGATCCCAGCTCAGTGATGCAACATGCTGCAACAACAGCGCTGCATTGACCACATTTACAAACTGCCTTTCAGGGATACCGCCCTTCCTTCCCAAAAAAAGATGAGGGGGGGGGGGGGGCGGGTGTAGTCTCGCTGACAGGGAATTTGGCAGCGGGTGATTTGTCGGCGAATGGCTGGTGTTAGCACTTAAATCATCCTGACATCATGCTTGATATGGTGTCAGGATGATCAAATCACATTATTTCTATTACTACATTGTAATATATAATGAAATAGTTTAACTCACCATAATGCGGAATCAGTGGGAACCCTGAGTTTGTCATTTGCCACCATTGCTTGCCACCAGATGTAGCTTATTGCTTGCCACCGTTGCCTGCCACCAGATGCAGCTGTGCCACTTGCCACCCATAGCCTGACAGGCAATGGTGACAAGTGACAGGCTGCATCTGTTGACAGGCATCAGTGACAAGTGACAAGCTGCATCTGGTGACAGGCATCGGTGACAAGTGACAGGCTGCATCTGGTGACAACATGCAGCCTGTCACTTGTCACCAATGCCTGTCACCAGATGCAGCCTGTCACTTGTCACCAATGCCTGTCACCAGATGCAGCCTGTCACTTGTCACCGATGCCTGTCACCAGATGCAGCTTGTCACTTGTCACTGATGCCTGTCAACAGATGCAGCCTGTCACTTGTCACCATTGCCTGTCACCAGATGCAGCCTGTCACTTGTCACCGATGCCTGTCAACAGATGCAGCCTGTCACTTGTCACCATTGCCTGTCACCAGATGCAGCCTGTCACTTGTCACCAATGCCTGTCACCAGATGCAGCCTGTCACTTGTCACCAATGCCTGTCACCAGATGCAGCCTGTCACTTGTCACCGATGCCTGTCACCAGATGCAGCTTGTCACTTGTCACTGATGCCTGTCAACAGATGCAGCCTGTCACTTGTCACTGATGCCTGTCAACAGATGCAGCCTGTCACTTGTCACTGATGCCTGTCAACAGATGCAGCCTGTCACTTGTCACCATTGCCTGTCACCAGATGCAGCCTGTCACTTGTCACCAATGCCTGTCACCAGATGCAGCCTGTCACTTGTCACCGATGCCTGTCACCAGATGCAGCCTGTCACTTGTCACCGATGCCTGTCACCAGATGCAGCTTGTCACTTGTCACTGATGCCTGTCAACAGATGCAGCCTGTCACTTGTCACCATTGCCTGTCACCAGATGCAGCCTGTCACTTGTCACCGATGCCTGTCAACAGATGCAGCCTGTCACTTGTCACTGATGCCTGTCAACAGATGCAGCCTGTCACTTGTCACTGATGCCTGTCAACAGATGCAGCCTGTCACTTGTCACCATTGCCTGTCACCAGATGCAGCCTGTCACTTGTCACCATTGCCTGTCACCAGATGCAGCCTGTCACTTGTCACCAATGTCTGTCACCAGATGCAGCGTATCACTTGTCACCAATGCCTGTCACCAGATGCAGCCTGTCACTTGTCACCGATGCCTGTCACCAGATGCAGCCTGTCACTTGTCACCGATGCCTGTCACCAGATGCAGCCTGTCACTTGCCACTGATGCCTGTCACCAGATGCAGCCTGTCACTTGTCACCGATGCCTGTCACCAGATGCAGCCTGTCACTTGCCACTGATGCCTGTCACCAGATGCAGCCTGTCACTCAGCCTGGCTCTCTCTCCCTCCCCTTCAGATGGGCATGCTGGGGGCTGCAGTTTCCCCCCTATAATTGCAATGGGCCAGCCATTTGCACTACACATCCCATAATCCTCTTTTCTCCTTTTAGTTTTTTTCCCTGGCCAATGGGAGAAAAAGGGGGAAGAAACATAGCGGTGGCTGTCCTAGGAACAGCAGCATGAGGAGGAGACGAGCCCGCAGCTGCTCTCTCTCCACACACACAGACGCTCCGATCTCATGCTGTTACATACAGGGAGGAGGTGGGTGGAGCTAGCGGAGGAGGAGGAAGTGAAATACTCTCTGCAATGAATGATGGGCCTCTCTCTCCTTACGTCACTGGTTGCTAGACACAAAGCGGTCCGCAGCTAGCAACCAGTTTGGGCAGTGAAGCAGGGGCCGCTGGTGAGACCCTTGAAGTGCGTCTTGCCACTGCGGCCAGTGACAGCGGCGCCGGCGATGCAGTACAGTATGACACTGCACACTAGATGGAGGGAAACCCAGATCCTCAGGCAGTGCGCCCCTGTTGCCGCCCCTCTTAAAGTGCCGCCTGGGACCATGGTCCCATCGGGTCCCATGGTAGGGCCGGCCCTGCTTGAAAGAGACTTTTGTGTTGGTGCAAATTTCTTCTGGACAACTCTTCAAGGAGAACCCCTGAGACGAGCACACGGAACAGTAAGGTAACGTGCAAGGCCCAAAATTAAACCAGCGGCCCGCTACAGGGGTATTGCTACATAAGTATTTAAGTAATCATGAATTAAGTAATTCTAATTAATTTCAAAGAGGCTGGAATTGCATAATAAAAAATCTATAGTGTTCAATACTCACAAATTAAATGTTCCTTCAAGACATGATATTGCACAACATCATTGCAGACAAATAGAGGGGGATTCCCAGTCCTGCAGTTCACCGAATTCCAATAGTAGTTCCCAATGGTGAAACCATTCACCTCATAGTTTGTTTCTTATCATGAGGAACTCTAGTATATTCCAGTATCGAAAGGGTGGCCAGGGTGGGCTCAATCGCACGGCTGTAGCGGCAAACCAGGGCTCGCAGGGGGGGCAGATCTAATGAGCACCAAGATTTAATGTGTATTTAGAATGGGTTGAATCACCAAGGGGATGAACATCCCCGGAGAGAAACAAACAATTCCCAATGCATTAAAAAGAACCATGCAGGATAGAAAGGTAATCAGAAGGGGAGATATAAGTTCCATATCTAACAGCAGTCTTACCAAAGAGGCTCCTCTCTCGTTCATACGATCGGGATGACCAGCCTGGCTGTGCAGCAAACATATGCTGCACTCTTTACACATAAATACCTGAGAAAGTGGGAGTGGGCAATTTTCCCTAGCCAATCCTACAAGCAGTGGGTGGATTGTCTGACCATGCTGATGTATGAGGTGGGCATAACATTTGGTATGGAAAGGTATGCTTGAACACCTGTGTGCAATGACAGGCATTAGGAGCTAATGCCAATTATTGTTTAACATTGTTGTTATCCTATGCCATTTAGTTTAACGAGCTCATGTCCTCAATATCTTACACAAAATGTCCGACGGGGTGAGATTGTCATTCTTACTTCAGGCTTCTGTCTCCATTATCTTACCAAAAATGGCGGTCGATACATTTGGGCTTCGGTCTGCAATATCACACCCAAAATGGCAGCCGACAGGTCACGATGTGCCATAAAAGGGAAGGGAAACTTCCGGGTGTTCCAAAAGAAGTCTCATGACGAAACTGCTAGAACAAGCCCCCAGAACGTCACATCGCTTCCTGTTGCCTGACCAGAGTGTCAGCGTTGATTGCATGCTTTTACTTTGTCTAAATGTGAGCACCCAAGCTGTGTTTTATTAATAAATACGATTGTAGCGGGTGGTCATATTTAGGGGAGGCATCTGAGTGGTATCAGGCTCAGATGCAACAATTGTTAGGATTTCTGGACCAATTTATGCCAGTGGAGGATATCAATGGTGTTCAGTTCCCTGCGGCCTATAGGTGGCACTGTTGCCATAGGCCGGGGTTGAATCACCATTGGAGGGCTGCGCCCTTTGTGTCCTCTCGCGGCAGTAGTACAGCGGGGCGGGGAACCTGCTGTGCATGTTGGGAGGGAGTATAAAGGGGGCAGACATCTTCCGCTCGGGGTCCACTCCCAGGCACCTTCAGCCTGGGGGGTGCGTGATGGCGGTCTCCGGGTGCCCTAGGCCCGGGGACGGAGTTGCGGTTCCACCCCAGACACCTATGGTCTGGGGTGAGGTACTCTCTGGAGGCCTGGGGCCCAGTACCTTCGGCTGGGTCCCGCAAGGGATCGAAGGCTCCTAGAGTGTCCTCCGGTGTGGACACCCGAATCTGGGACGAGGAGGCCAGGGAGGTGACCCTTCCGAAGACCCAGTGCAGCATTTGCTGGTGACGGCGGGGCCTCTGGTAACTGTCCGGATGGATGTCCTCTCTCTGACAGGGGCCATTTCCTACAGAACGTAGTCCACGTTCTCATGGTCTGTGGCAGGGACCCATCGTGAATCGGGTCGGTGGCAGAGACCCAACAACCAGGTCTGTGGCAGAGGCCTTATTCATCTGGTCTGTGGCAGAGACCCCCTCACGGTCGGTGGCAGCGACTGTGCGCCAAGCCTGTTTGCGCTAAAACGGAACAGGAGAAAACCCAAGTTCAAGTTTGTGCCTGGACCTCTTCCCCACTGTGTTCTGAACTGTTCTATGTCTAACCAGTCGCTCTCAAAAGACTATTTATTGCTCTGAAGAATAAATAAGTGTTGGACTTTCAGTGGTGTGGAACTTGGCTTTTTGGGAGTTAAAGGGTCATTCTCAAGGGAAGCTTTTGGGTCTGGACAGGGGCACAGGCCCGAAGGTAAATGGTTATAGCTCACGCCTCTACACACAAGGGGATACAAGCTGGTGGTGCGCCACACTCTCCTCCCTGGTCCCCTAGACGAGAGCCATTGACCGAGAAGAGAAGGAGGGAGTGAGAGGTGAGGTCGCTACACGATTTTAAAACGTTATCACACCATCTGGGGCTCCCTTCCTTTCTCTTATACTTGGGCCATTATTGAGCAATAACACCATCAAGAGAAGAGGGACGAGCAATTGCCAGAGGGCTACACAGTGGCCCACACTGTGAAGGCATCATACCTCAAGAGGGGGGTAATATCTGGTGAGTGCGGTTTTTGAAAGAGCACAGTTTGCAGTGATCATGGCTCCTTCAAACTAGGCACCAAGCACCCTTTTTACAGCACCTGAATAACCTGATTGGATATTTCTTTTGTAGGTTTTCCATAAGGACTCTTTTCTAAGGATTTTTATAGCACTAATTGAAGAGGACTGCATTTTATTTATTTATTTCATATATTTCATACATTGAGTTTTGCACATATATTAATTGCACAAGTGTGTTCACTTGTATATTCTTTATCACGATTATTAAGGAGGGGTACAGATACCCCAATGTATTTTTATTATTCAATTTATTTTTCACATATTTATAATTATATATATATATGAGCAGTTTGCACAGGCACTTTAGGATTCAAGAACTTTTTAGCACTTTGAGTTTAGTTATTCACACATTGCACTTTACACATTTGCATTATTTAGTGCAGCACCAGGCTGCACAGGGCTCCAATAGACCAGCGCAATATCTGCTTTTTCTTTCCTTTCCAGGCATTAGGAGCGCTCGTCCTCCAATCAGCTCCTCGGCCGTCGCGGCATTCGGCTTCACCGCGTCAGTGACGCGATGACGTCGACGGGGCCGCCGACACAAACAGTGGGTGGCAACTACTGGCTAACAAATAAGCCAGTATATTCCCGTCAGACTTGTAAGGCTGTGTATACACTAGAATTTCATTCAATATTTTTAATTGTGAGAAGGTTGATTAGAAAACCAATCATTAGTGGAATCAAATTGTTGTTCGCTTTTGACCACAGGGAGGAGAAAATTCCAAGGAGCAGGATATAAACATTATTTCCTGTCGCATCATGGCAGCATACACCTTTGGGTTGTGGCTCCGCCCCCACAACCTGATAGGACCGCCTAGCTATTAAGCCCAGATAGGGCCCCCACCCAGGTATTCTTTTTTTCCTCACCTGATCAGGACTGGAATTGTATCCCTTACCGTTTGTCGCCCCAGCCAGGTTCAGCCTCTCCTGGGTGGAAGTCCTTCCTGTACAGCCTCTAAATGAGCTATATGGTTGGAGCCCCATTCTGGTGGTCTGGGGCGCATATTTCAGCCTCTCCTGGGTAGAAGTCCTTCCTCTACAGTCTCTAAATGAGCTACATGGTTGGAGCCCCATTCTGGTGGTGCAGGCTTCTCAAAGAAAGATTTAAACAAGCTTTGACGTAAGTGACAGCGTTTCCTTTTGCTTCTTTTCTCTGTGTTATGGGCGTTTGCCATTACCAAGATGGCTGCAGCAGTGCAAGTACACTGAACATGAAAGGCAGGAAGTGATGCGGCCTCTGTGTTTCCTAACTAGAGCTTTCCAGGATGGTGATCTGATCATGCTCAGGCACTGATATCATCACTAATGGCAAATGTGAGTTCTAAATGGTTTCATGGCATTTTTGGGCAACAAATGGTGGAGATCTCTACTCATGCATGCTGGATGCTTATGTGGTCATTGTTTACAGGTATGTTTTCTCTTTTTATGGCATTCACCTGGGCTCTTCCAATCTCCTTCTCAGTGTTGCTCTAGTCTAGGATCATTGTGCTCTTTATGACATTCACCTGGGCTCTTCCAATCTCCTACTCAGTGTTGCTCTAGTCTAGGATCATTGTGCTCTTTATGACATTCACCTGGGCTTTTCCTATCTCCTTCTCAATGCTTGCTCTGGGATCACTGTGTTGGGCTCAGTTTCCACTAGTGCGACTTGTCTCTGCAAAGTCGCATGATAAGCCGTACTCCATGATTTCCAATGAGTAACGTTCATATCTGTGTCCATAGACCTAAAGAATACACAGGCATTGCTTCAAGTCGCATCAAATTTGCGGCAAAATCATGCGACTTTCAGGTCGCAATAGTGGAGACTTGGCGTTATTCTGTTTCTCATTTCAGTCTGTTGCTTTGCTCTTTTTCTATAGGAAACGCTGTCCAGTCAGACCACCCATTGCTTTTAAGGTATAGGGATTGGTAAGTAGTGAAGATTGAGAAAAAGAGAGCCAATATCTATAGTCCTGTAAGGACCACAAGATGGAGGGAGCCTTCTGATGGTCAATACAAGTCACCATCTAAGAACAGACCTCATACCTCCCAACTTTTTTTTGCCTAGGCATTAAAGTTGTTGAGCGGGGGGGGGGGGGGGGTTGTGCGGTGGACGGACGTGTGTTTTTTGTTTTTTTTGTTTTTTTTAACTTTAACAGTTAATGAGCAGGGGGGGGGGGGCGGCGCGAGAAGGGGGGGTGCCGGACTTCACAAAACACATAACAGGGACGTCACTCAGAACTTACCTCCTCCTTCTTCTGTGTCCTGCTGTGGCTGTGCGGGAATACAGAAGGTATCGCGGGACTGCGGGAAAGTTGTGTCACTGCGGGAGAAACCCGCAGAATCCGTGTGGGTTGGGAGGTATGGCAGACATCCAGGCAATGTTGATTAAGCTCATCAACGCGCCCCTCATTATCATTGCTCCCCGTTGACAAACATCACAAGTTATCAGCCCTAATAGTGGCTGCATTTGTGGTGGAAAGTCATTGCCTGCCAAGCTAGCATGTCAAATCTTACTGGAACAAGCACTATACAGCCCTGCAAGGACCTCAAGATGTAGAGAGCCTGCTAAAAGCCAGAACAGTCACTGTTCAAGCACAGACATACAGGCAACATTGATCAATGTCATCATCTCACCTCTGATTATGTTTGCTCCCCGTTTACAAACACCACAGGTTACCAGCCCTAATGGTTGCTGCATTTGTGGTGGAAAGTCATTGCTTGACAAGCCACAGTGCATGAATTGCCTAGCACTTCCAACCAGAGCCAGTAGGTGGTGTCCTAATTGGAAAGCTTGCCATGGCAAGAAAGCATTAAAGGGGCCACAAGCTTTGAAGATTGCCCAATAGAGATTTTTTTTGCAAGGGCAGTTAAGGATGCAATTGCCTGGGGTGAAGTGGATGAAACTCTCCACAAAGTTAGAAAGCACTAATTTCCTTCACTGAACTGGAGGAGTTAATCCAGGAAGAATTGAAGGGGTCAGAGAAAAATGGCCTTATAAACAGGCTGTCAAAACTGTATACCTGGAAAAAGCTAAAGGTCAACCTGCTGCAGTCCCCTCCGATTGTGGATGCACCATTAATGTAGCTGGCAAGACACTTTAAGCCCCATACACACTATCAGTTTTCTTGCAGGTTTTTCTCTTCAGGTTTACCAAAACCATGTAGTGCAAGGGCCTGCCTGATTGCATACGAATTGAAACTCTTAAGGTTTGACCTCATATTAGATGGTTTTGGTAAACCTGAAGAGAAAAACCTGCAAGAAAACTGATAGTGTGTATGGGGCTTTACTGTCACACTCAAGGAGGCTCTAGTCCGAAAATTAGATCTAGATCTGAAGCGCTCCTACATACTGTAACATCTGCAGGTGCCGGCACACCAGCAGTAACCAGCTCATGTGCTGAGTGAGTCTAATGGGAATGTTTCATAATTATCAACCAGCTGCTACACCTGCAGGACTCTGAGGAAAGTGGCAGGGTCTGCATCCCTTGATTCCCTATTGGGAGTATCTTATCAAAAATAAAAAATTTATTGCAGTGGATGCCAAAATCTAGCTTTTATCTTGGTGCAGACTTCTGGGAAAGTCAGTGAGCCAGTCATGCAAGCAGGAAACGATGTTTCAGGGGGGTGTTCTGTACACATTCTGTGTATAGAGCACCTTCAGATAGACATGTTTCATTGCATTTCTCAAATTGCAGCTCTGCAAAAAGTGGAGTAACCCTTTAAGCACATCTGGAAGAAGTGAAGAGACAAGGTGGTAACAGCTTTGTAAGAGCTGAAGTTGGCGGCATACTCTGATGGACGTGTCAGACATCAATTGATGTTTTTCAAGAGCGGTGTTCCTGGAAGTCCCATCACCACAAAGGGGAAAAAGGGTTTTACTCTCCTCTATTCTTGGTGAAGAAAGACTGGGGATCTGCGCCCCGTTCTAGATCTAAGAAATCTCAATCGATCAATCCTAGTGGAGAAATTCAAGATGGAAAGCTTACAGTCAATCCTCTATGCCATAAACATCGGTGACTGGATGCCCTCCGTCGATTTACAGGACGCTTACCTGCATATTCCCATTCACACTGTATTCCAAAAGTTTCTCTGCTTCACTGTAAATCACCAACTTTTTCAATTTCAAAGTCTTCCGTTCGGGATTTCTACCGCTCCCAGAACGTTCATCAAGGTCCTGCTGCCAGTGGTAGCCCTACTGATGGAACAAGGGTTGAGAGTTCACCACTATCTGGACGAGCTCCTACTGCTCGCGGACAACCGGGAGTCCCTCTTACTACATCGAAACATTCTAACGTCCACCCTGCAGAAATTTGGGTGGCTGATAAACTGGAGGAAGAGCAATCTCCAACCCACTCAGAGAATGATCTTCCTGGGGGCAAAACTAGATACCCGACTCAACACCATAGAGCTTCCTCAGGAGAAAATTCCCATCCTGATCCAAAAAGCATAGAGATCCACCACACTCCCAGCCAGAGAGTGCCTCAGTATCTTAGGGTCACTATCGGCAACCATCCCGATGGTTCAATGGGCTCAATGGAACACAAGGCCTCTCCAGACATCATTCTTGATGCAATGGAACGGTGTATTGATGTCTCAACGAATCGCGATCCAAAAGGAAGTCAAACAGTCACTCTGGTGGTGGACCCGATTGCACATCTCCAACCCACTCAGAGAATGGGTTGGAGATCTCCGGCACATCTCCGGCACGGTGCCCCAACCACCCATAATGCTCATATGATCTGTGTTGTCAATAGACGTCATCTTCCAATATATTAGTAGGCAAACTTATTTATTGCTAAGGAAATTATGTGCAGCTTTTGTTATTTGAGTTACAGTAACCCTGTCCCTTCTGGTCTGGGATTCTATAGCTGTTTTAGTTTTAGCTTAAAGCTCAATAACCATCATATGCTAGAGCCAGGGTAGGCATCCAATGGGAACTTCTGGTAGTTAGAGGTCTGGTTGCATGACAGATTAGAAACTACTATGGACTAAGAAGTAGAATAGATAGACAACCCTGAGTTCCAGTGCAACACCACAGTTTATAGCTTTATCACAACCCGCAACCTACCTGTACCAACCACAGGGGTTCTCACACTCACAGAATGTCAGTCCTTGGCACTCTTGTTGGTGGCCTGTGTCCTGTGGCACCCCCGTGTGAGTATAGTGAGGCCTCTCTAGCACATGTCTGATGGCATCCTCATATCAAGATGGCAGCACCGACGTGCTTCCTGTTATAGACCGCAATTGCATCACTTCCACCACACCCTCCGAAGGTCACTTCATGTTTAAACACTATAAAGCTGAGAGGTTCCAGAGAGAGAGTGCTCAGTTGTTTTTAGAGCTACCCACAGTGTGTGCCTGGTCCTTGCAGTGTGATATTGCTACCTGACCTTTGCTACATTTATTGATTCTGATCCTTTGCTGCCTGCCCTGACCTTCTGCTACATTTGACTTTGATTATTGGACTTTCCCTTTTGTACCCTTTTTGGAAATAGTGCCGGATTCACCTGCTATTGGTACCCCCATATCCCCATACCCAAACACTGAGTCAGTATGGAGTCCGGGGTTGGCTGAAGCATTAGCGACATTGACTCAACAGATAAGCATACTGGTAGTGTCTGCGACCTACAAACAAATCAAACCAACTTACAAGCCAATCAAGCAAGATTGGACCAACTGGTTAATACACCGACACTTGCTCCTGTGCCTGAAGCACCTGTGACCTATCCAGAAAGAGGTGCTGCTGCTCCTTAACTCAAAGTTGCATTACCTGATAAATTCAATGGAGATCTCTCATCTTATCGAACATTTCTTACCTAATGCAAGATTCTCTTTTCTCTACAAACCTGTACCTATGCACCAGATTTTGTCAGGATACTGACCGTGATCTATTTATTGACTGGTGAACCTCAGACCTGGGCACATTTTATTACAAATACAGTGCCTTGCAAATGTATTCACCCCCTTGGCATTTTTCGTGTTTTGTTGCCTCACATCCTGGAATTGACATGGATTGTTTGAGGATTTGCATCATTTTATTTACAGAACATGTCCACAACTTTTTAAGATGGGTTTTTTTTTTTTTTTTTTTTTATATTGTGAAGCGAACAACAAATAGGACAAAGTAACAGAAAAAGTAATTGTGCATAAATATTTACCCCCCTAAAGTCAATACTTTGTAGAGCCACCTTTTGCGGCTATCACAGCTCCAAGTCGCTTTGGATAAGTCTCTATGACAGGGATATGCAATTTAGCGGACCTCCAGCTGTTGCCAAACTACAAGTCCCATGAGGCATAGCAAGACTCTGACAGCATCCAGCATGACACCCAGAGGCAGAGGCATGATGGGACTTGTAGTTTGGCAACAGCTGGAGGTCCGCTAATTGCATATCCCTGCTCTATGAGCTTGCCACATCTTACCACTGGGATTTTTGCCCATTCCTCCTTGCAAAACTGCTCCAGCTCCTTCAAGTTGGATGGTTTGTGCTTGTGAACAGCAATCTTTTTATGTCTGACCACAGATTTCCTATTGGATTAAGGTCTGGGCTTTGACTAGACCATGTCAACACATTAACATGTTTCCCCTGACACCACTCAAGTGTTGCTTTAGCAGTGTGTTTGGTGTCATTGTCCTGCTGGAAGGTGAACCTCCGTCCTAGCCTCAAATCACACACAGAGTGGTACAGGTTTTGCTCAAGAATATTCCTGTATTTAGCACCATCCATCTTTCCCTCAACTCTGACCAGTTTCCCAGTCCCGACTGCTGAAAAACATCCCCACAGCATGACGCTGCTACCACCATGTTTCACTGTGGGGATGGTGTTCTTTGGGTGATGTGATGTGTTGGGTTTGCGCCAGACATAGCGTTTTCTTTGGCCAAAAAGTTAAATTTTAGTCGCATCAGACCAGAGCATCTTCCTCCATACATTTTGGGAGTCTCCCACATGCCTTTTCGCAAACTCAAAATGTGCCATTTTGTTTTTTGCTGAAAGTAATGTCTTTCTTCTGGCCACTCCTACCATAAAGCCCAACTCTATGGAGCATACGGCTTATTGTTGTCCTATGTACAGATACTCCAGTCTCTGCTGTGGAACTCTGCAGCTTCTCCAGGGTTACCTTAGGTCTCTGTGCTGCCTCTCTGATTAAGGCCTGGTTCAAACTGGGGCGACAAACGCTCCGACATTGGGAGCTCATGTCGCATGACGTGTGAAAATCAATGTTTCCCTATGGGAGCTGTCTTAACTGGTCCGACACATGTCGGTCCGACACATGTCGGTCCGACTTTGAGAATGCTCCCTGTACTACTTTGGTCCGACTTTGAGCCCATTGACTATCATTGAAGTCGGATCAAAGTCGGACCGCAGTCTTGCATGATCCGACTTTGGCATGCGACTTGTGCTGTGCTGCTCTTGAGGGGGAACTCCAGGCCAAATTTTAAATAAAAAAACGGCATGGGTTCCCCCTCCAGGAGCATACCAGGCCCTTGGGTCTGGTCTGGATTTGAAGGGGCGCCCCTACGCCGAAAAAAACGGCATGGGGGTTCCCCCAAAATCCAAACCAGACCCTTATCCGAGCACACAACCTGGCAGGCCGCAGGGGAAGAGGGGGGGACGAGAGAGCGCCCCCCCCCTCCTGAACCGTACCAGGTCGCATGCCCTCAACATGGGGGGGGGGGTTTGGTGCTCTGGGGCAGGGGGGCGACCTGCGGCCCCCCCTTACCCCAGAGCACCCTGCCCCCATGTTGATGAGGACAGGGCCTCTTCCCGACAACCCTGGCCGTTGGTTGTCGGCGTCTGCGGGCGGGGGGCTTATCGGAATCCGGGAACTCCCTTCAATAAAGGGGCCCCCGGATCCTGGCCCCCCCACCCTATGTGAATGAGTATGGGGTACATCGTACCCCTACCCATTCACCTGGTGGAAAAAAATTGCAATAAAAAAACCACACAGCTTTTTAAAGTATTTTATTGCACAGCTCCAGGGGTCTTCTTCCGACTTCGGGGGTCTCCGGTGTCGTCGCTGCGCTCTCTGGTTCTTTCTTCTGCCGGGCCACCGCTAACTTCTTTAGCTCTTTTGCTAGCGGAGTCCCGGTCTTCTCCGTCGCCTTCTTCTTCTCCCGCTCTCCGGTTCTTCTCCCGCTTCTTTCTTCTGCCGGCCCCTCCACTAACTTCTTTAGCTCTTTTGCTAGTGGAGGGGCCGGTCTTCCCGTCGCCGTCTTCTTCTCTCTTCTCCTTCTCGATGTTGACGTGTCGCTTCCTCCCGCTGTAATACTGGCTGTTCAATCCGCTCCGCATTAATATAGGCTTCTCATGACGTCAGTCACATGTTCCCATGACGTCACAGTCACATGCTCCGGGGCCATGTGCCCTGGAACATGTGACTGTGACGTCATGAGAAGCCTATATTAATGCGGAGCGGAGCGAACAGCCAGTATTACAGCGGGAGGAAGCGACGCGTCAACATGGAGGAGGAGGAGGAGAAGAGAGAAGAAGACGGCGACGGGAAGACCGGCCCCTCCACTAGCAAAAGAGCTAAAGAAGTTGGTGGAGGGGCCGGTGACCTGCCAAGCTTGTTCCGCCTAACGGTATGGTTCCAAGCTTGACTGCGCAGGCACAATCCGAGGCAAAGGAAATCTCCGAGCTTAAACAGCTGTTCGGCAGCGCCTGCGCAGTCAAGGGGGGGAAGCATATCGATAGGACGCGCTCGCTCCCGATGCTTCATTACACACGCCGCTTTCCTCTTCATACAGCAAGGGGCGGCTCAGATGTGATAATGAGCAGTGCGATTTGTTTGTTTATCCACGACGCTCTATCCAGCAAGGGGCTGTATAGAGTGTCGTGTATAAACAAACAAATCGCACTGCACAATATGACATCTGAGCCGCCCCTTGCTGTATGAAGAGGAAAGCGCCGTGTGTAATGAAGCATCGGGGGCCAGCGCGTCCACAGTTGCCGAGACTATGGTTCCTCCTATCGCTCTGATTCCCTCTTTACTGCGCAGGCGCAAGCCAAGCCGACGGAAAGCTCCGAGCTTCAACAGCTGTTCGGCTGCGCCTGCGCAGTTGAGCTTGGGGAACCAGATAGGAGAACCAGAACGACAAGTCACCGGCAGAAGAAAGAAGCGGGAGAAGAAGAAGGCGACGGAGAAGACCGGGCCTCCGCTAGCAAAAGAGCTAAAGAAGTTACGGTGGCCCGGCAGAAGAAAGAACCGGAGAGCGCGGCGACGACACCGGAGACCCCCGAAGTCGGAAGAAGACCCCCGGAGCTGTGCAATAAAATACTTTAAAAAGCTGTGTGGTTTTTTTATTGCAATTTTTTTCCACCAGGTGAATGGGTAGGGGTACGATGTATCCCATACTCATTCACATAGGGTGGGGGGGCCGGGATCCGGGGGCCCCTTTATTGAAGGGGGCTCCCGGATTCCTATAAGCCCCCCGCCCGCAGACCCCGACAACCAACGGCCAGGGTTGTCGGGAAGAGGCCCTGTCCTCATCAACATGGGGGCAGGGTGCTCTGGGGTGGGGGGGCCGCAGGTCGCCCCCCTGCCCCAGAGCACCAAACCCCCCCCATGTTGAGGGCATGCGGCCTGGTACGGTTCAGGAGGGAGGGGGGGCCGCTCTCTCGTCCCCCCTCTTCCCCTGCGGCCTGCCAGGTTGTGTGCTCGGATAAGGGTCTGGTTTGGATTTTGGGGGGGACCCCCACGCCGTTTTTTCGGCGTAGGGGCGCCCCTTCAAATCCAGACCAGACCCAAGGGCCTGGTATGCTCTTGGAGGGGGAACCCATGCCAGTTTTTTCTTTAAAATTTGGCCTGGAGTTCCCCCTCAAGATTCATACCAAACACAGTGCCTGAAATTGGCGGGGATCCAAGTCGGATCCCCGTTCATTGAAAGTCGGACATATGTCGGCTTCATGTCGCAGGGCAAAGTCGGATCCAAAGTAGGACAGATGTCGTGTCGCACTAGTGTGAACCCAGCCTAATGTCCTCCTTGCCCGGTCCGTGAGTTTTGGTGTGCGGCCATCTCTTGGCAGGTTTGCTGTTGTGCCACGTTCTTTCCATTTGGTTATGATAGATTTGATGGTGCTCCTAGGGATCATCAAAGATTTGGATATTTTTTTTATTTTTTTATAACCTAACCCTGACTTTTACTTCTCAACAACATTGTCCCTTGTGTAGCGGCCTCCTCACTCCCCACTTTGCATCAGCTCGTCTTTCTCTTGTCTAGGGGTACCTTAGAGGGGAGAGAGCGGGGTCACCACGCCAAGCCTTCACCACATGTGTCCGTGCGGTGTAAGCAAAGTTCCTTCTCTACCTTCGGGTCAGTGTTGTGCACCTGGAGTTACCTTGAACAATGTCCACCAGAAAAGAGCCCCACACCATTAAAGTCCAACACTCCTTTATTCTTCTCGAGTGAACAGCATAATCAGTTAGACTCCCTTAAAGAACAGAACAAACAAGGAGGTTTGGATGCGAGTAGGCCCAGACACAATGAACTCTCCACTTTCCTTCCTGAAAGTAGGCTGAGGTCTCCTAGCGAGGAGGGATTTTCCTTCCAGGCGGTCTCCGATGGGAGGCTCACCTGTCACTGTCAATCTGCTGCACCCGGTCTTCAAGTGAGGAGCTCCCCCGGTCCATTACGCCTTCTGGATTCGGGTACCCAATCCCTGGGTTCCCTAGGACCTCCTTCCCTCACGGAACTCAGTGTTGGGCACTGAGCTCCAGACCTCCATCCGAGTACCTCACCCCAGGCTAAAGGTGCCTGGGATGGAACACGACCTCCGGACGTCCTCTAGGCCTAGGCCACCCAGAGGACCGACACAAACCACCGCCCTCAGGCTGAAGGTGCCTGGGACTCGACCCCATGACAAAGATGGCCGGCCCCTTTATACCCTCTCCCAGCAAGCACGGCGGGTTCCCCACCCCACCATACCGCTGCCGAGGGAGGACAAAAAGGAGGCACAGCAATGGTTCAACCCCAGCCCAAGGCAACAGCGCCACCCGCTGGACCGCAAGGAACTGCACATCGCTGGTGTGTCTGCCAGTTTGAATTACACCCGGGAAAGAACATACCCGCTACACATGTTTGGAGAGTTTCTTGGTCTTCATGGCAGTGTTTGGTTAGCGGTGCCTCTTGTTTAGGTGTTGCAGACTCTGGGGCCTTTAAAAAAGGTGTGCATATGTAATGACAGATCATGTGACACTCAGGGGGTGATTTACTAAAGACCCGCGCCTGTGGTGCAGTGGAGAAATTGGAGCAATCGCACAAAAAACGGGACTCAAAACATTTATCAAAAATTATGGTGCACTTATATGCACCAAACCATATTTACATAGGAAGCGCTGTTGCGCACTTGCGTAATCTTTCGCGCCTACCATTAGCAAGCGCAGCCAATGTAATCTTCAACATTTTTGTCTGAATACTGTAGAAAACTTTACTAGTTTACCATCTTCTGTTACCAGGCTAAAAAGTATGTATATAATATTGTTTAAATGCACAAATTCTGTCCAGAACATGTAGATCTGTCTTACAACTAATGAAGCCTTTTTACGCCCTTCTTTCAGCTTACTCAACTGCACATGTGCATTGACAAAGCACACCATTTTATGCTTGCCTGACAGGGCGCACACGCTTTAGTTTGTTAAATATGTGTGTTGCACACGGGCGCATCTGCGTTCTCCAGAGTGCACAACTGCTTATACATTGAGCTTGTGCTCATTGTAATGCTGATCATGTTAAAGCGGAGGTTCACACAAAAACTCATCACTGTCTCCACCGCATCAGTGTGCATGTAGAAGCTAAAATCTGCCTTTTTATTTTTTTTAAATAGCAAAATACCTTAGTATTGAATAATCTGACTCCCGCGGGAGTAGGCGTCTCCCCAGCACCGCAGTGATCTATGGGAGCTCACGTGGTGTGTACTGGGGATGACGCCGCCCGTTGCTATGACAACTAAAATGCTTACGGCGCAGGTCGCCGTAGAGAGTGCGCATCCCCGAGAGCGAGCCGCAGTGATCTATGGGAGCTCACGCGGCGTTTACTGGGGATGACGCCGCCCGTTGCTATGACAAACATAATTCTTACGGCGCAGGTCGCCGTAGAGAGTGCGCATCCCTGAGAGCGAGCCGCAGTGATCTAATGGGAGCTCACGCGGCGTTTACTGGGGATGACGCCACCCGTTGCTATGACAAACATAATGCTTACAGCGCAGGTCGCCGTAGAAAGTGCGCATCCCCGAGAGCGGTGAATGCCGGGAGCCGAGCATTCACCGCATCCAGGAAGCAATTGCTTGTGGGCTTCACAATGCCCACAAGCAAAATGGCAAATGCATAGATAAAATAATAAAAGTTTATCTTTACTATGAAAATGGACGGGTGATGCTGCAAGACACCTAAAAAGTGAGTACTCAATTGCGATATATAAATCCACTGATTTAATACAAAAAAAAAAAATGAATGGTCGCGGAACCTCCGCTTTAATGAGCTTTTCCTTATCACATGGAGAATATTGCTTCCACTTTTATTCCTTTCATTCACTTCTTTTTGAAACAACTCAATAATCATTCTAGAGATCTTCCTCCTATCAACAACTATGCAGATGTTTCCTGGACTTGTAATTGTGCATTTTATGGTGATAGTCTATAATCCTTGGTGGAGCCAAAACTTCCATGAAAACATCTTCTCAACACATGTCTGTGTATTGTGCATTCTGGACAATTCTTTCCCCATACACTGTGCAATCTGACTGGATGACATTTAAATCCACTCATTTCTCTGAGCAATTCATTTCCCCATACACTGTGCAATCTGATTGGATGACGTTTTTAATCAGCTATCTGAGCAGCTAAGTTTCCTAAATGAAATTCGATAAACTAAGGGACAATTTTTTTTCATTGCGCATTAATAAGCAGCACATGTTCATTGCTCAGGTGTGCGTGTTCGCGCCAAAACCCATCTCTTACGTTATATAAGGGGGCATGTGGTTTGTGTTAATTGGCCTAAAGTGAGGCCACCTTGTTGTGTGTATACTTTGTTAGCCAGGCATCGATTTTAATATTGCTTAGAGTTTAGATTGTTTTTAGTAACTATTCTAAATATCTGCGAATCACAGTTACTTCACTAATAATTGTTTACTAAAATGTTTTCAGCTGTTACCTATTTTGACCTTAAATTTCTTATAAAGTGTAGCGTGATACACACAAGACAGGGAGGTCTATGTATGTAGTACATGTATGTAGTTGGAGGGATGTGTGTATAATGACTTGCCTTTTTTTGTATACTCACTTAGCTGTATGAAAGTTTATGCAATTGTCTTGGTTTTGTTATCTATGTGCTAAAGACTTGTCTGTCCTGAGTGTTCGCTCTTTTCTATGTGGAATGTTTTGTTTGTTTTTCTGTGCATAGGCAACCTTCACTTGATTTTTCTAACCGCTGAGTAAGTAATTTCACAGTGCTCTTTATTTGCCTTAATTTTATCTTTTTTTTTTTTTTTTTTTTGGTGAACTTTTACTGTGTTCTCAAATAAAGTTGTAAAATGCTTTTACAGTGCTTTTTCTGTGTGATTGGGTCTTTTTTCATGATAAAGGTGAACTCAGATATCAATCCCTATAGCATGTGTTCATTTATTTGCAAACAGATCAGATATTCAGTATTAAAGTGGAGTTCCACCCAAAAATGGAACTTCCACTTTAAGGCCCTGTTCACACCTATGCGAATTGGTTGCGGCTTACACCGCATCCAATTCGCATAACATTATAAAATATATTGATTGTAATAAGGCTGGTTCCTTCACATATGTGCGATGCATTCGCACTGCGCATTGCCCAAAAAACATGTGCGTTTTCTAGGCATTGCGGTGCGGCTTAGGTGCAAATTCTGGCCCATTATCTTCTATGGGCACGCATCTGATTCGCAGGTTTTCTTTCCCTGCTCACTACACTTCCCCCCCTCCCCTCTCCCAGGTCAGCAAGTCCGCAGCTACACTGCAAATGTTGAACAGGTCTGTTATCTCTTTGCAGAGATAACCGAGCTGGAATTTGCACCGCACAAGTGTGAACCCAGCCTTAAGAAAGGTGACCCCCTGACATGCCACATTTGGCATGTCATTTTTTTGGGGGGGGGGGGGCGGGGCGTAAATCCTCTTTTTAGAGGGTTCCAGCTCCCACTTCCTCCCTAGGTCGCCTCGGCAACCGAAAGAAAGTCACCTCTCCCCCCTCCCTCTCTGCAATAATCTGGGACACGTCCCAGATGATTGCTCCGCCAATCACTGTGTGCAGCGCAGTATTTGTAGCTGCTGACTTTTAGCCCAGGTTCACACTGGGCTGCGGGAGTGAAGCCGTGCGAGTTCAGCTGAACTCACACAATTTCACTCCAGCTGGCAGTCCCGATTTCAGCCGCGATTACAGAGACATCTGTGCAGGTTTCTACACAGATGTCAATGTAAATCGCGGTCCGAAATCAAAAAAAGTAGTACAGAAACGACTTTTTGAAATCGATGCAGCATCGCACCGATTAGGATGGTACAATTGCTGGCAAATGCCACTGATTTGAGATTCGATTTGACATGTCAAATCGTACCAATGTGAACCAGGGCTAAATATTTATTTTTTAGGCGGAACTCCGATTTAAGTTTAAAACGATAAGACTTTCCCTGTTTTTTGGGTTTACATTGAGGGGAGTTTACATGCCACAGATTGTACATGAAATGTTTGTATTGGTTGCAGTCTCCAATGTTTTGAGGAAGAAAAAAGACAAAAAAAAGCAAACTACTTTTTGATTATTAATTCTGCAACTCCAGTTTACATTTAGAAAAATAATCAAGAACTTTTAATGCACAAACATATGCGCAAAATATGTAGTATGTGAATGTTTGTGGGTGAATGCTCAATTTCTATGCAGATGATGCACGACCCCTGGAAATATGACTATTTCCTGGTTCATTGTTTGGCTTTCGTCCAATCAGCTTTTTCCAGAAAGTTGATTGATACTGCTGCCAGCATGCCTCGCCAAACCTTCTCTGAGGAGGAGCTCTTTGTTATTTGCAGTGTGAGTGTGACCTGCATACACAAAGGGGGGGGGGGGGGGTGATTTGACTATGTTTAGCTGTGTGTACATTCACATTTTTGTTGTGTGTGGGTACATTATATAAATACACATTTTTCTGTACATACATACACTCAAGCATATCTGTCTCTCTCTCGTTATTAATACAAGTAAAACATTTTTAGAAGATTTACTCTAGGCACATACAGACTGGCCACCGTGTATATATGTTGCTACTTTGACATTATATACCGTTATGGCAGCAGCTAGCTGCCGTCACCCTGGTATATTTTTAAACAGTGGCCGATTCTGTTTCACATAAAAGTGGTCCCAGTGGCGTATTCACCACAGGATCACTCTTATGGGCAGCAGGAGAGGTGCCACCTATTTCCAGTCATTTTCCTCACTAACCAGGGAGATCAGCAGCGGCAGAAACAATCTGTTTCGGTGTAGTGATGGGCAGGAAGTAAGATGGCCCCCACTCAACTCTATGCCCTTGGAGGACTGGAGCAACGTCAATCGCCACTTCTGCCTGCGGCCTTAAAGGGCCCATTTTGTTTTTTTAAGTGTGTGTGTGTATATGTGTATGTATGTATATATATATATATGTGTACTTTCCCGGGTGTAAATTTGAATTTGACAGAGACATTGGTGATGTGTAATTCCCTGCAGCCCAGTAGGTGGCGCTGTTGCCCTGGGCTGGGGTTGAATCATTGCTGTGCCTCCTTTTTGTCCTCCCTCGGCAGCGGTATGGTGGGGCGGGGAACCCGCCGTGCTTGCTGGGAGAGGGTATAAAGGGGGCCGGCCATCTTTGTCAAAGGGTCGAAGTCCCAAGCACCTTCAGCTTGCGGACGGTGGTTTGTGTCGGTCCTCTGGGTGGCCTAGGCCTAGAGGACAATCGGAGGTCATGTTCCATCCCAGGCACCTTTAGCCTGGGGTGAGGTACTCGGATGGAGGTCCGGAGCTCAGTGCCCAACACTGAGTTCCGCGAGGGAAGGAGATCCTAGGGAACCCCGGGAGTGGGTACCCGAATCCGGAAGGCGCAATGGACCAGGGGGAGCTCCTCACTTGAAGACCCGGTGCAGCATATTGCCGGTGACAGGTGAGCCTCTCGTCAGAGACCGCCTGGAAGGAAATCCCCCTTGTGCGGAGACCGTAACCCACTTTCAGGAAGGAAAGTGGAGAACTACATTGTGTCTGGGCCTACTCGCATCCACACCTCCTTTCCTGTTCTGTTCCTACTAAGGGAGTTCAACTGTTTGTGTTCATTCAAGAAGAATAAAGGAGTGTTGAACTTTAATGGTGTGGGGCTCATTTCCTGACGGACATTGTTCAAGGTGACTCTTGGAGGGAGGATCCAGGTGCACAACACAACTTATACCGCACTGACACATGTGGTGGAAGCCAGGCGTGGTGTCCCCGCTCCCTCCCCTCTAAGATACCCCTAGACAAGACAAAGACAAGACGAGAGAAAGAGGGGAGTGAGGAGGGCGCTACATATATAATATAAATATATTGTGAGGGGGTTAGCTCGGCAGCGGGTGTGTGTGACCCCCGAGATGGGCTCCCCACACAAAAACAGGCCCAGCAAACGGAGGTTGTGGTTTTCAAAATCAAAAAGGTGCGGTTTATTTTCTATTTACAGTGACAAAACACAGCAAAGCAAAAGAAACATAAACAAAATAAATCCTGGTCAACTTGACCTCTGACTAAACATACAGGTTTCCTAACTAACAACTGGGATCAGCCTAGTGCTGTCCTAGTCCCTAAGTCCCTGGTTTTAAATGTCCAAGCAAATAGCCACACAGGCTTTGTCTCACCGCACAGGGGTTCACTCTCCCTAGACAGTCCACACAGGTCTGGTTCCAGGCATGAGCTAACATCTAATGAAGCTGGGAGTTCTTATAGAGGCCTAAATGAGCTGACAAGGTTCAGCTGGTCTCCTCATCTCTGTCTGCACGACGCCCCACACTCTCCCTAGAGGTACGAGTCATCCATGAGCCCACTAGCCTTATACAACTCTCCACCTAGTTGTATAAGTCGGCGTAAAGCCTGAATCTGGGCGAAATATATCTACCCCCCTGGATGCAACCAGGTGACTTTACCTTCCTGCTGTCACATACCCCCCCCTCTTGTTTTAACCTCGGGGTTGGAACACCAGCAATCAGGCATTCATGTACTCGAGACAAAGCATCCACATTCCCCATTTGAACGCCAGGGCGATGCTTTACTGTGAAGTTGAATTCCTGGAGGGCCAGGAACCACCTATTCACTCTTCTATTTGTTTCCTTGTTTTGAGCCATCCACTTTAACGGAGCGTGATCCGTAACCATGTCAAAGTGCCTACCTAGCAGGTAGTACCGAAGGGAATCTAGAGCCCACTTCACCGCTAAACACTCCTTTTCAACGGTGGCGTAATTTACCTCATGGGACTTCAACTTCCTGCTGAGGTAAATGACTGGGTGCTCTTCCCCGTTCCAGACCTGGGACAATACTGCTCCTAACCCCACATCTGACGCATCACTTTGTACGACAAAGTCTTTAGAGAAGTCGGGTGAGTACAACACTGGCTGGCTACATAAGGCTTGTTTCAAGAATTGGAATGCTGCCTCAGCCTCGGGGGTCCATTTAATCATGACCGACCCTTTCCCCTTCGTCAGGTTGGTTAGGGGCACAGCCTTAGAAGCAAAGTGGGGAATGAATCGCCGATAATACCCAGCGATTCCCAGAAAGGCTCGTACCTGCTTCTTGCTGTTGGGACGTGGCCAACTCTGGATGGCCTCGACTTTGTTGAGTTGGGGTTTTATTACTCCCCTCCCAATGGTGTACCCAAGATATTTGGCCTCCTCCTGCCCAATGGTACACTTCTTGGGGTTAGCCGTAAACCCCGCTTCCCGAACAGAGTCCAGGACTGCTTGCACTTTTGGCAGATGTGAGGCCCAATCTGTGCTATGGACAATTATGTCATCCAGGTAAGCCGCAGCATACTTCCGATGGGGCCTCAGCATCTGGTCCATTTTCCGCTGGAATGTGGCCGGCGCATTCTGTAACCCGAACGGCATTCTTTTATATTGGAACGCCCCGTCTGGGGTTACAAATGCGGTTTTCTCTTTGGCCGACTTGGCCAGGGGGATTTGCCAATACCCTTTTGTGAGGTCAAGAGTCGTCATGTATCGGGCTGTTCCCAGCCGGTCGATCAACTCATCTATACGTGGCATGGGGTAGGTGTCAAATTTTGTAACTTTGTTCAACTGACGAAAATCGTTACAAAATCGCCAGCTCCCATCCGGTTTAGGCACCAACACAATGGGACTAGACCAATCACTTTCGGACTCCTCTATCACCCCTAAGTTCAGCATTTTCTGTACTTCCTCCCGTATTGCCTCCCGTCGGGCCTCTGGGATCCGATAGGGTTTTAACTTCACCCTTTCACCGGGCGGGGTAATGATGTCATGCTCTACCCCAGATGTTTGTCCCGGCAGCTCAGAGAATACCTCCTTGTTGCGAAGCACAAACTCCTTAACCTCCTGTTGTTGGGGTTGTGACAAGGTGGCTGCTATTCCAACCTCAGGAATCACGCAACCAGTTTGAGCTGGTGACCAAGTGTCTGCGACTAGGGACTCTCTATCCCTCCAGGCTTTCAACAGATTAACGTGATAGATCTGTTCGGGCTTTCGCCTTCCTGGTTGTCTGACCTTGTAATTCACTTCGCTCACTTTTTCCATTATCTCGTAGGGGCCTTGCCATTTGGCAAGGAATTTACTTTCAACCGTAGGGACAAGTACCAGTATCCTATCCCCCGGGGAAAAGGTACGGGTCTTGGCTCCACGGTTGTACACTCTCTGCTGTGCTAACTGCGCTTGGGCCAAATGTTCCTTCACGATGGGCATTACCTGTGCAATTCGGTCTTGCATCAGGGCGACATGCTCAATCACACTCCTGTGGGGAGAACTCTCACTTTCCCAAGTTTCCTTGGCAATATCCAACAGCCCTCTTGGGTGTCTCCCATACAGTAACTCAAAGGGGGAGAATCCCGTAGAGGATTGGGGCACCTCCCTAATAGCAAACATCAGATAAGGAAGTAGACAGTCCCAATCCTTTCCATCTCTATCCACCACTTTCTTCAACATTTGTTTTAGGGTTTTGTTGAACCTTTCAACCAGCCCATCGGTTTGGGGGTGATACACAGATGTACGTAATTGCGTCACTTTGAACAATTTACACAGCTCCTTCATAACCCGGGACATAAAGGGTGTACCTTGGTCCGTAAGCAGTTCTTTACAAATACCCACCCGGCTAAACACAAGAGATAGCTCTTTGGCTATGGTTTTGGCCGAGGTATTTCGGAGAGGGATCGCTTCTGGATAACGGGTGGCATAGTCCATTATAACTAATATGTACTGGTGCCCCCTAGCGGACTTGATTATAGGACCTACCAAATCCATGGCGATCCTCTCAAACGGGACCTCAATGATGGGTAGAGGGACCAGCGGGCTACGGAAATGTGGCATCGGGGCCGACCTCTGACACGCAGGACAGGAGGAACAATAATTTTCTATGTCCTTCATCACCCCCGGCCAATAGAATCTCTGTAATACCCTCTCTCGGGTTTTCTCTGTCCCCAGATGACCTCCAAGAATGTGCCCATGGGCCAACTCCAACACCAACTTCCTGTAAGGTTTGGGCACCACAAGCTGCTCAACGGTTTCTTCTGCCCTTTTTGCCACCCGATACAGTAGGTCCTTCTCTACGCTGAAGTATGGGTAAGTGCAGGTATTATCTGGGTTCACTAACTCGCCATCTATTTTCACTACGTTTTCCCGTGCCTTTATTAGGGCGGGGTCTTTCAACTGTTCTGTGGCAAAGTTTTCCCTGTGAACCTCAAGATCAGAAAACTCCACAGACGGTAGGTTTTCGTCTGAGGAGGTGGGCTCCTCTCCAGTTTCTTGAGTCTCCCCTGCCAATACTGATAAGGGAAATTCCGGAGAGTCCTCACCACTCTCAGGGGAGTTCTGGCTATCACATTCCTGGTACATAGGGGCACCAGTGGGGGGCTCAGGATCATCCCACAGTTCCCAGAACTTCGGAAAATCCCTTCCCACAATGGCGTCATGCGGTAACTGAGATACTAAGCCCACTGGATGAGAGAGGGTACCTTTGGGGGTCTCGAAACACACTGTAGTCACTGGATACTCTCGGGTGTCCCCATGCACACAAATAACAGCTACCTTGCTATTCCCAGAGACCTCTGTTTTAACTAACTCAGCCTTTATCAGGGTCACAAGGCTACCTGAATCCAACAATACCACAACATTTCTACCATTAACACACATTTTGCATAAATGTTTCTCAGTTCCTCGAATGGCAGTGCATGCGACTGTCGCACACAGCGACTGACGTCTGCCCGTCAGAAAGTCACACTGCATGGGTTCCTCCACAACCGGGCAATTGGCTGCAATATGTCCCGCTTGCCGGCAGCGGTAGCAAACGATCCTTCTTGCGGCCTCTTGAGCCGCTGATTTCCCAGACTGTTCTCGCCAAACTTGGGGTAGAGCTCCCACCCTCTCACTCTCTCCACCCTCACCCCTTGGAATCCTCTTATCCGCCCCTGGGGATGGTCTGGTCTTAGGGTGGAAAGTCCGAGTGTCTCTGGAAGAGGCCGTCAGGTTCTCTGTAGCCAAGTATTTCTCCACACGATCCACAAGACCATCGGCCGTCTCTGGGTCTCCATGGCTTACCCACTTTTGGATGGCAGTAGGAAGAGCTCTCAAAAACCGATCCATTACAACACGTTCCACAATCTTTGGTGCGGACAAAGTCTCTGGCTGTAGCCACTTTCTGCTCAGGTGAATGAGATCATACATTTGAGACCTGGGGGGTTTTCCAAGCTGGAAAGTCCAGTTATGCACACGCTGAGCCCGGACAGCCTGGGTGACACCCAGCCTTGCCAATATTTCAGCTTTTAGCATCACATAGTCTTTTGCTTGGTTAGGCTCTAGGTCATAGTAAGCTTTCTGCGATTCACCAGTTAACAGAGGAGCCACCAGTCCAGCCCACTGCTCCTCAGGCCACTTTTCTCTTTCAGCGGTCCTTTCAAATGTGGTCAAAAATACCTCTGGATCATCCTCTCCAGTAGGGATGAGCTTCGTGTTCGAGTCGAACATACGTTCGACTCGAACATCGGCTGTTCGATCGTTCGACGAAGATCGAACGATTTGGGCCGTTCGCGCCAAATTCGAGTGACGCGAACGGCCCACAATGCACTACGCCATCGCAGTGTCATCCAGGCGCTGTGATTGGCCAAGCATGCACTGTGACCCCGCATGCTTGGCCAATCACAGCGCCGGCAGCGAGGAGAGCAATGATTGGCCACAGGCAGGATGCCTGTGGCCAATTATTGCTGAGGGTGTTTAGTACACGCCCCACACTATAAAAGGCCGCCAGCACGGCGGCCTAGTGTAGTGTGTTCCGGAGCAGGGATAGAGCAGCATAGGCAGGGACAGTGACTTTTATTTCTTTCTTGCTTAACCTGGATTCCTTTAGTTTAGGGAAAGAGAAGGATAGGTAGGGAGAGTGTCAGTGTGTTTTGTGCTTGTGCTATATTGTGCTTAAAAAAAACATTTTTTTTCTAGGGACAGAAAACTGTAGGTAGGGAGAGTGTGTCAGTTTCTTTCACTGTCAAAGTCCTTGTTTCCAGGGACCTGGAAGGACAGTGAGTGAATTCTCCTTGTGCTAAATTGTGCTTAAAAAAAACATTTTTTCTAGGGACAGAAAACTGTAGGTAGGGAGATTGTGTCAGTTTCTTTCACTGTCAAAGTCCTTGTTTCCAGGGACCTGGAAGGACAGTGAGTGAATTCTCCTTGTGCTAAATTGTGCTTAAAAAAAACATTTTTTCTAGGGACAGAAAACTGTAGGTAGGGAGAGTGTGTCAGTTTCTTTCACTGTCAAAGTCCTTGTTTCCAGGGACCTGGAAGGACAGTGAGTGAATTCTCCTTGTGCTAAATTGTGCTTAAAAAAAACATTTTTTCTAGGGACAGAAAACTGTAGGTAGGGAGAGTGTGTCAGTTTCTTTCACTGTCAAAGTCCTTGTTTCCAGGGACCTGGAAGGACAGTGAGTGAATTCTCCTTGTGCTAAATTGTGCTTAAAAAAAACATTTTTTCTAGGGACAGAAAACTGTAGGTAGGGAGAGTGTGTCAGTTTCTTTCACTGTCAAAGTCCTTGTTTCAAGGGACAGAGAAGGACACCTGAAGGTAGCCCTTATTGCTTTTTTCCCATCTCCCTGCAGGCCATCTATTAGAATGTCTGGAAGGCAAACAAGGAGAGGCAGACAGTCAGGAGGCAATAAAAGAGGGCAAGCAGGCTCTGTGTCTGGGGGCAACAGTGCTGGTCGTGGACGCGGTGCATTGTCATCAGCACATGGCCATGGGACACGCTTGTCCTTCTTTTCGGCAGCTGGACATGTTGAGCCACATCATGCCGAAGACTTGGTAGAGTGGATGACCAAGCCCTCCTCCTCCTCCTCATCCTCTCTCACCCAGGCTCAGGGTACTGGAAAAGCAGCTGCCAAAGCGTCCTCTTCCCTGGTATCAATGTCAGACTCATCATCAGTCACTCCTTCCCTAGACCCACCATGTCCTCCTCCTGAGGAGTCCCCCGAACTGTTTCAGCACAGTGTTGGGTACATGCTCCAGGAGGATGCCCAGCGTTTCGAAGGGTCTGATGATGAAACCCAGCTAGAGGAAGGCAGTAGCGTGAGAGCAGACAGAGGGGATGCTCAAGAAGGACACCAATCTGGCAGTCATGTTCCAGCAGCTGCAGCATACTGCCAGATTGGCTCCAGTGATGAGGAGGGAGGTGATGATGAGGTCACTGACTCCACGTGGGTGCCTAATAGGAGAGAGGAGGAGGAGGAGGATGAGGAGGAGGCACATCTCCAACGAGGCAGGATGCCCTTTGGTGGCCAGCGTAAGGGCAGTACACCGACGGAATCACACCGCAGAGCTCCGCCTGTGCAGGGCGCTGCCTCTGCCCGTCATTCAAAAAGTTCTTTGGTGTGGGCCTTTTTTGAGGCTAGTGCATCAGATCGCACAGCTGCTGTTTGCAACATATGTCTCAAGCGTATATCGCGTGGCCAAAACATCAGCCGCTTGGGTACCACATGCCTGACCAGACATATGTTGACCTGCCATGCAGCTCGTTGGCAAGCCTACCTCAAAGACCCACACCAAAGAACAAAGCGGACCTCTCCTTGCACCGCATCAGCTGGGATCTCCAACCCCACTATAACTTCAGTCCTCTCTGAAACATGCACTGAGAGGAATGAAGGTGTAGAATTAGGTGTGTCACAGCCAAGTACTTGCGGCCACTCTGCTAGCAGTACACCGACGTCCGATTCTAGCAGGCAAATTTCCCTGCCCCAGCTGCTGGACCGTCGAAAGAAGTTCACTCCCAGCCATCCACATGCCCAGCGGTTGAATGCTAGCTTGGCTAAATTGCTAGCGCTTCAACTGCTGCCTTTTCAGTTGGTAGACTCGGCCCCCTTCCGTGAGTTTGTGCAATGTGCGGTTCCTCAGTGGCAGGTTCCCAAACGCCACTTTTTCTCACGGAAGGCTATTCCGGCTCTCTACCGGCATGTGGAAGGCAATGTCTTGGCCTCGCTGGACAGGGCGGTCAGCGGTAAGGTGCATATTACCGCTGACTCATGGTCCAGCAGGCATGGACAGGGACGTTACCTTTCTTTCACGGCCCATTGGGTCACTCTTTTGGCAGCTGGGAAGGATGCAGGACAAGGTGCAGTAGTGTTGGAGGTTGTCCCACCGCCACGCCTCCAAAATGCTACTACTGGTTGTGACACACCTCTCTCCTCCACCCCCTCCTCTTCTTCTTCCTCCATGGCCTCTTCCTGTGGTTTGTCCTATGAACCAGCGGTGCTCCGTAGCCGTTCACGGGGCTACGCAAGTACGCAGGCAAAAAGATGCCATGCCGTGCTTGCGCTGGTGTGTTTGGGGGACAGAAGCCACACTGGGGCAGAGGTCCTGTCTGCTCTGCAGGGCCAGGCCGAGAGGTGGTTGACACCACGCCAGCTTAAGCCAGGAATGGTGGTTTGCGACAATGGCACCAACCTCCTCTCCGCCCTCCGACAGGGACAACTGACCCATGTGCCCTGTGTGGCTCACGTCCTTAACCTGGTGGTGCAGCGGTTCTTGGGCAGGTACCCGGGCTTACAGGATGTCCTGAGGCAGGCCAGGAAAGTCTGTGTGCATTTCCGCAGATCTTATAATGCCAGTGCTCGCCTGGCTGAGCTGCAAAAGGAGTTGAACCTGCCCAAGAACCGCCTTATATGTGACATGCCCACCAGGTGGAAAACTCAACGTTGGCCATGCTGCAGCGGCTGCACACGCAGCAGAGGGCCATCAATGAGTACCTGTGCGACTACGGCACCAGGACAGGGTCAGGGGAGCTTGGTTTTTTTTCTCCATGCCAGTGGGGCATGATCAGGGATGCATGCACTGTCCTGGCACCATTTGAGGAGGCCACGAGGATGGTGAGCAGTGACAGTGCATGCATCAGTGACACTGTACCTCTTGTCCACCTGTTGGAGCACACGCTGCGTGGAATAATGGACAGGGCACTTGAGGCAGAACAGAGGCAGGAAGAGGAGGACTTCCTTGCCTCTCAAGGCCCCCTTTACCCAGACAGTGTTCCTTCTGTCCCACCCATCGCACAGGAAGAGGAGGAGGAGGAGGAGGAGGAGGAGGAGGATTGTGTCAGCATGGAGGTGGAGGCTGGCACTCAGCATCATCAGCAGCAGTCTTTTAGGGATGATTTACAGTCCCAAGAAACCAGTGGACTTGTACGTGGCTGGGAGGAGGTGGCTGCGGATCATGTCGTCCTTAGTGACCCAGAGGACTCCGGAGCGAATGCCTCAGCAAACCTACGCTGCATGGCCTCCCTGATCCTGCAAAGTCTGCGGAAGGATCCTCGTATTCTTCGGATCAAGGAGAGGGACCATTACTGGCTGGCCACTCTCCTTGATCCACGGTACAAGGGTAAGGTTGCGGACCTTATGTTACCGTCGCAGAGGGAGCAGAGGATGAGACAACTCCGGGAGGCCTTGCAGAAAGGTCTGTGCAACGCGTTCCCAGAGACTGGGAGGTTACAAACTCCTGGTCCTGGACAACGAGTTGCTGAGGCTTCGGCCAGTCAAAGAAGGAGCGGTGGGGAAGGTGGCCGTCTGACCGATGCGTTCAGACAATTCTTTAGTCCGCAGCCCCAAAGTATGATCGGTTCCAGCAACCATCGCCAGCGTCTGATAAACATGGTGCAGGAATATCTAGGGGCAAGGTCAGACTTGGACACCTTCCCCACCGAAAATCCTCTGGCTTACTGGGTCTTGAGGATGGATCACTGGCCAGAGCTTGCACAGTATGCAATTGAGCTACTGGCCTGTCCTGCATCCAGCGTTCTTTCGGAACGCACATTCAGTGCTGCTGGAGGATTTGTCACGGATCACAGGGTGCGCCTGTCCACCGACTCGGTTGATCGACTGACTTTCATCAAGATGAACCAGTCTTGGATCACCACCAGCTACCACACACCTGATGCTGATATAACAGACTAATTGATTTTAACATGTCACATCCCTTCAAGACTGATGCTGATGCTGAGTGCCTGTGCTGTTATGTTGACTGGCTATCCTCCTCCTCCGAGTCCTCAATGATACGATTGATGATGATAGCTTGGAAGATCATTTTTGTTTATGGGTGCCGCCACCAGTGGCTAAGGCCCAATTTTTCAGCCCCTGTTTTACAGGGGCGTGTAATTACAATTTTTTTAGCAATAATTTGCCATAGGGCTCATTGCTGTGCTCCAAGTACAGTATCTGTGAGGGGTTGGAGTGTTGTGGCACCAGTGCCTAAGGCCCAATTTTTCAGCCCCTGTTTAACAGGGGCGTGTCATTACAATTTTTGAAGCAATACTTTGCAACAGGGCTCATTGCTGTGCTCCAAGTACAGTATCTGTGAGGGGTTGTAGTGTTGTGCCACCAGTGCCTAAGGCCCAATTTTTCAGCCCCTGTTCAACAGGGGCATGCAATTACAATTCTTGATCTAATAATTCACAGCAGGGTCCATTGCTGCACCCACCAAGAGTAACTCTGAGGGCTTACAGTCTTGTGGCAACGCCACCACCACCACCACCACGAAAGGCCCAATTTTTCAGCCCCTGTTCAAAAGGGGCATGTAATTACAATTCTTGATCTAATAATTCACAGCAGGGCCCATTGCTGCACCCACCAAGAGTAACTGTCAGGGCTTACAGTGTTGTGGCACCAGCACCACCATCAAAGCCCCAATTTTTACTACCACTGTTCAACAATTATATGTAATTAAAATTCCTGATATAATAGTTGACAGCAGGGCGTTCCAGCACCAACCAAGAGTAACTGAGTGCTTACAGTGTTGTGCCAACACCAACAACTAAGGGGCCTATTTCTGCAGAGTATATACGGCAGGTCCCTACTTTCAAACATCCAACTTACAAACGACTCCTACTTGCAAACGAAAGAAGACAACAGGAAGTGAGAGGAAATCTACCCCTAGAAAGGAAAATTCTCTCCTGTAAGAATAAATATGGGAGAAAGGGGTCTCATCTGTACTGATGCTTTATCAGCAATCCTTGTTTCAAGAAAAACACCACATTTCAAAAACAGTTGTCATTGGGACGGAAAGTGAGGTGAAATGTTCTGAACAGGGGCACAGACAGCAAAACAAATGTTACAGGGGTGATAACCCTTACCTATGTTTCCCAAAAAGTTTAAAAATAGATTTTTGGGCTGGAGCTACACTTCAACAATGTACCTGTTCAAAATTACAAACAGATTCTACATAAGAACAAACCTACAGTCCCTGTCTTGTATGCACCGCCTGTATACGGCTGTTCAGAGTATATAGGGCCTTTTTTATTTTATGTGCGGGGTTCCCCTTAATATCCATACAAGACCCAAAGGGGCTGGTAATGGGCTGGGGTAGGGGGGGGGGGGGTCATGGGGTAGCTATGCCATTTTTCTTAAAGAATTTCATCCATATTACCGGGACCAGACATTACATTAAAGCCGCAAGCAGTTTTAAATGGCTTTTTTTTTATTTAGAAGTGTCATTTTGTGCAGGGACAGTTCTAAACACGGGAAACACGTGGCACTTCACAGGCATACTTTAGACACCCCCCAGGTACGATATTTAAAGGAATATTTGACTTTTTTTTTTTCACTTTATGCATCATTAAAATGACTGCTCCCGAAAAACGACCGTTTTTAAAACTTCTTTTTGCATTGATACATGTCCCCTGGTGCAGAACCCGGGTTCCCAAACCCTATTTATGACAATAACATGCATAATAGTTGTTATAATTAGCACTTTAGAATTCGAACGTTCGCATCCATTGTATTTAATAGGGTTCTAATGTTCGTTCGAACTTTCGGTCCGTTCGCGGGTTCTGGTGCGAACCGAACCCGGGGGTGTTCGGCTCATCACTACTCTCCAGTCATTTTTGTCAATAAACGACTCACCCCAAAGGACGCGGTATTAGTGGGACGGCTTTCCTCACTGGTCTGCGGACGTTGCTGCATTACTGCTTCCATCTGTTGTTGTAGTCTCTGCTCTTGCTTCTGCAACAGGTCTATGAAGTGGGCCTCAGATTGCTGCTGGGCTTGTTGCTGAGCCTCCAGACTCTGTTGCAAAGTTGCGTTTGTCTGCTGCTGGGCTGCAAGGCTCTGTTGATGAGCTTGCTGCTGGGCTGCGAAGTTCTTTTGCAAACCTGCATTTGTCTGCTGTTGATTGGCATTTGCTAGAGCCAGCTGCTTCAGTATCTCCTCCATGCTGGCTTAAAAAAAAAAAACTGCCACTGGTTCTCCACCAACTGTGAGGGGGTTAGCTCGGCAGCGGGTGTGTGTGACCCCCGAGATGGGCTCCCCACACAAAAACAGGCCCAGCAAACGGAGGTTGTGGTTTTCAAAATCAAAAAGGAGCGGTTTATTTTCTATTTACAGTGACAAAACACAGCAAAGCAAAAGAAACATAAACAAAATAAATCCTGGTCAACTTGACCTCTGACTAAACATACAGGTTTCCTAACTAACAACTGGGATCAGCCTAGTGCTGTCCTAGTCCCTAAGTCCCTGGTTTTAAATGTCCAAGCAAATAGCCACACAGGCTTTGTCTCACCGCACAGGGGTTCACTCTCCCTAGACAGTCCACACAGGTCTGGTTCCAGGCATGAGCTAACATCTAATGAAGCTGGGAGTTCTTATAGAGGCCTAAATGAGCTGACAAGGTTCAGCTGGTCTCCTCATCTCTGTCTGCACGACGCCCCACACTCTCCCTAGAGGTACGAGTCATCCATGAGCCCACTAGCCTTATACAACTCTCCACCTAGTTGTATAAGTCGGCGTAAAGCCTGAATCTGGGCGAAATATATCTACCCCCCTGGATGCAACCAGGTGACTTTACCTTCCTGCTGTCACAATATATATATATATATATATATATATATATATATATATATATAATTTGTAGCGGGGTACTGCCCTTTAATTCCCCAGAGACTACAGTACCCAGTACACCTTGAGGCACCCAGGGTGCATTGCCCCGTGCAAAGACTGCTGGGGTGGACTTTATAAGAGGTAGGCGGGCCCCAGTTCTTTCTCTTTGGACACCGCCCTCCCAGCAAGAGGATCCCTGTGCTGACCTGCTGTGTGTACAAGGCCTGAAGCCTGGGCCTTGTGCTTTTCCAAAGAGCCTTCCGCTGCACCGAGGAACCTGCGGAGCGTCTGATCCTGTTGCTGAGTGCTGTCATCAGGAGGACCGAAGACCCGGGTGTCGTGGACACTGTGAATCGAGTCACAGTAACGGACAAGGACTAGTCCGGTTGGGTGAGAGAGCACCTGCTCAGAGCTACACCACAGTATCTCTAGGCCCATTAACTTTATTCAGGGCCATCACAGTGATTGCAGTTACACTCTGGGGAGACTATCCGCAGAACTGAGTTATTAGTCTCCCTGGCATTATAAAGTTACCGATCATCGTTACTTTGTTGGATTACAATTGTTCTTAAAGTGCACCACCGTGTTTGCTAGCAAGGATTTATTCCACAGAACTATACCCAAATCATAGTCAGGCCTGACTGGGTAGTATAGGACATTGCTGGGCGCCATTTTTTTGATCACAAGGGAGGATAGCTGCAGCGGGGTCTGTTAGACTGTCTATCATATTGCTGAACGTTTGATGTTTTAATAAGTATACCCATATTGCAGGGCTCTGCATGTGACATTGCATATTGTTTATCCTTCTAACCTGTACAAACAGTAAAATTATTAGAGATAAGTATATTGGTTGTCAGTGTCATTTACTGTGCTATACGATACTGTGTGCCTTACTGTGGGATTGTGTCATAGAGAATATTAGTGTGATTGCAATTCTATCATCCCCTTTACTAACTGTGCCACAAGAGGTTAGAGCCGATTGCCCCAGGGGTTGACAGTGGTGCACTACAGGGCCCAAAACAAACAAGGCAGCCCTCTTAAAGTGGTTGTAAACCCTCCTAAAAAATTTTTTTTTTTAACTAGCTGTAAGAGAAAGGCATAATGAGCTAATATGACTAGCATAATAGCTCATTATGCATCACTTACCTTAGATCGGGGCCCCCGAAGCCGTCCTCGTCTCCCTCTTCAGCCGCATCCATCGCTGGAAGGTTACTTCCGGGTATCGCCGCTGCAGCCAATCACAGCGCCGCTCCGGTGCTGTGATTGGCCGGAGCGGCGAAGACGTGACTCCGCGCATGCGCGCGTGAGCCGTCGAATTCGGCTACATCGTCGAATGTTGCGACCTAGCCGAATTTGTGAATGGGGTTAACCCCATGCGCATGCGCGTGACGTCAGCGTCGCCGCATTTAAATGCAAATATCTCCTTAACCGTGTAGGTTAAGGAGATATTTCATGCACCTACAGGTAAGCCTTAATCTAGGCTTACCTGTAGGTCTTTGTTTCTAAAGTGGGTTTACAATCACTTTAACTGGGGGTATCGCTACATATTATTTTTTTCATTTCTTTCAAGTGTAAATGTGAGATCTGAGGTCTTTTGGATGTTAGAGGCCCTGTCCTGCTTTTTTCCATTACAAGGGATTTTTAAATTCCTTGTAATAGGAATAAAAGGGTTTCCCAAAAATAAACTCAAAGCGGAGTTCCGCAAAATTTTTTTTTTAAATCAGCAGCTACAAATACTGCAGCTGCTGACTTTTAATATTAGGGCACTTTACCTGTCCAGGGTTCCAGAGATGTCCTCACCCGAGCCAATTTTTCAATTCTTCTATTGGCCCTTGGGTGCTGGCTTCACCATCTTGGCTACGGTAAACCAGCAGCGAAGCCTTTCAGCTTCACAGCCAATTACCTACTGCGCATTCACAGAGCACTTTGTGAATGGGCTGGTGGCAGGAGGAGGGGCGAAATGTCCGAATGAGATTCTCGCAAGGTGGCAAATGTGGCATCAGAGGGGGGTGGGGGGGAGGCAGGCAAACAAGCAGAGCTGCACCTTTCAACTTAAAGGGGTTTAAAGATATTTTTTTTTTTACCTTAATGCATCCTACGCATTAAGGTGAAAAAAAACCTGGCAATGACGGCCCCCCAGCCCCCCGTTTACCTGACCCCTCGAAAGTCCCGCCCCGTGAACGCGCAGGCTTCTCGGCTCATTCATTGGATGATTGATAGCAGCGCAGCCATTGGCTCGCGCTGCTGTCAATCACATCCAATGACGCAGCACGCCGGGGGGCGGGGACAAGTGATACAGTGAGCAACTATAGCCGCCGGCTGTATCACAGGAGCGCGCCCGCAAGAACAAACCCCCTCAGGAGAGAGCTTGCATGAAGGGGGTTAGTTCTTGCGGGGAGGAGCCGAGACAGCCGCCGAGGGACCCCAGAAGACAAGGTTCGGGGCCACTCTGTGCAAAACGAGCTGCACAGTGGAGGTAAATATAACATGTTTGTTATTTAAAAAAATAAATATCCTTTACAACCCCTTTTTAATCTTTTCTGTCCATTTAACAGGTGTAGTACTGCTTGCGGTTCCAGCTGGGAGAAATCCATCTTCAGGTCCTCCACTTGGATGCATTTCTGGAAAGTGGATACGTTGTGGCACAAGGCAAGAAGTGGCATCAAGGATCTGCATAAACACCCTGGAATGGCAGAGGTGGTGTGGAAGGAGCCCAACAACCTCACCATCCCTGTCCTCTATGAAGCTGGTGGGGGTGCAGCATAGTCATTTCTCTCCATCAAGAGTCTACCAAGGATATTGGAGTCCCCCCCCCCCCCCCATACTTTCTAAACATGTGCGTTCCCTGTCTTCTCAATTCTGCTAAAATTAATAAATACAATTTCATTGTACTGATCAGTGAGGCGTGGTCACATCTTAATTATTTATTATGGGCTGGAACATTGGTTAATCAGATTTTTAATATATATATTTTTTTAAATATTCTTTATTTACATTTCAAAGGATGTACAACTGATACATTACACATCTTCCATTACACATCTATACATGGTACATTTCTCGTCCCATCACTTTCATTAATCCCATTTTTTAAACACATATCCCACCTCTACTCTTCAGTGTCAGTAGATTACATTCCATGTATTCCTGTGTATGTATTCCAAAAGAAAAAAAGAAAAGGACCCCTCTATCTGAGTATCTCTGTCCTTTAAATCTCTCGGCGTTACTTATTCTTCCCTTGCATTTTTATATTTCCCCCAACAACCCCCCCCCCAAAGCAAAACCAATAAACCAAAAATCAGGTTCATCAGATTTGTGAACATTGTCGTAATGACAAAATTAATATTTACTGAGCTAAACTGTACCAAAGTAACACTGGCCATGTGGTGTGGAACCTGGTCAGATTGCTGACTAGATTTAAACGTCATCCAATCAGATTGGACAGTATATGGAGAAATGAATTGCTCAGAGAAATGGGTGGATTTAAACATTATACATTCAGATTGCACAGTGTATGGGGAAATGAATTGTCCAGAATTCACAATACACAGACATGTGTTGAGAAGATGTTTTCATGGAAGTTTTGGCTCCACCAATGATTATAGACTATCACCATAAAATGCACAATTACAAGTCCAGGAAACATCTGCACAGTTGTTGATAGGAGGAAGATCTCTAGAATGATTGAGTTGTTTCAAAAAGAAGTGAATGAAAGGAATAAAAGTGGAAGCAATATTCTCCATGTGATAAGGAAAAGCTCAATAACATGATCAGCATTACAATGAGCAAGTGCCCGATGTCTATTTCATATTTAAGAATGTGTCTGCGCCCGTACGCGCAACGATTCCGCGAATCTGGCGCAAGTTGACAGCATGCGCCATGTCGCAATAATTATTCCTGCCCGCGCAAATGCGCCAACATTTTCTTAAATCAGCCCCTCAGATTGCACACAGGTGGACATCATTTCACTAATTATGTGACTTTTGAAGGTAATTGGTTGCACCAGAGCTTTTTATGGGCTTCATAACAAAGGGGGTGAATAGATACACACATGCCAATTATCAATTTTTTATTTGTGAAAAATAGTTTTATGTATATATTTTTACAATTTTACTTCACCAACTTAGACTATTGTGTTCTGATCATTCACATATAATTCAGATTAAAAAAAAACATTGAACTAAAGGCTGTTATGTAACAAAATAGGTAAAAAGCCAAGGGGGTGAATACTTTTGCAAGGCACTGTACGTAGCCCTATATTGAATTCTTGGGGTTCCTTCATAAAAGCTATGGATGCACTGTAGGAATATCCCCATAAAGTAGCCTCTGCCGCAGCCTCACTCCAAGCCCTCAATCAAGGAAGAATAAATGTTGAGGAATATATTACTGAATTTCGTCATCTGGCAGTAGCATCTAACTTGAATGAACCCGCTCTACTAGATCAGTTTTGCTTAGGACTTTCTGAAACCCTGAAGGATGAGTTGGCCAGAGTTGGTGTTCCATCCATACTTGCAAGCACTGTCACCTTTAGGGCGACCACGTGTCCCGGGTTGCCCGGGACAGTCCCGCATTTTGCAGGTCTGTCCCGGGCACCTTCATTCCAGGACAATACAGTGTCCCGGAATGAAACTGACACAACCACCCCCCGGGCCAATCTGATGCCCCCAAAAAAGGCCGCCACATCACTGCTTTACTCACTGACAGTACTTGTCCTGGCTGGGAATGCCTGGAGGAGCACAATCCCCGCCCCTGCTTGTGATTGGAAAAATCATAAATCCCGCCTCTTGTGTCTAATCACTGTGCTGTGATTTGTTACAGCACAAGTTGATTTTTGGGAAGGGAGGGTGTCCCTGAATTGTAGTTTGGAAATGTGGTCACCCTAGTCACCTTGTGTATACAGATCGATCGCAGAATAATTATCCCTTTCATGACTAAGCCCATTTCTGACATTTGGTGTTTACAAGTTAAAATGCGTATTTTTTGCTAGAAAATTACTTAGAAACCCCAAACATTATATATATTTTTTTAGCAGAGAATCTAGAGAATAAAATGGCGATTGTTGCAATATTTTATATCACACAGTATTTGCGCAGCTGTGTTTTAAACGCAACTTTTTTGGAAAAATTAACTTTCATGAATTTAAAAAAAATTAAAAAGCAAAGTTAGTCCAATTTTTTTGTATAATGTGAAAGATTATGTTACGCCGAGTAAATAGATACCAAATATGTCATGCTTTATAATTGCCCGCCCTCGTGGAATGGCGACAAACTACGGTACCTTAAAATCTCCATAGGCGACGCTTGAATTTTTTTTTTAACGGCTACCAGGTTAGAGTTACAGAGGAGGTCTATGGCTATAATTATTGCTCTCGCTCTGACGATCGCGGCGATACATCACATGTGTGATTTAAACGCCGTTTTCATATGCGGGCACGACTTCCGTATGCGTTTTCTTTGCCGCGCGAGCTCGCGGGGACAGGGGCGCTTTAAAAAAAATAATTCTTATTTATTTTATTTATTTTTATAATTAAAAATAGTGTTTTTTAAAAAAAAAAAAAATTGATCACTTTTATTGCTGTCACAAGGAATGTAAACATCCCTTGTGACAGTAATAAGTGGTGACAGGTACTCGTTATGGAGAGATCGGGGGTCTAAAAGACCCCCAATCCCTCCTTTGCACTTCAAAGTATTCAGATCGCCGAAAACGGCGTGCATGCTCAGTATCAAGTATGAGACGGGAGCGCTCGTTCTGGTAAAACTAGCGTTCAGAATGGAGATAGCACATTCGTCACGCTATAACGGACTGAAAAGCACGAGGCTGAAAAGCGCGAGTCGCCTCTCCCCAAACTTTTACTAACACGAGGTTCAGCAAAAGCAGCCCAAAGGGTGGCGCCATTTTAAAGGAACTTCCCCTTTATAGTCCCGTCATACGTGTTGTACGTCACCGCGCTTTGGTCGGACGTTTTTTTGCATAAACGTGTGTATGCAAGTCAGGCTGGAGAGGAATCGCGTCGGGAAAAACAACGGCTTTTTGCACGTCAGGAAAAACGATGGTGTGTACAAGGCATTACACTATTCCTCAGAGGTGCAATTTTTTCTCTGCCCCTTGCAATCCTGACATATCCTCTGAAGCTCCCACAGATGAACCAATGCAGATTGGAATAGCCCGAGGACCACTCTCTGATATAGAGAGTGCCAGGTTCTAGGGGAGGTAAGCAATCTCATATATCCTCCACCTTACAACAATTGCTACATACCATATCCTCTCATTATATTATCTCCCTCTCTTTACAGTGGAATAAAGAGCCTGTGAACCTTAATGCAAGGATTGATTCTGGAGCTAGTGGCTGCTTTATGGGCACTACATTAGCTAAAGCTTTGTCAGTACCTACACAAATACAGCTAATAAATGGAACTCCTTTAAAATCTGGTCCTTTTACCACAAAACCCATTCCTCTAGAAATGACTGTGGGATCATGCCATAGAGAGACACTCTTTTAACCTTGTTTGTTCTCCCATAAAGTGGTTACGGAGACACAACCTTGCAGTAGACTGGCAAACGGGTGTATTAAATTTTTCTTCTACGTGCTGTCTATCTAGTTGTCTAATACCTCAAGCTGTGAATCTGACCTTGGAGCCTACTACTAATGACAACAATATGTCAAAGATTCCTGTACACTATTTGGCCTTTGTTGATATTTTTTAGAAGAAAGGGGCTTATACTCTCCCTTCTCACCGAGAGTATGATTGTCCTAGGGGCTCCAATACATTATGGCAGGACATATCCTCTTGCAGAGCCTGAATTACAAGTTTTAAAAGAATACATTGATGAAAGGGTTTCATAAGACAATCTACCTCCCCTGCTGGCGCTGGGATTTTTTTTTAGGGAAAAAAGATGGAGACCTCCGTCCATGTGTGGATTATCGAGCACTGAATGCTATTACCATTAAAAATAAATATCCCTCTGATAACCTTTGATGATCTGAAAGAGCGGTATGGTCTACCAAACACTTCTTTAGATATATTCAACAAGACATGCCTTTTGCTCTCAATTCGGTGGGGATCTTCTTGACCTTGACCCTAGTGACTTAGAACTACTGACATGCAGCGACTCTTTGTCTAAGCCGGTCTCCAGTCTGTACAAGGACATATTTCCTGACACGGTCGTGTTGATGGGGGCTTGCAGGCTGGCCTGGGAGGTGGCGGCCCCTGGATTGGATAGAGATGATTGGGATGTGTTAGTATTTTCTTGTAATCAATCGAATTCCAGGTGTTTGAAAGTGAAGACAATTTATTCAAAATGCACCGGTACACTTTGTGTGAAGCTTACAAGATGAAAATCATAGCAAAAGTGAGTGAGAAGCAGGGGGCCCCCACCTTCTCATCCTTACACTGAAAAGACAATAACACTTCTTATTGGCTAATTTGCTAAGGAGGCTCCACTGGTACATGGTACAAGTTAGTACCTTTATTCACAAGCAAAGCGTCCCGTACAATCTGCTTTCTATACATGTATTACGTATGGGGTTAGTAAGAACAAAAGAATACAACAAGGTTAGAACATGTGCTCAGGAGCCATCTTAAAGAATCAGTAAAGCTGTCTAATAGACGCACAATACTAAACTTTTCTAACATTCCCTCCTCTTGTGGGTCTATTTTATCTCAACACATTTCGATGATAGTCCCTGTTTGTTATACACTTTCGGACTGCATGTCATTAAGTTGAGCTTCAATGTCCACATAGGTCTCCTCAAAGGTAGGAATTGGCTTGATACATCGTTCTTGAGATTGCGGTTTCAATCAGTTTTTGTGAAAGTCCTCGAATACAGAGAATGCAGCAGCATCCGTAAGTGACAAAAACCGCAGTAATTGAGATCGAACATGATGTGATAAGTCCAGTCCACTTACCGAACCATCCTTCAAGCCAGTTTGTGAATGGATCGTTAATACCTGAATTTTCCGCTAATTAATTCGATAGAGCAGTCAATCCTTCCAGGGCTCTGGTCACAGTCCCTCCAGGAGCTGTATTAGGGATAAAGGTACAACACATGCTACCAAACATTTTGCATACCCCTCCTCTTTTAGCCATGATCATATCTTCCCTACCTAGTATGATACCAGAGGGTCCACAGTACTACTTCACGTCTAAGTGGAGCAAAGTTCTTATTGGGGTGTATGTGGATACATATCTTTACTCATTCGTATCACCCATCTTGGCATCATATGAATCTGCTAATCTGACTATCTGGTAACACTCTATTTCTTCCCTGGGGTCATCTCCCTCAGTTCTAACTGCCATTGTAATAAAAAAAAATTCACATTTAGCACACCTGAAAAAACAAATTAGCAAGTAATCCAACAACTATGATTCCTATAAGAACAAAAAAACTGTTGAATCCCTGAAAATTTACCATTTCTGATATTTCTGACATACTAGTTTTTGGGCAGCCTTGTATTGTTTAAACTCAAAATGAAAGTAAATGAGTACTAGGTGTGTGCATTTTTTTTTTTTAAACTGTCTGGCCTATCTAGCCATTACTCAAATGACTCTTTTTACACCTGTTAGCATGTGTAATTTGTACAGGTAATTTTCCTCTATAGCCTTGACTGCTAAGATCAAGCAAAGGCATCTTTTGAAATCAGCTGTACTTTCTTGCAATGGCTAGCATGTATCTATGTCACTTTACAGCTGTAGCAGTTGTCAGGGACACTTGGTAGGGTCCTTCAACTTTGGTCCTAAAGGTACTTTCACATGTTCTTTTACTAGGACCCAATCATCTGGCTGTAAATCATGTGTTCCAGTTACTTGATCTGGAATTGGATCAAAAACAAACTTGTGCATCGCAGTTAGTTTCTTGTATTAGACAATTACATAACAAAATGATTATACATTACAACAGTCTGATGTGGGAAAATACAACCCTGTCTTAGGTGGGCCCCCCAAACAAAATCTCATAAGGGCTCAAGTTCTCTGACCTATAAAGTAGGGGTATTCCTGATGCTGTAAAGAACCTGAGGAAACCGTTATGGCCATTGTTTCTTTACTAACCTATCTACCCTTTTCCTGCATAGATTTAGCTGGCCTGCCTTTAACGACTCCACTATACCTTTCTACCTTCCCTGAACTCTGAGGATGATAGGAGCATGGAAGGCCTGCTCAATTGCCAATGTCAGAGCAGACGGGAGAACAAAGGAAAAATGTCAAGCCCAAATGCCCCTGGTGGACAAAGAGGAGGATTTCATTTGTTGAACCACAAGACCCCCTCCTTAAAATAGCCCCCCCTCAGGTGCAAGCCACTGCCCAGAGTACCACCCTTCCCGTCACACCCACCCCTGTTAGGAACCGCCTTTGAACAAGACCCCAAACTTACTTCCTCAATCTATTTAGACAGTAGCACAGCTTCGGAGATGAACAGATCGAGATTGCGGTTTCAATCAGTTTTTGTGAAAGTCCTCGAATACAGAGAATGCAGCAGCATCCGTAAGTGACAAAAACCGCAGTAATTGAGATCGAACATGATGTGATAAGTCCAGTCCACTTACCGAACCATCCTTCAAGCCAGTTTGTGAATGGATCGTTAATACCTGAATTTTCCGCTAATTAATTCGATAGAGCAGTCAATCCTTCCAGGGCTCTGGTCACAGTCCCTCCAGGAGCTGTATTAGGGATAAAGGTACAACACATGCTACCAAACATTTTGCATACCCCTCCTCTTTTAGCCATGATCATATCTTCCCTACCTAGTATGATACCAGAGGGTCCACAGTACTACTTCACGTCTAAGTGGAGCAAAGTTCTTATTGGGGTGTATGTGGATACATATCTTTACTCATTCGTATCACCCATCTTGGCATCATATGAATCTGCTAATCTGACTATCTGGTAACACTCTATTTCTTCCCTGGGGTCATCTCCCTCAGTTCTAACTGCCATTGTAATAAAAAAAAATTCACATTTAGCACACCTGAAAAAACAAATTAGCAAGTAATCCAACAACTATGATTCCTATAAGAACAAAAAAACTGTTGAATCCCTGAAAATTTACCATTTCTGATATTTCTGACATACTAGTTTTTGGGCAGCCTTGTATTGTTTAAACTCAAAATGAAAGTAAATGAGTACTAGGTGTGTGCATTTTTTTTTTTAAACTGTCTGGCCTATCTAGCCATTACTCAAATGACTCTTTTTACACCTGTTAGCATGTGTAATTTGTACAGGTAATTTTCCTCTATAGCCTTGACTGCTAAGATCAAGCAAAGGCATCTTTTGAAATCAGCTGTACTTTCTTGCAATGGCTAGCATGTATCTATGTCACTTTACAGCTGTAGCAGTTGTCAGGGACACTTGGTAGGGTCCTTCAACTTTGGTCCTAAAGGTACTTTCACATGTTCTTTTACTAGGACCCAATCATCTGGCTGTAAATTATGTGTTCCAGTTACTTGATCTGGAATTGGATCAAAAACAAACTTGTGCATCGCAGTTAGTTTCTTGTATTAGACAATTACATAACAAAATGATTATACATTACAACAGTCTGATGTGGGAAAATACAACCCTGTCTTAGGTGGGCCCCCCAAACAAAATCTCAGAAGGGCTCAAGTTCTCTGACCTATAAAGTAGGGGTATTCCTGATGCTGTAAAGAACCTGAGGAAACCGTTATGGCCATTGTTTCTTTACTAACCTATCTACCCTTTTCCTGCATAGATTTAGCTGGCCTGCCTTTAACGACTCCACTATACCTTTCTACCTTCCCTGAACTCTGAGGATGATAGGAGCATGGAAGGCCTGCTCAATTGCCAATGTCAGAGCAGACGGGAGAACAAAGGAAAAATGTCAAGCCCAAATGCCCCTGGTGGACAAAGAGGAGGATTTCATTTGTTGAACCACAAGACCCCCTCCTTAAAATAGCCCCCCCCTCAGGTGCAAGCCACTGCCCAGAGTACCACCCTTCCCGTCACACCCACCCCTGTTAGGAACCGCCTTTGAACAAGACCCCAAACTTACTTCCTCAATCTATTTAGACAGTAGCACAGCTTCGGAGATGAACAGATCGAGATTGCGGTTTCAATCAGTTTTTGTGAAAGTCCTCGAATACAGAGAATGCAGCAGCATCCGTAAGTGACAAAAACCGCAGTAATTGAGATCGAACATGATGTGATAAGTCCAGTCCACTTACCGAACCATCCTTCAAGCCAGTTTGTGAATGGATCGTTAATACCTGAATTTTCCGCTAATTAATTCGATAGAGCAGTCAATCCTTCCAGGGCTCTGGTCACAGTCCCTCCAGGAGCTGTATTAGGGATAAAGGTACAACACATGCTACCAAACATTTTGCATACCCCTCCTCTTTTAGCCATGATCATATCTTCCCTACCTAGTATGATACCAGAGGGTCCACAGTACTACTTCACGTCTAAGTGGAGCAAAGTTCTTATTGGGGTGTATGTGGATACATATCTTTACTCATTCGTATCACCCATCTTGGCATCATATGAATCTGCTAATCTGACTATCTGGTAACACTCTATTTCTTCCCTGGGGTCATCTCCCTCAGTTCTAACTGCCATTGTAATAAAAAAAAATTCACATTTAGCACACCTGAAAAAACAAATTAGCAAGTAATCCAACAACTATGATTCCTATAAGAACAAAAAAACTGTTGAATCCCTGAAAATTTACCATTTCTGATATTTCTGACATACTAGTTTTTGGGCAGCCTTGTATTGTTTAAACTCAAAATGAAAGTAAATGAGTACTAGGTGTGTGCATTTTTTTTTTTAAACTGTCTGGCCTATCTAGCCATTACTCAAATGACTCTTTTTACACCTGTTAGCATGTGTAATTTGTACAGGTAATTTTCCTCTATAGCCTTGACTGCTAAGATCAAGCAAAGGCATCTTTTGAAATCAGCTGTACTTTCTTGCAATGGCTAGCATGTATCTATGTCACTTTACAGCTGTAGCAGTTGTCAGGGACACTTGGTAGGGTCCTTCAACTTTGGTCCTAAAGGTACTTTCACATGTTCTTTTACTAGGACCCAATCATCTGGCTGTAAATTATGTGTTCCAGTTACTTGATCTGGAATTGGATCAAAAACAAACTTGTGCATCGCAGTTAGTTTCTTGTATTAGACAATTACATAACAAAATGATTATACATTACAACAGTCTGATGTGGGAAAATACAACCCTGTCTTAGGTGGGCCCCCCAAACAAAATCTCAGAAGGGCTCAAGTTCTCTGACCTATAAAGTAGGGGTATTCCTGATGCTGTAAAGAACCTGAGGAAACCGTTATGGCCATTGTTTCTTTACTAACCTATCTACCCTTTTCCTGCATAGATTTAGCTGGCCTGCCTTTAACGACTCCACTATACCTTTCTACCTTCCCTGAACTCTGAGGATGATAGGAGCATGGAAGGCCTGCTCAATTGCCAATGTCAGAGCAGACGGGAGAACAAAGGAAAAATGTCAAGCCCAAATGCCCCTGGTGGACAAAGAGGAGGATTTCATTTGTTGAACCACAAGACCCCCTCCTTAAAATAGCCCCCCCCTCAGGTGCAAGCCACTGCCCAGAGTACCACCCTTCCCGTCACACCCACCCCTGTTAGGAACCGCCTTTGAACAAGACCCCAAACTTACTTCCTCAATCTATTTAGACAGTAGCACAGCTTCGGAGATGAACAGATCGAGATTGCGGTTTCAATCAGTTTTTGTGAAAGTCCTCGAATACAGAGAATGCAGCAGCATCCGTAAGTGACAAAAACCGCAGTAATTGAGATCGAACATGATGTGATAAGTCCAGTCCACTTACCGAACCATCCTTCAAGCCAGTTTGTGAATGGATCGTTAATACCTGAATTTTCCGCTAATTAATTCGATAGAGCAGTCAATCCTTCCAGGGCTCTGGTCACAGTCCCTCCAGGAGCTGTATTAGGGATAAAGGTACAACACATGCTACCAAACATTTTGCATACCCCTCCTCTTTTAGCCATGATCATATCTTCCCTACCTAGTATGATACCAGAGGGTCCACAGTACTACTTCACGTCTAAGTGGAGCAAAGTTCTTATTGGGGTGTATGTGGATACATATCTTTACTCATTCGTATCACCCATCTTGGCATCATATGAATCTGCTAATCTGACTATCTGGTAACACTCTATTTCTTCCCTGGGGTCATCTCCCTCAGTTCTAACTGCCATTGTAATAAAAAAAAATTCACATTTAGCACACCTGAAAAAACAAATTAGCAAGTAATCCAACAACTATGATTCCTATAAGAACAAAAAAACTGTTGAATCCCTGAAAATTTACCATTTCTGATATTTCTGACATACTAGTTTTTGGGCAGCCTTGTATTGTTTAAACTCAAAATGAAAGTAAATGAGTACTAGGTGTGTGCATTTTTTTTTTTAAACTGTCTGGCCTATCTAGCCATTACTCAAATGACTCTTTTTACACCTGTTAGCATGTGTAATTTGTACAGGTAATTTTCCTCTATAGCCTTGACTGCTAAGATCAAGCAAAGGCATCTTTTGAAATCAGCTGTACTTTCTTGCAATGGCTAGCATGTATCTATGTCACTTTACAGCTGTAGCAGTTGTCAGGGACACTTGGTAGGGTCCTTCAACTTTGGTCCTAAATCAAGTGTTAACATTCTTAGAGACGATTTTCCCACATAGAAATCTGAAGGGAGGGGGGCCTCTCCTTTCTTGAGCATAGATACACAAATGCAAACGGAGGGAGGGAGGGAGGCTTTGAAATACAAGCAAGTTCTTCTCTGCATCTAAGAATCATCAGCATTGATTTTCTGCTTCTCAAATATTTCTTAAACGTTTAGATAATACTTGCATTGCCTCGTCTAATTCTCACCATCACATAAATCAGCATTTGTGGGTCTCACATTAACTTATAGAACACCTCGGCTCAGTTCTGCCGTTGTTCAATGAAATTACAGCATCAATAAAACATAAGAAAGAAGACACTAAAACACACACAGAATAAAGTTAACTTTGTGGTCTTTTCAGATCACTCTGCTAATTAGCGCTTAAACCATCAAACATTCAACCTCAGACAACGTCAGGCAATTTCCCTCTGACAACGTCAGGCAATCTACCTCTGACGTTTTGGTATACCACAAATCTTTTTTTTATCTGTCCGGACAGCGGGTTGCGTTTATTTTACCATAGGCCACGTACCCAAATGCCTCTGTCTTCGAAACATTGGATTACCGAGATTATTATACGATCAATCCCAATGTCGGTACCACAATTCACATACACAATTCACATACACAATTCACACAGAACAAACGAGAATCAACCGAAAAGAAGAGAAGAGAAGAGAGGAAAAGAGAAGAAAAGTAAATTTAAATTATCTTACCTTCCAAACACCAAAAGACTAAATATATTCAGGTTCAGAACCAGATGGTGGATTTGGGTCAAATCCGGTGCCAAGCAGTCCCTGTTTAACACTAACGTGAGTGGGGGTTCTCAGTGAGCTTTTCAGGTCCAATACTCACTGGGTTCTGTCGGTTCCGGAAGACCCAATCTTCAACCATTGATTTCCGCTCGAAAGACCAAATGTTAGTATTTTCTTGTAATCAATCGAATTCCAGGTGTTTGAAAGTGAAGACAATTTATTCAAAATGCACCGGTACACTTTGTGTGAAGCTTACAAGATGAAAATCATAGCAAAAGTGAGTGAGAAGCAGGGGGCCCCCACCTTCTCATCCTTACACTGAAAAGACAATAACACTTCTTATTGGCTAATTTGCTAAGGAGGCTCCACTGGTACATGGTACAAGTTAGTACCTTTATTCACAAGCAAAGCGTCCCGTACAATCTGCTTTCTATACATGTATTACGTATGGGGTTAGTAAGAACAAAAGAATACAACAAGGTTAGAACATGTGCTCAGGAGCCATCTTAAAGAATCAGTAAAGCTGTCTAATAGACGCACAATACTAAACTTTTCTAACAGGATGATATTTGGGGGGCACCATTTCAATGTCTAATCTTACTAGAGATCGTCTGATCCTATATAAATTTTTGCACAGAATTTATCTTACTCCAGCTAGGTTAGCTAGGATGTTCGGGAGCCACCACTCTATCTGTTGGAGGTGTTCGGCGCCCCTTGCAAACTTCATGCACATTTTTGGGGATTGTCCTCATATCAAGCCCTACTGGCAAGATATTGCAGAATGTGTCCGGTCGGTCACATCCCTTTCAGTCCCCCTTACGGTTGAGGTGTGCCTGTTAAGCTTGGTTGAGACCTTAGCTACCACTAGGGCTATACGTACTCTACTCACCCTCCTGCTGTTCTACGCCAAAAAACTCATTATCCTGTCCTGGAAGAAGTCTACTGCCCCAACACTGGCTTCTTGGAAGTCCCTGATCAACAGGGCAATTCCTTTTTATAAGGAAACTAATTTGAGTAGGGGGGTTGAGGCCGAATTTGAAAAGGTTTGGGGAGGCTGGCTGGCATCCGCAGACACAGTTTTTGATTGAACACATAGGCAACTTGGTGAGTGGTCCTTATTAAAATTACATGAACAAGTGGATTGAGATCCTAAGGTGGTGGGTGATTTTGAAATGAACACACTATAAATCAATAATGTACTGACGGCTGTAGGGTCCATATTTCTCCTGATAGGGTGGAGGGGGGGGTGGAGCTGTAGTGTGTGCAACACCTCCTCTGGTGGGCGGAGGCACCATTGCCCTGCCAGATTATGTATCTGTCTCCTTCGGGAACTCAAAGTCTGTGCATACCTTTGTTTTCCTCCTTAATGTGTTTTTTTTTTTTTGGGAGGGGCGGGGGTTGATTGTTTTTTTGGGACATTGGTTCAACCTAATGGGACCTGGTTCTTTGTGTTACTGCGTTGTGTGGCTTATTGTTGTATGTCTGTATTAAAATCTTCAATAAAAATAAATTTACAAAAAAATAAAAATATCCATTGCCTTTAATTTCTGAATTAATGGAAAGATTGCGTTCTGCTACCATTTACAGCAAGATCGATCTATGAGGAGCTTATAATTTAGTGAGGATTAGAGTAGGGTTGTCCCGATACCACTTTTTTAAGACCGAGTACAAGTACCGATACTTTTTTTCAAGTACTCACCGATACCGATTACCGATACTTTTTTTAATGTCATGTGACGCACTGATAGATGGCACTGGCTGATGGGCACTAAAAAGGTGGCACTGACTGATGGCTGGCAGTGGCACTGATGGATGGGCACTGATAGGTGGCACGCACTGATAGGTGGCACGCACTGATAGCTGGCATTGAAAGATGGCACTGATAGGTGGCACGCATGGATGGCTGGCACTGAAAGATGGCACTGATAGGTGGCATGCACTGAAAGATGGCACTGATAGGTGGCATGCACTGATAGCTGGCACTGATAGGTGGCACACACTGAAAGATGGCACTGATAGGTGGCACACACTGAAGGGTGGTACTGATAGGTGGCACGCACTGATGGCTGGCACTGAAAGATGGCACAGATATGTGGCAATGATGGGCACAGATGAAGTGGCACTTAAAGGGCTGCACTGATGTGTGACACAGATAGGCGGCAATGATGGGCACAGATGAAGTGGCACTTATAAGGCTACACTGATGTGTGACACTGATAGGCGACAATGATGGACACAGATAGGTGGCACTGCTGAGGGGGGGCATTGATATAAGGGGGGCTGTGAGCTAATGGTTGGATACCACACATTAAATCAGCAGTCAGTACCCCCTCTTAGAGACCCTTATTAGCTCAAATCCCCCCTTCCTTTGAGACTTCCAGAGATCAGAGAGCCCCCCCCCCTTATAACAGCGGGCCCTGCCCTCTTTAAGACATCATTTTTGTCTTACCAGCAGGACTCGGGAGCCACTGCAAGGAGGGAAGTGTGAAAGTCGAGCTGGGGGGAGGGGGGCAGAGCTGCTCTTGGGCTCCTCACACTATGCAGACAGTGTGTGTGTGAACAGATCATCTGGCAGGTTATTACTCACATGCACACTGTCCCCCCCCGCAGCGCAGACAGCACTTTCTTCTCCTCTCCTATCCCGCCTCCCGAACGTCTGAATGATGTCACGGCGGGGCCAGCACTAGAAGGCATCTGTCGGCGGAGCTCATTCCGCCTTACAGGGAAGAGAATATGCCGGGTGCAGGAGGAGTGCACTCAGCATACCGCAGCCATCTCTGTACGGTCAGTGATTTTACCTGCGCGCCCGCTGACTTCATGTTGTACGCCGCCTCTCTCTCTCCCATCCCAGGTATCGGATCAGGCATCGGGAGCATTTGCGCGAGTACAAGTACTCGCGCAAATGCTCGGTATCGGTCCCGATACCGATACTAGTATCGGTATCGGGACAACTCTAGATTAGAGTGTATAGTGACAATCAGCGCCAAGAAACTATCTAAAGTGCAATGTGCATAAAACTATATAAAAAAATGTACCATATATATCAAAATAAATGTGAAAAAAAAAACAACAGCTGCTGTAACACTCACAGTGATTCACCACACCAATTGAACAACTATTTCCTTATAGTGCAGTGCTGTATGACATTTATATGTAGCACTACCCCCGAAGAAGCTGCTGGTTTTGTTTGGGTCTACGTTCTGCCTATCAACCCCAAAATTTGGCTCAAACCCTCCCTTGGCACAACTAAACCACACAATGATTGTGGAACCCACTGTTGACTGGGAACCACAATGATATCACACAACAGTAAAATGTTACATAAAATTGTTACCCTGCTGGACGAGTGGTTATACAAGGTAACAGAGAACTCCACACAGTATTCTGTTTAACCAAAGATCAAGTTTACTCAATGGCAAAAAAGGTAGCAGATTTAATCAGAGGTGCAGTTGACTTATGCAGGGCCCTGCAAAGTCAATGATATATCTATATATGTCAATAGCAAAACACAGCATTAATGCACACTTCCTTGATAAGCAAACTACCTATGCTCGTGAGCTACCCCTAATGGGCAATATTACACCTGGGTCCCGTCACTAACAGTTCTAGTCAGGCCTGACTAGTTTCAGTGTACAGTTCCTTCAATAGTAGGAGTCTTTGCTAGTGTAGCGCTACCCCCAGTTAAGAGAGCCGCTTGGTTTGATTTCGGGCCCTGTGTGCAGCACCACCAACCCCCGGCAATCTTACTCGACCCACTCTGGCACAGTTAGTCTAGGGTTATATCTGTATCACATTCAAAAGTATTGCAAGGGGTAATCTCTTAGCAGTAAGACAACACACTGAAGCGAGGGATTAAATATAACAGTTTACTCTTATCTCAATGGTAGCATAGGCAGAATACAACACATGCAACTGGCTTGCAGAGCCCTGCAGAAATCAATATAGCACACAATAATGGCGCTGCGCGGTACTTCACCACGCGTAGCTATTATGGTATGCGCGCCCTATGGCGCACTAAACAATATCTTAACTCCCCACCCCGGTCAGGCCTGACATGGAGTAAATCTCAGTCACCTCCTATAGGGATTTCTTCGCATGCCAGCTTTCGGTGGTGCACTTGATGAATAGTACTTTGCAATCCACAACCAGGCAATAACTTGGAACACTATACTGGGGGGGGGACACTTCAACTCTGTCCTGCTACCGGTCCCCCCGGGGAACAACAAATAAACAAAACTGTGGGCCTATGCAGTCTATAGGCCTGAACATGGCACTGTCTATTGGTCTGGGCAGGTGCCCGCTCACCACTCTGGACGCGATCCCAGTCCGGAACGTCCACCCTGCTGTGTATCTGCACACAGCGTCTGCAACGATCGGGTCCCCGATCCAACTGATATCCTCACTCGACAAGTCAGATGCCACCCAGGCTCCGCAGTGGGGTGGAAGGCTCTTTGGAAGTTGCGCAAGGCCCGGGCTTCAGGCCTTGCACTGCTGCAGATCCGCACAGGAAGAAACTCTTGCTTGCAGCGCGGTGTCCAAAGAGGCCGAGCTCCGCCTCGCCTCCCCCTTAAATAACCCCTCCCATGAGTCTCTGCGGTGGCTAACTGCACTCTGGGTGCCGAACGGGGTTCTGGGTAATGTAGTCCCGGGGCCTTAAAGGAGACCCCGCTACACTAGCAAACGTTGGTGCACATAACATTTGTAATCCACAGGGTGATTAAAAGAAAGAAAACTGAACTTCCAAAATGTTTATGGATGTGAAACTCTCTGGCGGTGCTAACACTAACTTTAAACCATGCGGCCACTGCGAGATTCTCAATGGCCCTCCGTGTGACGCACCACTCTAATAATGGCGGGCCTTCAATAAGTCACAGGCCTACACAGCAATTAATGAAATCCGGGCAGGTGCCCTCTCACCAAAACAGGCCTCGTCCCTCTGGTACGCTCAGCTGTCGGTGTCTCAATCCGCTGTCTCTCCGCAACTTGCAGTCTCCGGTTCCTCGCACAGCTACACTGGATGTCGATAGATGGATGACTCCAGTCTCTGGGAAACGAGAGCTGGACACACGGAAGAGGATCCCAGGCTTCAGGCCTAGACGCTCCGACAGCAGGCCTCAACACAGTCCTCCTACTTGAAGGAAGGCGAAGTCAAGAGAGAGAGAGAATGTAACTCCTCCCTTCCTTTAAATAACCTCTCCCAGCAGGCTGTGCGGTGATGCAGTGCACTCTGGTAGCACAGCTGCACTGTGGGTGGTGTAGTCTGATTCACAATGCATTGTTTTTAAGTTCCTTCTTAATTGTCAACTGTAGTCTATATCTACATTGCAAAGTGGAACCTTGCTACACATAAAACCTTTTTTTTAAAAACATGATATTCCACTTTTATATATTCTGAATAAATTATTGATATCCCAGTGAAACTAGTCCATATACATATAACATCTATTATTGAAATGTAATCATTTATCACAGTGTATTAAACAATCCACCGCTGTGCTCATCTGTCCTAACTGAGATCCATACTTGTGTATCCTTCAACAGCCAAAATGCCCGCTCACCTCACAGATGAGTAAAAAACTCATATAATGGTCACTCCTTTGCTCTACGATCTCTCTCCTCCACGCCACAACAGCTGATCCTCCTACGCTCTCCAAGCAGTGTGCTCACGCTGACAGCTTCACAAGGATTGAATCAAGGCAGTTTTCCCCTTTCCTCACTGCTTGCAGCTCAGCTTCTCTCACAAATCGATCATTAACATGTAATCACCGCTTACAGCTCAGCTCCGCTTCTCTCGCAAATCGATCATTCACATGTAATAACAAACACAAACTCCATAGTGCTCTCTTCTTGTTGAGAAAATAATGATGATCTGGACAGCCGCACTCCAATCCAACGTGGCTTTATTCACAAAGTAAAATGAAAACAGGCACTACATGTCACAGCAACAGAAAAATGGGGACAACTAACGCGTTTCACACTTAGAAGTGCTTACTCATAGCTCTGAGTAAGCACTTCTAAGTGTGAAACGCGTTAGTTGTCCCCATTTTTTTGTTGCTGTGACATGTAGTGCCTGTTTTCATTTTACTTTGTGAATAAAGCCACGTTGGATTGGAGTGCGGCTGTCCAGATCATCATTATTTTCTCAATTGCCTAGTGCATTGCCAGCACCCTCGGTTCCTGGAAAGGTGAATTTTATTTTGGGTAAGCCTGTTTGGAGCGGCAATCCTTGTTTGTATATATTTTGGACTTTGCTCTCTTCTTGTTACTTTATTAAAAACAGCCCCAAAATAAAGCACACTTACAAGATCCAAGGATAAAAACAGCATAAATATATACGTCCACTCGTTCACCACTACCATGGACTCACGGTGACTGTGTGACGTCACGGGCTCGGCTCCTTCCCTCTATGCGCATGTCACCCTCTGATTGGGCTTCATCAGTAGAGGAGCTTATAACTTTGTGAGGATTAGAACTGGAGATGAATGGAAAACTGCCTTCCATTCTCGTTATGGACATTATGAATATTTGGTAATGCCATTTGGATTATGCAATGCTCCTGCCACATTCCAGTGGTTTGTCAATGATTTTCTGCGGGATATTCTAGACACCTATGTAGTAGAATACTTGGATGATATAGTGATATCCTCTACCACAGAGAAAGAACATATTGAATATGTTAAGACAGTGTTGTCATCGTTTGTATGCAAAACTAAAAAAATGTGCTTTCAATGTGAAAACTGTAGATTTTCTGGGGTACATTATTTCACCTGGTTGCATTACTTCACCACACCCTCTGGAGGTCACTTCCCATTTAATCACTATAAAGCTGAGAGGTTCCAGAGAGAGTGCTCAGTTGTTTTAGAGCTACCCACAGTGTGTACCTGTTCCTTGCCGTTTGATTTTGCTACGTTTATTCATTCTGATCCTTTGCTGCCTGCCCTGACCTTCTGCTACGTTTGACTTTGATTATTGGATTTTTCCTTTTGTACCACGTTTGGAAACTGTGCTGGATTCACCTCTTGAGTATCTTTATGCAAGGTGTGTACCCCTGCTATTGGGCTCCCCATACCCAAACGCTGACAAGCTGTGAGACACTGCATTCCAGGCTGGTTGGACAAAGATTGTACGATCTCCCTGTCACCACTGTTCTTGTTTTCAGGTGTCAGACACAAAGACAGATGCCACATTGCGATCAGGGGCCCCTGCATGTAAACTTTGCTGCAGCATTCATTTGGAGGTATCTTTATTAATAGCTGTATATACCTGGGTATATGTGCACAATTCCACCAAGACTCTTGTTGGGCCCTTTGCTGATAATACCTGTTTTTACATTGGATGTATGTACTATTAATAATCTCTTCTTAAAACTTGGTGTGCATCTTTATACTTCTGGGTAATGGTATATGCTGATTACAGTAGTTCATCTGCTCTCAATTACTTTGGTTAGATTACTGGTTTATTCCTGAAGAAAAAGGAACCCCCCTCTCCTCACAGAGGCCCTGTGCTGGGTGGAAGCACTGCCAACTTTATTATCAAACCCACTCTTCCACTTAGCGAAGGTGCTTTACCTACAGGTTTAATGCAATATTCTGTTTGGGGAGGGCCAGTTCTCCAAACCCCCTAAAAGAGGGATACAAAAGAATAAAATTTCATTGTGGCCCTGACAGCTCTAGATATATGCTCACTGCAGCAATCAGGGTGGCAGGATTTAAACACTTTTACTTATTCATACTGTTGGCAAGGGGCTCAAGCACTGTCAGCATGAGCTGTAAAACTAGCAGGGGCAATGGCGTCACTAGGGTTGGTGTCACCTGGTGTGGTAAAACATGGTGTCACCCCATGTTTCCCATATAACACTGCATATAATGGCAATAGTAGTCCTGTTAACAACTATCAAGCAACTAGCAAATTTAAAAAACAATATCATATGTGTAATAGAATGTATAAATAATCAACTCCATTTTAAGTAGAAATGAACTTTCACATACTTAGCTTAACTGAATAGAGTCACACCCTGCTACTGATAGTCATTGTGATTAAGCCTGTTCATGCAGTAGCCTGATTGTCAGCAGTATAATATAAGATAAGAATATACTGAGTTTGTATAATTTTTAGAAACGTATGTGTTAAGACATAGCCCCTCCTATCTTTCTTTTACATATAAGCCACTCTAAAAAATCAATAAACCCCAGAGATCTAATGAACACACTATCCGTTTCCAAGTGTCATTTTGATTTCTCACGGATCCGGGGGTCACTGAAAATGATCTTGCATTTACCTGAAGTACACCTGGGTGGCGATATTACCTGCTTCAATATGAAAATAATAGAACTTTTATTTTCACGTTAAACTTTACTGAAATAATAAATAAAGAACACAAAATTAAACAGGAACAAATACACAAGCATTTAGTTGACATCTTGACTAAATCAGAATTTTACCTCCCTGGCCTTCAGAGCTGCAAAAATTGTGAATAACATCATCGAAATCAATGCATTTCGCTAAGTCACTTGACTGTCCCATTGTAGATCTTCCAGACCCGGTAGTGCAGGATCATGTATAGGTACGTGATCCTGCCCTTGCAGACGTATTTATACAGTATATGGTCGGCAAGCGGTTAATAAGATATTTCTCACTAACAGCATGGGCATACTTAGAATTACAACCCAAAATACATTCTATACATATGTTCTTAAATGTACATGCACAGACAGGTAAAAGTCCATTTATACATTAAAAGGGAAGAAAAAGGGAAAAAATAGGGATATGGGCCCTACTCGGACTTTCAGCGGCACAGTAAACAATAGAGATGTATAAAAAATATATAAATGTTTAATAGAAAAAGAGAACTACATAAATTAAATTGAAAACAAGGACAATATAAGAATTAAAAATCATACATATGAGTACATATAAATGATGAGAACCCGGATGCATCAACGCGTTTCGCCTTGGGGCTTCTTCAGGACACAAATTCAGCGAAACAGTAGTTGTAGAAGCAAGAAAGGGATCTCACTCTATATAAAAACAAAGACATTGATTTATAAATAAATAAAATACTGACACATTCTTTTAGGCAAGCATTGAGAGAAGGCCAAAGAACCAAAAATAGGGATGAAAAAACATGAATAACAGGGAAGAAGAAGAAGAAAAAAAAAAGAGGAGAGAGAAGAGGTACCTTATTTTTGAAGGAACTTTTTTTTGTTTTTATATAGATTGAGATCCCTTTCTTGCTTCTACAACTACTGTTTTCCTGAAATTGCGTCCTGAAGAAGCCCCAAGGTGAAACGCGTTGATGCATTCGGGTTCTGATCATTTATATGTACTCATATGTATGATTTTTAATTCTTATAGTCTGAGTAGGGCCCATATCCCTATTTTTTTCCTTTTCTTTGCTACATTATTTACGGATGTTGGCAATGTGAGTGCTATTTTTCTATATTTACATTAAAAGGGAAGTCATCAAGATTGATATAGCTGGCAGACTATTCCTATGCTAATTCTAGGCAAACTGTAAATGTAATGAGAAAAATATTAATTGGCCAGTGAATATTTTTCTCATTATAGTTAGTTTGTCTAGAATTCGCATAGGAATAGTCTGCCAACTTTATCAATCTTGATGACTTTCCTTTTAATGTGTAAATGGACTTCTAACTGTCTATGCATATACTGTACATTCAAGAATGTATGTATATAAACACTACTGTGCAAAAGTTTTAGGCAGGTGTAAAAAAACTACTGTAAATTAGGAATGTTTTCAGAAACAGAAGTGTTAATAGTTAATTTTTTTTATCAGTTCACAAAATGGAAAGTAAATGAGAAAATAAATCCAAATCAAATTAATATTTGGTGTGACCACCCTTTGCACTCAAAAGGGCATCAATTCTTCTAGGTACACTTGCACATGATTTTTGAAGGAACTCAGCAGGTAGGTTGTTCCAGACATCTTGGAGAACTAATGATGTTGAGATCAGGGCTCTGTGGGGGCCAAACCATCATTTCCTGGACTCCTTGTTCTTCTTTACACTGAAGATAATTCTTAATGACATTGGCTGTATGTTTGGGGGTCATTGTCCTACTGCAGAATAAAGTTGGGGCCAATCATGTGCCTCCCTGATGGTATGGCATGGTTGATAAGTCTCTGCCTGTATTTCTTAGCATCAAGGACACCATCGATCCTGACCAAATCTCCAACTCCATTTGCAGACATGCAGCCCTAAACTTGCAAGGAACCTCCACCATGCTTCACTGTTGCCTGCAGACACTCATTATTGTAATGCTCTCCAACCCTTTCCAGACAAACTGCCTCCTGCTACAGCCCAATTTTTCTAATTTTGACTCATCAGTCCAGAGCACCTGCTGCCATTTTTCTACACCCCAGTTCCTATGTTTTGGTGCATAGTTGAGTCGCTTAGCCTTGTTTCCACATCAGAGATATGTTTTTTTGTCTGCACTTCCTCCATGAACACCATTTCTGACCAGACTTCTCTGGTCAGTAGAACGGTGTACCTAGGTCCCACAGGTTTCCACCAGTTCTGTGCTGATGGCACTGCTGGATATCTTCAGATGCCAAAGGGAAGTAAGCATGATGTGTTTTTCATCTGCTGAATTGTTTCCTTGGCCAACAATTGCATCTACGGTCCTTAGTATTGCCCATTTCTTTGCGCTTCTTCAAAAGAGCTTGATGAATTGTATTGATGCTGGTTTGAAGCCAAAGGGTAGTTGCACCAAATATTGATGATTTATTTTTTTCTTCTTTTCTGTTCGCTCACTTTACATTTTGTAAGTTGATAAAATATAAATAATTAAAATATATGTTTTTGAAAGCATTCTTACTTTACAGCATTTCTTCATACCTGTTTATAACTTTTGCACAGTACTGTGTGTTTGAGCTTTGGGATGCACACCCTAAAGCCCTGTACACACGATCGGTTTTACCGATGAAAACCGTCCGATGGATGGTTTTCATCAGACAAACCGATCGTGTATGGGACCCATCGGTCTTTTTTCCATCGGTTTTAAAAAATAGAACTTGTTTTAAAATTTTCCGATGGATCAAAAAACAATGGTAAATTCCGATCGTCTATGGTCAAGTCCATCGGTTAAAAAACCCACGCATGCTCAGAATCAAGTCGACGTATGCTCAGAAGCAATGAACTTCATTTTTCTCGGCTCATCGGAGTGATTTACGTCACCGAATTTGGAACGGTCGGTTTTTTGACTGATGGTGTGTGGGCAAGACTGATGGAAGTCAGCTTCATCGGTTTTCCGATGGAAAAATCCATCGGTTTAAAAACCATAGGAAATCCGATCGTGTGTACAGGGCTTTATGCAATAGGCTGCATATACCTATGGTGAACACATACTCGGTGGATAAAAAATATCAACAAGTGTATATGGGAAGACACAAAGATCATCAACCTCCTTGTTATATGTCAAAGAGGGGAATGACTTGGACAGTGAAGCCTGCAGAAAACTTACCAACACAGACTAGTATCTGCTTTTTTTTACTCCCTAACTCACTGGAAGACAAACTGGGGTTAATAAAACTCTACAAAATGGAACTGAGATGGTAACACTGAGTCTAAAGACAAATAAAATGGACATCTCAGAAGTGCGTTGAAAGTTTGTGGCTAACCACACAGGACCATTAAACAAGCATGATGGATAAGAAGTATCTGCCTGTATTTCTCAGCATTGAGGACATCATTGATCCTGACCAAATCTCCAACTCCATTTGCAGTCTCAAACTTGCAAGGAACCTCTACCATGCTTCACTGTTGCCTGCAGACACTCATTATTGTAATGGTCTCCAGCCCTTCAGTGAACAAACTGCCAAATATTTCAAACTGTGACTTATCATTCAGAGCACCTGCTGCCATTTTTCTGCACCCCAGTGATGGACAGTAGATGTGTGTACCTGGGTCCCACTGGTCTACGCCGGTTTTGTGCTGTTGGCACTGATGGACATCTTTCGATGGTGAAGGGAAGTAAGCATTAATTATGTCTTTCATCTGCTGCATTAGGTTCCTTGGCTGACCGCTGCATCTACGGTCCTCAACAATGCCCATTTATTTTTGCTTCTTCAAAAGAGCTTGATCAGCACATCTTGAAACTCCAGTCTGTTTTGAAGACTTTGCTTGTGAGAGACTTTGCTGATGCAGTATATTTGTACTCTGATTCAATCTGTGGATAGTATAGTATAGGAAAGGAACAAAGAGAAACAGAGAACATTGACCTGAGGTGTGCCATGGTCACGTGGTCGGTATGCCTAAAAGGGGGCATACCCAAGTATGAAATGAAATGGAAAGTAAAAGAAAAAAAAAAGAGGAATGGGTGGGTGGGACATGCGAGCCTACGACCACAGGGGAGGAAGCAAAGGAGGGCAGGCTTTATGCGGCCTGACTCCTCCCACAAACACAGGCTGACCTGCGTTCAGCCTTACACTTGTACTCGGAGTCAATCTGTGGATAGTATAGGAAAGGAACAAAGAGAAACAGAGAACATTGACCTGAGGTGTGCCGAGGTCACGTGGTCGGTATGCCTAAAAGGGGGCAAAAATAAACACAGTAGAATGAAAGCTTAACAAAAGATTTATTACACACTAAAATTGACATTCAATCCGCCAAATTGACAAACGCTTGTGACATCTCGAACAGTGGCTCTGGGATATACCTAGAGAAACAAGACGAGCTCCACTACCCAATTTTTTGATAATATGAGCTGGTACCCCTTGGCGCGAAGCCGCGGAGGCTGCACCTATCCTGAATGAATGGCCAGAGTACGCTTTGGGATCCAGACCCAGATTGGCCAAAAGGGTACGGCAATGAAGTAGGAATTGAGCTGTGGTGAGGGGAGCACAAGGAAAAGGCAACAGAGGGCCATCCCTGGGTTTATCAGATGTAGCACTGATGAGCTGGTCTAAAACCAACACCGGGCACCATGCCTTGCCAATATTAAAAAACCTAATGTCTGTGCCGACTCCCGTTTGCTGCGTTTTGCAAGCATGCAGATGCAAACAGAAGTGGCCAGGGTGTCTAACCAGTTGATTGATCAAAAGAATGCGAGACCCTGGGCCAGAAACCATGAACTCCCCTGGCCTCAAAAAAACGTAAAAGGCCAGATATATCGCTGCCTTAAGCACCAGGCTGGGCAACAACCCAAAGGGAGACCACGTGAGCATGTCAGACATGTCACGGAAAATATGACCCGAGATAGGAAGCCTGCTGACCACGGCCGGAGGGCTGCTCTTCTGGATCCCTTTGCGAATGGCTTTAATAAGGTGTGCAGAAAATATAGAGGGCCTATTGGGGTCTTCTAAAGACATGAAATGCTGAATCCCAGCCAGATACGTCCTGATGGTGTTGTGGGCCAATTTGAGTTGGGAGTGGCAAAAAGCAGTAAAAGCTAGTAGGTACTGAATGTCGTAATGGTCATGACTAGGAAACCTCGACCGGAAAGCCTGGAAAACATTCCAAGGAGTGTCGTAATCCTTCCTAGTATTCGAAGATAAAGACTTATCGATCAAGGCTGCTGCGTCAGCCCGATGGGAATCTAATCCATCTCTAATTGCTGGAACCGTGGAGAAGGCGTAACACAGGCATCTGCGTCCGGGACCTGCTGGAAAAACAGTGGGGAATTAAACCGGTACAGAGCATCAGCCGCTACATTATCTGCACCATTGACGAACCTACAATGTAAGTGAAAATTGAAATGGGACAACCAAACGAGCCTACGCACAAAACCCATGATCAGCAAGGACTTAGATCTGCCATTGTTGATGATTTCAGAGGTGGTCTGGTTATCCGTGAAAAAAAACACCTTCTGTCCCACTCATAAATGCCCCCATACCTGGGTCGCTGCCACTATAGGATAAATTTCAAACATTGCCGAAGTCTCGGCAAACCGAGGGATTGCCAAGACCTCATCAGACCAAGACCCTGCCAGCCAGTGTGAGCCAATGATGAAGCCCTTCTCAAGTTCCGATTGCAGTAGCATATCCAACGCTTCCATGTCTGCGGAGAAAGACCTGAGATTTGGGCATTCAAAATTATCCGCTGGCAAGGACACAAACCCCGTATGGAACCCCTCCGAGAAACCCTTAACCAAAAAACTGCTCAAAGAAGGTGATGGATGGGCGGCTAAGCACTCCTGCAAAAAAGGCACGTTGATACGGCTTAGTCACAAGCCTTTGTTCTGCCTAAGTGAACAGGCCGACTTGGGGTGAGCCCTGAAACCCCAATACAAATGTGTAACAGATGGCATTGACTAGAATTGCACGTCCCAAGGTTGTAATTGTTACATATCTGGGATTTACCCAGAAAATAAACGGGCCGGCCTAACTTATCCAAAGGAGCCCGGTGGCCTGAGGATGTAAGAGAGGCACCTGACCCCCTGGACGTGCTAGTCAGAGCAGGAACCTCCGAATTGGGGCACCAGTATGCCGTGTGTGTGGACGACTGGCAGGTCGCGCACACCGGAGATTTGAGCCCAGCAAAATGCCGGCAAAACATCTCAGTATCTATATTGCTCCAAACTGTCCCCATCTGAAATTGAGCAAAACAGGCCGTGGCCTTGGTGGTAGTCATAAACGTTGGACCCCCATACTTGTGGCCTAACTCGACCACCGTATATAGGTAAAGGTCCAACTCTTCCCTTCTAAGCGGATTTACAGAGCAAATTATGTCTCTGTAGAGACTAAAGGCCAGGGATGGACAACTTACGATTGAGCCTGTGATCCCCAGTCTTAACCACCACCGAAACATCCCCGCAAGCGTAGAACCTGTTATCCGCTACGTCATCAGCAGCAATTAACAGGGACGCAAGGTTAACATCCTTGTCCTCCAGGATGTCCTTTTTGATGTTCCCACGGATAAAATGCGCTGGAGTGATGGGGGGAGCAGACAAATTACCTGGGCCTACCGGAACCGACCTGAATACTGAGGGAGTTCCGGAATCCGCTAAAGCCCCTGGGCCAGAAGAAGCTCCTGGAGCTGTATCAGGCTGACTTTCCAACACCTTCACTCTATTATGTAACTCCTGACAGGACATAGCTAGGGAATTGAGGGTAGTGTGGATCTGGGACAGAGAAGCAACCACAGTCTGCAGGGTAACTTGCTCTGCACTCGCGTCCGACGCACAAGGGAACAGCAACCTAAACAGCTGGGCCTTCCGAGCCCAAGCCGGGAAAGCAATCCCCCTGCGTTGTAGTTCTGCCATCAGCCTTGGAACGGTCCAGGTTCTGAGGGAGGGTGAGCTACCGTGCACGACCCCCTAGCCGGAGAAGGCAGGATGGAAGCGAAATCCCCAATATCTGCAGCCTGCGACATGACCTGCATAACCGAAAAAAATACACTTGACATAACCAAGGACATGACAACTGACCCCAAGACTTACCTGCGACCAACCGGCCACCCCCCCTGAAAAATAAACAAAATGAGAAACGGGACCTAAACATACCAGTATTGAGAAATTACCAGGCCGAGTTACCTGCGGCGTAACAGGCAAATCAACAAACGTAAACTCAGGCCTTGAAATCTGAAAACGTGTCAGGCCACTGATGTAAGTGGTAACATGTAAAACAAAGAAAGAGAAGACGAGATATGACGTATGTGCCACGGATGAGGAGACGTGCCACCGTACAAGCCCATTAGAAAGGCCAACTCAATCCTTGTGAACCTATAACATGATAGTTCATGGCGGTTCCACTGCACTTTTACCTAACGTGAAGATGTGATGCAAATCCATGTAACCACAGGAAAAACATAAGAACTCAACGTGGAGAAAAAATATAAATGGCAAAATCTGCGTAAGAAACGTAACCCGTCATGAGATTTTAAAGTAAGCTATGTGAGGAATGTATGTAAGAGAAGCTTAAGCTGTGCGAGAAATGTGAATTGCGTAAAAACCGTAAGCTATGAGCAACGAAGCTGCGTGAGAACAGATAAGGAGACTTGCCACTGCACAAGTCAATTAAAAACGCCTCAATCTGTTAAAACCCATGGACGTTATGGGTAACCTGCAGTGGTAGCAGTGGTAGAATGTAGACAGCCCTAATGTTTGAAAAATGGGACAGACGTGGAGAAAAACCTGAAATTCGTACATGAACTGCGTGGGAACCTACAAACAAGAGACTCCAGAGAAACCTGCTGCAGCGTAGAAAACCACCACTACGAAAGGAAATAACACACAACTCCTCAGAACAACGCAAGTCTACCTGAAGCGCCAGGTTTGAATGGTGAAAAAATAAAACCACCCCTGAAAACTGGTGTGAGAAAACAAACAATACCTACCTGAAATGGACAGGAACAAAGGAAAACCGTAAAGAAAAATGCAACCTCGTGCCTTGTGTAGACGTGTAGAACAAAACCAACTAAAAAATAAAAGGAACATACTGTAAATACACAAACTACCAATCAGAAAAAATAACAAGAACGTGGGGTAAAGAACAACAGAAAAAATTTGCGTGATACATGCTCTGGACATGCCAGAGTATGGTGGCTATGCGATATGGCACGTGACCATACATGTATGGACACCCCCCCCCCGAACGGATGTGGGGCACCTTGGTACTGCGCACTGGAAAAAAAACCCTGCTGAGCTGCCCCTGAGTGCCCAGAGAACCCCCACCAGCCTGCTCCTGAGTCCTGACGAAAAAAGGGCATGGCCTCTCTAAGAGAATATGACAACCAGACACATGCTCAAGAAAACCTGAAAAATGAATAAATCTGACAATTGATATTCTCCCAGGTATTCATGGCCCCTCAAACACACTCCCCCCACCAGCAGACCCTAAAACATCAGTGACCCCCAAGCTTGCCCAGCCGCTGTAGAACCACACCAGCCCAATAGCAACAGACCAAACCACCCGGCGGGAAGAAAACCTTCCCTCTTACCTGCGCTCGCGGGGCACGAGACCCACAGAGCAAACGCCAAGACGTGCCACGAGTAAGCAGCACGATGCCGCTGAACGTCTTCCTCATAAGACCCGAGACCCGGAAGTGACGTCAGCGTCGCCTGGAAATGACCCTACACACGAGATAGCGATCAGTCGAGCCTACGACCACAGGGGAGGAGGCAAAGGAGGCCAGGCTTTATGCGGCCTGACTCCTCCCACAAACACAGGCTGACCTGCGGTCAGCCTTACACTTGTTGCTGTGCTCAATCTTGCCATGGTGTATGACCTGTGACATGAAACTGTCTTCCACAGCCTCACCTTAGTAGTTTTAAGCTTCCTACACAGCTGTTTCTGTTAGAGTTAATCAGTCACAGAACCTGTGTAATTAATATGTGTTCAGTTTTAAAGGAATGAGGTGGCAACCCTAGACTGAAGAAAGAAAGAACAAAGGAGTTCCTGTGGTTCCAAGAGTGCAGTTGTCCACAGGGGATGGCTGTGACTGGTGTCTAGCAGTAACATAGGCAGTCGGATGTGCAGATGGACAGTTTGGGCGGCAGGTAGAGACATGGTCAGCAAACAGGCAAAGAATAGGTCCAGGCAGCACTGCAGAAATACAGTCAATAAAAAGGCCAGGGTTAGTACAGGTGGCACTGCACTGGTGTGGTGGTGATCAGGAACACGTTTGCTGGCTCTACTGGTCTGGTGACAGTGGGGACTAGTGTGGCTTCAATCAGGAACACTACTGTTGACGTACACTGGTCTGGTGACACTGGGACTGGTGGGGCGGTGTTCAGAAAAACTGTTGCTTGCTGGACCCCTCTGGTTTGATGGCAATCAGGAACACTGACTATAGCTACACTGGTCTGGAGACACTGTGGCTGGTGTGGTGGTGATCACAGAACTGTGACTGTCTACACTATTATCGCTCATTAAATCCTTAAAGGTATGCAGAGGCATTTTCCATCTCCAGAAGATAGATGACCTACTGTATGTCTGTAGATTTATTATTTTGAATTAAAGGCATTTTAGGTGAAATTTGTTTTTCAAGTGTAGCACCCTCCTCACTCCCCTCTTTTTCCTCAGCTCATCTCTTTCTTGTCTAGGGGTACCTTCAGAGGGGAAGGGAGCGGGGACACCACGCCTAGCCTTCACCACAGGTGTCAGTGTGGTGTAAGCAAAGTTCTTTTACCTTCGGGTCAGTGCTGTGCACCTGGAGCCTCCACCGAGAGTTACCTTGAACAATGTCTGTCAGGAAATGAGCCCCACACCATTAAAGTTCAACACTCCTTTATTCTTCTCGAATGAACACAATCAGTTGAACTCCCTTGTAGAAACAGAACAGAAAAGGAGGTGTGGATGCGAGTAGGCCCAGACACAATGTGTTCTCCACTTTCCTCCCTGAAAGTGGGTTGCGGTCTCCGAGCGGGGGGGATTTCCTTCCAGGCGGTCTCCGATGAGAGGCTCACCCGTCACTGGCAATATGCTGCACCAGGTCTTCGAGTGAGGAGCTCCCCCCGGTCCATTACGCCTTCCGGATTCGGGTACCCAATCCCTGGGTACCCTAGGATCTCCTTCCCTTGCGGAACTCAGTGTTGGGCACTGAGCTCCAGACCTCCATCCGAGTACCTCACCCCAGGCTAAAGGTGCCTGGGATGGAACACGACCTCCGGCTGTCCTCTAGGCCTAGGCCGCCTAAAGGACCGACACGAACCACCGCCCGCAGGCTGAAGGTGCCTGGGACTCGACCCCGTGACAAAGATGGCCGGCCCCTTTATACCCTCTCCCAGCAAGCACAGCGGTTTCCCCGCCCCACCATACCGCTGCCAAGGAAAGACAAAAAGGAGGCACGGCACACAGCAATGATTCAACCCCAGCCCAGGGCGACAGCGCCACCTGCTGGGCTGCAGGGAATTACACATCACTAATGTCTCTGCCAAGTTCAAATTACACCCGGGAAAGTACATACCCGCTACACTCTCCCCCTGGTGGTTTGACACTGGTCCCCAGTTTCTGGAGTAAATCATGCCCTCAACGGCTGACATAATCCAATCCAGAGACCGACTAACAATTGTACAAAAATAAAACTTTTAGGGAAAAACTACCCAACTGAAACATTGTGTCTGAGCCCTGTAATAAAAAGGGAATAAAGAAAGAAGAGAAAAACAACAGCATTAAACCATAACTTGGAATCACATATTCACATTTTACTTTTCCCACCCATCCTGACTAAGACCCACCCCATACTCAGTGGTCTTGATGGGATGTTCTCCTGCAGAGGGAAAAGAAAAGGGTTAGCACACATAACCCTGACACATGTATTCGTGTGAGAGAAAAGAAACTTCTCCTGGAAGAAATCCCTTTTCTCCAAAGAGTGAGTACGTGAAAAGTGTTTAACGTTGCGCAACACTGCCACCTGGTGACAGCACCGCGGTAACTGCACTCGTGGAGCTTTTCCTCTTCTCTTTGGCCCTATCTACCCAGAGCCCATGATCTCTTGTAGGAAAGGTGAAGAACAACAGGAACAGTCCTTCATTCCTCTGGGCACAAAAGCAACGGGCCCCAGAAAGTTCAGCAACATAACAAGAACGGAGTCTTTTCTCTCCTACAGGTAAAAACGGGGATGCGGCAGAACAAGTGACTTCAAGTGTTGATCCATGGTCTCCAGATGATACTCCACATCTTCTCCTTCCTTGCGCCGGATCAACACCTTGTCTGCATGGATGTGCCGTCCCAACATCCACTCTGCCTTGCAGTCTTTAAAACGTTGAGAGGCCTTTGGAGAGCATGCCAGGTACCTGCGGGCGTGGGGAACCTGAAGGTGGGTCCACACAAAGTCATTATACCAGCGCTCCCGACACACTTCCACCTCATAGAGCAGTTCCTTCGACAAATATGGATACTTCCATCCGTACTCTGCAGCAACCTTCTGGCCAAATAGGCGTTGTAGTCTCGCCAAAGGAGGCATGGTAGCTTTGTCCCCTTCGCCAGGCAAAACTATTGAGTCTGGGTGGCGAGGGACCTTGATCACAACTGATTTGGGCATTGGTGCCCGCAGTAACAGTCTCTTTCCCCCGGTCTTTAGTACAGATGACACCGGGGATGTAGAGGCAGGCTGGGGACGGGACCCCTCTTCAGGCGCTGGTGCCTCCACCCGGGGTGTACTTTCCCCTGTAGACATGGGTGGATCCCAGCGATGAAGCGAGAGGTACTTTGTCCCAGCCCTTTTCGGCAAACAGTTCGTCTATAGCAATGTCGTCTCCCATGTCCGAGAGCGACTCCAGGTCAGAGGTGTCACACTCCTCCACGGGCAGGTAGCCTGTAGTGGAGACTGAGTTTCCACCTCTTCCCACACACCAAATCTCTCCGCCTGGCTTACCTCGGCCTTTACTTGAAACGGGATGTCCGGAACTCTTGTCGACTGATCCATCCGGGCCGGGTGTAAGCGGGCGAGACGGTCCACCACAACCGCTGGTCGGGGCTACCATACCGGTCTTTCTCTTCGGTGGTGGACGCTGCGAGACAGTGGTGACTGATTCTGCATCCTCGGATTTCTCCCGTTGGGTTTTCACGACCTCCTCCGCGGTCGCTGCAGTGTGCATAGGGGTGGCTGTCAAAGCAGTGATTCCTCCTCTCTGAGTGGTGTTGCCTGCAGCACGGCCAGGGTAGATGGTTCTCGGCTTCTCAACCGCCGGATCCACTTCGAACAGGAACTCCCCACAGGCCTCGCATCGCCCGAACGGCTTCAGTTGGCACACCAGTCTCGAACAGCCGGGACAAATCACACCCAGGGCCTCAACGTCCATGCATGAGTACAGGGCGAATCGACCCCTTGGCTTTAGCCGGATCCCCGTATCTGTTACCGGAGCAGCAGCAGTCAATGTCGTGGTGGAAGGGTGAACTGGAATCCACGATGTATGTCCGAACATGGCGACCTGTTGCTGATCCATCGCACACTGCAAAGTTTTTGCGCCAACGTCCCATGTGTAGTCCTTCACACGTATTGGACTCCTCCCCTTTGCTCCAGTTCGCGGGCTTTTCTTCTTTTCTGTTTCTGAGTCACGCCCACGAACTAAGCGATGGGGGTGTGCCTGGTGGCGCAGTGCAATAGAAGCCCCCACGTGTACTACTTCACACGGCTGAGCTTCCCCCTTTTTCCACTCTTCTGCATGGGCCTTTCCCTTCATTGGGTCATGTCCACGACTTCGAGCAGGGATGCACTTCGGCCAATGAAGGCCTGCCTACTCGTAACTCCTCCGGGCAGACACATTCAATTCTGTGGTGCACAAACACTATGCCGGACCCGAGCCCCCACGTGTAGCACCCTCCTCACTCCCCTCTTTTTCCTCAGCTCGTCTCTTTCTTGTCTAGGGGTACCTTCAGAGGTGAAGGGAGCAGGGACACCACGCCTGGCCTTCACCACAGGTGTCAGTGTGGTGTAAGCAAAGTTCTTTTACCTTCGGGTCAGTGCTGTGCACCTGGAGCCTCCACCGAGAGTTACCTTGAACAATGTCTGTCAGGAAATGAGCTCCACACCATTAAAGTTCAACACTCCTTTATTCTTCTCGAATGAACACAATCAGTTGAACTCCCTTGTAGAAACAGCACAGAAAAGGAGGTGTGGATGCGAGTAGGCCCAGACACAATGTGTTCTCCACTTTCCTCCCTGAAAGTGGGTTGCGGTCTCCGAGCCGGGGGGATTTACTTCCAGGCGGTCTTCGATGAGAGGCTCACCCGTCACTGGCAATATGCTGCACCAGGTCTTCGAGTGAGGAGCTCCCCCCGGTCCATTACACCTTCCGGATTCGGGTACCCAATCCCTGGGTACCCTAGGATCTCCTTCCCTCGTGGAACTCAGTGTTAGGCACTGAGCTCCAGACCTCCATCCAAGTACCTCACCCCAGGCTAAAGGTGCCTGGGATGGAACACGACCTCCGGCTGTCCTCTAGGCCTAGGCCGCCTAGAGGACCGACACGAACCACCTGGGACTCGACCCCGTGACAAAGATGGCCGGCCCCTTTATACCCTCTCCCAGCAAGCACGGCGGGTTTCCGCGCCCCACCATACCGCTGCCGAGGAAGGACAAAAAGGAGGGACGGCACACAGCAATGATTCAACCCCAGCCCAGGGCGACAGCGCCACCTGCTGGGCTGCAGGGAATTACACATCACTAATGTCTCTGCCAAGTTCAAATTACACCCGGGAAAGTACATACCCGCTACACAAGCTACGTGTTGTTTCAGGCAGATTTTTCCCTTTCCTTTTTTGGAGCTTTTCAGCTTCTTGAGATCACTGAGGCCAATAAATGTTCCATAGCTACCATTAGTTTGTGTGATGAAATCCTTTGTTGTAAGAATATGTCAAAATATATCTTAATTTTTCTAAGTCTTATTAAGCTGGTTGTGGTTCCTGGGTTGTGCTAAATCCTCTCCCAGGGTTAGTATTTGTCCTGTATTTAGGGCCAATGAGTATTTGGCTTTTAGACCTCCTCCTTTTGGGTTAATTTTAATTCATGAGGATTCCTGACCTGTTATTCATTTTCAGTTTTGGAAAGTATTTTACAAAACATTAGATAAGTTAGGCCTGTAAAGTTTTCATTTCTCAACCATTCTTTTTGTATTGGAGCAGTCACAGAGGCTGGCAGATTAGGTTTTCATTCTGCAATTATTAGAATGATTGTCTATATTAAGCGAGAGGTTCAAACTATATATTTGCCCATCTTTGTTAATTTTGTGATTTGAAAAAACAAAAATTATTATAACACTAGTTATGGACTCAACCAGATCTGTAGTGGGTCCCCAAACATATACTAGATTTTTAAAATGAAATCCGGGGACATATTTTTCTTTTTACTAGTAATGGCGGCAATTGGCCACTCTCTGCCCGTCGCCACCGCCGCCCGCCTCACAGCCTGTCAAGTCTTACTCTCCGGGCCCCGGCTACTACTGGGTGGGGTGCAGAGAAAGATCACTCCGCCAGGGAAGGCAAGGAGATAAGTAGGCAGGCGGCTGGCTGGGACTTGAGCAAAGGCATAACAACATGCCAGCGGAGCTGAATGGGCATGCACCCGAAACTGAAGAAATATTCCCTCCACTCCGACCAGCACATGATCATCAGAAAGGGGCACAGATAATGGAAAAAATACACCCCCTAAACTAGTAGGAGCGACAGAGCGGGAGGGTGTAATTTCGATTTTTTATTTTTTAATTCTGCACCGACTGTCTTTGAAATTGCCCCAGCCCCTGTTCAAATCCAATCCGGGGACAAAACCGGGGACAGACTTGGTCCGGGGACAGTGTCCTCAATCCGGGGACTGTCCCCGGAAACCGGGGATGTCTGGTCACCCTACTATAAACCCTACCGTACATGGATTTACAGCTAAAGCATTAAATTAATTCACTTTATTGTACACAAGACATGCAAACATTAAAATTTAGATCTAAAATAACCTCCATATTGCTCAAGCATAATACGTGTAGATGCCCTGATAAATGCTCTGTAATCTCATGTCAAGATTACTTTTTCTGGTGGTTCACAAGGTAGTCCCATATATACAGTATATGGTCAGTGCAGTTTCAAAGACAGAAGAAAAATCCCTCTATATAAAATACTTGATGGTCATATCAAAAAATACAAGAAAAGGCAAGACTTTACTTGAGCGTGAGGCATCCATTATCCATATATGCTGTACTGTATGTCCATTTTAAACATGTATGACTTCACTTAAACATTGGACATGCATTTTCCATGTGAGCTGTATATCCATTTCAAATCCAATGTGTCACTGTGGAAGTCTATGATAGACAACAAATACCATCCAGGTGAACATACAGTAGAATGATAGGTATTTAAAGTAGACTGACTATGTTCTTGCTAGTCACCACAGATGATCCTCCAGCTATTTATAAATATGCAGTGGCCAGCTATGAGCATGTGAGGGAGGTAGAGAGACTTACCACACTGAAATCCTCCTCTGGACCACGCTTTCACCTATTTGCTACAGATCACCACATGTGACCTGCATTTTGAATGTTTAAGGGTTCCTGTTACAACTTGCTGGGACACATATGAGCGTATACTGTCCAATTACAGCGTGAGTATAACTACTGTGGTTTTAAAACACAGAGTCCTCCTCTGGACCAAGCTGCATTTTATACACTATAACAGTGAACTCTATACCTATTATTCTATGTTAACTTGGATGGGATCTGTTGTCCACCATAGACTTCCACAGTGACCCATTGGATTTGAAATGGATATACAGTTTACGTGGAAAATGCATGTCCAAGGTTTAAGTGGAGTCATACATGTTTAAAATGGACATACAGCATATTATTATTATTATTATACAGGATTTATATAGCGCCAACAGTTTGCGCAGTGCTTTACAAAAGGAAGGCGGACATTACAATCATAATACAATTTGGTACAAGAGGAATCAGAGGGCCCTGCTCGTTAGAGCTTACAATCTAAGAGGGATTGTCAAGTTATACAAAAGGTAATTGTAACTGTGGGGGATGAGCTGATGGAGAAAGTAAAACACACTGTATGAATTAGAAACAGGATAGGCTTCTTTAACCACTTCAATACATGGCACTTTCCCCCCTTCCTTCCCAGGACAATTTTCAGCTTTCAGTGCTGTCACACTTTGAATGACAATTGCACGGTCATGCAACACTGTACTCAAACTAAATTTTTATTATTTTCTTCCCACAAATAGAGCCTTTTTTTTGGTGGTATTCTTTTTCTTTAGCAGGCTCTGCTATGCAATCTGCTGTGGCAACTATTGGGGTTTGCCAAAGCCTAAAAGATTGCATTAAGCGTTGGAAAAAAAAAAAGGAACCTGGCGCATGTGGAGGACACTAGTGAGGAATTTACAGACTAGCCTCCGGCCTTGTATTTTGCAGTGGATGCATTGAGGGTCTCTATTCAGCAGATTTTGCATTTGGCTCTAGTGTCAGTTCACATGTGAAGAGCTCTGTGGTTAAAAAGCTGGTCTGTTGAGCTGCCCTGTAAAAAGTTGTTGGCAGGTTTTCCTTTTCATGGAGAACGGCTGTTTGGTGAGGATTTAGACAAATATAATCAAAAGATCTCTGGTGTGAAAAGTTCCCTTTTACCGCTTAAATCGAAGGGCAAGCGTTCACCCTATAAAGGCTAAGCTGTTCCGGTGGCTAGTACAGACAGTAATTTTGGCGCTCACAGGCAGCAGGATCCCGAGGGAAAACACAGACCCAGGGGCATACGAAGACCTGGTTGGCTAAATCAAGTCCAAGCCCAAGTTTGGCAAGGCACTGTACGTAGCTTCCTGGAAAAAAAAGGGAAAGTTGTGGTAATGCCCATGAGAGATGCTGAGATTTCATGATTGAAAACTAATAAACGAAATGGCAGGGCCAGGGACAGTAAAGCTGGAAAGAAAAGAACTTGATAATGCTGGAAGTTTTCCTTTCTATAACTGGCCTATCATCTCTGTGAGTACCACCCTGATCATTATTACTAGATGCTTGGTTGATGTTGTCTTTTGGTAAGCGTATTTACTCTTCTCCCCTGGGTGGTGGATGTACATGCCACGGTGACTCCTTAAGCCATTCTTGGATTGTCCCCTATAATCATCATTTTTTTCACTCACTATTTGGACTGTTTGGTTACACGGTGGTTAAACTATTTAAGTCCTCTTATATGTTCATATACAGAAGGTCTTACTTCTGGATATATTATATAATTGCTTGCACAATGCACTTTTTTATGTCTTTTATGCTAATGTCCCCAATAATTTGTGTTGATGATTTATTGCACATAGCGCTGCACTTATTTCCATAGCAAGACCTGGTTGGCTAAATCAAGTCCAAGTCCTCTTCACTATGAAGCGACGTCCCCACTCGTGCGGACAAGAGGGACGCTGATGGATTTTTCAGGTGCCTGGAGAGAAGTGGTATCGGACAATTGGGTTTTTTACACAATCTCTCAGGGGTACAAGTAGGAGTTTCGGGTTCTTCCTCCTCCCTGGTTTATGAAGTCAAATGTACCTGTAAATCAACAAAGAAGAGATTCCTTGTTTCAGACGCTCAATCGGTTATTGGCACAGGGAGTAATCTAGGCGGTTCCAGTAAACAAAAGATTCTGTTCATGGTCCCAAAGCCAAATGGGGATGTAAGGTCAATTTTGGACCTCAAAAATCTAAACAGATTTTTAAAGGTTCGGTCATTTCAGATGGAGTCTGTGCGGTCAGTGGTGGCCTCAATCTGTAAAAGGGGATTTTTTGGTATCCATAGACATCAGAGACGCATATCCCCATGTCCAAATTTTTTCCTACGCATCAAACATTTCTAGCATTTGCAGTGGAAAAATAGCATTTTCAGTTTGTGGCTCTGCCTTTTGGGCTGGCTACAGCTCTTCGAGTATTCACAAAAGTCTTAGCCCCAGTGCTGGGCTTATTGAGGGCTCAGGGAGTGTGTATCTTGAGGTATCTGGACATCTGTTGTTCAGAGATCTGTCAGTGCTGCAGTTAGGGCAGAACGTGTATCTCACAGTGTGTACTCTGGAGCGGCTGGGCTGGGTGCTTAATCTAGAGAAGTCAGCTTTGGAGCCAGTACAGAGTTTGGAATATCTGGGTCTAATCCTAGATACAGTTCAGGTGAGAGTGTTCTTACCTCCAGAGAAAAGCCTGTCTCTGAGGAATCAGGTACTATAGCTAAGAAGGCATGGGCACCCCTTGAAACATCTTTGCATGAGGCTGCTGGAAAAGATGGTATCCATTTTTGAGGCCATTCCCTAGGTGCATTTTACTCCAGGCCATTACAAAAGAACATCCTGTCCGTATGAAACAGGAAGGTTCAGTGTCTGGATTGCTGTATGTCCCTAGCTTCCAGTGCATTACAAGCATTAAACTGGTGGATGGTTCCTTAGAATCTAAAGAGGGGAAGTCATTCCTTCCAGTAATCTGGAAGGTAGTGACTACTGATGTCAGTCTGATGGGATAGAGAGCCGTTCTGGGATCTGCTACAGTACAGGGGACCTGGTCTCCTCAGGAAAAGGTTTTTTCCCCATCCGTGTTCTAGAACTTCTAGCTGTTCGATTTGCACCAGATCACTCGATGGACCAGTTGCAGGGTCTTCCAGTCAGGGTTCAATTTGACAATGCCTGGTCCCTTCATCCCGAGGACAATCTGTCAGCATTGGGGTTCTAAGGACGTGGATCTTCTGGCATCCAGGTTCAACAACAAGGTAGACAGGTTTGTCTTCAGGACAAGGGATGGATGCCCTGGTAACACCATGAGACCATTTCTCCCTGATTTATGCCTTTCCACCAGTTCAGCTTGGTCTGCCGCTGTTAGGCAGGATTTGGGAGGAAGTAACCCTGGTGATTTTGGTGGAACTAACCTGGCCCAGGAGGGCATGGTATGTCGACATAGTGAACTTGGTGGTAGATTGCCCTTAGGTACTTCCAGTCCAGCAGACCTTCTGTCTCAAGGACCAATATTCAACCCTGCTGCACAATCGCTGGGTTTGAAGGCCTGACTATTGAGGCCCAGATGCTGAAGGATCGAGGAGTCACTGACTCAGTTATGAACAAGAAAAGTGCGCCTACTAAATGCAGTATGTAAAACAGTGATGGGTTTTATTGATAAAAATCAGCCAAATGGCTACTTACAAGACAGTAGTAGAATACACGCATATAGAATAGGAATGTGGGGTCACTCTGTCAATATCACTCTGTTAGCCGAAGCTCCGTGCAGTATAACATCTCCTCCGGTGCTGGATGGTCCGTGCCGGGGCGGGGGGAGCGTTGTAGGGCTCGGTGAAGGACGGCTGAGCGGGAACTAGCCCCGCAGCAACATGCGTTTGAGCATGGAGCGCAAACGGCTGTCGGCGGCAGGAAGTGACGTCAGACTTGGCTCGGGTTGATGACGCATTTCAATGCTTCCACATTTTCTTCAGATCTAATTGGGAAAGGACGCTGTCGGTCTTATATTATATGCTCCCCAGGGCGGAGCGATGGGAAAATTAATATAAAACGAGCACTGCTATTGGGCGGCCACATTAGATAAAATACTAGACCTTTCATTAAAACAGCGATGATATCTGAAGAAAATGCGGAAGCATTGAAACGTGTCATCAACCCAACGGTGCCGATGTATATTTAACTACATATATGGACTCTATTCATCACATATATGGACTTTATTCCCTTACACAAATCGGGACCTTATTATTAATACTATTGTATTTTCATTGTCAGTATTTATTATTGCTATCACCACGGTCTGTTTATCACACATTTTTACTTTTTACTTATTGTCATTATTATTGTTTGTGGTTCTGGCCTTCCTCTAGCGCCGTCATTCTGACTGTTATTCCACTGACTCAGTTATCTCTACATTACTGAAGTCCAGGAAAACTGCATCCAGAAGGATTTATTACAGCACTTGGAGGTCTTAGGTGTCCGGGTGTGAAACCAGGAACTTGCATCCCTGAAAGTAAATTATTTGTCTCATTTTGTCTTTCCTCCAATCGGAAATTAATTTGGCTTTAAGTACCATTTAGGACCAGATTTCGGCTCTGGCAATGTTTTTCCAGAGAGTGATTGCTTCTCACTCATTGCTCCCTACCTTTGTTCAGGGAGTGACCCGGTTCTGCCTGTTAAGTCCCCTCTTTGTCTGTGGAATTTTAATTTGGTTTTGTCTGTCTTACAGAAACTACCCTTTGAACCAATTTGTGATATTCATTTAGTCCTATTGACTTGGAAGCTGTTTTGTTTTTTGGTTGCAATTTCCTCAGCAAGAAGGGTGTCGGAATTGGTGGCTCTTTTTTGTAGGGAGCCATTGTTGGTTCTTCATCATGACAAAGTAGTGTAGCAATCAGGCAGTCAGACACGTTGTTTGTTCTGCCAGAGGGTCTTAGGAAAGTAAGCGACAATTTCACGATGAATCCATCAGTTTGTTACTCAAGTTTATAGCTTGAAGGACAAGGCGGCAACCTGGTCTTCCGTATATACCGTTACAAGTTTTTACCAAGTAGATGTAAGAGCTGCGGAGGAAAATGTGGTTGGCCGCAGTGTCTAGGGCTGCAGAATAGTTTCCTTGGGCATGATGGAGGTTTTTTTCTGTGTCCCCCACCCCTCCAGGTGCATTGCTTTGGGACATCCCGGACGGTCATGATTATAGCCTGCTCTGTTTCTCATGATGTACGATAAAGAAAATTAAATTTTGTGTACTTATCTTTAAAAATCAATTTCTCAAAGTACAGCACGGCACACAGAGGTCCCTCCCCTCTTTCTGGGGTTTCGTTCCTTGCTACAAAACGGAAGTATTTTCTGTAAGGGGTTATGCAGGAGAGGACTTCCTGTCTGATTGGTCTGCCAGTGTCCATATGGTCATGATTATAGCCTGCTCTGTGTCCCATGATGTACTTCAAGAAATGTATTTTACTAATAAGAACAAAAATCAAATTTTTATGCAGGCAGCCTGTAGTGGGGGGAGCTGCTTGGTCCCTCCCACAGCTTTGCTCTCTGCACAGACTACGTCACCACTACTTTTACAAGATGATATCTGGTTTTACAAAGGCATTTGTTACATAAAAAGTAGATTTATATCTTTTGAGGCTGTTGAGGACTATATTTAAATGAAATTGTTGTGTTTTCAGACATGCACATTACCTTAATGCAACTGTCTACATAAGCCCTTAGGATTCCTCCAGCCTTTAGAAAAGCAATCAGTGAAAGGCAGTTCAAGGCAAATTTGCTGTAGTCATTTAACACAAACGTAGAGTATTGATTGAAACAACATATTAAGAGCCGGTTCACACACAGGCGGCACGACTTTGGGAGCGACTCGGCAAGGCGATCTGAAGACGACTTCAGAGGCGACTTGCAAAATGACTTCTGTATTGAAGTCAATGCAAGTCGCCCCGAGTCGCCCTCAAAGTCGTACAAGAACCTTTTTCTAAGTCGGAGTGACTTGCGTCGCTCCTATTAGAACGGTTCCATTGAATAGAGAGGAGCGTGACTTGTCAGGCGGCTGAGTCGCCTGACGAGTCGCCCCTGTGTGAACTGGCTCTAACGCTTTCTGGATAAACAACAGGATATCAAACTTTGTCAACATCACTTTTTTATTTACATTTTCTGTTAAGTATAATTATTTGTATTTTATACCTTTTATCTATGAAAAATTATGCATTGATTTATATTGTGATCCATTTTAATATACCTGTTCTTAGTTTCATAAATAAAAGAAATTACAAACAGATTTTCCTGAAGTTACTTTCATTTTTTTTTTTTACTTTTCTGGGTTTCTTAATATTATATAATTTCTACTGTTTACAGCTACCCCCTATACACAGCCCTTTCCATTGCATCTGGCTTATCTGAGTACTCTAAATGAGCAGGATAGTTGGTACAGTCATAGTGGCCGCTTGTCCTGACATATTCCAAGAAGTCTACAGACATTGGAAAGGAAACATTGTCTGCTAATAACACCGTTCCTTTTCTGAGGACGCAGCATTCCTGTAGAGAATGAATGATAAATTAGTTAAAGTGAAACTATGGACAAAACCAAAAATTACATATACTGTTGCGCTCATAAGTTTACATACCCTGGCAGAATTTATGGTTTCTTGGCCATTTTTTAGAGAATATGAATGATAACACAAAAACATTTTTTTCACTCATGGTTAGTGTTTGGCTGAAGCTATTTATTATCAGTCAACGGTGTTTACTCTTTTTAAATCATAATCACCCCAGAAACTACCCAAATTACCCTGATCAAAAGATTACATATCCTGGTGATTTTGGCCTGATAACATGCACATAAGTTGACACAAAGGGGTGTGAATGGCTATTAAAAGGTAACCATCCTCACATGTGACCTGTTTGCTTGTAATTAGTGTGTGTGTATAAAAGGTCAATGATTTTCTGGACTCCTGACAGACCCTTGAATCTTTCATCCAGTGCTGCACTGACGTGTCTGGATTTTGAGTCATGGGGAAAGCAAAAAATTGTCAAAGGATCTGCCGGGAAAGGTAGTTGAACTTTATAAAACAGGAAAGGGATATAAAAAGATATCCAAGGAATTGAGAATGCCAATCAGCAGTGTTCAAACTCGAATCAAGAAGTGGGAAATGAGGGGTTCTATTGCACTAACCATGAGTGAAAGGAAAGTTTGTGTTATCATTCATATTCTCTGAAAAATGGCCAAGAAGTCATAAATTCTGCCAGGGTATTTAAACTTATGAGCACAACTGGTATGATGCAGTTTGTCACCGGCAATAACACTGTAGGCTTAGTTTTTCAAAATTCTCTTTGTAACAGTTTAGCCGTGTACACACGATCGGTTTTACTGATGAAAACAGTCCGATGGAGTGTTTTCATCGGACGAACCGATCGTGTATGGGCCCCATCGGTCTTTTTTCCATCGGTGTGAAAAAATAGAACATATTTTAAATTTATCCGATGGGAAAAAAAACGATAGCAAAATCCGATCGTCTGTGTGGAACTCCATCGGAGAAAAAACCCACGCATGCTCAGAATCAAGTCGACACATGCTCAGAAGCATTGAACTTAATTTTTCTCGGCTCGTCTGAGTGTTTTACGTCACGGCGTTTGGGACGGTCAGATTTTTGACTGATGGTGTGTAAGCAAGACTGATGGAAGTCAGCTTCATCAGGTTTCCGATGGAAAAATCCATCGGATTAGAATCCATAGGAAATCCGATCGTGTGTACAGGGCTTCACACTTATCCCTTAAAGAAAAAAAATCTGTTGCCATAACTGCTTAAAAATTGTTAATTGTAAAAGGAAATTATTTGTTGGTCACTTAGGTAACGTTTATCTAAATTTACTTGTCTATCTAACATCTCCACCTCTCCATCTCTAACATCTCCAAGGGTGACTATGTTTCTTCAATGTAACAGTGGAACAGTGGTAGCCACCCTAAGACAGGAGGTGTGTTACTGGCTAGATTACAAGGTGAAAATAAAGAAAAACAAAGACTAAAAAAGAAAACAAATGCAGCGACCACATCTTAGGAATGGTAAGCTGCAATATAAAACATATTTGTTCTTGATTTTAGATACACTTTAAGTATCCACAGTGACTGCAAACCTAAGATGTACAATACTTCATCACTTTTTATTGTTTCTCTTTGGACAATAAACTGTTTCTTGATTCCTGCATCATGCCATTTTAAAGAGATAAGATTTTTTTGGTCAGTTAGGTGTAAAATACTTAAAAATTTTATGACATTGAGGGTGCATGCACGCAGGTGGACATGGCATATGTGTGAGAGCCCAGCTCTGTGCTAGTCGTTTACAGCTAAACACTGCCGATCCGGGACCCGATTCAGCCCGCATACCACCCTCTCTGCTTCCTCACATGCCGGGGCACCCCTACATGGCCAAAAGGAAGCCGAAAACAACTCCCATCTATCACAATTGCCCTTTCGGACTCTGTTTGTCACAGTTAGGCCCTATGTCAGCTAGGACCTCCATCTTACATCTTCTAGCAGCTATTATGTATTGGCATAAGATTGGAAATTACCCTACCTAACAATGTCAGTCGGAGAATGCTGCCAAAAAAATGGTTACACTACTTGCTCAATTGACACGTATTTAAACAGTTGCTTTGGGTACTCGACTTCCCTGCCAATGGTCTTCATTTTTGTTCTTTTATCTATATTAGGCTAAGGCCGTCCATGGCAGCATTGTGCCCCTGTTAGTGACGGGACTGAACTCAAACTAGCTACAAAGTATTTTCTCAACACCGGTTAATGTTTATGTTTGTGGACTTCCCTCCACATTTCAGAATATTGTTCTCAGTATACAGTGTTTTTCTTATGTAGCAACACAACCCTTTTTCACTCCCAGCCTTGGCTTACTCACAGGAGAAAAAGGCACCCCATGCCACCATGTCCGTACCCTCTGGTTTGCAGAGGTTAAGCACACTTGTAACTTACGGGTCTTGCAGCAAGGTTCTCCTTAAAGTTGGTTCTCGTCCTCTAGGATGTAAAGGACAAGTCTCTATACCCCCAAGTAACTCCAAGGTCCACACCAGTAGCAACTCCAACGTAGAGTTTATTTTTCTTATGCATGAATAACCACAAAGTTGAGAAGAGAGAAAGGTGTTAAAGAAGCAGATCAGATTCAGGCACTCCTGGCTTCTTCGCCACTCGATCCCGAGTGGGTATAGCTCACCCAGATAGTCACCCAATGGCACTAGCAGCCGGCATGTAGCTCGAACAGTCAATCAGATTCCCTTAATAGATGCGATCGGGAGATCCCCTGCCACAGAATCTATAGTGTCCCGAACCGCCTAATGGTCACGTTGTTAAATCCCTTTTCGGGTGGATAACATCCCTACAGAGAGTTACTGGGCTTCTTCCTTCACTGTGATCTCTCACCAGTCCTTCGGAACGGTCCTCCCCCAGCCTCCTCTTCCAGATGCGGGTCCCCTCGCATGGCGGCACCCTGAGATTCTTCCTTCCCGAAATGGGCTCCAGCTAAAGGTGCTGGGCCCAGGGCTGAAGTCGCAGTTCCAGGACTAAAGGTGCCTGGGACTGAGGCGCACGTGGCCCCATAGCCTGGAGGGCCACGCACTGGATCTTGAACTTCGAATCCGCAGGTTCCCACCCCAGGTACAGGCCCCTGGGGCAGTAGGTCCACCCTGACCAAGTCTTTCTCCTTTTCACCTTGGTGTCTGCCCCCTTTGTACCCTCCCCCGCATGCACAGCGGGCAGACCACCCCCACCGCACGGCTGCCGAGAGAGGACACCCAATCGCCACTCCATCACCTGTGGTTCAACCCCGAGTACAAGCGAGAGCACCACCCATACCTCTAAGGGGAACTGCACGCCAGATGAAAACAGCAGCAAGGCAGAGTCCAACAAATTGGAAGATCCAAGCTAACTACTACTCGAATCACCCCTAAATTTAGTATAGCTGCCCCCCTAAATTGGGACCCCCGCTACACTTATAACTTATCTCACTTCTTCTCTTTACAGGAGACTCTACAGTCTCCTATTTTTCTGTTCCCACTTCGGTCTTCCATGCCTTCCAATCTCTACTCTCCTCACTTCACTCAGTGCTTTCACTCTTACCCCACTCCTTCACTGGATGCTTCATTGGAACGCCGATTCTGGACCTGAATTATATTCGGTATGTATGGATCTCTCTATTGTAAACTATGATGGCTAATCCTCCTGCTACACGGTCACAGTTCTTGTACACAATGTCCAGAGCCTAAGCTTACTGGAAAAAAGATGAAAAGCCTTCCAGCACTACCAATTCTAGCAGAATTATTGATGCCGCTTGGTCAACTCACCTTCAGAGGTTTTCACTTCCCTCCGCAGACCCACATGTCCCACCTCCTGGAGACTGAAGAAGGACTCCCTCTTAGGTAACTTCTCTGTGTGCTTCGACATTGAACTGCAAACAAAAGAGTTCCTTGATCATAATGACCATTCTGACACTACTTCTATCATTACTTTTGTGCAGCTCATAAGGCCACAAACCAGGGGACCATAATTAAAATAGTATCCAGACTGAAGAACTCCTCTGATGAACAAATCAAACAAAAGTAACAAATCCCGGTGGACCTTCTCAAAGCACACAAGAAAAATCCATACCTTTATGTCAAGGACAAGATTGACTCTGCAAGGTTATAACTCAATGCTTGCCTGATCACGAAAGCAGATAAAAACCTTTGCTTGTCATGCATGCATTTTTATATCTAAGCAGATCCCCCTGGAACACTGTCAGCGCCCCCAATATACTGCCATACCAAAACTGAGGAAACCAAATGGTTCCTTCACTCAGAAGGTTTTACAACTGTTCCATGCTTACTATTCAAAGCTCTACACCACCACAGAAAACATCCCTAAAAATAGAATGACAGCTTTCTTGGATAGCCTTCAGATTTTTTCCCTATTTACTTCCCCCAGAGGCCTACTAGAAAAGGAAGTCATGCGGGAAGAAATTTTACAAGCCATAAAACAAGCTAAAACATCCAAAATGCCATGTTTTTTCCACGTTGTATTTTAAGAAATTCCCTACCATTAATCCCACACTTACAAAAACTTTACAATGTTCTAGAAGAGGGAGTACCTCTCGATGCAGAAGCTAATAAATCTGCTACATGCGTGCTGCCTAAACCTGATAAGGACCATAGCAACGTGATGAATTACAGGACAATCTTTCTCATAAACAAAGAACTAAAACTGCTAACTGCCAACTGAAACCACCGATTTCTGGAATATTATATTCAAAGAGATGAAGTAAAAAGAAGGGCGATAAACATTGTCTCGTTGCTACAGTCCAACTGGGACAGAGCCAGAACCAGTCAGGGAATGTTACTATCCCTAGATCTACATAAAGCTTTTGACCCCCTGTCCTGGCTATACCTTTTCACCATATTGCAACATTGGAATTTCGGTTCAAATTTTCTCTGCACACCCTATACTTGAATCCAACTGCCAAGATAAACATTAATAGCTATAAGTCAGACCCAATAAAGTTACAGTACAAACGGGTACCAAATAGGACTGCCTATTATCACCCTTATTATTTGTAATCACAATAGAAAAGCTGGCAATTGCAATTTGTCTGAACCTCAATATAAAAGCAGTCCAGAGCACAGGCAAACAACACAAATGCACACTCTTTGCGGGTGACCACCTGCTGTTTTTGACCTTGCCCATCACTACACTCCCTAACCTCTTCCAACTCCTGTTGGAATTTGGTGCATTATCGGGCTTTTGACTCAATTCTTCTATATCAGAAGCTCCTAATATTAACCTCTTGGACCAGATCCTTGCCTCACCTAAAACCTCATACCCCTTCACATGGCAACCTCATGCATTGCCATGTTTAGGTATTAAGCTCACCTCAAAGATAAACTCACTGTACTGGGCCTATTATATACCGCTGAATGCCTCTATGGAATAGGAAATAAAGACATGGTCGACATACACTTGCGCATAGATTAGCAGAACTGCTGCAGCTAAAATGACCCTCCTACTCAAAATTTTATACTATTTCTGTATACTACCCAGACCCATCCCCTTGGGAGGGCCCCACCTATTGCAATATATTGAACAGCACAACTGATTCAACTATCCCAAATATACGCTACCTCTTACAGACCTGAATAGATTATGCCTAATTATGTTGATATTCCTATTGCATACTTTTCTGTATAAGGCACAGTAGTAGCGGGTGCTGCATCAATCGTCAGCTGGAACTGGAGACATCACGGATTAAATGTACATATTTATCAACGTACCACGGATCATTGAATACCGTCTTTACTGGAAAATACACCTCACAGTAAACAAAAAAATCAATGTTTCGGACCCCCTTCGTCAGGCATGTTGTGATTGTGCAATTTGTTTCATATGTCTCACTTCCTCCATTTCTCTAAGATTGTGAGTTTTTGTAAACAAGACCATTTACATTAATCTGTCAGATTGCGAGAGCATCTCCTGTGCACAGGCCTCTTCAGATCACCCCACAGATTTTCAATTGGATTCAGGTCTGGGCTTTGGCTGGGCCATTCCAAAACTAAAATTTTCTTCTGGTGAAGCCATTCCTTTGTTTATTTGGATGTATGCTTTCAGTAGAAGCCTGAGGCCGGGTTCACACCTATGCGAATTGGTTGCGGCTTACACCGCATCCAATTCGCATATCATTATAAAATACATTGATTTCAATGAGGCTGGTTCACATATGTGCGATGCATTCGCACTGCGCATTGCCAAAAAAACGTGTGCGTTCTCTAGGCATTGCGGTGCGGCTCAGGTGTGAATTCAGGTCCATTATGTTCTATGGGCACGCATCTGATTCGCACATGTGTTGCGTTCTGAACAGGAATCTTGAGGGGGAACTCCACGCCAAATTTTAAATAAAAAAACAGCATGGGTTCCCCTACAGGAGCATACCAGGCCCTTAGGTCTGGTATGGACTTTACCGGGAACCCCTACGCCGAAAAAAAATGGCGTGGGGGTCCCCCCCAAAATCCATAGCAGACCCTTATCTGAGCACGCAGCTTGGCCGGTCAGGAAAGGGGTGGGAACAAGCTAGCGCCCCCCCCCCTCCTGAACCGTACCAGGCCGCATGCCCTCAACATGGGGGGGTGGGTGCTTTGGGGCAGGGTGGGCGCCCTGCGGCCCCCCCCACCCCAAAGCACCCTGCCCCCATGTTGATGAGGACGGGGCCTCTTCCCGACAACCCTGGACGTTGGTTGTCGGGGTATGCGGGCGGGGGGCTTATCGGAATCCGGGAGCCCCCACCCTATGTGAATGAGTATGGGGTACATCGTACCCCTACCCATTCACCTGGTGGAAAAAAAATGTCAATAAAAACACTACACAGGTTTTTAAAGTAATTTATTAGACAGTTCCGGGGGTCTTCTTCCGACTTCGGGGGTCTCCGGTGTCGTCTCCGCGCTCTCCGGTTCTTCTCTCGCTCTCCGGTTCTTTCTTCCTTCTGCCAGGCCTCCGCTATCTTCTTCCAGCTCTTTTGCTAGCGGGGGCACAGTCCCATCATTCCCCGGGACTGTCACGTCATATGGGGGCGGGGTCACTGGGTGGCATCACCCGGTGACCACGACCATGCCTATATAAGTGAATGCGCTCCGCGCACACTGCATTGCAGCCGGAGACAGCGACGAGTCAACATCTTCAGGAGAGAAGAGGGAAGAAGGCGACAAAGAAGACCGGGCCCCCGCTAGCAAAAGAGCTGGAAGAAGATAGCGGAGGCCCGGCAGAAGGAAGAAAGAACCGGAGAGCGAGAGAAGAACCGGAGAGCGCGGAGACGACACCGGAGACCCCCGAAGTCGGAAGAGACCCCCGAAGTTGGAAGAAGACCCCTGGAGCTGCCTAATAAATTACTTTTAAAACCTGTGTAGTGTTTTTATTGATTTTTTTTTCCACCAGGTGAATGGGTAGGGGTACGATGTACCGCATACTCATTCACATAGGGTGGGGGGCCGGGTTCTGGGGGCCCCCTTATTAAAGGGGGCTCCCGGATTCCGATAAGCCCCCCGCCTGCATACCACGACAACCAATGGCCAGGGTTGTCGGGAAGAGGCCCTGTCCTCATCAACATGGGGGCAGGGTGCTTTGGGGTGGGGGGCCGCAGGGCGCCCCCCTGCCCCAAAGCACCCACCCCCCCATGTTGAGGGCATGCGGCCTGGTACGGTTCAGGAGGGGGGCGCTTGCTTGTCCCCACCCCCTTTCCTGACCGGCCGGGCTGCGATCTCGGATAAGGGTCTGCTATGGATTTTGGGGGGGACCCCCACGCCGTTTTTTTCGGCGTAGGGGTTCCCGTTAAAGTCCATACCAGACCTAAGGGCCTGGTATGCTTCTGGAGGGGAACCCATGCCGGTTTTTTATTTAAAATTTGGCGTGGAGTTCCCCCTCATGATAACAGCGGCGAGACTTCCCTCTCCTCTCCCAGGTCGGCAAGTCCGCAGCTAAAAACGCAAAGGAACCGCTGAACGATTGATTGCGAACTTGGCAAAGACTCTGAGCTCAAAAACGCAATGCACAAGTGTGAACCCAGCCTTAAGGTTTTGTGTTAATATTGACTGGTATTTGGAACTGTTCATAATTCCCTCTACCTTGACTAAGGCCCCTGTTCCAGCTAAAGAAAAACAGCCCCAAAGAATGATGCTGCCACCACCATGCTTTACTGTGGGTATGGTGTTCTTTTGGTGATGTGCAGTGTTGTTTTTGCGTCAAACATATCTTTTGGAATTAGAGCCAAAAAGTTCAACCTTGGTTTCATCAGGCCATAACACATTTTCCCACATGCTTTTGGGAGACTTCAGATGTGTTTTTGCGAAATTTAGCCGGGCTTGAATGTTTTTCTCCGTAAGAAAAGGATTCCATCTTGCTACTCTACCCCATAGCCCAGACATATGAAGAATACAGGAGATTGTTGTCACATGTACCACACAGCCAGTACTTGTCATGCAGCTCCTTTAATGTGGCTGTAGGCCTTTTGGTAGCCTCCCTGACCAGTTTTCTTCCCATCTTTTCATCAATTTTGGAAGTAAATGTCTGTATATTATGGAAAGGACATGGGCCGGTCTTTGTTCCTGTAATAGTAGCTGCTCGAATTATGTTAATGGTCTTTCAAGTGTGCCTTTTTTTGTTTTTCATACATTTTGGAGGGACATCCAGTTTTTAGTAATGTCACTGTTGTGCCATATTTTCTCCACTTGATGATGACTGTCTTCACTGTGTTGCATGGTATATCTAATGCCTTGAAAATTATTTTGTATCCTTCTCCTGACTGATACCTATTAGCAATGAGACCCCTCTGATACTTTGGAAGCTCTCTGCAGACCTTGGCTTTTGCTGTAGGGTTATTGCCCTGCTTAGCTTAGTATCGTCTGCAAATACAGAGATTGAACTGTTTACCCCAGTCTCCAGGTCGTTTATGAACAAATTAAATAGAATTGGTCCCAGCACAGAACCCTGGGGGACCCCACTACCCACCCCTGACCATTCTGAGTACTCCCCATTTATCACCACCCTCTGAACTTGCCCTTGTAGCCAATTTCCAAACCATGTACTCACCCTATGGTCCATGCCAATGGACCTTATTTTGTACAGTAAACGTTTATGGGGAACTGTGTCAAATGCTTTTGCAAAATCCAGATACACCACGTCTACGGGCCTTCCTTTATCTAGATAGCAACTCACCACCTCATAGATGGTTAATAGATTGGTTTGGCAAGAACGATTCTTCATGAATCCATGCTGATTACTGCTAATGATACCGTTCTCATTACTAAAATCATGTATATAGTCACTTATCATCCCCTCCAAGAGCTTGCATACTATTGATGTTAGGCTAACTGGTCTGTAATTCCCAGGGATGTATATTGGGCCCTTTTTAAATATTGGTGCTACATTGGCTTTTCTCCAATCAGCTGGTACAATTCCAGTCAGTAGACTGTCAGTAAAAATGGTCTGGCAATTACTTGACTGAGCTCCCTAACTACCCTTGGGTGCAAGCCATCTGGTCCCGGTGATTTATTAATGTTAAGTTTCCCAAGTCTAATTTTAATTCTGTCCTCTGTTAACCATGGAGGTGCTTCCTGTGATGTGTCATGAGGATAAACACTGAAGCCCCCCGATTCCCTCGTGAAGACTGAGGAGAAGAATAAATTCAATACCTTCGCCATCTCCCCATCCTTTGTAACCAGATGACCTTCCTCATTCTTTATGGGGCCAATATGGTCTGTCCTTCCTTTTTTACTGTTTACATACTTAAAGAATTTCTTGGGATTTTTATTGCTTTCCTCCACTATGCTCTTTCGTGTTCTATCTTAGCCGCCCTAATCGCACCCTTACATTTCTTGTTGCATTCCATATAAAGTCTGAATTCTGATGATGATCCCTAGACCTTGTATTTTTTTGAGGCCTTCTCCTTTGCTTTTATATGCATTTTTACATTGGAGTTAAGCCATCCAGGTTTTTTGTTTGCTCTTTTAAATTTGTTACCCAATGGGATGCATTGGCTAATGCCCTTATTTAATATGCTCTTAACCACTTGCTTGCTGGGCACTTAAACCCCCCTCCTGCCCAGACCAATTTTCAGCTTTCAGTGCTGTCGCACTTTGAATGACAATTGCGCGGTCATGCAACACTGTACCCAAATGAAATTTTTATCATTTTTTTCAGACAAATCGAGCTTTCTTTTGGTGGTATTTGATCACCTCTGCGGTTTTTATTTTTTGTTAAAAAAACTTAAAGACAGATTTATATTTTGTTATAAAATTTTGCACTGATGGGCACCGATAAGGCGGCACTGGTGGGAACTGATGGGCGGCACTGAGAGGTGGCACTGAAGGGCATTGATAGGTGGCACTGATAGGTGGCACTGATAGCTGGCAGTGATGGGCACTGATGAGTGGCAGTGATGGGCACTGATGAGTGTCAATAATGGGCACTGATCGGTTACACTGATAGGCAGCATAACTAGGTGGCACTGATTGGCATCACAGGTGGGCATTGATAGGTGGCATTGCAGGCATTGATAGGTGGCACTGCGGGCATTGATAGGTGGCACTGCGGGCACTGGCAGATGGCAGGTGGCACTGGAAGGCGGTATTTTTGGGCACAGAGGAGGCAGATGTGCCTCCTTCCTCTTCGGGATCGATGTCCCTTGTAAACAAGCCGGTGATCGGCTTTTTTTTCTCCTCACGCTGTCAGCGTGAGGAGAAAAAAAAACGATTACTGATCCTTTGTTTACATCATGTGATCAGCTGTCATTGGCTGACAGCTGATCACGTGGTAACGGGCCGGGACCGCCCCTTACACGGATCTGTGATCCACCGAGTCTCAGTGACTCAGTGATCACTGCGTGCAAAGGGGAGGACGTCTATTGACGGCCTCCCGGATTTTTAGGCCTGCGCCATTTGACTATAGCGTGGGCCTCTAGTGGTTAAAGCAAACCCATCTCTCCTCCGTGTTTTTTATTCCTAAGATTTTATCCCAGTTTATGCCTTCTAGCAAGGTTTGTAGGGAAGTTGGCTCTTTTGAAATTCAGTGTCTTTGTGTTCCCCTTGTGCTTCCTATTTGTGTGATTTATGACTCATACACACGACCGGTTTTCCCATCGGAAAAAAACGATGGTTTTCCTGACGGAATTCCTCTCAAGCCTGCCTTGCATACACACGGTCACACAAAAGTCTGGTGATCTTTTGACTGCCAAGAACGCGGTGACGTAAAAGACTATGACGAGCCGACAAAATTAAGTTCTATGCTTCCGAGCATGCGTCGAATTGTTTCCGAGCATGCGCGTTTTTTCCCCGTCAGAAAAGCATACAGACAAACGGTTTTCCCGCTAGGACTTTTTCCTGACGGGAAAAAAGAGATCCTGCTCTCTTTTTCTTTTCCTGGCAGTTTTCCCGTCGGAAAAACTCTGATGGATCATACACACGGCCTGGATTCCCAGCCAAAAGCTCTCATCGCAGTTTTTCCGACGGGAAAACTGGTCGTGTGTACGAGGCATTATACTGAAGCCAATTGACCTGTGATCGCTGTTTCCTAAATTGCCCTGTATTTCCACATCCGTGATCAGGTCTGTATTGTTGGTAATCAGTAGATCCAGTAACGCTTTATTTCTAGTTGGTGTGTCTACCATCTGAACCATGAAATTGTCCTGCAAGACATTTAGGAACTGGCAAGCTTTAGACGAATGCGTGGTTCCCTCCGCCCAGTCTATGTCTGGATAATTAAAATCCCCCATTATGATAACACTTCCCATCCTTGCTTCTAATCCAAATTGTTATAGGAGATCCGTCTCCCCCTCCTCCCTCAGGTTAGGGGGCCTGTAGCATACTCCCAGTATTATTTTACCCTTAGCTTCATCCCTTTGGAGCTCTACCCATAAGGATTCCACCTCCTCCCTAGCTCCCTTAGTGATGTCATCTGTCACATTCACTTGTACATTATTCTTGATACATAGGCATACCCCTCCCCCTTTTTTACCCTCTCTATTCGTGCAATAAAGGATATACCATTGAATGGTTGCCAGACAATCATGAAAGCTGTTGAACCAGGTCTCTGAAATTCTGAAATTCCCACAAAATCCAAATCCTCCTCGTACAACAGTATCTCTAGTTCACCCATCTTGTCCGCCAGGCTCCTGGCATTAGTGAAAAAAGGAATAAATGCGCTACCCAAAAACACATAAATAATAACAACCCTACAGAGGGAGGTGAAGCAGCTGTACTGGAATGTGGCAAATTCAAACAAAATAGAAGGTAATAGTGCAGCGCTACGTGTAGACCAGTGAAAACTGGACTATAGCTCAAATGTGACCATAAATAGAAACACAAAAAAGGGGCAGGCTGGAAGTGCCCAACCCAATACACAAAATGTCCAATGTGTAAACCACTAAACAAAGTGATAAGTGTCCAAAAAAGTGAGTGAATAACATGGAATGGGTAAGAGATCCCGGCACAATTCTTCACGTGAATGATGACATACATGTGCGCTTACCAGAAACGTTGGACCCGAATGTCGTACGACAGCAGATCAATCGAGCTTAAGAGTATCCCCAATGACTGCTCCACAGAAACATCACCGAATCTCTGACGAGTGATGAGGTGTGCCCGCTGGGCAGTCCGATGCCCTTAATCCAGGATGAAACTAATGGATCCAATAATTCATCAGCGGCCAATCACCTCAAGGCTGAAGGTCTTACCAAAAAGTTGGTATTCTGGATCCTGGTACTTCACCGGACAATGGGATATAATCAAGCTTGAATAAATAAATAAGGGTATTGCAAAAAGGCCAACTGGAGTAAACTGAAAAAACGTTTCCAAAATAATGGCCCAGTGACTTTTAGTGCCCTCTTGCTGATTGTTTCTTAAGTGTTTGGTGAACATGCCGCGTAGTAGGCTTGTGCAATTCGTTTCGTAACGAATCGAAATTCGTCCGAATTTAGCAACTTTCGGACATTTGGAAGAATTCTAATTTCCGAACAAAGCAATTACGAATAAAACCGAATCTGAAAAAAAAATTATACCGCAAATAGCGAATGCCCGAATGTCTTCGGCATAATTCGTTATGAAAAAAGTTACGAATGTACGAATCCATACGAAGCACAATAACACTCACTCTGCTCTGCTCTCTGCTTCTCCCTCACCGTGCTGAACTCCCTCTCAAAATGGTGTACAGGGGCGGAGGCTATAGCCGCATGTAAAAAACTAAAGTAAAATACGAGATTTCTAATCCATTCGAAGCACAATAACACTCTGCTCTGCTCTCTGCTTCTCCCTCACCGTGCTGAACCCTCTCAAAATGGTGTACAGGGGCGGAGGCTATAGCCGCATGTAAAAAACGAAAGTAAAATACGAGATTTCGAATCGTTACAAATAACCGCTATGTATTTAGAAAAGTACAAATCCATTCGAAGAACATTAGGCATAATAGGCAGCGTCGTTGTGAGAGAGACACGGAAAATTACGAATCAACGAACCCAAATAAAGTTACGAAAGTAGGAGTTGTGTCCAGAATCAACGAAAAACAATGTACCCTACCGAAAGTACGAATTATAAATCAACTAAAAATTCAACTAAAAATGTCACTTGCGAAAATAGGAATTAGTCCGAACACGAAAAATCCCGTCTAGCAAAATTACGAATGATTACGAATCAACAGGACCGAAAAGAAACAAACCGAAAACAAAACAAATTTTTCCATTGTGCACAAGAAACGAACCGAAACTAAACAAATTTTTCCGTTGTGCACAAGTCTACCGCGTAGTTTAGACCAATCACATTCTATCCTCTTATTGGGTATTCCGAGATTTCAACTAGGACTTGTTACTATACTTACCTTGGGTTTATGGTCTTTAGTCAACCTACCACTAATGCCCCCAATACTACCCTCTGGAATATGTTCCGTGCTGATTATCACTAAGTCTGGGCCCTCCCCCCGTCGCCTAGTTTAAAAACCCCTCTAACTTTTTGGCCATCTACACCTCTTTTGAATCATTTTCAGCAGCCCAGGCTGAAGATTTCTTTCAAGACCTCCCTCTCCCTCAAATAGAGTGCGCTCATGTAGAACTAATGGATGGCGATTTTACAGAGGGCGAGATCATGATGGCTATCAAAAGGTTATTCTGGACATTACTATCGTAAATACGCTGAAATGCTGACCCCTCACTTATGCTCCTTTTTTAATGATTTGCGAAAAGGTAGTCTCCTGCCACCATATGAAAATAACGCCTTCATCCATGTCATTCCCAAACCAGGTAAGGATCATGGAGACTGCGCAAACTACTGCCCGATCTCACTAATAAATGTAGATCTCAAAATAATGACAAAGATATTAGCATCCTGTCTGAACACGTTTATCTCCAACTACATTCATCCAGATTAAGCGGGGTTTTCAAGTGGGGTTTATCCCCAATAGACAGGCGCCCGACCAAACTAGACGGCTAATAGACATGTACAAGTACCGTATATACTCGAGTATAAGCCGACCCAAATATAAGCAGAGGCACCTAATTTTACCACAAAAAACTGGGAAAACTTATTGACTCGAGTATAAGCCTAGGATAGGAAATGCAACAGCTAAGTGGAAAAGAGGGTCAACAATGCCCATTTGCAGCCTCCCTGTGCCCATTTGCAGCCTCACTGTGCCCATTGCATGCCTCACTGTGCCCATTGCACGCCTCACTGTGCCGATCTGCATACCTGACCAGCCCGTGTCATGCAGTCAGACGGCGGCCCTCCAGTGTAAAAAAGCCGTGCCTCCTCCTCATCCTCGTCCGTGATAGGGGAACACTCAGTTTCCCAGCAGTGAGTCAGTGTTCCACCTATCATGGACAGCCTCTCGTCCTCGTCCGTGGGACGAGGACGTCCGTGATAGGCGGAACAATGAACACTGACTCACTGCTGGGGAACTGAGTGTTCCCCTATCACGGACGAGGACGAGGCGCGGCTTTTGTACACTGGTCGGCCGCCGTCTGAGCATGACTCAGGCATGATCAGGTATGCTGATGGCACAGACTCGAGTATAAGCCGAGGGGGGCATTTTCAGCACAAAAAAATTTGCTGAAAAACTCGGCTTATACTCGAGTATATACGGTACATCGCTCTAAGGCTGTTCCTCTTACCCTGCTGCTCCAAAACACTCTATCCCACGTGGAGGGTGCGAGCCCTGTTCTGTCTCAACTACAAAGCGATAAAGTTCATCTCCAGGTTTAAGTAGGCCTTACTCAAGCTGGTTTGATATTCATCCCTTGCATCGATACAGGCAGTTTAACTCAATGAATAAACTCACAGTTAGGACGACAGACGATGAATCCTTTCGAATGTTCCGTTTAATGATGGATATTCATAGGTAGAAAAACGTTGCAGTTGTAAGCCACATGTAAGATGTTTAGCATGGAAGATATACAGGAGTAATGACCAGAATCAGGAAGTGGAGGAGATATATAAAGAACTACGGTGAGAGAGAGAGTTCAGCTAGAAAGAAGGGGACAGATCTTAAAGACACAGAGCAAGAATAATCACATAGTGTAAAACAACACTCCCCGTCTGAAATCTTTAGATTTCATAACCTTAAACTAATATATATATTTTCAAAAAGTCCAATACTGACGAATGTCCTGGAACCTGTAATGAAAAACATGCAACAAGCAAATAATAAACGTAAGTTCAACAGGATGAAGAACATAAAGTCACAGTATGATGTCTTCAAATAATTCCAAAGTTCTGAGTAGAACATGTAGATGGCAGCAATGTACTCCCCGCCGTGCCGACAGCATGGCTAGTCCTTGCACAAGTCACTCACCTGGCAAAAAGAGTACTAACTCTGTAATTCGTCGACTAAAGGTTTGTGTCGATCCTCCCTTGGTTACCTTGACTTCTACCTTCCGGACTTTGTTATCGTCGCTGGGCATTACTTTAGTAATAAGACCCATAGGCCACTCATTCCGACAAACTTCCTTGTCTTTTAGAAGGATGAGGTCTCCAACCTTAAGATTCGGCTTAGATGCTTGCCATTTGTTATGACCTTGAAGGTGGTGAAGATACTTTTTCTTCCAGCGATGCCAGAACACATTGGCTAGATGCTGCACCTGCTTCCATTGATGCCTGTAACGGTGTGACCGCAGCTTCTGTTTTGTACTTACAGAAGTGTGGAGTGAGGTGTTCACAGTTCTTATTTTCTTATCATCTTCAGGGTTTACTAGCCCATAGGTGGTGTCAATAGGGAGTAAGTAAGAGTCCTCACGCAGAAACCTTGGAGGTGACAGCCATAAGCTGTCCTGAAGAGCGGCAGGTGACACGGCTCTGGTCCCACAGTCAGCTGGGTTGAGTTCAGTGAGAACGTGATGCCATTTACTTGGTAGAGAGAATCTCTTGATACGTTCAACCCTGTTGCTGACGTACACATAAAATTGTTTTGTTTGGTTGTTTATGTAACCAAGTACTACCTTACTGTCTGTATAGAAGGTAAAAGAATCAATTCTAGTGTCCATTTCACTTCGTATGACCTCGGCAATTTCTACTGCTAGCACGGCTGCACAAAGTTCAAGTCTTGGTATGGTATGTGCAGGCTTGGGTGTGAGTTTTGCCTTGCCTAGGACAAAACTACAGTGTGATTCTCCATTCAGTTCAGAGGTCTTCAAATAGGCTACTGCAGCAATAGCTTCAACTGATGCATCAGAGAAAATATGAATCTCTCTCCGGTTAGCAATTGAAGTGGAACCTGGAACATAGCAACGGGGAATCTGAAGTTTTTCTAGTGACTTCAAAGAATATCTCCACCTTTCCCACTTGTGTTGATTCTCAATAGGCAAGGGAGTATCCCAGTCTATGTTCTCAGTAGACAACTGTCTTAGTAAAATCTTACCTTGAATGGTAACTGGAGCAAGGCAACCCAGTGGGTCATAGATGCTATTCACCACGGACAGGACTCCTCTCTTAGTGAAGGGTTTGTCACAAATTGACACTTGGAAGGTGAATTTGTCTTGCTTGATGTTCCACAACAAACCCAGACTTCGCTGTACAGGAGGCACATCTGTACCTAAGTCAAGGTTTTTTAGACTAGTGGCATAGTCCTCAGAGTGAAAGGCATTCATAAGTTCCTGGCTGTTGGATATAATCTTGTGCAGTCTAAGGTTTGCTACAGACAGCATCTCCTTTGTTCTGGTGAGAAGATCAATTGCTTCTTTAGCAGTTGGAAAGGACTTAAGTGCGTCGTCAACGTAGAAGTTTCTTTCAACAAATTGACGGGCATCAGATCCATATTCAACTTCTCCAGTCTGAGCTGTTTTCCTTAGCCCATAAGTTGCCACTGCTGGGGAAGGACTGTTACCGAAGACATGTACCTTCATGCGATAATCTATAACTTCCTTGTTGAGGTCATTGTCCTTGTGCCATAGAAACCTGAGGTAGTTTCTGTTGTCTTCTCTGACGATGAAGCAGTGAAACATCTGTTGAATGTCGGCCATTACTGCTACAGGCTCTTATCTGAAACGAATCAAGACTCCTATTAGACTGTTGTTCAAGTTGGGTCCAGCATGTTGTTAAGAGAAACACCTTCGTGCTGGGCACTGGAATCAAAGACAACTCTGATTTGGTCTGGTTTGCGTGGGTGATACACGCCAAAGGATGGAAGGTACCAGCATTCTTCTCCCTCCTTTAGTGGGGGAGCAGGCTCTGCATGATCTCTGTCAAATACATTTTGCATAAAGTCCACAAAGTGCTTTTGCATCTCTGGTTTCCTGCTTAAGTTTCGCTTTAAGGAGGAGAATCTACTGATGGCCTGCTGTAAGTTGTTGGGCAATCTCTCTCTTGGGAGACGAAAGGTTAGGGGTGCTACCCAGTTATTGGAGTCATCTTGAAAGAACTCATTGTCCATTACCTTGATGAATTCTTTGTCTTCCATTGAAGGAGCCAGTATGTCATCTTCACTGGTTGCATTAAACACTGTAGAGCCGAAGTCGCCATCATGGCAGGAGAAAGGGCTTGTGTCACCTGAGATACCATGTTGCCATTCGTGGCTGGCTATCTTCTCTTTCACCCAGTAGTGATGTGGGCATGGCTCAAAGTAAGTGTTTCGGCCATTTGGCAGAACATTTGTCTTGAATGACGAAATGTTGGTAGGTCTTTTCATTTTGCCTATGCAGACATTGCCTATGATGACCCACCCTAGATCCGTGCGCTGGGCAAATGGGGCATCTGGGGGTCCACTGACTTGTCTGTGTACCTTGTGAACTCTTAGAATGTCTCTTCCTAACAGAAGAAGGATCTGAGCATCTTTGTCAAGCGGCGGTATCTCATTTGCTATTACCTTGAGGTGAGGGTGATGGAAAGCAGCAGCTGGAGTAGGGATTTCTTCCCTGTTAGCAGGTATCTGATTGCACTCAACAAGTGTAGGTAAGGGTAATTGCAAGTTACCTTTGAGAGAAGATACCATGAGTCCATGAGCCCTTCTTCCAGAAACCTCTATAGTTCCACTACAGGTACCCAAGGTGTAAGGATGAGCTTCGCCTTTTATTTCAAATAGATTGAACAATTCCGATTTTGCAAGTGATCGATTGCTCTGATCGTCTAAGATAGCATATGCCTTTAGAGACTTTTCTGGTTGATCCTTGTGGTATATGTTCACCAAGCATATCTTAGCACAGGACTTACCACAGCGGTCTTCTCCACAAACTTCAGTGCAGGATGAAGAAATGATGGTAGAATTAGGCACTTGGTCTGTATTCTCCCCGCCATGCGTTAACCTGGGAGGAGCGTTGGCAGGCTGTGCAGAGCTGGGCTCAAGAGGATGGAGGGCTTGCACATGTTCTTCAGAGCCACACTCTATGCACTTGATGGACACATTACAGTCCCTTGCAAAATGTTCTGTAGAAGCACAGCACCTGAAACATACCCTAAATGTCTTTAAAAGCTCCTTGCGCTCTTCCAGAGGCTTTTTCCTAAAGCCGATACATTTATTGAGGGGGTGTGGCTTCTTGTGTATGGGACACTCTCTGTTAGGGTTTTCAATCTTCCTACTCTGTTTGTTCGTGGCCAGAACTGTGGTAGGAGTGGGAAGGATGTCAGTCTTTTTCACTGACACTGGGCCTCTATGGTTTCTGTAGTTGCCCTGAAGACTGGTACTCTTAGGAAAGGGTGAGAAGAGACTGTACTCACCGTAGGAAAAACTTGGATCGTTCTTGGTCTCTGCAATTTCCCTGATGAATTCACAGAAGAATGAGAATGGAGGGAAGGAAACCTTGTTCTCTCTTTTGTATGATGACCCTAGTGCAGTCCATTTCTCTTGCAAACCATACGGGAGCTTGGAGACAATTGGGTTTACCCCTCTTGGAGTGTCAAGGTAACTGAGTCCAGGTAGTTTTGGGTCTGTCTTAGCTAGCTGAAGCTCAAGGAGAAGGTCACTCAGTCTCTGGAACTCCTTGTTGTCCTTACCGGATATCTTTGGGAAAGTTTCCAGACGTATGAACAAAGCATTTTCTATAGCTTCTGGACTGCCATAACTTTGCTCTAGTCGCTCCCATGCAGCTGTGAGGCCTGCAGTAGGATTGTCCATGAAAACCGATCTTAATGGCTTAACACGTGCAGCAGATAGAGGACCAAGCCATTTGATCAGCAGATTCAATTCTTGATCAGCTGTAATGCCAATATTGCTGATTGTAGTTCTGAAGGCACATTTCCAACTTCTGTAGTTCTCAGGTTGGTCATCAAAACTTGTAAGACCAGTCTTTGTGAGCTCTCTGCGAAGCATGTACCTCACAAACTCTTCTGTCTCAGTTGTCTCCGCCTTTATGTGAGATGCTGTTGGCTGTATGGTGCTGATTGCGTTATCTTTGACATTGTTGTTAAAGGACACAGGGAAATATGGTGCAGCAGATGCATCCAGGTGAGTTGCTTGCTTGAAGTCAGTTGTTCCAATGGTACGTTGATTCAAGGCTGTACCGATGACTGGAGATTGATGACTTGCTTGAAGCTTGCGCTGATGCTCTGTGACGTATGAAGGCAGGCAAAGTAGGCAGGTAGGAAATGCAGTGGAGTGATTTTGAGTGCAGAAAGTTGCTGGAACCTCTTTAACTTGAAGCTGTGAAGGAGTCTCTATGTAGTCGGGAGCATTGGAGACAATGGAGTGTGCACTGCAGTGGCTTAGGACATAGTCTTTAGTGCGTTTGGGGGGGTCTTCCATATCTGCTATGTTTAGGTTAATGCTGTCTTTCTCACTTGCACCTTCGTCTGCACTGATAGCTTGCTGTAGGACCCTTAGCTTTGCCATAGCTGCGTCATGTTTACACTGTTCATTTAAGGTTTCCATTGTTGCTCTTTGTCGTGCTGACTGCGCTTCCAACTCTGCTCTTTTTTCTGCATATGCCACCTGCACTTTGCTGGCTTCCACTTCAGCGCGGGCAATAATAAGTCGCTCACTGAGTGTTGAGTATCTTGAACTATGGGATCTTGATGAGTTTTTAGAACGTCTGGTGGAAACAGATCTGTGAGATGCAGTGTCCTGTAACAGCTTTATTTTTGCTTCTGCCTTTAATCTGGTTTGCTGGATAAAACTGTCTCTTTCAATATTGAGAGAATTGACGCGCTTTAATTGCATCATCGCATTTTCTGACTTCATGTTTTGTAAGACATTAGTGAATTTGATGCTGGTAAGCTGATAAAGCTCATATGAGGCAGAAAGTTGTTTAATGGCGCCCTCTAGTGTCAGTAGTTCACGTTCAACAGACGCTGTATTGGCTTCAGCAAGGATTTTCTCCCAGACTAATTCCAAGCTATTTGACAATTCAGTCCTTGAAGCTTCATAATTCTCCATTACTTTCCAAGTGGGTTTAACTGAGCGTTTGGGTAACTCAGTTTCTTCAGGAACTTGTGGGGAGGTAGATGTGAGTTCACATGCAGAAGCTTGGTCACTCATGATAGCAGACTGACTGTGAAAGCAGGCAGGATCTGTGTGCTGAAATATGACACTGTGCAGATTGTCTCAGGCTATAAGGCTGCCATGTGCTGCTCTGTCCCTTCTGTCTTGCTATGAGGGCAGTAAATCTTGTCTGTTTCAGTACTGACATGCAGAAATCTTGTAATTAGGCTGTGAAACGCCGGTTTTCTACTGTTCTGTCTCAACTACAAAGCGATAAAGTTCATCTCCAGGTTTAAGTAGGCCTTACTCAAGCTGGTTTGATATTCATCCCTTGCATCGATACAGGCAGTTTAACTCAATGAATAAACTCACAGTTAGGACGACAGACGATGAATCCTTTCGAATGTTCCGTTTAATGATGGATATTCATAGGTAGAAAAACGTTGCAGTTGTAAGCCACATGTAAGATGTTTAGCATGGAAGATATACAGGAGTAATGACCAGAATCAGGAAGTGGAGGAGATATATAAAGAACTACGGTGAGAGAGAGAGTTCAGCTAGAAAGAAGGGGACAGATCTTAAAGACACAGAGCAAGAATAATCACATAGTGTAACACAACAAGCCCTGTATGCAAACAGGTGCTTAGAACAAAAGAGGGCTGGACGGCCGCACTCCTGTGCAATTTCTTTAATTAAATACCGGATACAAAGGTGAATTACAGATACAAGCTGGGACAGGCAGGGGAGACGCAAGGGTATGCTGTCATCTCTAGACCTGCATAAGATCTTCGACTCTCCTGGGACTACCTTTTTTTCCCCCTTAGAATGTTATGGATTAGGCACAAACTTCCTGACTACCCTAAAAGCTATTTAGAGTGAACCCACAGCCCAACTTTCAGTTAAGGTGTATAATTCCCAATCCATTACTATACATAGAAGTACAAGACAGGGCTGCCCCCTATCTCCACTCTTATTCATATTAGCATTGGAGCCCCTGGCTGTTAAGATTAGAAGCACATCAGATATCTAGGGGATACATTGTGGTGATCGGGAGCACAAATGTGCCCTATTTGCAGACAACGTTTTAATGCTCCTTTCGTCTCCAGTTACACCGATACCTAATCTATATAGGGTTCTGCGACGCTTCACTTCAATTTAGGGTCTTAGGGTTAACCACTCAAAATTCTTAGAACTTAATCTGTCTTTAGAGGCCCACACTGTCCGTGCTATACAAAATTAAATTCCCCTTCCGTTGGCAATCGGAGGCCCTTCCCTACCTGGGTATTTTTCTAACTACATCTCTTCCCATGCTGTATCAAAAGAATTTTCCACCACTTTATAAAAAACTGTCGGAAGATCTTAAAAGATCTTAAAAGGTGGTCAAACCATCCTCCGTCGTGGTTTGGTCGACTGTATTCAATAAAAATGAATGTCCTGCCCAGGATATTATATTTGTTTAGGACCCTCCCAGTCTCGATAAATATGTCAGATGTGAAGTTGTTCCAAGGGAAAATACTGAGATACATATGGGGGGTTAGGGGACCCAGGGTGAATAAACGCAACTTGTATACCCCTAAGCTAAGGGGTGGACTGGGAGTACCAAATCTGATTAAATATTATCAAGCAGTTTTTTTTTTCTTGTGGAAGTTTTTTTTTTATTATCAAGCAGCTCAACTGACCCAGTTGATTCGCTTTCACTTTGGATGACCATTGAATCATCTCATTGTCCAACTAGGGAAATCAGCCATCTGATGTGGCTGAGAGCCAAGGACAGACCAATTATGATGTGCCCCACCCTGTCATTTTCATTGAATTTATGGGATAGGCTGATGACAACATATGGGTTCAAGTCTCCTCATGCCCTATGGCCCCACTATTGGGCAATCCCGCCTTCACCCTGGGTCTCCATCCTCAAGGTTTTACTTGGTGGACCAATAAGGGTTTATTACACATTTAATCTCTTCTACAGCAATGGAATACCTATGCATGAACTTTGACAAACACACTGGTCACATTTCCAAAATATACACTATGTTGAATTCTACCTTCTCTAAGCAGTTCTATATGAACAAAATTGAAAATGATATAAATGAGACTGGTGTAAGTTGGCACAATATGCATCTAATCGCGTATCAACACCTCACTGATCAAAGCAAATTATAAAGTATTATTAAGATGGTACATGGTGCCAATGAGAGTGGCGTCTTGTGTCCCTGGGGCCTCCCCGCTGTGCTTTAGAGGCTGCGGATGTAGGGCACAATGTTTCACATTTGTTGTATTTGCCCAAAAGTAAGGAGATTTTGGATCCGCACCTACAATTTCATTTATTCGCTCACTGGTCACCTATATAGACACTTCTTGGGCACGGTACAAAAGACGGCTCGTAACATTCATTTTTTCAGGCGGCCAGGATTACCATTGCCAGATCATGCAAGTCTCCTACGATGGTGAATGAACGCCTTTCAGCGGTCCTAAATTATAAAATTGCCTTTTTTCACAAAATCTGGGACCCATGGATTAAATATGTCTCGGATGCCACATCAACGCTGTATCCTGGCCTAGGCCAACAAGGCCCAGGCCTAGGGCAGCACTTTGCAGGGGGGCAGCACGGAAACAGTCCCCGCCGGCTTGCGCTAGACTGTTAGTGTAGCACCAGTCTTATGGGGCGAACTGGGCTAAGAGGCAAATTAGTCTAGAGCCCCCATAAAGCAGCCACACTCCTTCTGGTATGCGGGTGGCTGGCATTCCGCCACTGTGGGGCAGGGGGCGCTGCTTCAAATTTTGACTGTCCTATCATTCTGGACCACAAACCTCACTGTGCTATTTGTTTTCTTCTGCACCATTGGCATGGTTATATCTTCATAGTCCTCTCCATAAAATTATCAGAAATTTGTGCTTAAAGTAGAACTATAGGCAACACTTTTTTTTTTCCATTTTGGATAGAGTAAGGGAAGGTTATAGCCCCTGTCAGTAATTTTTTTTCCCATCCCTGTCCCATTGCTGAGATTTCCCTTCACTTCCTGCCCCATAGCCAAACAGTAAGTGAGAGAAATCTATGCAAATTAAGGCAATTCATTGCCCCCCCCCCCCCCAGGCCCTCAGAACTAGTGTCCCACTCGAAAATTTCAGGGCAGGTCTTAAACAGCAAGGGGTGTGGCCTTGACAGAAAGGGGTGGGTCATATTTAAATTAGGGGGTGCACGAGTTTAGTCAGGCCTAGGGCAGCACAAAACCTAAATACACTACTGTGCCGCATAGGACATTTACATTACTGGTGGCTTTACAGACCAGAGTGCACACCTGCCTTTGCATTGCTTTTCTACATCTCTTCTTTTTCTCTTTCTTCCTTCTCTTTTACTTTTCTTACACTCTTTTTTTGTTTTCCAAGGCCACACGGCCAAATGAAGCATCGTATGGGACATTATGCGCCCATTCCAGTACACTGGGAATGTGCTGCAAGAGGAGGATGACAGGGACGCTGTTTGCCCCCACTGGTCCCCCATACGTAGGGCTTGAATAGAAGGATTGGTTATCAGTCAATGCACAGCAACATTATTCCCATCCTCCTCCTTCCTGAGACAAGATGTTGGAGCGGGAGAGATGAAATGTGATTGGGCAGGAGAAGGCATATTTTTGTTGTGCACAAGTCTGGCCCGTTATGAGTTCCGAACATATTGACCGTATGATCTTCTTGTTCGTTGAGAATTTTTTGTATCCTGATGCACAACAACTTATTCCTAATTGTAATTATTGTACCAGTTGAGTATTACATTTTCTACTGAAAACTCAATAAAAACCATTGAAAGAAAAAAAAAAACTCATTACTTATTTTATTATTTATAATAAAGAAAATATTTCCCTTACCTCGAGTAACTTAGTATCTGGCAAATATCTGTTTCCAAAATGATCAATGAACACAAAGTCAAAGTGTTCTACTCCATGCTCTGCTTTTAGCTTGGGGATGATGTGTTCTGTGGAATTCTGCAATATCTTTACCTACAGAAGAGTTATATGAATTAAAATTCAGATATAGGGGCAGAATCCAATTAACCCACACAGAGACCTTATCACTATAATAACAGAGGAAAATTTACTGAAGATGTAAAGCATATGTTATTTATTTTATGGCTATAAACCAGTGTGAATTATGGAAATGAAAATGTTTCCATTATTTCTGTGGTTATGGGGAATACATTTGTAGCACACGGACCTTTTTCTCACCTGGCTCACTTGTAAGACAAGGCACACCGTGCTATATGCCCATACCCTTCTATTTGAAGAGGTTAAGCGGTGTTCACAATTGTTGGGTTCCGCAGCGAGTTACATCCTCTAGGCTGGTTCCTTTCCCTAGAGTGTAGGGAAAAGTCTGTTGCTTGTGTATCAATAAGGCCAATGTCCAGACAAGGTTAAACCTCAATGGCTGAAGGTTTATTTTCTCTATGCTTGAAACCGGACAGGAAAGTTGAAGGTGAAGAATAGAATAACAGGAGGTGGGTTCAGGCACTCAATATCACCACTCAATCCCAAGTGGACTCTGCTCACCCGGATAGTTCCCTCTCACGGTCCTAGCAGCCGGAGTGATGCATGAACTTTACTTTACTGTCCTAGGGATACGATCGGAACCCATTTGCCTAGTTCCAAACTTCCCAGCACTTGTAGCATAAGGACCTAGGTGCAAGCTGAAGCACGCTACAATGCCTGTGGTGGACTTGTGGAATCCCTCTGTAGGTGACCAGGCCTCATCCGAGGCGGTGACTTCCTTCACCCGTAACCCTGGCTCCCTCTCCAGAACGGGTGCCTCTCACCCTCGAGTGCCCTGGAATTCCTCTTTAGATGGTAGGCCAGCTAAAGGTGCTGGGCCTACATAAACAGCTGCAGCCCCAGGCTAAAGGTGCCTGAGACTGATCTTCCCCTGTGCACATCCATTGCCTGGAGGGCCACGAGATGCAGGCAGTACTGCTCCTCAGTACTCCTCTTTCTTTTCTCCTAAGATGGCGTCTGCCCAGCATGCACAGCGGGCCGACCACGCCCCCCATACAGCTGCCTGGAGAGGACACCCAAAGGTACAGTAATGACACAAGCGGTTCAACCCTGACCTGTTATGGCAGCGCCACCCACAGGCCACAGGGAACTGTACGCCAGCAACACCACTTGGCAAAAGCAGAAGAACAAACCCTAACAATTGTAGCGATCTGGGTCTGGCTACCAACCCAGATCAACCCCTAAATTTAGGTACCTAGCTCCCCTGAAAGTAAAGGGGCGCTACACATTATATGCCAGTATAAACCATAGTTGTTCATCATCATACAGATTTAAACCCTATATGGTTTATTTATTGTGCACTAAAAACTGGCAGGTCATATTGCATTTGAAAATCGCAATACACATATCAATGTCTATAGCCATCTGTAGAGAAAAGTCTGATTTAATGATGTCAAGTAGATCATAATTACTTAGTTATTTAAAAAAATATACGTATTCACTACAGATACTGTATAAACATACAAAATAGAAGCACAGTGCAAATTTCTAATGTAAAAAACAGTATGCATATTAGTTCCCACCCATAATAAAACTGGTGAATCCAAAACTTTTGTGGAAATACTTTTACTTTCCTATTTTCTCCCTAAAATACAAGTTGATTTTTTTTAAACCTCAAATAATTTGAGAGAGAGGGAGGGTTTTAAAAAACTCAAAAGCAGACTTTCACAGGAACGCTAAATGCTCTGTACTCATAGTTGCCAACAGTTACGGATTGGCCGGGACATTCCCGGGATTCAAACCCTTTTCCTGGATTTATTTTGTCCCGGCCAATGTCCCGGCTAATCCGGTTTTTCCCGGTTTCCGCAATTTTGGCTGCCGCGGGCCGCCGCCGCTAGAGGTCCACGGCCGGCGGAGACAATGTCTCCGCCGGCCGCCATTTTAAAGAAGACCAAAACACGGATGTAAGGGGGGACTCCGCTGGGTACGCCTGATGTAAGGGGGGACTCTGCTGGGGACGCCTGATGTAAGGGGGCTCCGCTAAGGACTCCTGATGTAAGGGGGGACTCCGCTGGGGATGCCTGTTGTAAGGGTGGACTCCGCTGGGGACGCCTGATGTAAGGAGGGCCTCCGATGGGGACGCGTGATGTACGGGGGGACTCCGCTGGGGACGCCTGATGTAAGGGGGGACTCCGCTGGGGACGCCTGATGTAAGGGGGGACTCCGCTGGGGACGCCTGATGTAAGGGGGGACTCCGCTGGGGACGCCTGATGTAAGGGGGACTCCGCTGGGGATGCCTGATATAAGGGGGGACTCTGCTGGGTACGCCTGATGTAAGGAGGGACTCCGCTGGGTAAGCCTGATGTAAGGAGGGACTCCTCTGGGGACACCTAATGTAAGGAGGGACTCCGCTGGGTACTCCTGATGTAAGGAGGGACTCCTCTTGGGACACCTGATGTAAGGAGGGACTCCGCTGGGTACGCCTGATGTAAGGAAGGACTCTGCTGGGTACGCCTGATGTAAGGAAGGACTCCGCTGGGTACGCCTGATGTAAGGAAGGACTCCGCTGGGTACGCCTGATGTAAGGAAGGACTCCGCTAGGTAAACCTGATGTAAGGACGGACTCCGTTGGGGACACCTGATGGCATCTGGTGGCAGGCGACGTGGCAGGTGACACACTCGGGGCTAACACTGATTCGGCATTATGGTGAGTTGAATGATTTCATTTTATATTAAAATGTAATAATAGAAATAATGCAGTTCAGTTTTCCTGACACCATAACAACCATGGTGCCAGGATAATTGAAGAGCTAACACCAGATGTTTGTAGTATCTTTATCTGCTGATTGTTAAACTCTGGAATACACATATTTCTATTGTGGTGTAGGATCTGGGCCTGCTGTCCCTCCATCCTTCCTTCTCTTTCCTTCCCTCCCTCTTTCTTTCTCTCTTTCTTTCTCCCTCCATCCCTCATTCATCTCAGACTCTAACCACACCCCCTTTGAGCCACGCCAATTTAAGCCACTCCCACTACCCACGTAAAACATGCTCATTTTTCGCCCCAGTGTCCCAGATTTTTTTTTTGCAATGTTGGCAACTATGTGTACTGGGTTTAATCTTGGTCTTGAATGTCACTTTATACGCCAAGTGTACCTTGTCTTTAACTCCCGCAAACTCAATCATTTGTCTGGCCACATCAGCGTGCGCAGGATTCATCTCTATGGTGAGCAGCAGAGCTCCAGGCTTCAGTAAGCGAGCTATACGGATGGCGGAATAACCACAATAAGTGCCCAGCTCTAGAACCATGGAGGGGTTCGTTTCTTGTAGCACATTATCCAGGATCAGGCCTAAAAGTGGAGTAACAGTAAAACATTCATCTGTAATGCATATAGTGAATGCAGTAATAAGAGTTACACATGATGCATAAATGTTAAGATAATACTTTATTGTCCTTGTATACGTACAACAAGATTTCTCAAGACACACTTTACAACAGCAATATTTAAAAAAAAAAAATCAACACATGCATTTCCAAACAGATGCCCACATATTCATCGTCAAATATGGCAAAAATATGAAATAATTTTAAAAAGTAAAATTTTTACATGGAATTCCTAAAAACTGCACCAGGTGGATTTATAGACAATACAACACAGGGTTGATCCTACATATGCATGTTCCCTATTATCCTTAAATTCATGGGTTTTGTATGTAAACTAAATTATTACTGGAAAATCAGTGGTCTAGCTGTTAAATCCTCTGAGTATTTGATCACTTTGATATCACTGCAATTACTGTATTTATCGGCGTATAACACACACTTTTTTCCCCTTAAAATCAGGGGAAAATCGTGGGTGCGTGTTATACGCCGATCCCCCGCTGATTGTGAGGAAACGAGCGAGCGGAGCCGAGATACACAAAGCCGAAGTACACTCAGTTTTACTCGGCTCCTCTCGCAGTCACGCCCACTTCCACTGAATGCGAGAGGAGCGAGCGCCACTGTTATACAGAAACCCGAGTGTACTTCCGCTAGTCTCAGCTCCTCTCGCAGTCCCGCCCCTGACTGTGAGCAGAGCGGAGTCTAGCCGAAGTACACTCGGCTTTCTGTATGTCAGCAGCGCTCGCTCCTCTTGCAATCAGTGGAGATGGACGGGACTGTGAGCAGAGCCGAGTCTAGCCGAAGTACACTCAGCTTTCTGTATCTCGGCTCCGCTCGCTCCTCTCCGCTCACAGTCAGCGGAAATCGGCACCAATTTTAAATCAGGGCAATTCTGCAAAGAGACTGGTAAGGCTGCAAAGGCACTGGACAATGCTGAAAAGGCACTGGGCAAGGCTGCAAAGGCACTGGGCAAGGCTGAAAAGGCACTGGGCAAGGCTGCAAAGGCACTGGGCAAGGTTGAAAAGGCACTGGGCAAGGCTGCAAAGGCACTGGGCAAGGCTGCAATGATGGAAAAGGCTGCAGATGGACACTGATAAGGCTGCATTGATGGGCATTTAAATGTAAGTTTTTTTCCTTAAACTTCCCTCCTAAAAGTTTTTTTCCTTAAAATTCCCTCCTAAACTTGGGGTGCGTGTTATACGCCGGATCGTGTTATACACCAATAAATACGGTAAATGTTTTATGCAGTGCAAGAATCTTTTTTTCTTGGATAGTGTATTATGTTTGGTTGTGCTAAAAAGAGCTAACATGCATTTCAAGTAAAATTTTAGACATGTGCTTTGTGCCCACATATACAGTATCTCACAAAAGGGAGTACACTCCTCACATTTTTGAAAATATTTTATTATATCTTTTCATGTGACAACACTGAAGAAATTACACTTTGCTACAATATAAAGTAGTGAGTGTACAGCTTGTATAACAGTGTATATTTGCTGTCCCCTCAAAATAACTCAACACACAACCATTAATGTCTAAACCACTGGCAACAAAAGTGAGTACACCCCTAATTGAAAATGTCCAAATTGGGCCCAATTAGCCATTTTACCTCCCCGGTGTCATGTGACTCGTTAGTGTTACAAGGTCTCAGGTGTGAATGGTGTATTAAATTTGGTGTTATCGCTCTCACTCAAACTCGTCAATAGAAGTTCAACATGGCACCTCATGACAAAGAACTCTCTCAGGATCTGAAAAAAATAATTGTTGCTCTACATAAAGATGGCCTAGGCTATAAGAAGATTGCCAAGACCCTGAAACTGAGCTGCAGCATAGTGCCTAAAACCATATAGCTGTTTAACAGGACAGGTTCCACTCAGAACAGGCCTCACCATGGTCGACCAAAGAAGTTGAGTGCACGTGCTCACGTCATATCCAGAGGTTGTCTTTGGGAAATAGACGTATAAGTGCGGCCAGCATGTGAGGGGTGTACTCACTTTTGTGAGATACTGTATATTGTTTATCCACATATTACCACACAGCCATGCTTATTGTTGCACCGTACTGAACATTAACTGCTTGTTCTCCAGACATGATGCTTTCTGAGGATTAGTTTCTACAGAGGAAATATTTAAGCGGTATAATGAAGCCTGTATTGATTTTTAAGACAATGCCCTATAGAACTAAAGATACATTTTAGGTTTGGGTCAGACATAAGCAAAGTGGTATCTTTGTGATTTTCTTATGGTCTACACAAATCTGCAGATATCATTGCTTTCTCTGGAAGCTTGCACAACTCGTTATAGATCTTATTTGGTTGAAAGTTTTTCCCAAATAATCAATCAGCAAAAAAACTTGAAAAACCAGGGTTGACAAGTTTAAAATAGCAATGCTAATGTTACCTAAGGTGCAGTGTATATATGGAGGAAGCAATGGTAACCCTTAACCCCTCTATTAAAACTAAAACGATGATTAACTTAAAGTGTGTGGCAGGCAAAACATTTTTTTCTAGTTTTGGTTAAACTGAGGAAGAATTGGAGCCGCTTTTGGTTTCTACTGTTATTCAGAGCTCCAGTAAAGATTTGCACCTTCACTTCCTGCCTGACTGACAATAGTTTCACCAGAAGGAAATGAGGGAAAATCTGCAACAACATGGATAGACTTCAAAAAATCTTCTACCCCTACTCTAGTCTCCTAAAAAAAAGAAAAAGTTTTATTTTCTGGCTCTGTTGCTGTTGTAAAATTCCCCTCACTTCCTGTCTGGTAAAATGTTATCAGCAGGACTAAAAAGTGGGGGGAAATCTCTATATCAGAGACCCTGATAGTAGTAAAACTTCTAACCTTTCCCCATGATTTTCAAAAGGTTAAACAAAATTTTGGATATACACTTTAAACCTAAAACTTCATCTTTAGCTAGCACTTAAACAAAATCTTAACCCAATCCTTTACCTAACCCAACCCTTAACCTTACACACCTGTCTAATCTGAAAAATGCTCCTCCCCCCCCTCCTAACACCTATTCTGACTAACCTGTATGTGGGCGGTGCCTACTCGCCCTGCATGTGGGGGTACCTTTTGTACGGAGCATGCTTATCAATACCTGGTACCAGGTGAGACTATGGTCATGTGAACATTAACCACTTAACGACCGCTCACTGTATATATACGTCGGCAGAATGGCACCAACAGGCACAATCACGTAGAGTGTACGTGATCGCCTTTGTACAGTTGGGGGGTCCGATCGGACCCCCCTCCTATACAGTGAGCGGCCGTTAATCATTGGGGAGCGATCAGAGATGAGGGGGTGATCATTCGATTTCGGCCACCCCCTCGCGATCGCTCCCGGCCAATGAAAATGCTTCCTCCGCCATGTGATGAAAACACAGGCAGGAGGAAGTGATGTCATCTCCCTCGCGGCGGACTTTTCGATTCCGGCGCCGAGGAGAGAAGAAGCAGGTTAGTGCACCAACAGTCCACTGACACATAGGTACACATAGGCACACATTTCACCCCCAGTCACCCCCAGATCACCCTCCAGGTCACCCCCCAGCCCCCAATCACAGTGTCACTGATTGCAGTGATCATTTATTTTACTGATCACTGCATTTAGTGTCATCTGTGATAGTAAAAAGTTGCAGGGCAGTTAGGATTAGGCCCCTTTAGGTCCAGGGTAGCCCCCTAACCCCCCTAATAAAGGTTTAACCCCTTGATCGCCCCCCAGGTAACCCTTTCACCCCCTAACGCCAGCGTCACTAAGCGATCGTATTTTCGATCGCTGTATTTAGTGCCGGTGGTGCCCTAGATAGCCAGTTATTTATTTTTAGTTTCGCCGCAGGTTTTTAGCGTCAGGTACCCCCATATATTATTTTAACCCCCTGATTGCCCCTAGAGTTAACCCTTTCACCAGTGATCACCGTATAAGCGTCACTGGTCACACTGGTTACCCAGTTAGTTATTTAGTTATTTAGGTAACCCGTCAGGTTTTTATATAGCGTCGGGTACCCCCATATTTAACCTAATAAAGGTTTTAACGCCCTGATTGCCCCTAGTTAACCCTTTCACCAGTGATCACCATATAAAGGTTACGGGTGACACTGGTTGGTTAGTTTGCTTTTTATAGCATCAGGGCACCCGCCGTATATAACCCAATAAAGGTTTAACCCCCTGATCGCCCGGCGGGTGAGATCAATTAGGTTTTAGCGCCAGAGAGGGTCTGCGTCGCCCCAGGCAGCGTTAGGTTAGTGCCAGTAACGCTAACACCCACGCGCAAAGCATACACCTCCCTTAGTGGTATAGTATCTGATCAGATCTATACTAGCGTCCCCAGCGGTTTAGGGTTCCCAAAAACGCAGTGTTAGCGTGATCAGCCCAGATACCTGCTAGCACCTGCGTTTAGCCCCTCCGCCCAGCCCAGCCCAGCCCACCCAAGTGCAGTATCGATCGATCACTGTCACTTACCAAACACATAACTGCAGCGTTCGCAGAGACAGTCCTGATCCCTGCGACCGCTAACAGTTTTTTTTGTAGCGTTTGATATATTTGCTGACGACAGTCGGGTGCTTTTTTTCCTGTGAATCTTACTAGTGTACCCCTAAATTTAGAGCCCAAAATGGCAAGTCGAAGGTACACTAGTAAAGAGGCCTACGAGATTCTGAGCATGACAGATAGTGAAGAGGAGGTCACGTATCTGTCAGATTCAGGCTCAGAATATCTTCCCGTAGAAGACAGTGACGTCAGCGGCCCCACGTCAGATAGCTCTGACGACGAAGTTGAGGTCCCTGCTAAGGTCAGGCGTACCCGATCCCGATCTTCTGAGGTTGTTGAGGAGCAAGAACCGTAGGGCTCTCGTATCATGGAGCAGAGGAGTACTAGCGCCGCTATTCCTTCTGGTGAATTGGCAAGCACCAGCGGCCTAGTACAGCCTGGGCGTACATCCAGCACTGCAGTATCACGTGGTGACGTGGCGAGTCCCATAAGTGCAGTTCAAGCTGGCGAGGTGGCAAGCACAAGTAGTGTCCCGCTGCCACCAAGAAGACAAAGGCAGGCCTGTCGTACCCATAGTGCTCTTCCTGCAGAATTCGCCTATCCTGATTGGGTCCCCACCACTTCTGCAGAACCCGTACTTCCCCCATTCACTGCCCAACCCGGTATTCAGGTGGAAACAGCTGATTTTATGCCAATCGATTATTATTCGCTGTTTTTCACGGAAGATCTCTATAGATCTATTGTGGACCAGAGTAATTTATATGCTGGTCAATTCATCACCGCTAATCCCCAGTTGCCTTCCATTGCCAAAGATTGGAAACCAATTACGGTTTCCGAATTTAAGACCTTTCTGGGCCTTTCCCTCAACATGGGCACACATAAATTCCCGTCATTGCGTGCTTATTGGTCCACGCACCCAATTGACCACATGCCCGTGTTCTCTGCCTCCATGCCCAGGAAACGATACGAGCAGATTTTGCGGTTCATGCACTTCAACGACAATGAACTTTGTCGTCCACGTGGGGACCCTGAATACGACCGGCTCTATAAAATTCGGCCCCTCATAAACCACTTCAACGAACGTTTTGCAGCCTTGTTTATTCCCGATCAAGCTGTCTGCGTTGATGAGTCCCTGATAAAATTTTCTGGCCGCTTGGCTTTCAAGCAGTACCTTCCCAGCAAGCGTGCCAGATACGGGGTCAAGCTCTATAAGTGCTGTGACAGGGCAACAGGCTATGTATGGAGCTTTATGGTTTATGAGGGAAAAGATAGTCAGGTTGAGCCGGTCAACTGCTCGGATTACATAGGGAGCGCTGGCAAGATAGTGTGGAACTTGGTGTCACCCATATTCGGAAAGGGGTACCACTTGTATGTGGGCAATTATTACACGAGCGTGCCACTGTTTAGTCACTTGTTTGATCATCAGATTGGAGCACGTGGCACCGTGCGACCTAATCGCCGGGGCTTTCCCCAGCGGCTTGTAGATGCCCGTCTTAGGCTGGGGGAGAGAGCCTGCGTAAAGTGTAATAACTTGCTCGCTATGAAGTGGAGGGACAATAAGAATGTTTTCCTTCTTACCTCCCTTCATGCAGACACGACAGTCCAAATTCATACGGCGACTGGTGTTGTGGAGAAACCCCTCTGTGTCCACGAATATAACAAAAATATGGGAGGGGTGGACCTCAACGACCAGTTGATGGCGCCGTATCTAATTGACCGTAAGGCGAGACGCTGGTACAAAAAAGTGTCTCTATCCTTATTCCAATTGGCTTTGCTGAACGCTCATGTGCTATACAGAGCTTCAGGCGGGACTTTATCTCTTCTAAAATTCCAGAATGAGATAGTCACAGAACTCCTGTATCCAGGCGGTTCTGCACCTCACCATCCCCTACCAAATGCAGTAAGCCGGCTGCATTAGAGGCATTATACGCATCTCCTCCCGAGTACCCCTACCCAACGAGCCCCCCAAAAAAGATGTCGTGTCTGTAGCAAGCGCGGATTTAGGCGTGACACCCGTTATTATTGTCCACTCTGTCCTGACAAACCTGGTCTTTGCCTTGGTGAATGTTTTGAACGCTACCACTCAAAAGTGAAGTTTTAGAGTAGGGTACAGCATTTCACAGACTAGGACACACTTACACAGGGTCTCCCAAGATGCCATTACATTTTGAGAGACCCGAACCATTACAGTTGTTAAAGTTTAAAAAAAAAAGTGTAAAAAAGAAAAAAAAAACGTAAAACACAAAAAAATATAAAATAAAAAAAACAAAAATAGTTGTCGTTTTATTGTTCTCTCTCTCTCTCTCTATTTTCTCTCTATTGTTCTGCTCTTTTTTACTGTATTCCATTCTGCAATGTTTTATCATGCTTGCTTTTCAGGTATGTAATTTTTTGTTTTCAGGTGCACCATTCAACTGCAGCGCGGAATTATTTATCTTGACAGCAACAGCGTTTGCTCCCACGATACATAAAGCCGTGACTCCAGTGCTGTAGGAGGTGATTTCACCACCACAGTTAAAAAAAAGAGCATATATGCCGAAGCATGGGGGCAGCAGGGGCGGAGGAGCGATTTTGCTCCTAATGCCGCGTATATACGGTCGAAATTCCGACGGAGGCTTGCCCGTGGAAAAGTCCGACCGTGTGTACGCGGCATAACTTTTTTGCGGGAGGATGCCCCCATGCTTCGGCATATATATATTTTAGGCACAGGTTGCGTTAAAAAAATGTTTTATTTTTTACTAGGTTTTGTTTTGGTATTTGCTTTGCAGGTATGGTATGGTAAGGTCTTACTGTTGTACTGTAATGTTACTTTGTTTTAATGTTAACCATTATTTGCTTAGCAGGTACGCCATTCAGTTGCATCGCGGATTTATTTATCTTGACAGCAACAGCATTTGCTCCCACGATACATAAAGCCGTGACTCCAACGCTGTAGGAGGTGATTTCACCACCACAGTTAAAAAAAGAGCATATATGCCGAAGCATGGGGGCAGCAGGAGCGATTTTGCTCCTAATGCCGCGTATATACGGTCGAAATTCCGACGGAGGCTTGCCCGTGGAAAAGTTTGACCGTGTGTACGCGGCATAACCTTTTATGCCGCTTACATACGGTCGAAATTCCGACGAAGGCTTGCCCGTGGAAAAGTCCGACCGTGTGTACGCGGCATAACTTTTTTGCGGGAGGATGCCCCCATGCTTCGGCATATATGCCCATCATTAGAAGTGGGTGGATGAAGGGAGGTATTCTAATGGTGGGCATACCCACCGATCAATCTCTTTTTTTCGTTCAGCCAACAGGCTGCATGAAAAAAAAGATTACAATACATGTCCAACAAGGACCAGCAACGTACTGGTATGTTGCTGGACTTTGAATGTTTATACCAGAATGATGCCTGCAGGTTTAGGTATTATCTTGGTATCATTCTTTTCAGCCAGTGGCCGGCTTTCATGTAAAAGCAATTCTAGCAGATAATTAGCCTCTAGACTGCTTTTACAAGCAGTGGGAGGGAATGCCCCCCCCCCCGGATATAAACAGCGCCATTGGGAAATTGGGAAAGCATTTTATCACACCGATCTTGGTGTGGTCAGATGCTTTGAGGGCAGAGGAAAGATCTAGGGTCTAACCCCCCATTTTTTTTTAAAAAAAGAGTACCTGTCACTACTTATTGCTATCATAGGGGATATTTACATTCCCTGAGATAACAATAAAAATGATTAAAAAAAAAAAATATGGAAGTAACAGTTTAAAAATAAAATAAAAAAGCAAAATAAATAATAAAAAAAAAAAAAAGCACCGCTGTCCCCCCCTGCTCTTGCGCAAAGGCGAACGCAAGCGTCGGTCTAGCGTCATATGTAAACAGCAATTGCATCATGCATGTGAGGTATCACCGCGAAGGTCAGATCGAGGGCAGTAATTTTAGCACTAGACCTCCTCTGTAAATCTAACGTGGTAACCTGTAAAGGCTTTTAAATGCTTTTAAAAATAAATGTAGTTTCTCGCCGCTGCGCGTTTGTGCGCAATTTTAAAGCATGTCGTGTTTGGTATCCATGTACTCGGCCTAAGATCATCTTTTTTATTTCATCAAACATTTGGGCAATATAGTGTTTTTTAGTGCATTAAAAATAAAAAAAGTGTGTTTTTCCCCAAAAAAATGCGTTTGAAAAATCGCTGCGCAAATACTGTGTGGAAAAAAAAAATGCAACACCCACTATTTTAATCTGTAGGGCCTTTGCTTTTAAAAAATATATAATGTTTGGGGGTTCAACATAATTTTCTTGCAAAAAAAAATTTTTTTCATGTAAACAAAAAGTGTCAGAAAGGGCTTTGTCTTCAAGTGGTTAGAAGAGTGGATGATGTGTGACATAAGCTTCCTAATGTTGTGCATAAAATGCCAGGACAGTTCAAAACCCCCCCAAATGACCCCATTTTGGAAAGTAGACGCCTCAAGCTATTTGCTGAGAGGCATGTTGAGCCCATTGAATATTTTTTTTTTTGTCCCAAGTGATTGAATAATGACAAAAAGGAAAAAAAAAATGTACAAAAAGTTGTCACTAAATTATATATTGCTCAAACATGCCATGGTTATATGTGGAATTGCATCCCAAAATACATTCTGTTGCTTCTCCTGAGTACGGGGATACCACATGTGTGAGACATTTTGGGAGCCTAGCCGCGTACAGGACCCCGAAAACCAAGCACCGCCTTCAGGATTTCCATGGGTGTAAATTTTTGATTTCACTCCTCACTGCCTATCACAGTTTCGGAGGCCATGGAATGCCCAGATGGCACAAACCCCCCCAAATGACCCCATTTTGGAAAGTAGACACCCCAAGCTATTTGCTGAGAGGTATGTTGAGTATTTTGCAGATCTCGCTTTTTGTCACAAAGTTTTAAAAATTGAAAAAAAAAAAAAAAAAAAAAAAATATGTCTTTCTTCATTTTCAAAAACAAATGAGAGCTGTAAAATACTCACCATGCCTCTCGGCAAATAGCTTGGGGTGTCTACTTTCCAAAATTGGGTCATTTGTGGGGGTTTTGGGCTATCTTGGCATTTTATGGCCTTCAAAACTGTGATAGGTAGTGAGGAGTGAAATCAAAAATTTGTGCCCTTAGAAATCCTGAAGGCGGTGTTTGGTTTTCGGGGGCCCGTACGCGGCTAGGCTCTCACAAAGTCCCACACATGTGGTATCCCCGTACTCAGGAGAAGCAGCCAAATGTATTTTGGGGTGCAACTCCGCATATAACCATGGCATGTTTGAGCAATATATCATTTAGTGACAACTTTTTGTACATTTTTTTTTCTTTTTGTCATTATTCAATCACTTGGGACAAAAAAAAAAATTCAATGGGCTCAACATGCCTCTCAGCAATTTCCTTGGGGTGTCTACTTTCCAAAATGGGGTCATTCTGGGGGGTTTTGTGCTATCTTGGCATTTTATGGCCTTCAAAACTGTGATAGGTAGTGAGGAGTGAAATCAAAAATGTATGCCCTTAGAAACCTTGAAGGCGGTGCTTGATTTTTGGGGTCCCGTACGCGGCTAGGCTCCCAAAAAGTCCCACACATGTGGTATCCCCGTACTCAGGAGAAGCAGCAGAATGTATTTTGGGGTGTAATTTCACATATGCCCATGGCATGTGTGAGCAATATATCATTTAGTGACAACTTTGTGCAAAAAAAACAAAGTTTGTCATATTCCCGCAACTTGTGGCAAAATATAAAATATTCCATGGACTGAACATGCCTCTCAGTAAATAGCTTGGGGTGTCTACTTTCCAAAATGGGGTAATTTGGGGGGGGTTTGTGCTATTTTGGCATTTTATGGCCTTCGAAACTGTGATAGGTAGTGCGGAGTGAAATCAAAAATTTACGCCCTTAGAAATCCTGAAGGCGGTGCTTGGTTTTTGGGGCCCCGTACCCGGCTAGGCTCCCAAAAAGTCCCACACATGTGGTATCCCCGTACTCAGGAGAAGCAGCAGAATGTATTTTGGGGTGCAATTCTACATATAACCATGGCATGTGTGAGCAATATATCATTTAGTGACAATTTTTTGTACATTTTTTCTTTTTTTTTTCTTTTTATCATTATTCAATCATTTGGGACAAAAAAAAATATTCAATGGGCTCAACATGCCTCTCAGCAAATAGCTTGGGGTGTCTACTTTCCAAAATGGGGTCATTTGGGGGGGTTTTGTGCCATCTTGGCATTTTATGGCCTTCAAAACTGTGATAGGTAGTGAGGAGTGAAATCAAAATTTATGCCCTTAGAAACCTTGAAGGCGGTGCTTGGTTTTTGGGGTCCTGTATGCGACTAGGCTCCCAAAAAGTCCCACACATGTGGTATCCCCGTACTCAGGAGAAGCAGCAGAATGTATTTTGGGGTGTAATTTCACATATGCCCATGGCATGTGTGAGCAATATATCATTTAGTGACAACTTTGTGCAAAAAAAATAAAGTTTGTCATATTCCCGCAACTTGTGGCAAAATATAAAATATTCCATGGACTAATCATGCCTCTCAGTAAATAGCTTGGGGTGTCTACTTTCCAAAATGGGGTCATTTGGGGGGGTTTTGTGCTATTTTGGCATTTTATGGCCTTCGAAACTGTGATAGGTAGTGAGGAGTGAAATCAAAAATTTGCGCCCTTAGAAATCCTGAAGGCGGTGCTTGGTTTTTGGGGTCGCGTACGCGGCTAGGCTCCTAAAAAGTCCCACACATGTTGTATCCCCGTACTCAGGAGAAGCAGCAGAATGTATTTTGGGGTGCAATTCCACAAATAACCATGGCATGTGTGAGCAATATATCATTTAGTGACAACTTTTTGCAATTTTTTTTTGTCATTATTCAATCACTTGGGACAAAAAAAAAACTATTCAATGGGCTCAACATGCCTCTCAGCAATTTCCTTGGGGTGTCTACTTTCCAAAATTGGGTCATTTGGGGGGGTTTTGTACTGCCCTGCCATTTTAGCACCTCAAGAAATGAGATAGGCAGTCATAAATTAAAAGCTGTGTAATTTCCAGAAAATGTACCCTAGTTTGTAGATGCTATAACTTTTGCGCAAACCAATAAATATACGCTTATTGACGTTTTTTTTACTAAAGACATGTGGCTGAATACATTTTGGCCTAAATGTATGACTACAATTGAGTTTATTCGATTTTTCTTATAACAAAAATTAGAAAATATCATTTTTTTTCAAAATTTTCGGTCTTTTTCCGTTTATATCGCAAAAAATAAAAATATCGCAAAAAATAAAAATCGCAGAGGCAATCAAATACCATTAAAAGAAAGCTCTATTTGTGGGAAGAAAAGGACGCAAATTTCGTTTGGGTACAACATTGCATGTCCGCACAATTTACAGTTAAAGCAGCGTAGTGCAAAATTCTGAATTCACCTCTGGTCCTTTAGCTACCAAATGGTCCGGGGCTTAAGTGGTTAAGGTAGTTCCCCGACTTAGCGATGAGCCTTCACTGTGTGCAGTAATAAAGTACCTTTGAAAAGTGCTGTCCCGTGTCACTACACACTGTAACTTGTATGTTGCATTAGGAGGGACCTAGCACCTCTCAGCTGGGTTATGGTGACAGGAAGTACATGTTTCAGGGCAACAGAACAGACAGGTGCTAATGTAATCTATTCATTTATTGCCATTTATTCACACATTCCTACTTTGAGGTGTTGTTTGCAAGATGGCAGAGGCAGAGCGCATGGCCCATCCTCTCCAAGGTCTCTGTGGTCGGGGATCCCTGGTTGGCTTTGCCTTTCCCTTAGCCGATACAAGAGTAGAGCCCAAGAATTCCCCTGACACAGCATGTAGGAGAAAGGAATCTAGGCGTCTTGTGGATAGTCAGCAGTCACACATAAACAGCAGGATCAAATGGAGCTCTAGTCCCGCTCCTCCCATTTGTGGAAAACTTTGGGAGGACTCTCTCTGAACTGCCACTGCATCTGGTCATCTGGTCTGATGAGTGAATTCAAGAAGAGAGTCCATCTGTTCTGTACTAAGGGGTCTGTGCTAAGGGGGTCTGTGCTAGGGGATGTCTGTACCGAGGGAGTGGGATGGAAGGGTGGATTTATGGATGTTAGGGGAGATCTGAACTATGAGGGCTGTGGACTTGGGAGAGAGGGATATTTGTATTAGGAAGAGGGGTAATTTTTGGTTGTACTTTGTAAAGTGGCCTGTGCATTACACATTCATGAACTCAGCACTGTCTGTGTAATTCACTTCTGATCCCTGAACCCAGTGTGTTCTACAATCCTGAGCCCTGCACTATAGACATTGTGTTTTATATTTCATACTACTGCACCAGATTGTATATTACATACTTCTGACCACTGCACTCTAAGAACATTATATACTTTTGAAGTTCCTCTTTAAGGTAGACCGTGTGTAGATAAGCACATGTAATGAATAAGATTATTAAAATAAATGTGCTGAGTTTTTTTTAGTGTCTGCTACACTCTTTCTTCCTCGTGGCACAGGCATCAAAGCATATTTGATGGGTAAAAGGACTGTGACTTACTGTATGTGTTCTGTGTATGGGGGGGGGGGGGTATGTTTAAGTATTATTTAACTATGCCTCTCTAAGCCCCCCACCACTTTTCACACAATTTAGCCATACCAACAATTCATCTGGATGCAATACATTATACCTTCGGATAATTTTTTATGAAAGATGGGGGGGGGGGGGGGGGTGTTTAAAGAATGATAGCATCTGGGTTCCAGATAGGCTAGGTACACCACTTGGAGATGTCATAGAAGTCTAGGCTTGTCATGAGCACATATAGAATACCACATTCAGCTGACCCTAATACAGCTGATGTAAAACCTAGGTGGGACACACAGGACCAGAAGGAGCAGCTGCACACCTATGTCTGACTTAAACTCTTTGTTTTTATTCATTACAGGTGCCTGCAAGAACAGGAAGAGGGCTTCAGATATTTTTGTTTGTATAATTTCAATTCACCTTTAACCACTTGCCGACTGCCTCATGTACATTTATTTACATTGCAGAATAGCACAGGCAGGCAAAGCAACGAATCTGCCACCTAGCGGGCATAAGGGCGCCGCCGTGAGCTCCGTGACTGTGCCCGCGTGACCCGCGGACTCGGTGTCCGCCGGTGTCCCGCGATCATGTCACGGAGTGGCAGAACAAGGAGATGCCTATGTAAACAAGGCATTTCCCTGTTCTGCCTAGTGACAGGACAGTGATCTACTGCTCCCTGTCATCGGAAGCAGTGATCTCTGTCATGTCACTTGTAGCCCAGCCTCCCCACAGTTAGAATCACTCCCTAGGACACACTTAACCCCTTCCTCGCCCCCTAGTGTTTAATCCCTTCCATGTCAGTGTCATTTACACTGTAATCAGTGCATTTTTATAGCACTGATCGCTGTATCGCAGTCACGATAAAAATCGCAGATCGCCGCCATTACTAGTAAAAAAAAGAATAAATAATAAAAATGCCATAAAACGTACGCTCTATTTTGTAGATGCTATAACGTTTGCACAAACCAATCAATATACGCTTATTGCGATTTTTTTAACAAAAATATGTAGAAGAATACATATCGGCCTAAACTGAGGAAAAAATTTGTTTTTTTATATATATTTTTAGAAATATTTATTATAGCACAAAGTAAAAAATATTGCTTATTTTTTTCAAAATTGTCGCTCTTTTTTTGTTTATCGCGCAAAAAATAAAAACCGCAGAGGTGATCAAATACCACCAAAAGAAATCTCTATTTGTGGGGAAAAAAGGACATCAATTTTGTTTGGGTGCAACATCGCATGACCGATCAATTGTCAGTTAAAGCGACGCAGTGCCGAATCGCAAAAAAATGGCCCGGTCATTGGGCAGCTAATGCCTCGTTTCCACTGAGCGGATCGGTTCGGTACGGTACGCTATTTTGGGTGTTTCCATTATGAAAGCGTGCCATAAAACCGAACCATACCGCACCATTCTGGGTCCTGCTTCAGATGTGGGGCCATAGAAAATGGTACGGTTCGGTTAGGGCGGAGCTACAATACATTCCACTGATTGGCAGACACGCTAGGCATTTTTTCTAAACCCTGAATGGTCCCTGACGGTCCGACCTGCAGTGGAAACCCTCACCAGAATAGACCGGACCATTCAAACCGTTCCAAACTGTACCGACCCGAACCGTTCCGTTAAGTGGAAACAAGGCATAATTCTACTGGGACTGAAGTGGTTAAAAGGTACAAATTACATTTTATTGAGCATATAACTAAGCAAAAAACTGTGTCTTTACATTTGCCTGGAATTCTACTTTAGGGACCTATTTTTCAGAAAACAATGTTGATCATTTTCAAAAAAAGGTAGCTTATAAGGGCTCATTTCAAGTGGTGTTGACACCCGCCCCGCACAGTTGCTGTTTTCTGCATCTACCATCACTTGGAAGCTGCGCACAGCCTATAGCAGTGGATGCAGATGCAGTGGCTGCAGGGACTCAGCCACATGTCAAAATTTCAAAAAGAACCACGCTATAAAACAGTGATAATCAAAACATATAAATCCAAATATCAAAATGAATCCAAGTGTAAACTGAGTAATACAATGATAATGTACTGTAAATATCAAATAATCTACTGTATAACACCTGTGCACAACAAAGTCCAAGTGTAAATGCAGCAATAAAGTGCATAAAAAGTGCAAGAAAATATGCAAAAATGTTAAGTGAAAATATAAAAAGTATAAAAATATATAAAGTTTGTGAAGATTAGCAGTGATCCTCTTCAGAAATGTTCAAATTAAATTATATAGGTAGTGAGCATCGATCACCATTCAGGTTTTTCAAATTGTGACACCCGCCACCTCAGTAAAGAGGCAGGCTTACCAAATTCAGTGGACCTTCTAATAAGAGAGGTCAGATGGGCATGTGGCCAAACACCCTGGCCAGGGTATTTCCAAAGCTCTCCTACAGGATCCACTCGAGGGTAGCGATATGAATTTTACTGCTCATCTCAACTGCATCCCAATAAGACCATAATTAGACATGAAAGGAGAAGTTCCACATAGTGTAAAACCCTTCTAAACGTTTTATTAAAAGTAAAAAATGGAATTACATCAAGAAGTACCATAACTCACATAGTTAAAAATCACCGGCCGGATAACAGCAAACAAATGTCCCGCACTTCCTGGAACACGCAATGACATCAGCACGTTGCACTGCAGGAAGGCATTTTGTCACACGTGACGTCGTCCAGGGCACACGGTGTCACAATTTGGGAGACCTGAATGGTGATGGATGCTCACTACCTATATAATTTCATTTGAATATTTCTGAAGAGGATCACTTGTAATCTTCACAAACTTTATATATTTGTATACTTTTTATATTTTCACTTTTCAATTTTTGCATATTTTCTTGCACTTTTTATACACTTTATTGCTGCATTTACACTGATGCCTCGTACACACGACTGGTTTTCCCGTCGGATAAAAAAACAATGGTTTTCCCGACAGAATTCCGGCCAAGCTTGTCTTGCGTACACACTGTCAGACCAAATTCCGCCCATCCAAAGCGTGGTGACGTACAACACGTACGACGGCACTATAAAAGGGAAGTTCAATTCCAACGGCGCCACCCTTTGGGCTGCTTTTGCTGATCCTTGTGTTAGTAAAAGTTTGGTGAGAGACGATTCGTGCTTTTCAGTCTTCGTGCTTTTCAGATCGTTTTATGATGTTCAGTTTGTGCTTGTGGGTTTGTATCTGTCTTTCAGGGCGTGTAGTGAGTTCGTATCTGGTTTCCAGTACGTTCTTGTCCGCTCGTTTCAGATTTTCAGGTCATTCTTCATAGGCCTTGCTGTTCTTCAGGGCATTCTGTTAGTTCGTTCTGACCAGCCGACTGTTTTCTAGCCATGTTGCGGGTATCCCCCCAGATGATGCATTTGGATGCGAAACGCGTCGGGAGACCCTACTGTTGCCACTAACTATTTGATGAAGCGCTGTTACATCTTTTTAAATGTAAGTGTTCCTACCTACATTAAATTACCCTTTTATACAGGATTACGCTATGTGCTTTTTTCTTTCCTTCCATTTTCTATTACTTGCCTGAAATCAACACCTGGCCATCATTGGGCATTTCCTGCAAGTTCCATCGCCATTTAAACGCCAGAGATATTTTCTGCACCCTCTGTATTGGATTGATGTTCGAGACCCCTGTTTAAATCACAGTTGGAGATTCGCTGTCCATAGTGGCTTACCCATGCTTGGTTGACCCTTTGAACGCAAGTTTTTTGGGGTCCACACCTTTCGGTAAGCCTTTTCTACTATTGTATGGTGACGGTCACTCTGAAAGCACTTATTTTGTGTTAAGTTCACTTTAGGAGCACCACCATTTTGATTTTGACTTTGATTTTCACCAATTCAACTTCACCAGCATTTCTACACCAAAGGATTTAGTTTCATTGTGACTACTATTATTCAATACTCACATCACTGAGGATTTTTTTGGATTCATTTTCATTTTGTCACTGTGTTCTTTAAGATGTTTGTATAATTTGAATATGCATTGTTGATTACTGCACTTTCAGTGCAGTTCATATTTAGTTTTAGCGCTACACTTTTTTTTGTTTTGTTTGTTTTTCACCATTTCTCAATTGGTTGTGTGAGCGGCTTCACCATAAGGCAGCGCGGAATTTTTTGTATCCATTTCCATGTTGCGGGTACGTACTCGTCGTAGAGTTCGTGCTGTGCATAGGCTTGGTGTTGGGGTTCTTGCTTTAACCCAAGCTCAATCCATAAACAGGGTGAGGAGGAGTTCATGGACGAAGAATTGGTTGCTCCAGCATGACCAATTCTGTCACATGCCTTTGCTGCGGGAGATCCAGGAGAATAATCCTGATGACTTCAGGAATTATCTCCGGATGACGGACCCTGTTTTTCACCGTCTGTTGGCTTTGCTGTCCCCTTATATCACGAAGCAGGACACCTGCATGTGGCGAGCCATCACTGCCGAGCAAAGGCTAGTTGCCACTTTGAGATACCTGGCGACTGGGAGAAGTCTGCAGGACCTTCTCGACAGGCATCTCCTGCCAGAGACCTGTTCTGCCATCATCCAGGTCCTGCAGAAGGACTATATTAAGGTAAGTTTTCTCCTTTAACATCACATTCTATGTATTTAATGTATGCTAATGTATTGTATTTCTTTCATCATTCCCTAATTACCATGATTGTAATATGCTGTGAATGTCCCCTTTGTCCTCATGCATGCTGTAAGCTTTTAATGCTTTTTTTTTGGTCTACATGCATATTTCCCTTCATGCTATACTTGGCCCATACACACCTAGCCTAGTCACTTAACAATGTATTTTGTCAGCTCCATTGTAGTGCTTTACCCTAAACACCCCCAAAAATGTCTACAAATGTTTTTGTTCTCATTAAATTCAGGCAGAGTGGCAGAGGCTTTTTTTTTTGAGGGCCCAAACTCATCTAGAACCCTCCCTCCTCCAAAAATGTCTACAAATGTTTTTGTTCTCATTAAATTCAGGCAGAGTGGCAGAGGCTTTTTTTGTGGGGCCCAAACTCATTTAGCAACCCCCCCTAAAATTTTTACAATGGTCCATCAGAGGGGGTGTGGAATCTGATAAGTGGGCCTTATATTTTGTCTTTAAATACTCCTTTAAATAAATGTTATACTGAAAAAAAATTTTTTTATAATCTGGTTGTAATGTTATGTGCAAAAGTACTAATATTTTTTTTTTCTGGTTTGACTCCAGTTTCCTTCAACGCCACAGGAATGGCAGACCATGGCATCCCAGTTTGCCCACCAGTGGGACTTTCCCAACTGTGGAGGTGCAATAGATGGGAAGCACGTCCACATCGTGCCACCACCCCATTCGGGGGTCATACTATTATAACTATAAGGGGTATCGTGTTGATGGCGGTGGTGTCGGCACAATATGAGTTCCTCTATGTGGACGTGGGGAAGAATGGCCGGATGTCGGATGGTGGAGTCTTCGCCCAGACAGAGTTTTTCCGACGTCTCCAGAGTGGTGGCCTGGCATTGCCACCCGATGAAGACAACATGGAAGGACTCCCATTTGTGTTTGTCGCAGATGAAGCCTTTGGTCTGGGACAACATCTGATGAGGCCATTCACCCAGAGGACCCTCACCCCGGAGAGGAGGGTTTTTAACTACCGGCTGGCCAGAGCCCGAAGAGAAGTTGAAAATGCCTTTGGGATATTGGCCAGTCGATTCCGCCTATTTCTGACAGCAATACACATGGCGGAAAACAAACTTAACCACATCATCTTATCCTGCTGCATACTGCGGCAAAATCCACAAAATTATCTTGGCTCAGTTGGGCCTGAGGCCGGACTTCCTGCTAATCCCCTGACGAGCATGGAATCTGGCCGTCTTGGCTTGCCCCCCCAAAGCACCCGTGAAGTTCGCCAGAAATATGTTGATTATTTTACAGGTAGGGGGGCCATTGCTATGCCAGACAATGTCTAAATCATTTTTTTATAATAAACAAAAAATGATCTGCTAAAATCCTAAATTTGATTTATTGCTTGTGTTTCTTTTAGCTGTCTCCTAGGTTCTCCTAGTGCACTTGTAGTGCCAAGTGGATTTTCCTTTAGTAAATAACCCCCATTGTCACTGTAAACACTAACTTATTAAAAACAATGGTATTAAGCATTGAAATAAGCCACACATTGTTAATTATAAAAAGTTTTACTCTGTGCACATTCACATGTGCGTTATAAATTTTTTTGGTTAAAATACAAAAAAAAAAATTTTTTTTTTTTTTACATTAATTCTTTTTTTTTTTTTTGCATAAACAGGAAATGTTTCAAAACATAACATACACAACTCTGGAACTTACAAAGTTTAACATAGAAAAACTGAAGGCAATATCAGACATTATAGTGTGTCAAAACTGTGTTGATTTTGCCTTCATCAGATGGGTTGATGTCACCCCTGTAAAAGCCAAATTTTGAAGATGCACACAAATTGTGAGGCAAAATGGGGATTTTCCTCCCGATCCCATGTCTAATGTCAACATGTGCTATCTCCCATCATGGGGGATCAATGGACGTGTTTTGGGGGTGCAACCCCTTCCTCTCACCTACTTGAGTTGCGAGGAAGGGGTTGCACCCACAAAACGCGTACATTGATATCCCCTGATGGGAGATAGCACATCTTGACACACTGTGTGCATCTTCAAAATTTGGCTTTAAGAAAGTAGTACATTTTTTTTTAAATAGTGCATAAAAAACCAAAAGGGGGGGGAATTTTGTGTTTCTTTAGATTCGCCCCAAAACATCAATCATGTTCCTAAATTTTTGATCCAGAAGATTGATATTCATCCTCATGACGTCTAGTTCTCGACTACACACCATGATTTCCTGTATTAATATTTGTGCACTAGCACTTGAGAAATTAGGAATTTCTTCTTCACCAACATGTTCATCACCTAAAAATAAAAAAAAGGAATTATAAATATGCAGGCCTACATCACTTACCTGAAGCTGTGGTGACAGACACTGACCTGTTGTGGTGACAATTTCCACAACTTCATCCATCTCTCGTTCCTCCACCTCTCCTTCCTCCACATCTTCATCTTGGGGTTCACTCTGGTCCCCTTCTTTAGGAGGTGTGGGGTTCCTGGTGTCCTCTGAGTGGTGTCCTCCGAGTCTTCGCTTCCCTATGAGAATGAAACAAAAGGTATACTTAGCACACAGATATTTCATGCCAGAAATAGGAATATGAAACATTGTTTGGAAGTGTGGTACAATTGTCTGTTTTGACAGAGTACCAAGCTGAAGACATGCCTTTTCCCCTTACCAAATCTGTAATACTTACCTTTTTTGGCCAAGTTTCACACATGGAGACACCCCAAGTATCCACTGGAGCACCTGTGTGGGACACCCTAAAAAGGTTGTTCTGGTGTCCCACACTAGTGCTCCTGATGTGAAAACAGCTGCTGAGTGTCCTCTCCTTTACACAGAATCAAGCTTGCATTTCATTCTAGTTACAAACACATCTAGACAACAATGTACTAAACTTCTTTTAATACAAATAGGTATGACCAAATGTGGTTAACCCTGTATCTACCAAAAACATCGTATTTAGTGGGCGAACGATGTTTCCTACGACCGAATACTGTGTCCACTAACCTGAAAGTTGCCATTTTTAAACTGTCCAACAGTAAAAAAAAAAACACATGGAGCAACATGCAAGTTATAATAATAATAATAGGAACACAGGACAATTACTTACTTTTTTGAAGCATCTTCTTGATCCTCCTGTACTGGTCGTGCTCCCTCAATTTCTGGTTTGACCAGCGTTTCCTCAATTGCTCCTTGGATCGTCGTACCCCAAAATTCCTGTGCAGACTTCTTACAACTTTATTCATGATCTTGGCCTTTCTCACATTAGGGTTGGTGTACGGCCCATGCTTCCCATCATAGTCTGTCCTCCTCAAGATGTCCACCATCTCCGCCATCTCTGCAAAGGACATATTTGAGGCCTTATATCTCCTCCTGGATCTGGACGCTTCTGGCTCTGGGCTATTCTTCGTCATTAGTGCTATTATCACGCACCTGCTGTGTCTACGCCATGATTCTCCCACTGTGCGCGGAAAGAGAATGGGCGGGGAATATACTAGAAAGAACGTCAGGGGTGGGCGACGCGTGCGGAGGTTCACGCATGCGCAGTGTATATAAAGCTAACACGCATGTGTCGAACCTACGTTCTGTGTGCGGAGGAAGGAGTAAGCGATGAACGTGAGACAGAAAGTAACATTTTAACTTGGGTCATCAGTGGCCTATACTGCTTCGAGATTGTGGCCTATATGGGGATAAGATTAGTAGAGTTTAGACTGACATTAGTATTTTTGGCTTGTGTTTTGTCTTGCAGAAAGAATGAATGCTTTCAAAAATCACGCAATTATGAGCGACTTCATAGACAGGTACAGGGAGCTGCCTGCTTTGTGGGAAACCAAAAACCCCATCCATAAGAAAAAAGGAGTAAGGAGGGCAGCGCTGGAGAAACGGCTGCAATTTGTACAGACCCAGCTCCCCGAAGCAACCCTCGAGTTTGTGGACACTAAAATTGGGAACTTGAGGGGAACATACAAGAAGGAGCGCACTAAGGTCCTGGAGTCACAGAAATCAGGAGCAGCAGCAGCGGATGTTTATGTACCCAGTCTGTGGTACTACAATAAATTGCGCTTTCTGGACGACCAGCTTGAAGTGAGGCCATCACTTTCTACCCTTCCCTCCAGCCTTTCCACCAGCCTAGCTGAGGCTTCCGAGGAGCAACCCGATGAGCCTTCCATCCTGGAAGAAGAGGATGCGCCCAGCTGGAGCCAGGTATAGTATTTTTCAAAAGATTTATTGTTATAAAATTAATGATGTAAAATAGATGTTAATATTTAAAAGAAAATAATGTTTGAACAAAAAGTGTTTTACATATCAATAGACAGTAGTGGCCAAAAATGTTTGGGACCAGAATGAAAACTGCTGGGGTCAGAATGAGAGTCTTTTCTATTTATTAACTTTCAATTTGCAACAGTTATGAGCTGAAAATTGTGTGTGATTGATGAACCAAAAAATACAACTTTTTTATACACAGGATGAGGTCAGCCAAGATGAGGGTGTGGAAAGTGGCAAGCAGGAGGAGGCAGGGGTCAGTGTCAGCCAGGAGGGGGCCGGGCCCAGTGTCAGCCAGGAGGTGGCCGGGCCCAGTGGCATCACACAATCACAGGTGCCTCCCCTCTGCCTTCAAACAAGAAGGGCCAAGAGGGGTAGGAACCTGGATGAGGCAGCACTGGCCCTCATTCGGGAAGCACATGCCACACTCCAAGAACCCCCCACCACTCAAGAGGGCTATGCTGGCCTAGTTGCTGCCAAAATGCAGGAAATGGAGAGGGGCCAACGCCCCCTCTGTGAGACCCTCATTTTCAAGGCCCTAAATAAGGGGTTGATGGGCGAACTAACACTAAATACTGACATTTATGAGTTTGCCCATTTTCCTCTACCTCCACCTCCTCCTTCTCCTCCTCCTGCCACAAGTCCACCTCCAGTGCCACAGGCTCCAAGGAAGCATGCAAGGAAGGCTGAAGAGAAGGCTGCAGAGAAGGCTGCAAGGAAGGCTGCAAGGAAGGCTGCAAGGAAGACAAGAAATTGATGGCCTGGGTTCAGTCTGGTCTGACAGAAGACGCAGGCTGTTGTAGTACCACAAACTGGGGACATACATGTCATCTGCTGCTGTTCCTGATCTCTGGGAGTCCAGGACCAGATTGTGCGCCCTATTGTATGGACTTCTGAAGCTCCTAATTTTCTTAGCCACATGTTGATGTTGATGTCTGCCCTGGGGTCCAAAGGCTTCGCTAATTGCAGCAGTTTCTCCAGCGTTGCCTTCCTCTTTATTTTGTTATGAGCCAGAATAAATGGAATTTATTTATACAGTACAATACTTGCCTATGTGTTTTTCTTAACCCCTTCCTTACCGAGTCATTGTAAAATGATGTCGGCAGGAACCCTCCCTCCCTCCGGGTGGACATCATATAACATCCTGGGCTTCCCGAGCGGCTAGAGGGCGCGCGCCACATCGCTCGGGACCCAGTGCGCGTGCCCGGCGGCCACGATGTCCGCCGGGCACCCACAATCACAGCAGGACCGTGGATCTGTGTGTGTAAACACACAGATCCATGTCCTGTCAGAGGAGAGGAGACCGATGTGTGTTCCCAGTACAGAGGAACACACATCGGTCTCCTCCCCTTGTGAGTCCCCTCCCCCTACTGTTAGGATTACTGCAGAGGGAACATATTTAACCCCTTGATCGCCCCTAGTGTTAACCCCTTCCCTGCCAGTCACATTTACACAGTAATCAGTGCAGTTTTATAGCACTAATCACTGTATAAATGTGAATGGTCCCAAAAACGTGTCAAAAGTGTATGTCTGTCGCAATGTCACGGTCACAATAAAAATCGCAGATCGCTGCCATTACTAGTAAAAAAATAAATAAAAATGCCATAAATCTATCCCCTATTTTGTAGTTGCTATAACTTTTGCGCAAACCAATCAATATACGCTTATTGCAAAAAAAAAAAATTTAACAAAAATATGTAGAAGAATACATATCGGCCTAAACTGAGGAAAAAAATTGCTTTTTAAAAAAAAAAAATTGTGATATTTAATAAATCAAAAAGTCTAAAATATTGTGTTTTTTTCAAAATTGTCGCTCTTCTTTTGTTTATAGCGCAAAAAATAAAAAACGCAGAGGTGATCAAATACCACCAAACGAAAGCTCTATTTGTGGGGAAAAAAATAAAGGTTTAATTTGGGTACAGTGTTGCATGACCGCGCAGTTGTCATTCAAAGTGCGACAGTGCTGAAAACTAAAAATTGGTCTGGGCAGGAAGGGGGTGAAAATGCCCTGTATTTAAGTGGTTAAAAAAGGACAGTTTGTTTGTGAGTAGGCAGGTACATTTAAAAAAAAAAAAAAAAAAAAGGTCAAATTAACAATCTCCTTGAGGTAAAAAAAAATACAAGATAATAATGTTGTTGTGGTAACCTGACACACCAAAATAAAATAAAAAAATATGGAGATCACTAGAAAATATAAAAAAAAAATAATCCCCAAAAATGCAGATCTTGATTCAAATTTTAACAGAAAAAGACAATAAAAAAAAAACCCGATCGCGAAACACCGGCGGCGATCGGGTCCATGGGCCCCGCGGGCGCGGTCACGGAGCTCCCGACCAGGTCGCAAACGCGCCGCCGCCGGCGTGCACATGACCCACGGCTCGCATCTTAAAGGGGACATACCTGTACGCCCATATGCCCAGCCGTGCCATTCTGTCGACATATATCGTCGTGCGCCAGTCGTCAAGTGGATAGGCTGCCTGCACACAGTTTAGGGCAGATGCAGACACAAAAACAAATGTGGCCTGCACACACACGATTGTCAAAAGTAGTAAATGTAGTCATGTTAGGATAATAATGTGCTGGGTGTCCAGTGTACCCCTGTGTTTTTAAGGAGGGGTTGGCTCCTTCCAGGCACACCTACCCTCTGCCTATCTACTATAATACATGTGCTTATACTATGGATGCTCTCAAAAATGTATAGAGTTAAGACTGCGAATAATAATGGGATGCCTTGTCGTGGCCTATGCAGCTTACACATGTATTTGCAAATGTGTGCAAACTAAACCCCTGTTTTTAACATAAACTGATAGACAGGTTGGTTGCAGGCTGACTGACGAGTTGAGTTGGGAAACTTTCTTTGGTTTTTGTTTTACATGCTTTGCCCTTCTATGTGCTCCTTGCTGCTAAGGCTAGTTAAAGGTGGGGGCAGAGACCATTTATTTGTACTGTTACTATAATTATGTGCCCAGTAACCTATAAAAAGTGTAGTGTTGTTTCACTGTTGCAGAGAGCTATCCTTACTTCCTATCTTGGAGAATACACAGAAAGTAATCCTAAAAAGAGCAAAGATGAGTAAAACCAAGACAGAGATTATAATCTTCACCCCTCCAACAAAACCTAGAAAAAGAATACATGTTTTAGTTGGAGTTGGGCTTTAACACATGCAGTCTCATGTGTCATTTTAGTTTCAAATATACTTATGTTTATATATAAACATAACTAGTAAGACAATGTACAGTAGATCCCATTTCACTTCCAGAAATACCTTTCTCATCTCCCACATTCATGGCCCATTCCTTTTCTCTGCAATATTTATCAATATGGTCCAGCACACTCTGAGGGTTGCCACATACTGCATTCTGCAGCACAAACTCCAGGATCCTCTGTTCCCTGGTTTCAGCCATAGATACTGCAAAGCTTCAGTTCAGTACTGGCACCTAGAGAGTTAAAATGACAGCAATGGCTCATTATCACATATACATGTTATGCATTTTGTTGTGGTCCCTAGTGCAGGCAGAGAGCATCTTGAACATGCCTTTATGAAGCAATGCACAAAAAAAGATATTATGTAAATGGAAAACAGGATGGAGGACAGGAGTCAGGGAAGGTTACAGGGGTCAGCAGGACAGGAGTCAGTAGGGAAGGGTACAGAGATCAGCAAGGCAGAGGACAGGAGTCAGTAGGGCCAGGTACAGGGGTTAGCAGGACAGGAGTTAGTAGGGCAGTGTACAGGGGTCAGCAGGACAGGAGTCAGTAGGGAAGGGTACAGAGATCAGCAAGGCGGAGGACAGGAATCAGTAGGGCCGGGTACAGGGGTTAGCGGGACAGGAGTTAGTAGGGCAGTGTACAGGGGTCAGCAGGACAGAGGACAAGAGTCAGTAGGGAAGGGTAAAGGGGTCAGCAGGATGGAGGACAGCAATCAGTAGAGCAGAGTACAGGGGTCAGCAGAACAGGAGTTAGTAGGGCAGTGTACAGGGGTCAGTGGGACGGAGGAAAGGAGTCATTAGGGAAGGGTACAGGGGTCAGCAAGACGGAGGACAGGTATCAGTAGGGAAGGGTACAGGGGTCAACAGGATAAAGGACAGGAGTCAGTAGGGAAGGGCACAGGGGTCAGCAGGACGGAGGACAGGAGTCAGTAGGCAAGGGTACAGGGGTCAACAGGATGAAGGACAGGAGTCAGTAGGGAAGGGTACAGGGGTCAGCAGAATATAGTTACATAGTTAGTCAGGTTGAAAAAAGACAAAGTCCATCCAGTTCAACCATAAAAAATAAAATAAAATAAAAATCGTACAATCCCATATACCCAATTCTATACCCACAATTGATCCAGAGGAAGCGGAAAAACCCCAGCAGAGCATGATCCAATTTGCTACAGCAGGGGAAAAAATTCCTTCCTGATCCCCCGAGCGGCAATCGGATTTACCCTGGATCAACTTTACCTATAATTGTTAGTACTATGTACATTTAGGAAAGTATCCAGGCCTTTCTTAAAGCAATCTACTGAGCTGGCAGAACCACCTCTGGAGGGAGTCTGTTCCACATTTTCACAGCTCTTACTGTGAAGAAACCTTTCCGTATTTGGAGATGAAATCTCTTTTCCTCTAGACGTAAAGAGTGCCCCCTTGTCTTTTGTGTTGACCGTAAAGTGAATAACTCAACACCAAGTTCACCATATGGACCCCTTATATATTTGTACATGTTAATCATATCCCCCCTTAATCTCCTCTTCTCAAGAGTGAATAAATTCAGTTCCTCTAATCTTTCCTCATAGCTGAGCTCCTCCATGCCTCTTATCAGTTTGGTTGCCCTTCTCTGCACTTTCTCCAGTTCCCCCGATATCCTTTTTGAGAACTGGTGCCCAAAACTGAACTGCATATTCCAGATGAGGTCTTACTAATGATTTGAACAGGGGCAAAATGATATCTCTCTCTCTGGAGACCATACCTCTCTTAATACAAGAAAGGACTTTGCTCCCTTTGGAAACCGCAGCTTGACATTGCATGTTATTATTGAGCTTATGATCTACCGAAACCCCCAGATCCTTCTCCACTACGGATCCCCCCAGTTGTACTCCCCCTAGTATGTATGATGCATTCATATTCTTAGCCCCCAAGTGCATAACTTTACATTTATCAACATTAAACCTCATCTGCCACATAGTCGCCCAATTAGACAGAGCATTGAGGTCGGTTTGTAAATTGGCGACATCCTGTAAGGACGTTATTCCACTGCATAGCTTGGTGTCATCTGCAAAGACAGAAATGTTACTTTTGATCCCAGACCCAGTATCATTTATAAAGATATTAAAAAGTAAGGGTCCCAGCACTGAACCTTGGGGTACACCACTGATAACTTTAGACCATTCAGAGTAAGAATCATTAACTACTACTCTCTGAATTCTGTCTTTTAGCCAGTTTTCTATCCATTTACAAACTGATATTTCCAATCCTGTAGACTTTACCTTACACATGAGCCGTGTGTGGGGAACTGTATCGAACGTTTTTGCAAAATCCAAGTATACCACGTCCACCGCCACCCCTCTGTCCAAGGTCTTACTTACCTCTTCATAAAAAGAAATCAGGTTTGTCTGACAACTTCTGTCTTTCATGAATCCATGCTGTTTTTTTCCAGCAAGAACTCATCTATGTGGTCTTTTATTAATCTCTCCAGTATCTTCCCAACTATAGAAGTTAAACCAACAGGTCTATAGTTACTTGTTAAAGACTTTGTTCCCTTTTTAAATATAGGCACCACATTGGCCCTGCGCCAATCCAGTGGTACTATTCCTGTCATTAATGAGTCCCTAAAAATTAGATACAATGGCTTTGAAATTGCAGAGCTCAATTCTTTTAGGATCCGTGGGTGGATGCCATCTGGTCCAGGTGCTTTATCCACCTTTATTCTGTCTAAATATTTCTGGACCATATCACTTTTGAGCCATTGTGGATTTGTGTCACTACCACCCCCATTATGGACATGATCTCCCCCATGCTCCATTGTATACACAGAGCTGAAAAAAGTATTTAATAAATTAGCCTTCTCTTTGTCCCCAGGATGGAGGACAGGAGTCAGTAGGGCAGAATACAGGGGGTCAAAAAAAAAAACATTCTTCCTCTTAACCTAAATCTCCCCACCCGCTCCTAGCACAGACCCCCCCCCCAATTCCTCTTCCTAGCAAAAATATCCCCCCCCCCCCCAAATTAACCTTCCCTGTGCAAATGGCCCAACTTCCACAAACCTCTCCACCTCCTGTCATACCAGCACTCCTCCATACAGCACATGATCCATACATCAGATTGTACACTGTATGATTACCGCTCTCCTCGATTCTGCTGCCAGAAGATGAATAGCTCTTGGAGGACATAGGTGGCGCTAATCATACTGTGTACCATTCAATCTATGGATCCAGTGTCAACTATTAAATAGAGGATCATTGGAATGTCTCTCAGCAGCCAGGTATGCTATCCATGGGGGCAAGGGCGTATCATGAAATTAGTGGGCCTATGTGCAAGATCAAAAAGGGGCCCTAGGAAAGGTTAAAATAATTAATGCGGTGAAAAGTGGGCGTGGTTTAATTGTGCTAAATATTGGGTTAAAGGGGGTGTGGTTACATAGTCTGAGGTTACTTACATAGAGCAGAATGCTGTTATGTTAAATAGGGAATGTACTGTGTGAAGTGTATGGCAGTTGTTAGTATGTGTAAAAAAGGAGTGCAATTTTACTTTTTATAATTTTTTTAATGTATTTTTTAATAGTTTTTTTTCAGTGATTCTGGGCATGGGGGGGGGGGGGGGCACTGGATAGTGTCAGTAGGGCAGTTGGTGTCAGTAGAGCAGATGGTGTCAGTAGAGTAGATGGTGTCAGTAGTTTTTTTTTATAATTGTCTATTTTTTTTTAAATGTTTTTTTAATAATTTCATACAATTTATTTTTTTACTTATTGTTTTTCACTGTGTTTTTTTTATTTTTTATATCAGCCCTGTTAAGGGGCTTTGGTGAGATATCAGGGTCTAAACAGACCCCCTGACATTTCCCCTTTGAGACAGGGAAAGGGGCTGAGTACACAGATTCCACAGTTCCTTTCTCTGCAGTCTCAGCTGCACTAAAGATGTATGAATAGGGGAAAGAGGCTGGGGGCAGAAAAAACACAGGGACAAACCTTCATAACACTATAGTGGGAACCAGTGCCGGGACAAGGTCATCCAGTGCCCAGGGTGAGGATGTCAAACTGGTGGAATAGGGGGTGGGATGCAGTTTGTAACGAAACGTGCAGCATGCCTAAGTAACAAATGCATTTAATAGCAGTAAACATGTCATCCTATCCAATAGTAAAATATTGGGGTAACAGTGATGTGGAAATAAATACATTACTGTGAGGAAAAATGCCTGCGTGTTGGTGTTGTCACTGGAAGGAAAAGATGCGCCTGCATCACTGGAAGCAAAAATGTCCCTGAGTCTGTGGTGTAAGTCTAAAGTGGGGTACACACTATACGAAAATCGGGCAAATGATCATCCGATTTTCCCCGTTGTTTCACAGAAAATCAGAACCGATGAACGAGAATTTGTACGAAAATTCTTTGTCGTTTATGGTTTCTAATCATGCGCAGTCTTTCTTTTCTTATTTTTCTTGTACGAAAATCGTATGAAAACGGCACACATTAAATGAAAATCGTTCATTATGTTCCTATACGAGAAATTTTTTGGAGTTTGTCCCTTTGGGAATTTTCGTTCGAGAATTCGGTATCAGCTGTCGAAAGTTGTGTACACACTATCCGAAAATCGTATGTAGCGGGGTATTCCCCTTTAATACAGAGAGACTACATCTCCCAGTACATCTTGCAGCACCCAGGGTGCATTTCCCCTGGAGCAGAGACTGCTGGGGCAGACTTTATAAAGGGGAGGCGGAGTTTTGTTCTGTCTCTTTGGACACCCCCTCTCCTAGCAAGAGGATCTCTGTGCGGAACTGCTGTGTGCACAAGGCCTGAAGCCTGGGCCTTGTGCTCTTTTCCAAAGAGCCCTCCGCCAGCCTAGCTGAACCTTAGAGACATCTTCTCATCCTTGTTGCACTACACCAGGAGGACTAAAGACTCGGATGTTGGTGGATTCCTGTTCCTAGATGAATCGGCGGAGGAAACGGACTTGGACTTGTCCGGGTGGTGAGAGCTGTTTAAAGACAGATACTTTTATCTTTACTATTCGTTTGGATTACAAAGTTGTTCTTCAAGTGCACCACCGAAAGATTGCTAGCGAATATTGTTTCACTGAACTTCCATTTAGATCAGTCAGGCCTGACTGCATAGGTAGACATTGCTGGGTGTTAGTCTGCCCATGAGGGGAAGTAGCTGCAAAAGGGCAGCGCTAGAGTTGCATAGCAATACTTTATTATTCTGATTACTCTGTTCATCTTAATTACTGTTTATTGCAGGGATCTGCAACTTGTTATACTGTTATTTAATTACTTGCCCATTAGCATCAGTAAAGTATCTGGGTAAAGTACATTTGGTGTCAGTTCTGCTTACTTTAATAGGAGTTTTAAAGTATATTCTGTGTATGTTTGTTATAGGACTGCGTCACCAACAGTTGCGGTCACGCGGTCCTATCCCACTATCACTAGCTGTGCCACGGGAGGTTAGAGCCGATTGCCAGGGGTTGACAGCAGTGCACTACAGGGCCCAAATCAATATCAGCGGCTCTCTTAACTGGGGGTAGCGCTACACGTATAAAAAAATTTGGGACGAAAATGTTCGCTCAATTTTCTTATAGCATGTACGAGCCTTTAACAATGTCATAACAGCCATGTGACGCAGTGTGAAAGAGCCATGATAGAGCATCTGCTGACTGTGCCGCCTGTGTGATTTTCATAATGCTGATGATCATAAGACACAAAGAGATGCTACTTTACACTTGGGTTTGCAACTGAGCTGCGTTCATCTGATAGCAGTTAAAAAAAAACAAAAAAAAACATTTACGATAAAGTGTTAATAAAATAAACATTTTTTAAAGCCCCGGTCCCCCCTGGGCTCATGCGCAATTGCGAACACACACGTTAGTCTCGCACACATATGTAAACAGTGACAACCCTGCAGTTTGTTTTGAGGCGGGCCAGAGGTGGGGTTAGTGGCAACTGGTGTTCAATTATTTTTTTTTGGGGGGGGGGGGTGGGGTGAAAAAAACCTGAAAGATTCTGAAAAAAAACCCCATCAATTGCAGCCTCACTGTGCCATCAAATGCAGCCACTGTGCCCATCAAATGCAGCCAATGTGCCCATCAAATGCAGCCACTGTGCCCATCAAATGCAGCCACTGTGCCCATCAAATGCAGCCACTGTGCCCATTAATTGAAGACATTGTGCCCATCAAATGCAGCCAGTGTGCCCATCAAATGCAGCCTTTGTGACACCCCGCCCGCTCATTGTATGAGTGGCACTTACCCCATCTTGGTAGAGGGTCAGGCAGCGGGTGAGGACGGCGAGCTGTAAGACGGGCAGGGCGTCAGGCAACAGTGAGCTGTGTCCCCCAATGCGTCTCTTCTTTCTTCCTGCTAGGCGTCCAATAGGAGCGCCTGTCCCTTCTTTCAACCAGGTGATGGATATTAGACCCGCGCTTCCTGATTGGTGGAGAGGTGGTTCAGTGTTAGAAAAGCGAATATTCATTTGGGGTGGGGCGAACCCCGAGTGCAATGCTCTGTGCTCCGAGTCCACCCTATTTTGAAGCCCATTAGAGCCTATGGCTCCAATCAGTTGCTTCAAAAAAACATAGGGGGTGGCCGTGGCGGCCATGGATAGATTCATGCTATGCAAATCTATCCATGATACATATAGGGGGTGGCGTGATAGAGGGGGCGGCGCCGCTGCGCCCTTAATGGACGGGCCGCCACTGGGTGGGGTTGAGGATGGTGTTGCAGGTGGCTCTGTCAGGTAGGTTGTATGGGGCCCCATAATTTCTAACAGCCCTGCTGTCACCTGTGTATTGTCTGGCCAGATCTGCCTGTTTCTTCGATGAAGATCATCAGTTGCCTACCCCGATCTCTGGTCTGCATTGACCACTTGTATGTTTCATCATTGATACATTGACTGATCACCTGTGAAGCCAAAATCTGTTCCCAGGAATACAAACCAACCTGCAAGCTACTGTGTTATCAATTCCAAACCCCCTTTGCAGGGATCAGAATGAAGACTGAGCAATCCTTAAAGTGGTTGTAAACCCACTTTTTAAACAAAGACCTACAGGTAAGCCTAGATTAAGGCTTACCTGTAGGTGCATGAAATATCTCCTTAACCTACACGGTTAAGGATATATTTGTATGTAAATGCGGCGACGCTGACGTCACCCCATTCACAAATTCGGCTAGGTCGCAACATTCGACGACGTAGCCGAATTTGACAGCTCACGCGCGCATGCGCGGAGTCACGTCTTCGCCGCTCCGGCCAATCACAGCGCCGAAGCGGCGCTGTGATTGGCTGCAGCGGCGATACCCAGAAGTAACATTCCGGCTATCGCCGCAGCGATGGATGCGGCTAGAGGAGGGACACGGACGACTTCGGGGGCCCCGATCGAAGGTAAGTGGTACATAATGAGCTAGTATGTTAGTCATACTAGCTCATTATAGCTTTGTCTTGCAGGTTAGAAAAGAAAAAAAAAACACAAAAGGGTTTACAACCACTTTAAACTTTGTATCTTCATGTGGCATGACCACAATCCATAACCCAGAAAGAACATATGCTACTTATTACTGTATACTAGAAACCCAACAAACCCTTATTATAACTCGCCTGCATTTAAGGGCCTTTCACACTGGTGCTCTTTAAAATGCGCTATGCGGTTTTAAAGAAAATGCATAGCGCATTTTAAATGTGTTGCATTAAAACTTGACGCACTGCTGCAAATAGCTTGTTTTTAACGACACTGGTGGGTACTGGCTCCTTAACAGCCAGCATCTGTTGTTTTTGTTTTTTTATGAATGTGACCCCCATTTCTATTGGCTTACAATGGAAGGTGCACTTTTAGAAAATGTAACCTGCAAGACTTTTAAAAATACAGAAATGTGAAAAGTCACACAGGATTTAAAGGGGAATAAAGGTGCGTTCTAGATTAACGTGTATTCATATTTGAACCTTGTGTATTTCTTCCAGATCTGTGCAGTATTGCAGTGTAAAACTTTGCCTGCTGGTCCTGGTCTTGTCTGCAACCCTTTTGTGCAGGCAGCAAGTAGTGGGTGGGGCCTGCTCTGATCCTCCCACATCTCTGCTCTCTGCAGAGGCTAAGTACAGCACAGTGGAGGTGTTACTACTTTTACAAGGAAATAACTGGGATTGCAAGGGCATTTGGTGCTTGCAAAGTTGATTTTAATGCTTCGCAATTATTAAGAAATACATTTAAATTAAAGTGGCTATATAGGCAGAAGTTTACCTCTTTTTGCATTAAAGTAAAAAAAAACTTTCAATAGCTGCTCCCCCACCCCCCTTAAACAATTACCTGAGCCCGACCTTGATCCAGCGATGTGCCCATCTGCAGCAACTCCCTTTCCTTCTGTCTCTCCTCTCGCAGGAAACCCAGCAGAACTGTCAGTCTAATCCTGTAAGGAGGGAGCTGAGGATGGGGCCAGGGCAAGAGGTGAGCAGGAGGGGCGGCTGCCCTGGGCACTGTGGTATCATGTGAGGTGAGGGAGGGTGCCACAAAGAGATGGGGGAGGGGATTTGTGTTGAATTTGGGGGGGCAGGAAGTAAGTAATGCTCTAGGAGGGGGCATGCTAAGAGTGGTGATTTAGGGGAATCTGTGTAGGGAGGGAAGATGGGGGGAGATTTTGCTAGGAGGGGGGATTTGGTGCTGGGAAGGGGAGAGTTGAAGTGGGGGGGGGGGAGAAGATGTGTACAAGAAATGGACATTCTAGTGGTAGGAGGGTGAATTTCTTTAAGGGGGCATTTAAACTGGGGGGGGGGATTTGGGGCATGAGAGGGCAAAGATTTGTTCTGCGAGGGGGGATTTCAGCAGGGGGCGGATATGTACTTGAAGGAGGGGGCATTTATGCTTAGGGTAAGCATGCTGATTAGTGCTCAGTGTTTTTATGAGGGGATTTTTGCTGGCACATAATGCTCATGAATCTTGGGGGGGGGGGGGGGAGCACAGTTTGGCATGTTGGCCCCGGGCTCTACATGTCCTTGTTACTTTACTGGGTGAGGCTGAGCCGCATTCTTTGTCCATGGATGCACACAGCCCAATTTGGGAGTGTGCACACTTGAGTGCCCCCATAGCAGCAAGCTTCCTATGGGGGCACTCAGAGAAGAGAAGGAGCGGAGAGTGCCAGCAAGGAACCACAGAAGCGGAGGTTCAGAGTCGCTCTGTGCAAAACTATTGCACAGAACAGGTAAATATAACATGTTTATTATTTCAGGCAAAAATTAAGCTTTACAACTGCTCTAAAGTTGTTGGGCTTGGAGCTTAGCTTTAAAACAACAGTTGTTGAAAGATGACAATATGAGGGAGGTTTACTAAAACTGGTGCACACAGAATCTGGCGCAGCTGTGCATAGTGACCAATCAGCTTCTAACTTCATCTGGTTCAACTTCTGAGTCTGTGTGCACCAGTTTTAGTCAATTCCATTGACAAAGGCATGGGGACACTGCAGGGTAAGCACTGGACACAGCACACCTTGCACTGTTATGTGTATACTGTTATGTGTATACACACTGTTAGGCTCCATGTACACAGAAGCTCAAAAACGGTTGTTTTGAACGCCAGATTTCTGGCAGAAAAAGCTGCTTTAAAAATAGGATTTTTTACTCACCGTAAAATCCTTTTCTCTGAGTCCATGGACCGACACAGCTTCTCTATTGACAAAGTGGGTATTATCCGTTAATTAGGAGTGACTAGGCAGAAAAACTTGTAAAAAGTGTTGCATCACACCTTCTACAGTACCGCCCAGGGGGCGGACCCTCTGGGTATACCCTCTCAGTCTGCACATCGCAGATCAGTTCGTCAAAAAGCAGTACAAACTTAAAAGGAGGGGTGGGTGCTGTGTCGGTCCATGGACTCAGAGAAAAGGATTTTACGGTGAGTAAAAAATCCTATTTACTCTTTCGTCCATGGACCGACACAGCTTCTCTATTGACAAAGTGGGACGTCCCAAAGCAGTGTCAGAGAAAAAACGAGGGGTGGTAACAGCATAAAAACAAACTTCACCCCAAAACACAAAACAGCACTCCTCCAACGGAGGAGTTGCAACTCTAAACAGCCGCCTGCAAAACCTTGCGGCCGAAAGAGGCATCCGAAGATGCACCTACATCAACTTTGTAGAATTTTGTGAAAGTGTGAGCGGACGACCAAGTCGCCGCTTTACATAGTTGGGAAACAGACGCTTGATGTCGGAAAGCCCAAGAGGCACCTATTGCCCTGGTCGAATGCGCCGTGACAGGAAAGGGGGGCGCCTGACCCTTTAAGGCGTAAGCCTGGATTACTATCTGTCGGATCCACCTAGAGATGGTGGCCGATGAGACTGCTTGGCCCTTCTTGGGACCAGCCACCGAAACAAACAGTGAGTCTGACTTCCGGAACAGGGAAGTAGCAGATATGTATACTCTCAAAGCTCGGACAACGTCCAAGGAATGCAACGCCGACTCCTTAGGATTCGACGGCTGAGGACACAAGGATGGAAGTACAATGTCTTCGTTGAGATGAAAAGCCGAAACGACCTTCGGAAGAAAGGAAGGCTGCGGCCGCAGCACCACCTTATCCTTGTGGAAAATCAAATAGGGAGCCTTGCAGGACAAGGCTGCCAGCTCAGAGACTCGTCTAACTGACGTAACAGCCACCAAAAAGACCACCTTCTGAGAAAGTGTCAACAGGGGAATATCTCTAATATTCTCAAACGGTGCCTTCTGAAGCACCGAGAGGACCAGGTTCAAGTCCCACGGAGGTAACGGGGGGCGGACCGGAGGGGCCACATGTCGAACCCCCTGCACAAATGTACTCACGAGAGAGTGAGTCGCCAGGGGTCGCTGAAAAAAGACAGCCAGGGCAGATATCTGTCCCTTAATCGTACTTAGGGCAAGCCTTTGGTCTACCCCATGCTGTAAAAACAGCAGGATTCTGGAAACCAAATAGGTACGCGGATGCCATTTCATTTCCTCACACATGGAGATGTAGGCCCTCCAAGTGCGGTGATAGACCTTCCTAGAGGACGGTTTCCGAGCACTTCTCATAGTAGAAATTACTGAGTCTGACAGGCCCCGGTCTCTCAGTACCTGGTTCTCAACAGCCATGCCGTTAAAGCCAATGACTGTAAAGCAGGATGGAATATGGGACCTTGCGACAGCAGGTCCTTCCGTAGTGGTAGGCGCCAGGGGACGTCTGCTACCAGACGTACTAGATCGGCGTACCAAGGACGCTGAGGCCAATCTGGAGCGATTAGGATCATTGGAATTCCCTCTGCCTCCACTCTGCGGAGCAGAAGAGGAAGAAGCCTTAAGGGAGGGAAGGCATAGATTAGCCGATACTGGCCCCACGATGCTACCAACGCGTCCGTTGCGTCTGCCCATGGGTCTCTTGACCGGGCCACAAACCTCAATACCTTCCGATTGAGTCGGGAAGCCAGAAGATCTACGTCTGGTGTGCCCCATCTTTGGCAGAGGAGTTGGAACACCTCCGGGTGTAAGGACCATTCTCCCTGGTCCAGCATCTGGCGGCTCAGGTAGTCCGCCTGCCAGTTTTCCACACCCGGAATGTACACGGCCGACAGTGCCGGTACGCTCCTCTCTGCCCACTTCAGGATGCGAGCGATCTCCGATGCTGCAGCTGAGCTTCTTGTTCCTCCTTGATGATTGACATATGCCACTGCTGTGGCGTTGTCTGACTGGATCCTGACTGGACGCCCTTGCAGTCTCTGAGACCATTTGAAGAGGCACAGCTTGATCGCCCGGATCTCCAGGACATTGATCGGCAGGAGGGCTTCCTCTGGGGTCCAGCGACCTTGCGCCGACTGGACACCCCAGACTCCCCCCCAACCTGTAAGGCTGGCGTCCGTCGTGATCACTATCCAGTAAACCGGAAGAAATGACTTCCCGGCCATTAGAGCCGGTGCTGTCAGCCACCATACCAGGGATCTCCTGACTAGGTGGCTCACTCGGATTTGATAATCCAGAGATGAAGGGCATCTGTTCCATCTGGACAGAACTTCCCTCTGTAACACTCGAGTGTGGTATTGAGCATATGGGACCGCCTCGAAGGAGGCTACCATGAGGCCCAACACTCGCATGCAAAAACGGAGTGACGACCAATTCCTGGAAGTCAGCTGCCGTACTGCAGCCCGGAGGGTCTGCAACTTCTCCACAGGGAGGAATACCTTTGCCTCTGAGGAATCCAGAATCAACCCCAGGTACACTAGGCGTTGAGTGGGCACCAATACTGACTTTTGCGTGTTTAGTATCCAACCACAGTCTCGAAGAGTCTGACAGGTAATGGACACGCTTACCTCTAATTCTGAGCTTGAAGGGCCCTTCAGCAGAAGGTCGTCCAAGTAACCTGTGATAGCGATACCCCGCTGTCTTAGAAGTGCCAGAATCGGAGCGAGCACCTTGGTGAACGTCCTGGGTGCTGAGGCAAGGCCAAACGGGAGGGCCACAAACTGGTAGTGGTTCTTCCCGATAGCAAATCGCAGAAACCTCTGGTGTCTGGAGTATATGGGGACATGCAGGTATGCGTCCTTGATGTCCAAGGAGGCCAGAAAGTCCCCCGGATGGAGAGCCGTGACTACGGATCGAACCGACTCCATCCGAAATCTTTGTACCTTCACAAAGCAATTGAGGGCTCTGAGATCCAAGATTGGACGAACCCCCTCCTTCTTTGGCACAATGAACAGATTTGAGTAAAAACCCTGACCCCGTTCCTGTTCTGGAACTGGAATAACTACCCCGCGTTCCAGTAGACCCTGGACCGCCCCATACAGGGCCTCCCGACGGGTCGGTAGTAGCTGGAGATTGGAGGTGATGAATCTGTCTGGTGGACAAGAGAGAAATTCTATCTTGTAGCCTGAGGAGATTACTTCGCAAACCCACCTGTCGGAGACTAGAGCAGTCCACTGAGTCGCGAATTTGCGAAGACGTCCCCCCACCCGAGAGCTGGGTGGGGGCGGACCTTCATGTGGACGCAGATTTGTCCACAGGCTTGTTGGGTCTGCGGGACCAAGGACGCTTTTGTCCTTGGGCAGGCGCTTTATCGGCCTGGGGTCTTTTCCCTGTCGCCTTAAGAGGGCGAAAAAAACGCTTACGTGCAGTAAAGGAGGGCCCTTGCCCTTGGCGTGGTCCCCTACCCTTGCTAGTTTGGGGAAGCAAAGTGCTTTTACCTCCTGTAGCATCCTTGATGATGTCATCCAGAGAAGCCCCAAAAAGTCTGTCGCCCTTAAAAGGCAGATCCAATAGGGCTTTCTTGGAAGTCTGGTCCGCAGACCAGCCCTTTAGCCAGATCAGGCGGCGTATTGCTACTGCATAAACCGAAGCTCTTGACAGCAGGGGAATAGTATCCATGTCTGACTCGCAGACAAACTTAAGGCCCTGGACCAACTGGTCGGCCAAAGTTATCTCATTAGGAGGAGCATCTCGCTCCTTTAACCCCTGGAGTAGCAATTTTGCCCATTCAGTAAGTGTCTGAGACACTAGGGCCCCCGCCAATGCCGGGCGTACTGCTGAGCCTACCACTGAGTATAGGTAGCGAGCGAGTGCTTCAGCCTTCTTATCCACAGGGTCCTTGAAAACAGGAGCCCCTTCTACTGGAATAGTGGTGGCTCTATTAAGTCTGGACACCGAAGGGTCCACTATAGGGGGAGAGGTCCATATCTTCAGAAAACTCTCCTCAAAGGGGTACCGTACTGCAAACCTCTTTGGGGCTGTAAAGACCCTCAGTGGGTTCTCCCATTCCTTGTATAAGAGTTTGTCAAAATAAGACACACAAGGGAACACCTTAGCAGTGCGGGCAGGTTTACGAAACCCAAAGGGGACTGGAGTATCTGCTACTTCTTCAGTCCTTTCCAACTTTAGCGTATCCCGCACTGCAGTAATAAGGTCAGATACCAAAGCCGTCTCGCGTACTGACCTGGACTTGGAGTCCTCCTCACTGTCCGATCGGTCACGGTCTGCAGTCTCTGATGCATCAGAATCTGGGCCATGAGCCGTAGCTGGACCTGGTTCTGCATCAGAAATATCCCCAGAAGATTGCAGGGGACGGGGGCGTTTATTACCCCCTGTATTCCCGTGTGCTGCTTCCACCCTGGCAGCAAACGCCTCTAGGATTGCCGACATAGCGTCCATAGACACCTCAGGGACACCAGCTGCTAAATCTGGTGTTTCAGGGGAGAAGACATCTGGCTCAGATGCCATGCTGACCACACGCTGACACTCACAGGGCTCCAGGCAAGATATCAATAGGCCACCCTCCTGCGCTGCAGAGATGCTGGGTTACCCAGAGGACTCACCACCCTGGATAGGTACTGCTATGCTGCGCCTATGATGCTGTCCCCTTGCTGCTGTGTCAGTCTGCTTCTTTTATCAGCACTTCCTGTGTGAATTTTCGCGCCAGTGTAATGCACCCTAGAGGCCGGAGGCTCTCGCAAAATGGTTGCCAAAACCGTCTGTATGGAAGATAATGTGGGCTCTAAGAAAATGGCCGCCGACAGAAGATAGAGGTCAGGCAGCCATAGCCCACAAAAAAGATGGCCGCCGAACGGCAATATCTGCATACAGGGTGGACAAACATGGCCGCCGATCACCTGATAGGGGCCAGTGGGTGTGGCCGAACTACAGGAAGATGGCCGCCAGGCAGTTACAAGAGGCCAAACTTGGCATGGACCACCTCAAAATGGCCGCCGACAGCATGGAGACACAGAAACACAGGTAAGCAAAAATGACATTTCTTTTAAATGTTAGTTACAGCCAGCCCCGCTCCAGTGGGACCCCCTAGGTGACCCCCAGCACCCAGCAACCTTTAGCTAGAAGCCCAGGGAGGAGGGAAAGGCAGGGAGAGAGGGAAGAAAGGGGCCACAACCACTTACTTGATCTCTCCAGGAATGTCCAGCTAAATCACCCAGCCGAGGCAGGGGAGTTTTACTTACCTATCCTGCATGTATTCTGCTGGAAGACATTCCAAACAGATCATCGTCCGCGCACGGAAGGTGACTGTTGGCCAGGCATGCTGTGATTGGACCCAGAAGGGACGATCATATGTATGCCCTGGAGCATGACGCTCACCGGACAGGCTGCTGCGACTCGGCCGTAAGGCCAGCCGAAGCTGAGCGGTCCGATGCAAGCCTTGGAGCGTAAGCTCACCGGCCAGGCTGCTGCGACTCGGCCGTAAGGTCAGCCGAAGCTGAGCGGTCCGATGCAGGCCCTGGAGCGTAGGCTCACCGGCCACCCGTGGAGCGACGGGCATGTCGTGGAAAACCCAGCGCGTAGCTAGGGTCGGCACACGCTCGATGGCCGAAACTGGGGAGACTACAAGGATCGAGGATCCAGCCTGTCACCCAGTCGGCAGTTGATCGAAGATCGCAGGAAACAACAAATGTAGCAAAAAAATAAAAAATATATATATCTTTTTTCCCCGGACCAATGAGCCCGAAGGGAGCCATGTCCTACTCCTTGCTAGACAGAAAAAAACTGATCTGCGATGTGCAGACTGAGAGGGTATACCCAGAGGGTCCGCCCCCTGGGCGGTACTGTAGAAGGTGTGATGCAACACTTTTTACAAGTTTTTCTGCCTAGTCACTCCTAATTAACGGATAATACCCACTTTGTCAATAGAGAAGCTGTGTCGGTCCATGGACGAAAGAGTAATATAGCTTTTAACAGCGTTTTTTACTAGCGTTTATTAGCGTTTTTCAGTGTAGCGTTTTTTAGCTTTTTTTTTTTTTCTGTATTTTAGCTTTTTTTTTTTCTTTTTCCAATGGATCAAAAAATGCTAAAAAACGCTGGCGACCAGCGTTTTTGAGCGTTTCGCGTTTTTTCCCGCTGAAAAACTGCACTTTGAACGCGAATTTCTTGCGTTCAGAAAAAAGCCCATTAACTCCACATTAACGCTAAAAAACGCTATGCGTACATGAACACATAGGCTAACATAGAGTGCAGTTAATGGGCTTTTTAAAAAAACGCCAATAAACTGCAGTTTATCAGCTTCAGTGTACATGGAGCCTTATGTGTACAGGAATAAATGACCCTTTGTTTCAGGTCCAGCTGATGTTGGCTGAACAGCAATCAAAGACACTACAGCTCAGATATAGAGGGCTCAGGCAGTGAGTTTCCGAATATGTTCCTCTCTCAGTCTACACTTCTGGTCTGCCTGACTGACTTTCAAGATTTTCCGCTAATGCATGTTAATATTTTTACAGATTTGTAGTACACAAGTAAAAGTAAATTATTATTTTCAAGCATCCTATGTTTCCTGACATTTGTTTATCCCAAGTGCAGTCTTTACCATAAATCATACTCACAGTGTATACGTATGTACACTTCTCAGGGCTCAGTCAGGAAGTGACTCAAATCACATGCTATTTTTTCTGTTGTTTTTTTAGAACTGGCTAATCCGCAGTAAGGAAAAATTAAGCAATGACATTGCAAAACGCTTGCTATCCCTGGCAGGATGAAAGCCGACATGTACGCCCACTGGATTTGTCCTACCTGGCAGACAAAGAATGAGTTTCACAATTTATCATATTCAACACATAACATTATGCTTAATACAAATCAGTCAATTCAGTCTCCCTCAAAGAATGTGTAATCAGAAATGAGCTGGGAAATAAATTAGTTTTTTTGTCTGCAAAATTTTGCCCTTTCATGCAGGGCTGTTCTGAACCTGGCTTTGAGAATAATTTAAAGCGGAGCTCCGCCGAAAAAAAATTATTAAAAGCCAGCAGCTACAGCAACAGCAGCTGCTGGCTTTTAATATTTGGACACTTACCTGTCCTGGAGTCCAGCGTCGTCCGCAGCAGAGGACGAGCAACCGCTCGTCACTCTGCTGCTCCCTCCGCCATCCTCGCTGAGGGAACCAGGAAGTGAAGCCCTGCGGCTTCATGCCCGGTTCCCTACGGCGCATGCGGGAGTCGCGCTGCGCCGTTCTGATTCGTCCTCCTGTGTTCTGGGAGCCGAGTGTCTCCCAGAACACTACGGGAAGTCTGGGGGAAGTGACGTCACTCCCGCAGATTCCCGGAGAGGACTCCCGGATGTGGGTGAAAATACCTGTCTTAGACAGGTATCTTCACCCCCCTCCCTCCTGAAAGGTGTCAATTGTGACACCAGAGGGGGGGAGGGTTCCAAATAGCAAAAGTTTATATTTAGGGTGGAGCTCCACTTTAACTAGATTACATGTCAGGATGGCCTGCCAAACTGATTATGCAGAATAAAGGCATTAGAACGTTTGTGGCACGTGTAGCGCCCTGCTCCTGTTGACCAGGCGCTCGCATGTAAATTTAGTGTGTTATCTGTTCTGTACATAGTTCAGATTCAATATTATGGCTAAATTAGCCTCTGCTCCAGCATTGGCTGTGTTGCATGCACTTACACACTGTCGCCTGTAGGTGTCGTTGTCACCACAGGCCAGTGATGGAAGGGCTACAGGCTAAGGTGTATTGAGTGTCTTTTCCCAGAAACAGCCCAGTAGGAGTGGTCTCCCCGCTGTGCATTCTGGGAGAGGATACTTAAGGGACAGACGCCATTTTTATTTCTCTCTCACCTCATGGCCCGCCTGGTCTAAGGTATGTGACAACTCCTCTTCTGCCTCGGGGCCCTGCTGGCCCGAGGCTACGTAACTGCAAGTAGGCCCAGAAGCTATCTGGGGCCTACTGGTTTAGAGGTGGTCCTGTGCTGTCTGTCCTGTGGGAAGAAGCCGAGCAATTGAAAGATCCGGGGAGGACTCATCTTGGAGAGGACCGAGCGGAAGGCTGGTATCTCAAGAGGAGGCTGGTGACTCAATTGAAGGATGCATCCTAACCAATCTACCTCACAGTACTGCCGGATGGCTTAAAGGAACTTTGATACTGTGTTGCTGTGTTCGCTACCCTTACTAAATCCTGTGGCAGAGGATTGTTCAACTATTATTCTCATCAAGTCTGTGGCAGAGACTTTTGTCCGTGCATCATTCTGGCTGCTAGGTCAGTGAGAGAGGCCTATCCGGGTGAGCAAGATCCGTTGACTGAAGTGTACTTGTCTCCGGGATCTCAAGTTCCTCAGTGATCTGCACAAGGTATCTTAACTTCCCCCTAACTCTCCATCCCTCTACTGCTCAAGTTGTTTAATAAAAGCATTGGAAAAATAAAGGCCCAATATAGACTCTGAGTGTCTGACCTGGCGAACTGTGGGTAGGGGTGACGGCAATGACCCAAAATTATAACCAGCAGCTCCTACGGGGGTAGTGCTGCACACGTTACTGATAAAACTGAAAACCATAGGCGTAGCATAAGAGGGTGCAGGGATCACAATCGCCAGCCTCCCTGCCATATTATCATATCCTCCACAAAGTCCAGCTTCAATCTGCCCTAGGGTCCCACAACCACGCTCCAGTACTCGGCTTCCACTTTGCCTTCCACAGTCCACACCCCTCCATTCTCATTGGCTGGGGAGGAGCTGTAAACCATTTCCTGAATGGAGAGGAGCACGGTGTGAGAACAGCCCAGGATGGGGAAGTGTCTTTGTGCTGGCAACATGAAATGGTAACCAAGCTCAGTGAGTTAAGAGGAGGAGAGTGCCGTCCTGTAGCCACAATGGGACCAATGTCACTGGTGATGTAAGACACCACTCAGTGTCTCCTAGTCATCAGCTGGGATTCTCTGTACCCCCCCCCCCCCCCACTGCCCAGGGATGTGCGCTTATCCCACTTTCCTGACAACTGGGGAAAAGACACACACCTCTGGGAGGTAACCTTCCCCCAACCCCTGCCAACACTGACAGAGAAACCTTCAGAAATTGCTAAAACAAATCCCTTAACACATCCTGAGGGGTCCCTGAGGGGCTTCAGGCTCCATGTGTCACATGGCTTTTCCCCCCAGAACTAAGTTGCGCCCCGCCAAAGCCCCCTGACCACCCCCTCTGCCCTGGATGCCCAACCCAGCTGCTGAGCTTCTTTCCCATTATAGCACTCTATACTGCTCCTCCTCCGCAGGGCTGAACTTACATTCCTTTATAACACAGCCAGTCAGCCACGATCTGCACAGGGTGTATCTGCCTACTGCAACTACACTGCCGTTCCAACCAGAGAATTTCACAGGTCAGAACGGCAACATAAAAGCAAAATACACCCTTTGAATGCTGACAGACTGTGTGTAAAGGAATGTGAATTCAGCCCTGTGTAGTGTGTGGGCGGGGGAGCTGTATACAGTGCTGGGATGGGAAAGGAGCTCTGCTAATGACCTGCCAGGGGTCCCTGTGATCTGATTCTCCAGCAGTGATCCCTGTCTTCTGATGTAAAGAGGAACTCTGGGAGCTCAAAACTCTCAAAACGCCACTTTGAGTATCTTGGCATGCAGTGGGTGTATCTGCACGCACGGTGGAAGTGGTGGGTGGTAATTGGAGGGGAGGCCCAGGTCAACCTTTGCATCGGTGCCCACAAGCTTCAAGCTACGCCTCTGCTGAAAACTACTGTATAGCTGGCCATATATGGATTGAAATTTGTCCAGTTCAGTAGGAACCAGACAAATTTTGATCGATGTATGACCATTCCTGTTCAAGAGGAGTTGATCTAGTGATCATTTCCTCCCAAATAGGACTGTCAGTATATTTTTGCTCAATCGCCACTTGCGGTCAATAGTATGCAGTGCTGATCAATGTATTCTGGCAGCAGAGAAGTCCCCGCTGCCAGATTATAATAGCACAGCGGTAGATTTCCCCATTCATTTTGAATGTATGGATGAGGGAATTGGCTTGATCTGTGGCCAGCTTTCGTTTAATATGTTTTGTGATTCCCCTGTAATTTCTCCCTGCAGCATCTGAAAGCCAGCAAGAGGGAGAGGAGAGGTAGCAGGTAGCACTGCAGGAAAAAGGGGCACACAGGCTGGCCTGGGCAGCAAGTATTAAATTGTGGACAGGAGAAGGTGTTCGATGTGGAGGGGGCAATTACTGGAACCGATCCCCCGTGAGGTACGACTGTATCCCCTTTTCGGTGGCCCTGATTGTACTCATGTCCCAGTGTGCTGTGCGTTACTTACTTTTCACCTTTAACTTTTGATCCCTGCACTCTGTGTGTTATTTCCTTATCACATCTGAACTCATCACTTACAACTGACCCCTGCAGTCTGTGCATTACTCACTGTTAAGTCAGCCATAGATGGATCGAATCTCAGCCAATTCAGCAGGGACTGGCCAGGATTCAATCCATCTATGGACAGCTGCTTGTACTGAAATTGATCCATAAATCAGTTAGTGGTTGCAGGAAAGTAAATTGAGCTAGAGAAGAGTAGACTAATGCTGCGTACACACGATCGGAATTTCCGACAACAAATGTTCGATGTGACCTTTTGGTCGGATATTCCGACCGTGTGTAGGCTCCATCGGACATTTGCTGTCGGAATTTCCAACAACAAATGTTTGAGCGCAGGTTCTCAATTTTTCCGACAAGAAAAGTTCTTGTCGAAAATTCCGATCGTGTGTAGCCATTTCCGACGCACAAAAGTGCTGCGTATGCTCGGAACCAATTTGACGCATGCTCGGAATCATTGTACTTCATTTTTCTCGGCTCGTCGTAGTGTTGTACGTCTCTGCGTTCTTGACGTTCGGAATTTCCGGAGCAACATTTGTGTGACCGCGTGTATGCAAAACAAGTTTGAGCAAAAATCTGACGGAAAAAAAAAACACGGTTTTGTTGTCGGAAATTCCGATCGTGTGTACGCAGCATCAGGCTTTGTTTAAAGTGGAACTTCACTCTCTCAAGCAACATTGACTAATTGAATAGATAAGAATGTATTCACTTGTTTTAACCTTTTTTTTTTTTTATACATTTCTTCAGTTGATTCCAGGCCTGGGCAAAGGATGTCATACATCCCAGAGTCTTCAGGAGGGAAGGAGGGTTTTTCTCCACTAAGCAAACTATTCTGCCTGCATGCCTGAGCTAAGGGCAAATTGATTCTACATGAATCATCTGCCCTTATACTCCTGACCACTACATCCTATAATCAGCCGTATGTTATATGTTTTATGTTATACTATTGTATGTTACATAGTTTTGACTGCTATACTTTGTTAGAGACCATTGCAATCCTGACAACCGCATATTATATATGCTATGTGAAATTGTGAAAAAAACTCAGTGCACCACCCAAAACAGATTTAACAATTTCTACCTAGAAACAAAAAAAATTAATATGCAAATTGCACTGCTGCTATTTAATAAACCCCAATTTAATGTGCAAAACACTCTTAAGTGCAATGAACAGCACCGTTGTGACAAATTACTTTGTGCCACCACAAGGTGTTTTTTGTGTAGCATAAATATTTGGATTTAACACGTGTGTGTGTGTGTTTTCTTGTGGGACTTATTTGGAAAGGACTTTCTTTTGCACTTACTTCACAGTTGTTTTCCTTTTTCTATTCAATATTTTTATTGGATTTTAGGTAGAAGAAAAAATAAAACAAAACACGCACACAGGGACTATAGCGTGAATACAAAAACACATCAATCACAATTGTATGAGGTAGGACAGGTTTGCCCAGCATTAAAGAAGACATGCCAAAAATGACTTTAGAAGAAAAGGTTGGACTATACAGACAACCATTTCAAGCTGAATTGCACTAGGTGCTTGTGCTGACAAAACTAGATAACTAAACCAGGTAACGAGGTGGAATAAAGACCCCCCACAGACTCAGGTCAAAGGACAGCCAAAGAAGGAGGAAAGAAGTGGTCACAAGGCTCCAAAACTAGAGTTGGCAATGTGTAATTTATCCAAGGGTCTCAGATTTTGTGAAATTTGGGTTGGGTGTCATTGAGGATACGGGATAATTTTTCATTGATCAACATCACATTCATGTGGTTTTTTAGTGCCTGAATGGGGACTAAGGGTTTCTTACAGGCTCTGGCAATTGATTGTTTAGCTGCCAGGAGGAGATTTGTGGTCAGGGTCTGCTGGTGTTTACGAAGGCTGGTGGAGGAGAGCTGTGTGGGCATCTCTAAGAATCACCAGGTGGAATAGGGGTTTGACAGAGCCAAATACTCTGCACCAGAACCTGAGCAACCTTGGGCAGGACCAAAAGTGTAAACCATATACCCAGATTGACCACAACCTCTGAAGCACCTATCACTATAACTAGGATTAGCATGGGAGATTCAGGCAGGAACCCAAGACCACCTGAAAAGAACTTTGTAGGCAGTCTCCAAGATAGACTTGTTGAAGGAACATTTGGCTATTCTGACCCAGGCCTTGCTCCAGTCTTTTGAATACATGGGGGTAGTTAGGTTCTGGTTCCATAAGACAACATAAGAAGTGTGGTGGATGGGCCCCATGCATTGAGATAGGAATAAAATTTTTATATTAGTTTGGGGGCGCCTGGGGAGTAGAGACAAAGGTTCTCAAAAGGGATTGCATATGGGAAAGTGCCCATTTTCCAAAATGACGTTAATGGCATAACTGCAAGTAACAGAAGAATTCCAAGTTGGGTGCTTGGTGATGTTCCTGTAGGGATGACCAGGTGGGAAAGGATTGTGAAGTAAAAAAGTGTCAGACATGGGTGAAGCCGTGGGATTTCCACCATCTAATGAACCCTGCAAGGAGTAAAGGGTAAAGAGTTATGGAACAGGGACATACGTTGACTTGTGTAGCGAACTGAATCCCACACTTTCAGGCTGTAAGCGATCAGTGGATTCAGAGAAGGTGGACAAGCATTGTGGGGGAGCCACAGCAGAGCTGTTATGGGGAGTGAGCCACAGTTAGGCATCTCCTGGAACACCCACAAGGTAACACAAGGGAACATCCACCTTGGCATGGAGGAGAGACAACTGAGATATTTGCACTGTCTTGTAATAGCAGTCGAGGCTGGGGACCCCCAATTCACCTTCTTTCCTATGAACATAAAGAGTTCTTCATTCTACGCTTGGATATTTATAGACACAGATAAAGGAGAATGTAAGATTTTGTAGCAAGCAGAGAAAAAACGCAGGGACTTTGACCCATAGAGTCCAGAAATACTTCAAGACTTTTGGGAGAATGGTCAATTTTGTCGCATTGACCCATCCTATCCATGAGAGAGATGGGAATTTCCAACTTTGTAGGAGAGAGGAGATGGAGCACAAAAGAGGATAATAGTTTTCCGAAAACAAAGAGTCGTAGTCAGGAGTAAGTTTGATCCCCAGTCTAAAGTAGAAGTCGACCAATGGTGTGTAAAGTTGGATTGAATATGCGTAACCATCGTCTAGGGAAGGGAAATGTTCAGAACCTTGGATTTAGTAGGATTACCTTTAGGCCAGAGATATCTGCAAAGTGGGAGAGAATCTGTTGGAGATTTAAGAGTTGGAGATGGTGAGTGGTTCTATAGCCAGAATAAAAAGAATGGAGGAAAGAGGACAGCCCTGGTGTGTGCCACAAGAGATACCAAAAGCTTGAAAGGAGTATCCTGCGTACCGAATCATGCGAGAGGGGTAGGAATATAATAATGATATCCATGCAATAAGGGTTGGCCCAAAGCCCCATTATTGTAGAACCTAGAGAAAATAATCCCACGGAGCAAATCAAATGCTTCATAGATAGCAAGGGAGGGAAGGAAGCCTGGGATTCTATGATGTCAAAGAAGATGGATGAGGTACACTACCTTGCAGACGTTATTCCCCACCTGGTGTCCTGGGACGAAGCCTACTTGATCTTTGTGGATTAGGGCCTGGAGATGTCTGTTTATTCCGATACCTAAAAATTTCCGAAGCAGTTTAATATTGACATTCAAAAGAGAAATGGGTCTAAACTGTTGGGGCTCTAGGGCATCCGCTGAAGGGCTTGTAGTAATGTTGAGGTGTCTTGTTGCAGAGCATCAGAGAGGTGAGTTAGATGGAGGTGAGGGAAATATTTATTATAGCATAAACCAACAAAGCCATCAGGGCCTGGGTTTTTGGAGGGCTCAAGGGACTTGATAGCTGCCGCAACTTCTTGGTCTGAATTGTCAGTGTTAAGGGCAATGGAGGCTGCCACAAAAAGAGACAAAGATAAGGAAGGTTAATGTCACCAAAAAATTGTGTGGCTTTGGGAATCAAGAAGGGAGAGGGTTTAGCATAAAGAGTCACTAGAAAATCAGCAAATTGAGTCACAATTTTAGAGGCCTCAGAGGAAAGGTCATCAGTACGGGTACATAGGCAAATTGGTTTGAAGAGCTTCCTGAGACCATTGTCTAGACCATCTAATGGCCTTCTGGCCATGGTATGTGAAAAGATCAAGTTCTGTGCTTAGGGTGTCTCCGGCTTTCCTGTTTGAGTGGGTCGGTCAGGATTTCCAGGTTGCCCCTACCTGGGACAGAAGAAAAGAGAGCTCACAAATTCTCTGTTCTCTGTAGTTGGACAGATGACACTTGGGGCGTTAGATGGGATTAGTTCAGAAGCCATCAAAATGAGGATCTGTCAGATCTAGAGGTAGGTCCTGCAGAACAATAAAAGAGGTCCGTGATCTGACCAAGGGGTAGTCGATATAGTAATCCTATCGACCGAGGGTAAGTGTTATAGTAGCATAAAGACATAGTTATTTTCTTTTAAATGCATTTTTTAGGTGTAGCACAGGAACATCAGCCAGCCAAATTAGTAAAAGAAATCAGTGTTTTTATTTTGAAAACAAGACAAACAAAAATAGTTATCTTGAGCAAAAAAAATAAGCAGTCCAAAGTTCTGGCAAAATGGAGTTACATAGCAGGCTCAAAGCCAATGTCTTGGTCCCACACTGGGGTTAGGGTTGATTCCGGACAGCCACAGGGGTTTAGCAACCAGCATCTCAGTTTGCCAAAGAGCTCCACACTTGCTCACAGCTTGGGAGCCACTTTCTGCACTCTACCTCACTGACATAGAGATTGTTTTCTTCCTGCTACCTTCCAAGACTCTCAAAGCCAAGGCTTAACCCCTTCAGGACCAGATTCCTCATAGTCAAGGTTTGGAGGTTTTTCCCACTCAAAACTCTTTGTGCCTACTTTTCTAGCGACATCCATGTAAACTTGAAAAATGTGTCTGGATGTTGACAAAAGTCAACATAAAGTGTTCAAAATTGGCCCTTGCTTTCTCATTCCTTCAAAAGTGGATCGATCCAATATTACTGACTTCTCTTGCAGACATGCATTCTCAGGTATGCAATGATCATCACCATAAATATGCTTGCCAGTGCCAACATTTTTTTCACACAGCTGCACATAGCAAACAATGTAGACGTCCCAGGGAGAAACAGGAAGTTTGCAAAAAATGGCAACCACCCCAACCTATAACTAATCTTTGTAGTAAGGTGCACATGGAAGGGCAATGCACATCACAAAAAACAAGACTTACCCAGCCTGCAAAACAAATTGACCCGGTCTAACAATTGCCGTTAAAAACAGAGGGATCTGTTTGAACACATTTGCAGAAGTTACAGTGCCCACGTCAAGGCTCCTTTGTATACTGCGGTCCTAACTCTATAATTTTCAGAGTCTCCAAAGTTGAAGCACATATAGCAGTGAATAGATTAAGGGCAGTTGTGCCTGGAGGGAGTCCACCCACCTACCAGTCCACAGGGACACACGTGAAGCCCAGCAAGAGCATGATGGCAGCTGAAGGCATCCAGTGCGTCCCTGAACTCAGTTCAACCAACTGTACGGAAAACTAGCAACCACCACAACCTATAACCAGGGGAGGGCTGGCAGCGTTAGGCCTGGGGGGCAGGTCCAGTCAAGTGGCCTATTGAACCACTGAATCAGCTCACCATCCATATACACCACATTCCCCGCACACAGAGAGAGAGAGAGAGAGAGGGGGGGGGAGACTGCTCCATATTGCCCCAGAGAAAGAGAGACCAATTGACACTGCCTGCACAGAGAGAGAGAGAGAGAGGCCACTTGGCACTGCCTGCACAGAGAGAGAGAGACCGCTTGACACTGCCTGCACAGAGAGAGAGCGAGAGACCATTTGACGCTGCCTGCACAGAGAGAGAGACCGCTTGACACTGCCTGCACAGAGAGAGAGAGAGAGACTGGTCACTCTCTGTGGGGACAGTACAAAGGGGTCACTCTCTGTGGGGGGCAGTGCAAAGGGGTCACTCTCTGTGGGGACAGTGCAAAGGGGTCACTCTCTGTGGGGACAGTACAAAGGGGTCACTCTCTGTGGGGACAGTACAAATGGGTTACTCTCTGTGGGGACAGTGCAAAGGGGTCACTCTCTGTGGGGACAGTGCAAAGGGGTCACTCTCCGTGGGGACAGTACAAAGAGGTCACTCTCTGTGGGGGCAGTGCGAAGGTGTCACTCTCTGGGGGGACAGTGTAAAGGGGTCACTCTCCGTGGGGACAGTACAAAGGGGTCACTCTATGTGGGGACAGTACAAAGGGGTCACTCTCTGTGGGGGTGAAAGTTTTTCAGCCATCAGAATACAATGATCACTGCTGGCAGCTATAGCAGGCAGCAGTGATCGCCCAAAAAGAAAGAAAGACACGCTGGCTGTACTAAAGTCAGTTGAGAGATTGAATTCTGTACAACCACATTCTGCACATAGATCGAAATTCTGCTGTCTATGGTGGCCTAAGTTCACCAGTCTCTGGGTTTAATAATATCCTCAAACCTTCTGAAAGGGGTGCTCCACTTAGGTGTAGAAATTCACTTTGAACTCCACCTTATTTCCCAAACTCTTTAGGTATTAGATGTGCAAACAATAAGGTGAGAGTACATCTAATACCTACAGAGAGTAATGGAAATAATGTGAAGTTCAAAGTGAACCGTGCCATTACTTGGAGGGATTGGCATTTAGGGGGTTAAAACAGGCAGGGATGAAATGTGATATCACCTCCTCTGCCTGTCACTTTTCAGTGGAGTGGCAGTGTCTGCTGCAAGTGATTACAAGCCTTTGGGCTCACACTGGTGTACTGGCAGTTTTCCACAGCCATAGTCCCTCAGACTTCTTTTAGGTTGCACATTTTTGCTGCATTTTCTGGTAGTGCACCAAAGATGCAACATGCAGGGCGTTTTGTGCACTTTCACAACATACAGTAAAAATGTGAAACCTCTATGGGACCAGGGGCAACATGCAGGAAGACTGCCAGTACACCACCAGCACTGCAGACAAACCGCAGCATGCCAGTGTGAGCCCACATCATAACACCTAGGGCAAGCAAGGTAGTGTCACAGGCTGCTAGGAAAAAAAACTCTTTAGCTGCAGAGAGGGGGGGGGGGGGGAGGAGGAGCTCACTTACTTGTACGGTCCCAGCCTCCAGGAGAATCACTGTATTCAAGCCGACTGCTCAGATTGAACTTTCCCGCCCACACATCCTCACACATCCTCGAGCTCCTGGAGTGTGGGCGGGGAAACAGAGCAGGTCCAGCCTCTGCCAGCCATTCATGTGGAGGAGGGAGGGGCTGAGCGGGGCTGTGCTGTGCTCTGTAACACAGTACTGGATGGAGATGCCGCACTCAGCCAGCTCAAAAACTGCGCATGTCCGGTTCTGAGCTGGCGACACAGCGGCCTTTGTAGAGCATATGAGAGCAGCCCAGGGGGGAAATGCATCTCTTCCCCCCACCCCAGCCTGCCCCTGCCTATAACTAGTGTAGCGATACCCTCAGCTAAGAGGGCCGCAGTATTAGTTTTGGGCCCTGAAGACAGCTCCGCCAACCCCCGGCAATTTACTCGACCCACTCTGGCACAGTTAGTATAGGGTAATATATCTAAGGCTCTAGGGAATATTCAGACACCAATACAAATAGTAAAAGAATAATGAGTTTACTCTCTCTTATTAAGATAAATCAACAGTAAAAAAACAGATAACATGTGTTTCTAGCAGAGCCCTGCAGCAAATGATACCCTACACATTAATGGAACACAGTAATGGCGTGCCACGTGGGGCGACCGTTATCTAAGTGCCCTGTGGCGCAGCTACTAAACTCTAATACCCGGTCAGGCCTGACCCTATAACTCAGTCTCTAGGAGATGAATTCTTCGCATGCAAGTCTTTAAATGGTGGTGCACATTTCAGGAACACATTTGTAATCCAAATAAAGGTAAAAGTACCAACACGGAACACTTCACTAGAGATCCGTTTGACTCAGTTCTACTATGGATCGCCAGTGAGGACTCAAATATGAACTGGTGGGCCACGGCAGTCTGTAGGCCTAACAATAAGGTAAAGTATATGGATTGAGCAGGTGCTCGCTCACCCCTCCGGACGCGATCCCAGTCCGGGGACTTCCACCTGCTGTGTCTCCACACACAGCGTCTGCAGCGGTCGGGTCTCCGGCTCAGCAGCGGTTGAGGATGACCAAGTCAGATGCCACCCAGGCTCGCAATGGGGTGGAAGGCTCTTTGGGTAGCGGCGCAAGGCCCCAGGCTTCAGGCCTTGCAACACAGCGGATCCGCACAGGAAGATCTCTCCACTGAAGTCTTGTGTCCCAAAGAGGCCGAGCTTAGCCTCACCTCCTCCTTATATAGCTCCACCCATGAGTCTCTGTGGTGACAACACTGCACCCTGGGTGCCAAGGGGGGTTCTGGGAAAGATAGTCCAATGAGTCTTAAAGGAGACCCCGCTACACACTCCCCCCACTTAAACGCTTTGGTCCCCAAAGATAATTCTAACATACACTGCGTACAACCCTAGACAACGTTGAGTATGATGTCGGCATAGGGAATTCCCACCAAAACAGAGGGGTTGAATTCCCTTGCCCACAGGTCACATTACTCTGAGTGGCCTGCCTAACTGTGCCAGAGAGTGAGTTGGGGCTGCCCTCCACCAAATGAACAGTGGAGGGATCCGGATTCTCTGCACTCCTCCTGGCAGTGACCACAGAATCTTCTGAGCTATTCCCCATATGTGGGTAGGTCAACCTTCTGGGAGGCCTTATGACTCTTCGAGCCCTTTGCTCTCTTGGGATTTCTGCCTCTGGCGCCACAGGCTCTTTTTCCGTAGCAGGCTCGGGCAACACGGCGGGCTCTGGAACATCTGCTTCAGGAGCCGAAGGATACATAGAGTCTCTAGGGTCCTCTTCTGAGTAAGTGTCACAGGCATCCTCCCAATGGTCTGACAAAGGACTAGATGGGATGAACTCAGTGGCTTCTGCATTCAGTGTTCCATCTATAGTGTCTTCAGTGGTTGGAAGATCTATAGCAGAAGTTCCTGGAGTTGTGGAAGGCCACAGCCAAGCAAGTTCTGTTCCTTCATCTCCACTGAGTTCAGAGGCCTCCACATCTTCAGCTCGAGAGGCCTGGGACCTAGTGTTTGGTCTGGGGATATCTAGGATGGAAGCTGGTTCAGGAGAGTCCCTCGCTGGAGGTATCCTGACTGCTTCGGCAAGTTGGAGCAGATGGTTCCTGTGCCAGGTCTTCAGTGGCCCCACCTTCCCCTCTGGCTTCAACTTGTAAACAGGTAGGCCTGGCAGCTTCTTACAGATGACATGGGGTTCAGGCCTCCATCTGTCCGCAAGTTTGTGTTTACCGGGGACCCCCAGATTGCGCAGTAGTACTGGGTCCCCAGGCTGTAGATCCTGGACCCGGACCTTCAGGTCGAAGTTTCTTTTATTTCGAGCTCCCCTTTGATCTGAGGCCGCTTGGGCCTGTTCATAGGCTACCTTCAGGCTGTGTCTGAGCCTGTCCACATATCCCTTGTGGGATGTGGCTGAGGAATGGTCCAAGGATGTGCCAAAGGCCAGGTCCACGGGCAACCTTGCTTCTCTCCCAAACATGAGTCGATAGGGGGAGTAGCCTGTAGCATCACTTGTGGTACAGTTGTAAGCGTGAACTACAGCTGCTATGTGTCTGCTCCAATGCTGTTTCTTTTCACTATCCAGGGTTCCCAACATGTTGAGTAGGGTTCGGTTAAACCTCTCCGGCTGGGCATCTCCTTGTGGATGGTAAGGTGTGGTTCGAGTTTTCTTGATCCCTAACGAATCCAGGAGTTTCCGGATCAGCCGACTCTCAAAGTCCCTTCCTTGGTCTGAATGGAGTCGCTGCGGTAATCCATAGTGGACGAAATACTTCTCCATAAGCACCTTGGCCACCATGGAAGCCTTCTGGTCTTTGGTTGGAAAAGCTTGAGCATACCGGGTGAAATGATCAGTTATCACCAGAACATTTCCTAGTCCACTCAGGTCAGGTTTGAGGCAGAGAAAATCAATGCATACCAGATCCATTGGGCCTTGACTTTGTAGATAGCCCATTGGGGCAGCTTGATGGGGTAAAGTCTTCCTCTGGATGCAACGTGCACATGAGTGGCAGTACTCTTCTACTTCTGCCCTCATGCAAGGCCAATAGAACCAACTTCTGACAAGTTGAAAGGTCCTTTCCGCCCCTAGGTGGCCATGATTGTCATGTAGGGCAATCAGAACAGTCTCTCGATGTTTTTCGGAAGAAACAATTGCCATTTATCTTCCAGGCCATCAGAGGGGCCCCTTCGGTAGACCACTCCCTGATGCACCTGCAACCTGTCCCACTCTTTCCTCAACAGGCGAGCTTTCTTTGAGGAGTGGCGCAGGAGTCTATTTGGATCCTGATTCTCCAGGGCTTCCAGGACCAATTTCCCCATGGGGTCTTCTAATTGGTCGCATCTCAGCTCCTTCTTGGACAGTTTCGGCAGATTGTCTTCTTCCAGTTGGGTTACTCCACAGTATTGTTTGGGGACTCCTACCATGGTAACTCCTATCTCTTCTGCCCTTGAGCCTCCTCTGGCTTGTAATTCAGCCCCTTGACAAAGGGCCCGCACCCCGTCAGGTGCCACTTGAGTCCAGTCTTCTGTGTCACTGGTGGGGGCAGGAGATCTCCTGGACAGAGCGTCTGCGTCTCGATTTCCAGCCCCTGGCCTGTACTTTAGGCTGAAATTGAAACCAGACAGTGTGGCCAGCCACCTGTGACCAGTGGCGTCCAGCTTTGCGGTGGTGAAAAGGTAGGTAAGGGGGTTGTTGTCGGTCTTCACAGTGAACTCCACCCCATACCACTTAAGGGCCAGGAACTCCAGCTTGTGAGTGGGGTAGTTCTTCTCAGAGGGGGTCAGGCTCCTGCTCACGTAGGCAACGGGTCGCAGTTGTCCTTCGTGTTCTTGGTAAAGTACTCCTCCCAGACCGTCATGACTAGCATCTACATGTAGTTCATAGGGTCTTGTTGGGTCTGCGTAGGCCAAGACTGGGGCAGTGGTTAGGCTCTCCTTCAACGCCTGGAAGGCCTCTTCACACTTCTGGTTCCACTGATCTCTGACTGACTCTCCCGGCTTCCTGGGTCCTGAGTCGTCCTCTTCCCCTTCGGTCTTGAGTAGTTCATTCAATGGTCTGGCAATCCGGGCAAATCTCTCCACAAACCTCCTGTAATAGGAGCAGAACCCCAAGAAGGATCTGAGTTCTGTTACTGTGGTGGGCCGTGGCCAGGAGGTAACTGCCTCCAATTTCTCGGGGTCTGTGGCCACCCCTTCTTCAGACACTATGTGCCCCAGATAATTCACAGAAGACTGGTAGAACCGACACTTCTCAGGCGAAAGCTTGAGTTCCTCCTCACTGAGTCTTCTCAACACTTTTTCCAGCCTCTCTTCGTGTTCTTCCAAGGTTCTCCCAAAGACAATGACGTCGTCCAGGTACACAAGGACTTCAATAAGATTCATGTCTCCTACAGTCTTTTCCATGAGATGTTGGAAGGTAGCAAGAGCTCCAGACAGTCCCTGAGGCATTCGATCAAACTCGAAGAACCCCACTGGGGTTATGAAGGCTGTCTTCTCCTTGTCTTCCGGATGCATAGGGATCTGGTAGTATCCACTCTTGAGATTCATAACGCTGAACCACTTGGCTCCTGATAAACTCTGTAAAGCGTCCTCTATCCTCGGAGTGGTGTACTGGTCGGGGATGGTTCTCCTGTTGAGGGTCCTGTAGTCTATACATAGCCTCAACGACCCATTCTTCTTCCTGACCACCACTATCGGGGAGGCATAGGGGCTTCTAGACTCCCGGATCACACCAGTCCTCTTGAGTTCTGCAAGTTGTTCCCTCAGATCCTCCAGATCTGCTAGTGGGACCCGCCTGACCCTCTCTCTGAAGGGCTTGTCTTCTTGGAGGAGGATTCGATGGGTGGCACTCCTTGCACACCCCACATCGAACTCATCTTTGGAGAAGATCTTCTCCCATCTGGTCAACTGGGACTTGGCTCTCTCTTTCCAAGCCCTGGATAGATTCGGTTTCTCCATGGACAGCTTCTCCCAAACATCTCCTCCTTCACCCGTCCCCTTGACTTCTGACAAGGTAACCGGGGCAGCAGGGCTCACCTGGCCCAGCAGCATTCTGGCTGGGATTTCCATGGGGCCACCTGTAGTGTTCCTAACACTCACCGGAACTCTACAATGGGCCTTCTTCAGGGCCTTCAGCGGAATCACTTCTGGTATCACTTCCAGACCGGAGGACTCTTCCCTTGGGTCGGACTCCAGCTTGACAAAGGGTCCGGGTTGTTCCCAAGTAAGCTTCACAGTGGCCCTGAAACAGGTTACTTCACTGGGTTGCAACACTACCCCTCCTCTTCCAAGTCTCCATACCTTCCCTATCCCCTCTCCAGGGGTCTTCTGCTCTAGGACCAGTCGTTGGTAGGCCGTCTTCAGCATGGGATGGATTTTGGTGGCTGCATGGCCCTTCTCTTTCACTAGAGGGGTCAGGAGTCTCCGGGCCAGGTCCGTGTTTGTCCCTATTATGAGGGAACTTTTGTTAGCTCCAGGCGGCCGAGGGCACACAACTGCCAGTGTGTCAAACACTTCGGCCTTCCCAGCCACAGATGGGTCGAAAGTTATCTTTATGGGCAAATAGCCATCGTAGGGGAAGCTCTGGGTTCTGATTCCCCATATTTCCAGTTCCTCTATCTTCTGGATGGGTAGATGACTCAAGTGCTTATCGTAGAAATCCCGGTATAGTAGGGTCACTTGTGCCCCAGTATCCAAGATAGCTCTGTTGTAGACTCCCCCCACTTGAATGGGCACTACAGGAGATGGGCCTACCAGCTTCTCCGGATATGGCCTAACAGTGGTTACCTTCTTCGGGTCTTTTCCCTTCGGACTCTCTCTTGTCCAACTCCCTTTGGACTTTAGTCTTTCTTGAGCCTGGTATGCATTGATTTCCCTCCTTTCAATGGGTGTACAGACCTGCTGAGGGATATTATTGTTTCTCTTAGGTGTGCATCCCCTTTGGGGAATGCGGTGCCTCTTCTGAGGGGTCTTGCCCCCTTTCTCTGGGGTGTATCTCTGTTGAGGGATGCTGTGTTTCCTCTGAGGGGTTTAGTCTCCTCTCTTCTTTAGCTTCTTATTCAGTTTGGAGCTCACTGAAGATGATGGGCACCCGGTTGACTCCTTCACCGGGGCGCTCTGGAGTTTCCCGTCGGCTTGCGGTTATCTGTTTTCTTTTTTTTTGGGACTGGAACATGTAGCTGCGATGTGGCCAACTCCCCCACAGTTAAAACAGATTATATCCCCCCAGTCTTGTAGGGATGCGGGTGCCGAAACAACTGGGAACAGTTCCTTCCTCGCTACCTCTTTCTCTGGACCCTGTGTGTCTTTCGCCATCAGATAGGTCAGCATCTCTAACACCTGAGACATTTGTGATTTCAAAGTGTCCACTTCTGAGTCCCTTTCTGGAGTCATCAGCGAGTTGACTATCATTGGTGTAGGAGCATGACTTGTCTTTATCATTTGCTGATCCTTCTGCAGTGCCTCTTCATCTCTGATGATTTTTATCAAATCAGAGTAAGTCAGTGACGTTCCTCCTCCCAAGGTTTTCAGGTGCAACCAGACTGGATCCGAGCGCAACGCTCCCTTTAAGACTTGCTTCATTCTTGCCGCATCTGTATCTTGGGGCATCATTCCCTTCTTCAAGACAATCTTACACAGCAACTTTTTCAGTCTTCTGACATACTCTGAAAGCTTTTCATTCGGCTGTTGAAAAGTATGTTCAAATTGGTAGACCATCTCTGTCACCTTTTCTAACTGACCAAACTCTTCCTGTAGCATGGCTAGACAGTCTTGAGCCGTGCAGTCTGTATTCCCAAACCGGAAACTTTTCACTGCTTCTGATGCTGCGCCTTTAAGGCTTTCTATCACTCGTTGCCTCTTCTGCGCTTCAGGCACCTCCCATGCCTCCACTGCTTGTAATGCCTGTTCCACCCAAGTATCGAAGTCTTCCTCCCCTGCAGGGACAGGGAGCTTCCCTGAGAATATCTTTAGTCTCCGATAGCTAGTCTCTACATGCACCGTGCTTGTCTTCTGACACTTTGTTAGCAGATCCCCTATTGCCTTTATCAGTTCTGGTGATATAGCAGTGACCGGTTCAGGCACCACCGGAGGCGTCGCCCTGTCTCCTCTTTCAGGTGGGGTACGGGCCGTAGCCTGCGGTGATCCCGTTGGTGATGGTTCCTTCTTTACAGTTACTGCGTGCGCCAACCTATAGGTTTTGTTGTCTGGCGTCCGGACACACTTGCGCTTGCAAGCCTCTGGCATCCCGCCCCAGTACTCCACTAGTGCATACTGATATGAGATGTCTGGGTCTGACTTTATCTCCGTCACCCACGGTGTGTGATCTGGGGACACTGACTTCATTAACTCCTCTACCGTCTCAGTCGACCATTCCTCCCCTGGGAGGCTGATGACTATCGACTGGTTTGGCTCTGCCCTAGAGGCTTTGCACCACGCTTCTACTGCTTGCGGGTCCATGGGGTCCATGCCGGCACTTCTGGCATTCACCTGCTGTATCAGGATCTCGGACGAGCCCCCACGTGTAGCGATACCCTCAGCTAAGAGGGCCGCAGTATTAGTTTTGGGCCCTGAAGACAGCTCCGCCAACCCCCGGCAATTTACTCGACCCACTCTGGCACAGTTAGTATAGGGTAATATATCTTAGGCTCTAGGGAATATTCAGACACCAATACAAATAGTAACAGAATAATGAGTTTACTCTCTCTTATTAAGATAAATCAACAGTAAAAAAACAGATAACATGTGCTTCTAGCAGAGCCCTGCAGCAAATGATACCCTACACATTAATGGAACACAGTAATGGCGTGCTACGTGGGGCGACCGTTAACTAAGCGCCCTGTGGCGCAGCTACTAAACTCTAAAACCCGGTCAGGCCTGACCCTATAACTCAGTCTCTAGGAGATGAATTCTTCGCATGCAAGTCTTTAAATGGTGGTGCACATTTCAGGAACACATTTGTAATCCAAATAAAGGTAAAAGTACCAACACGGAACACTTCACTAGAGATCCGTTTGACTCAGTTCTACTATGGATCGCCAGTGAGGACTCAAATATGAACTGGTGGGCCACGGCAGTCTGTAGGCCTAACAATAAGGTAAAGTATATGGATTGAGCAGGTGCTCGCTCACCCCTCCAGACGCGATCCCAGTCCAGGGACTTCCACCTGCTGTGTCTCCACACACAGCATCTGCAGTGGTCGGGTCTCCGGCTCAGCAGCGGTTGAGGATGACCAAGTCAGATGCCACCCAGGCTCGCAATGGGGTGGAAGGCTCTTTGGGTAGCGACGCAAGGCCCCAGGCTTCAGGCCTTGCAACACAGCGGATCCGCACAGGAAGATCTCTCCACTGAAGTCTCGTGTCCCAAAGAGGCCGAGCTTAGCCTCGCCTCCTCCTTATATAGCTCCACCCATGAGTCTCTGTGGTGACAACACTGCACCCTGGGTGCCAAGGGGGGTTCTGGGAAAGATAGTCCAATGAGTCTTAAAGGAGACCCCCCTACACTAGCCTTTGCAGTAAGATAAAACAGAAAGTGAATTCACAGGAAAAGTGACCTTTTCCTTTTCAAGTGAAATGAACTGTATGCAAAAATGAATTCAGAATACATCCGGAGTGTGTTTTTGTGGTGTTAACCAGTTCTTAGTGAACACCATAGGAAAGTGCATGGGGTGCGCCGGTAGTGCCAGGGCACACCCTAATCACCTAGTGCACAATAGCATTATCGCTTCTTTGTTTGAGCTAGGAGCTCACCGTGCAGCATGCTCCCAGAACAAGGATCGGGCTTTGGCCAAGAGCCCAGGGTCTCATACTAATGATCAGGACTCCCAGTTCCTGGTCACCTGGTTGCTGTGATAGCCGCTGATTGGCTATCATAATGATCAGTCACAGTGCAGCCCGCCCATGTGTTTTCTTTTTCCTCTGAATGGGGAGAAAGATGTAAACAAACAAAAGTGTGTAAAGGAAAAAAAAAAAAAAAGAAAGAAAAAAAATTGCTAGATTAAGACTTGATCTAGGTCAGTGCCAAGGATAGTGTTAGAATCAAGGGAAGGGTCAAAGATCAAGGTAAGGGTCAGAGGTCAGAGTCAGTATAATTTGACTAGGATTTTTTAAATTAGTATCAGTGTCAGCTGGTGTCAGTGTTTGAAAAAGGGGGAGGGTGGGGGGGAAAAAAGGATAAGTATGGAAGTATTTTCCTGTATTTATATTTGGGTAAGGGGAGGATATATAATCAGCATAGACCAACACTCCCTTTGTGACCCAAAAAACAAAACCCTACACCTTAATTTAGTTAAGTCAATAGGCGGTGTGTTTCTCTGAATCACGGTAAGGCATATCAAAAAAGAGAGGGGAGAGCAGAGTTCCCCCCAGAAAAGGATTCTTCAAAGAGAAACAATGGGTTATAAATAATTAATTTATTATTTATATATTGAATAATCCACCATATAAATTTAAAATTTACAGTATGATACCTTCACCATAAAAATTTAAGAATGATAACGTTATCAGATTCACAAACTAGAAAACACCTGTTCATCCACATAATTAGCATTCATTCAGATATTGCTACACTGTTATTGCATGAAATCACATAAATGATCCTTGGAAATTAGAGTATTTTCTTCAGGGCTGTGAAAGTTCAAAGAAGCCTTTGGTCACATATATTGCCGAAGGAAATAAGAAGAAATTAGGGGTAATGGGATTCCTGCTGCTGTAGTAGATCTTATATGAATGAAGATGTTAACTCAGTCCGGTACGGGTTGACCTAAATGGTTATCCTGTTAGGATCTGAATAGGTGTCAGTTTCTGGTTCCATATAGTTAGGTCAAAGGATATTATCTCCCCTATAAAGGATGGATAGTATTCGCTACACTGACATTGTCATAGATGACCGAACTTTGTAATAAATCAGATAGTGGGACATATATTCGAAAATAAAACTGTAAAAAATAAATTCCTTTGCTTACCCCCACCTGTATATGGAAATACAGGGAGCCGGGAGATATTCAGTTTATTCCGCTGTGCGAAGAAATTTTGTGCGATCTCCCTTTGATTTATTGATGTGGTCGGTCTATGTATGATAGCACAGAGACCTGTCTTTAACAGAGAGTGTTTACTCATGCACCTCAGAGGGATTGTAAGTCCTTGCCGTAATCGGTTAGTGTGGAACTCCTTCAGGTGCAATAAATCTGTTTAGACACTGATGTCTTATTTTCTTTTTAGCCGACAGAGGTCCCAATGGATTTGGGTTATTCCGTTGTGAAGACACAGTCCAGGGAGTCCTTCCCAGCTCCCTCTCCAGATATATACAAGGCAGTGTCTGTTCAGTGTCTCCGAAAGTAGTGTAGCTAGTTTTACTCTATGAAGTTGAATTTAAGTCCATAGAGATAGAGAAGAAGGAAATACCGGAGTTGTGGAGACTTTTTGGGGGGGGTAAATCCCCGGAGGGGATTAAAGTCCGTGATAGGAGATGAAAGAGATGCAGCTATAGTAAAGGCATCTAGCTGGCTGACGCGTTTCCTTCATCCAATGGGACGAGTTCTTCGCACAGTGGAATAAACTGAATATCTCCCGGCTCCCTGTATTTCCATATACAGGTGGGGGTAAGCAAAGGAATTTATTTTTTACAGTTTTATTTTCGAATATATGTCCCACTATCTGATTTATTACAAAGTTCGGTCATCTATGACAATCTCAGTGTAGCGACTACTATCCATCCTTTATAGGGGAGATAATATCCTTTGACCTAACTATATGGAACCAGAAACTGACACCTATTCAGATCCTAACAGGATAACCATTTAGGTCAACCTGTACCGGACTGAGTTAACATCTTCATTCATATAAGATCTACTACAGCCGCAGGAATCCCATTAACCCCTAATTTCTTCTTATTTCCTTTGGCAATATATGTGACCAGAGGCTTCTTTGAACTTTCACAGCCCTGAAGAAAATACTCTAATTTCCAAGGATCATTTATGTTATTTCATGCAATAACAGTGTAGCAATATCTGAATGAATGCTAATTATGTGTGTAGCGGGGTATTCCCCTTTAATACAGAGAGACAGGACTTTCCGGGTGAGAGGTGAGTCGGGAGGGAGTAGAGAAGAGACTTTACTGGAAGTGAAAGCAGAGGAGAGAGACTACGTTACCCAGAACCCCGTTGGGCACCCAGGGTGCAATGTTGTCACCGCAGAGACTCATGGGGGCAGCTTTATAAGGAGGAGGCGAGGCTAGGCTCGGCCTCTTTGGGACACGAGACTTCAGTGAGAGATCCTCCTGTGCGGACCTGCTGCTGTGCAAGGCCTGAAGCCTGGGGCCTTGCGCAGTTACGAAAGAGCCTTCCACCCCATCTCAAGCCTGGGTGGCATCTGACTCGGTTTTCTTCAACTGCTGCTGAGCTGGAGACCCAACCGCTGCAGACGCTGTGTGTGGAGACACAGCAGGTGGAAGTTCCCGGACTGGGATCGCGTCCAGAGGGGTGAGCGAGCACATGCTCAATCCATAAATACTGTATACCATTGTTAGGCCTACAGACTGCCGTGGCCCACCAGTTCCTATTTCAGTTCTTTTCCCCCCACTTAAGATCCATAGCAGAACTGAGTCAAACGGATCTCTAGTGGAGTGTACTGTGTTGGCATTTTTACCCCCCTTGGATTGCAAATGTGTTCCTGAAATGTGCACCACCGTTCAAAGACTTGCATGCGAAGAATTTTACCCCCCAATAGACTGAGTTATATGGTCAGGCCTGACCATCTAGATAGTTTATTTAGTTACTGCGCCATAGGGCGCATAGTGAAGTACTGTTACACGTGGTGCGTGTGCGCCATATCTGACTGGTTATAGTGTGTTTATTGCTGCAGGGCTCTGCAGATATATTCCTGTGATTTGTGATAACTGTTGATTTTATTGCCAGTAGAAGTAAACTCGTTATTCTTCTATCACTGCATTGGTGTCTGAGTTTAACCATAGAGCATAAGATATATATATATATATATTACCCTAGACTAACTGTGCCAGAAGGGGGTCGAGTAAATTGCCGGGAGGTTGGCGGAGCTGTCTTCAGGGCCCAAACTAAATCTGCGGCCCTCTTAACTGAAGGTATCGCTACATGTGGATGAACAGGTGTTTTCTAGTTTGTGATTCTGATAACGTTATCATTCTTAAATTTTTATGGTGAAGGTATCATACTGTAAATTTAAAATTTATATGGTGGATTATTCAATATATAAATAATAAATTAATTCTTTATAACCCATTGTTTCTCTTTGAAGAATCCTTTTCTGGGGGGAACTCTGCTCTCCCCTCTCTTTTTTGAGCTGGTTTCAGTGTGTTTTAGTTAGGAAAAAAAAAAAAGCAAATTGTGCACCATTGTTTCTGGGCCCTACTACAGGTACAAACAACCAATAATGTACACATTGCTGTAATTTATTTTAGGTTGTTATGGTAATAGCAAGAAATATACAGCTAAATTTAAAAACATTTTTTTTATTACTGATTTGGGCCAGTTTTTCTTTGATAATGGATATCTCCTATTTTTTTTAATTATTATTAATATTATTATTATTATTATTATTATTATTATTATAATACAGTTACCACTATTTACCACCAAAAGAGAGCCCATTGTATCCTGAAAAAATAAGGTATAACTCACTGGATACACAAAATAGTTGTGATGTACAGTTTTATTAACACATATCAAAATTGTGAAATTGTGGTCAGGCATTAACGTTTGTTTTACCATCAGTTACTAAGGGTTTGATCAAATGGTAAAAATGAAATGGTAAAAAAAAAGTGTTTGATAAATGTTTATTTAATAAAAAAATGTTTGAATACATTTTAAAATGTTTGTTTATATTTATTTTTAAGTGTGTGTCTATATATATTGTGAGGGGGTTAGCTCGGCAGCGGGTGTGTGTGACCCCCGGGATGGGCTCCCCACACAAAACAGGCCCAGCAAACGGAGGTTGTGGTTTTCAAAATCAAAAAGGTGCGGTTTATTTTCTATTTACAGTGACAAAACACAGCAAAGCAAAAGAAACATAACCAAAATAAATCCTGGTCAAGTTGACCTCTGACTAAACATACAGGTTTCCTAACTAACAACTGGGATCAGCCTAGTGCTGTCCTAGTCCCTAAGTCCCTGGTTTAGTAAAAGTCCAAACAAATAGCCACACAGGCTTTGCCTCACCGCACAGGGGTTCACTCTCCCTAGACAGTCCACACAGGTCTGGTTCCAGGCATGAGCTAACACCTAATGAATCTGGGAGTTCTTATAGAGGCCTAAATGAGCTGACAAGCTTCAGCTGGTCTCATCAACTCCCTGCCTCACCACGCCCAGCACTCTCCCTAGAGGTATGAGTCATTCATGAGCCCACTAGCCTCAGCTGGGCTTCATCAACTCCCTAGTTGTATAAGTCAGCGTAAAGCCTGAATCTGGGCGAAATATATCTACCCCCCTGGATGCAACCAGGTGACTTTACCTTCCTGCTGTCACATACCCCCCCCTCTTGTTTTAACCTCGGGGTTGGAACACCAGCAATCAGGCATTCATGTACTCGAGACAAAGCATCCACATTCCCCATTTGAACGCCAGGGCGATGCTTTACTGTGAAGTTGAATTCCTGGAGGGCCAGGAACCACCTATTCACTCTTCTATTTGTTTCCTTGTTTTGAGCCATCCACTTTAACGGAGCGTGATCCGTAACCATGTCAAAGTGCCTACCTAGCAGGTAGTACCGAAGGGAATCTAGAGCCCACTTCACCGCTAAACACTCCTTTTCAACGGTGGCGTAATTTACCTCATGGGACTTCAATTTCCTGCTGAGGTAAATGACTGGGTGCTCTTCCCCGTTCCAGACCTGGGACAATACTGCTCCTAACCCCACATCTGACGCATCACTTTGTACGACAAAGTCTTTAGAGAAGTCGGGTGAGTACAACACTGGCTGGCTACATAAGGCTTGTTTCAAGAATTGGAATGCTGCCTCAGCCTCGGGGGTCCATTTAATCATGACCGACCCTTTCCCCTTCGTCAGGTTGGTTAGGGGCACAGCCTTAGAAGCAAAGTGGGGAATGAATCGCCGATAATACCCAGCGATTCCCAGAAAGGCTCGTACCTGCTTCTTGCTGTTGGGACGTGGCCAACTCTGGATGGCCTCGACTTTGTTGAGTTGGGGTTTTATTACTCCCCTCCCAATGGTGTACCCAAGATATTTGGCCTCCTCCTGCCCAATGGTACACTTCTTGGGGTTAGCCGTAAACCCCGCTTCCCGAACAGAGTCCAGGACTGCTTGCACTTTTGGCAGATGTGAGGCCCAATCTGTGCTATGGACAATTACGTCATCCAGGTAAGCCGCAGCATACTTCCGATGGGGCCTCAGCATCTGGTCCATTTTCCGCTGGAATGTGGCCGGCGCATTCTGTAACCCGAACGGCATTCTTTTATATTGGAACGCCCCGTCTGGGGTTACAAATGCGGTTTTCTCTTTGGCCGACTTGGCCAGGGGGATTTGCCAATACCCTTTTGTGAGGTCAAGAGTCGTCATGTATCGGGCTGTTCCCAGCCGGTCAATCAACTCATCTATACGTGGCATGGGGTAGGTGTCAAATTTTGTAACTTTGTTCAACTGACGAAAATCGTTACAAAATCGCCAGCTCCCATCCGGTTTAGGCACCAACACGATGGGACTAGACCAATCACTTTGGGACTTCTCTATCACCCCTAAGTTCAGCATTTTCTGTACTTCCTCCCGTATTGCCTCCCGTCGAGCCTCTGGGATCCGATAGGGTTTTAACTTCACCCTTTCACCGGGCGGGGTAATGATGTCATGCTCTACCCCAGATGTTTGTCCCGGCAGCTCAGAGAATACCTCCTTGTTGCGAAGCACAAACTCCTTAACCTCCTGTTGTTGGGGTTGTGACAAGGTGGCTGCTATTCCAACCTCAGGAATCACGCAACCAGTTTGAGCTGGTGACCAAGTGTCTGCGACTAGGGACTCTCTATCCCTCCAGGCTTTCAACAGATTAACGTGATAGATCTGTTCGGGCTTTCGCCTTCCTGGTTGTCTGACCTTGTAATTCACTTCGCTCACTTTTTCCATTATCTCGTAGGGGCCTTGCCATTTGGCAAGGAATTTACTTTCAACCGTAGGGACAAGTACCAATATCCTATCCCCCGGGGAAAAGGTACGGGTCTTGGCTCCACGGTTGTACACTCTCTGCTGTGCCAACTGCGCTTGGGCCAAATGTTCCTTCACGATGGGCATTACCTGTGCAATTCGATCTTGCATCAGGGCGACATGCTCAATCACACTCCTGTGGGGAGAACTCTCACTTTCCCAAGTTTCCTTGGCAATATCCAACAGCCCTCTTGGGTGTCTCCCATACAGTAACTCAAAGGGGGAGAATCCCGTAGAGGATTGGGGCACCTCCCTAATAGCAAACATCAAATAAGGAAGTAAACAGTCCCAATCCTTTCCATCTCTATCCACCACTTTCTTCAACATTTGTTTTAGGGTTTTGTTGAATCTTTCAACCAGCCCATCGGTTTGGGGGTGATACACAGACGTACGCAATTGCGTCACTTTGAACAATTTACACAGCTCTTTCATAACCCGGGACATAAAGGGTGTACCTTGGTCCGTAAGCAGTTCTTTACAAATACCCACCCGGCTAAAAACAAGAGATAGCTCTTTGGCTATGGTTTTGGCCGAGGTATTTCGGAGAGGGATCGCTTCTGGATAACGGGTGGCATAGTCCATTATAACTAATATGTACTGGTGCCCCCTAGCGGACTTGATTATAGGACCTACCAAATCCATGGCGATCCTCTCAAACGGGACCTCAATGATGGGTAGAGGGACCAGCGGGCTACGGAAATGTGGCATCGGGGCCAACCTCTGACACACAGGGCAGGAGGAACAATAATTTTCTACGTCCTTCATCACCCCCGGCCAATAGAATCTCTGTAATACCCTCTCTCGGGTTTTCTCTGTCCCCAGATGACCTCCAAGAATGTGCCCATGGGCCAACTCCAACACCAACTTCCTGTAAGGTTTGGGCACCACAAGCTGCTCAACGGTTTCTTTGGCCCTTTTTGCCACCCGATACAGTAGGTCCTTCTCTACGCTGAAGTATGGGTAAGTGCAGGTATTATCTGGGTTCACTAACTCGCCATCTATTTTCACTACGTTTTCCCGTGCCTTTATTAGGGCGGGGTCTTTCAACTGTTCTGTGGCAAAGTTTTCCCTGTGAACCTCAAGATCAGAAAACTCCACAGACGGTAGGTTTTCGTCTGAGGAGGTGGGCTCCTCTCCAGTTTCTTGAGTCTCCCCTGCCAATACTGATAAGGGAAATTCCGGAGAGTCCTCACCACTCTCAGGGGAGTTCTGGCTATCACATTCCTGGTACATAGGGGCACCAGTGAGGGGCTCAGGATCATCCCACAGTTCCCAGAACTTCGGAAAATCCCTTCCCACAATGGCGTCATGCGGTAACTGAGATACTAAGCCCACTGGATGAGAGAGGGTACCTTTGGGGGTCTCGAAACACACTGTAGTCACTGGATACTCTCGGGTGTCCCCATGCACACAAATAACAGCTACCTTGCTATTCCCAGAGACCTCTGTTTTAACTAACTCAGCCTTTATCAGGGTCACAAGGCTACCTGAATCCAGCAATACCACAACATTTCTACCATTAACACACATTTTGCATAAATGTTTCTCAGTTCCTCGAATGGCAGTGCATGCGACTGTCGCACACAGCGACTGACGTCTGCCCGTCAGAAAGTCACACTGCATGGGTTCCTCCACAACCGGGCAATTGGCTGCAATATGTCCCGCTTGCCGGCAGCGGTAGCAAACGATCCTTCTTGCCGCCTCTTGAGCCGCTGATTTCCCAGGCTGTTCTCGCCAAACTTGGGGTAGAGCTCCCACCCTCTCACTCTCTCCACCCTCACCCCTTGGAATCCTCTTATCCGCCCCTGGGGATGGTCTGGTCTTAGGGTGGAAAGTCCGAGTGTCTCTGGAAGAGGCCGTCAGGTTCTCTGTAGCCAAGTATTTCTCCACACGATCCACAAGACCATCGGCCGTCTCTGGGTCTCCATGGCTTACCCACTTTTGGATGGCAGTAGGAAGAGCTCTCAAAAACCGATCCATTACAACACGTTCCACAATCTTTGGTGCGGACAAAGTCTCTGGCTGTAGCCACTTTCTGCTCAGGTGAATGAGATCATACATTTGAGACCTGGGGGGTTTTCCAAGCTGGAAAGTCCAGTTATGCACACGCTGAGCCCGGACAGCCTGGGTGACACCCAGCCTTGCCAATATTTCAGCTTTTAGCATCACATAGTCTTTTGCTTGGTTAGGCTCTAGGTCATAGTAAGCTTTCTGCGATTCACCAGTTAACAGAGGAGCCACCAGTCCAGCCCACTGCTCCTCAGGCCACTTTTCTCTTTCAGCGGTCCTTTCAAATGTGGTCAAAAATACCTCTGGATCATCCTCTCCAGTCATTTTTGTCAATAAACGACTCACCCCAAAGGACGCGGTATTAGTGGGACGGCTTTCCTCACTGGTCTGCGGACGTTGCTGCATTACTGCTTCCATCTGTTGTTGTAGTCTCTGCTCTTGCTTCTGCAACAGGTCTATGAAGCGGGCCTCAGATTGCTGCTGGGCTCGTTGCTGAGCCTCCAGACTCTGTTGCAAAGTTGCGTTTGTCTGCTGCTGGGCTGCAAGGCTCTGTTGTTGAGCTGCAAGGCTCTTTTGCAAACCTGCATTTGTCTGCTGTTGATTGGCATTTGCTAGAGCCAGCTGCTTCAGTATCTCCTCCATGCTGGCTTAAAAAAAAACTGCCACTGGTTCTCCACCAACTGTGAGGGGGTTAGCTCGGCAGCGGGTGTGTGTGACCCCCGGGATGGGCTCCCCACACAAAACAGGCCCAGCAAACGGAGGTTGTGGTTTTCAAAATCAAAAAGGTGCGGTTTATTTTCTATTTACAGTGACAAAACACAGCAAAGCAAAAGAAACATAACCAAAATAAATCCTGGTCAAGTTGACCTCTGACTAAACATACAGGTTTCCTAACTAACAACTGGGATCAGCCTAGTGCTGTCCTAGTCCCTAAGTCCCTGGTTTAGTAAAAGTCCAAACAAATAGCCACACAGGCTTTGCCTCACCGCACAGGGGTTCACTCTCCCTAGACAGTCCACACAGGTCTGGTTCCAGGCATGAGCTAACACCTAATGAATCTGGGAGTTCTTATAGAGGCCTAAATGAGCTGACAAGCTTCAGCTGGTCTCATCAACTCCCTGCCTCACGACGCCCAGCACTCTCCCTAGAGGTATGAGTCATTCATGAGCCCACTAGCCTCAGCTGGGCTTCATCAACTCCCTAGTTGTATAAGTCAGCGTAAAGCCTGAATCTGGGCGAAATATATCTACCCCCCTGGATGCAACCAGGTGACTTTACCTTCCTGCTGTCACAATATATATATATATATATATATATATATATATATATATATATTCAGTATGTGTGTGTGTGTGTGTGTATATATATATATATATATATATATATATATATATCATTACTGTATATACAGTACTATGCACAAAATGCTGTAAATTAAGCATGCTTTAAGAAATAGAAGTGTTAATAGTTTATTTTTATCAATTAATTTGATCAATTAACAAAATGGAAAGTAAATGAACAGATATCCAAATCAAATCAAAATTTGGTGTGACCACCCTTTGCCATGAAAACTGCATTAATTCTCTAGGTACACTTGCATACAGTATTTGAAGGAACTCGGCAGATAGGTTGTTCCAAGCATCTTGGAGAACTAACCACAGATCCTCTGTGAATGTAGGCTGCCTCAAATACTTCTGTCTCTTTATGTAATCCCAGACAGACTCGATGATGTTGAGATTAGGGCTCTGTGGGGCCAAACCATCACTTCCAGGTAAATGAGGAGAGGGAAGGACTGAGGAAAAAGTGAGAGAGAGAGGGTGCTGACAGGATTCAGAGGAAAGCAGATTTCTTAAAAAGAGAGGGAGATACCAAGGCTCAAAAAGTCCTTTGCTGGGACAGAGTGATACTTAACAGTGAGGAGAGGAGGAGTGTGTGAGGGGAAGGAACTGAGGTGCCAGAGTGAGGAGAGAGACACACGCTGACACCAGGGACTGTGTGCCCCAACAGAGGAGGAGGGATATCCTGAAGCCCGGAAAAAAAGAGCATGTTAGGAGAATAAGGAGAGAGAGAGGGAGAGAGAGAGAGTGTAGTGAGGTGACAGGTGTGAGGAAAACTGCTGAGACTGAGGGGACAGAGAGAGAGACTCTGGCAGCATCAAAAGGGGGAGAAAGCTAAGCTTTTCCAGAGACTACCAGGAGAGTGTTGCCTGGAGACGGAGGAGTGAGGATGCCTGAGGGGAGCCAGGAGCAGAGACAGCCACATGGTCCACTACTATTTAGTCCAGTGACCCTACTCAGCAGCCCAGCACCACTCAGCTCAGCAGAGACGACCCATGCCTTTCAGGGATTGAGATACCCATCCGGGTATCAGGTCGGTATCAGGTCGGCCGCTGCCTCTTCACCTTGCGAGTTTTGCTACCAGTCATCTCGATTGGCCCTCAGAAGGGGATCCAGTGCCTTACAACATCGCAAGAGCATCAAAAGCTTGAACCAGCACCTGGGATTATCGTTGCATCATCGCACAGAGGATTGGCGAGAGGGTGCAAACCCAACATCCTTCTTGACACCATACTGACACTGCATGCAGACACCAATTTCCTTTTTTAGTGTCACAGGATGCTTGTTTGGAAGCTACCATCTTTAGTAGTTTGCCCCTTTTAAATCTCTACCTAACGGAACATTCTAGACGATTACTGCTCCATGCAAGCTTGTTTAAACCTACTCTTAACCATTTAAGGACCGCTGCACGCCGATGTACATCGGCAGAATGGCACGGCTGGGCACAAGGGCATACAGGTATGTCCCCTTTAAGATCCCAGCCGTGGATTGCGAGCGCGGCGACCCGGTCCTCTTCTCCGTCACCGTCCCCGGGGAACAGCGGACCTGATCGCCGCCGGTGTCCCGCGATCGGGTCACAGAGAGGAAGAACGGGGAGAGGTAAGTGTAAACAAACCTCTCCCCGTGCTTCCTAGTGAGCCTGATCGTCTGTTCCCTGTCATATGGAATGACGATCAGTGACGTCACACGCTAAGCCACGCCCCCCCCCACAGTAAGAAACACACATCAGGGCACACTTAACCCCTACAGCAGTCACGATAAAAATCGCTGATCGCCGCCATTACTAGAAAAAAAAATGTTAATAAAAATGCAATAAAACTATCCCCTATTTGGTAGACGCTATAAATTGAGCGCAAACCAATCAATAAACGCTTATTACGATTTTTTTTTTTTTTACCAAAAATATGTAGAAGAATATGTATCGGCCTAAACTGAGGAAAAAATATTTATTATAGCAAAAAGTAAAAAATATTGAATTTTTTTTCAAAATTGTCGCTCTATTTTTGTTTATAGTGCAAAAAAAAAAATTTGCAGAGGTGATCAAATACCAAGTGGTTAAAAATGGGCCTCACCGTTTGCTAGCAGAAGACACTAGTATTCTTCACTTCAGGACCTGCAACATTACAGAACTGTGCTTACTGTACTTGTTTAGCCCTTTTCTTTTTATTTTGTATTTGCCTCTCAAAAGTGTTTGGCGGCCCAGAAGGAGCTGAGAAGTTGACCAGCCTTCTCTCCTCTCTCTCAGCGCCTGTGTTAAGGGCATATATATTACTGCCCTTTCTATACTTAACCACTTGCCGACCGCCGTACGCAGATGTACGTGGACACAATGGCACGGGCAGGCAAATGGGCGTACCTGTACGTCCCTTTAAATTTGCCGCCCAGCGAGTGTGCTCGCGGGTCCCGGGAACTTAATGTTCCCGGGCGGCCCGCGATTGCGGTCGGCAAAGGCAGAACAGGGGGATTCCTTTGTAAACAAAGCATTCCCTTATTCTGCCTAGTGACATGTCACTGGTGGCTGTTCCCCGTGATCGGGAACGATCATCAGTGACGTGTCACTCGTAGCCACGCCCCTAACAGTAAGAATCACTCCCTAGTACTGACTTAACCCCTTCAGTGCCACCTAGTGCCATTTTTACAGTAATAAGTGCATTTTTATAGCACTGATCGCTGTAAAAATTACAATGGTCCCAAAAATGTGTCAAAGGTGACTGTTCTGTCTGCCATAAAGTCGCAGTCACAATAAAAATCGCAGATCGCCGCCATTACTAGTAAAAAAAAAAAATATTAATAAAAATGCCATAAAACTACCCCCTATTTGGTAGATGCTATATCTTTTGCGCAATAAGCGATTTTTGCGATTTTTTTTTTTACCAAAAATATGTACAAGAATACATATCGGCCTAAACTGAGGGAAAAAAATGTTTTATATGTTTTTTGGGGATATTTATTATAGCAAAAAGTAAAAAAATATTGCATTTTTTTCAAAATTGTCGCTCTATTTTTGTTTATAGCGCAAAAAAAAAATGGCAGAGGTGATCAAATACCACCAAAAGAAAGCTCTATTTGTGGGGGGAAAAGGACGTCAATTTTGTTTTGAAAACAACGTCGCACGACCGCGCAATTGTCAGTTAAAGCGATGCAGTGCCGAATATCAAAAAGTGGCCTGGTCTTTTGCCAGCGAAATGGTCCGGGACTGAAGCGGTTAAAGTTTGAAGGTTGTCTTTTCTGATTAGGGATGAGCTTCGTGTTCGAGTCGAACATACGTTCGACTCGAACATTGGCTGTTCGATCGTTCGACGAAGATCGAACGATTTGGGCCGTTCGCGCCAAATTCGAGTGACGCGAACGGCCCACAATGCACTACGCCATCGCAGTGTCATCCAGGCGCTGTGATTGGCCAAGCATGCACTGTGACCCCGCATGCTTGGCCAATCACAGCGCCGGCAGCGAGGAGAGCAATGATTGGCCACAGGCAGGATGCCTGTGGCCAATTATTGCTGAGGGTGTTTAGTACACGCCCCACACTATAAAAGGCCGCCAGCACGGCGGCCTAGTGTAGTGTGTTCCGGAGCAGGGATAGAGTAGCATAGGCAGGGACAGTGACTGTTATTTCTTTCTTGCTTAACCTGGATTCCTTTAGTTTAGGGAAAGAGAAGGATAGGTAGGGAGAGTGTCAGTGTGTTTTGTGCTTCTGCTATAGTGTGCTTAAAAAAAACATTTATTCTAGGGACAGAAAACTCTAGGTAGGGACAGTGTCAGTTTCTTTCACTCTGCAAGTCCTTGTTTCCAGGGACCTGTAAGGACAGTGAGTTAATTGTCCTTGTGCTATATTGTGCTTAAAAAAAACATTTATTCTAGGGACAGAAAACTCTAGGTAGGGACAGTGTCAGTTTCTTTCACTCTGCAAGTCCTTGTTTCCAGGGACCTGTAAGGACAGTGAGTTAATTGTCCTTGTGCTATATTGTGATTAAAAAAAACATTTATTCTAGGGACAGAAAACTCTAGGTAGGGACAGTGTCAGTTTCTTTCACTCTGCAAGTCCTTGTTTCCAGGGACCTGTAAGGACAGTGAGTTAATTTTCCTTGTGCTATATTGTGATTAAAAAAAACATTTATTCTAGGGACAGAAAACTCTAGGTAGGGACAGTGTCAGTTTCTTTCACTCTGCAAGTCCTTGTTTCCAGGGACCTGTAAGGACAGTGAGTTAATTGTCCTTGTGCTATATTGTGCTTAAAAAAAACATTTATTCTAGGGACAGAAAACTCTAGGTAGGGACAGTGTCAGTTTCTTTCACTCTGCAAGTCCTTGTTTCCAGGGACCTGTAAGGACAGTGAGTTAATTGTCCTTGTGCTATATTGTGATTAAAAAAAACATTTATTCTAGGGACAGAAAACTCTAGGTAGGGACAGTGTCAGTTTCTTTCACTCTGCAAGTCCTTGTTTCCAGGGACCTGTAAGGACAGTGAGTTAATTTTCCTTGTGCTATATTGTGATTAAAAAAAACATTTATTCTAGGGACAGAAAACTCTAGGTAGGGACAGTGTCAGTTTCTTTCACTCTGCAAGTCCTTGTTTCCAGGGACCTGTAAGGACAGTGAGTTAATTGTCCTTGTGCTATATTGTGCTTAAAAAAAACATTTATTCTAGGGACAGAAAACTCTAGGTAGGGACAGTGTCAGTTTCTTTCACTCTGCAAGTCCTTGTTTCCAGGGACCTGTAAGGACAGTGAGTTAATTGTCCTTGTGCTATATTGTGATTAAAAAAAACATTTATTCTAGGGACAGAAAACTCTAGGTAGGGACAGTGTCAGTTTCTTTCACTCTGCAAGTCCTTGTTTCCAGGGACCTGTAAGGACAGTGAGTTAATTTTCCTTGTGCTATATTGTGATTAAAAAAACATTTATTCTAGGGACAGAAAACTCTAGGTAGGGACAGTGTCAGTTTCTTTCACTCTGCAAGGCCTTGTTTCCAGGGACCTGTAAGGACAGTGAGTTAATTGTCCTTGTGCTATATTGTGCTTAAAAAAAACATTTATTCTAGGGACAGAAAACTCTAGGTAGGGACAGTGTCAGTTTCTTTCACTCTGCAAGTCCTTGTTTCCAGGGACCTGTAAGGACAGTGAGTTAATTGTCCTTGTGCTATATTGTGCTTAAAAAAAACATTTATTCTAGGGACAGAAAACTCTAGGTAGGGACAGTGTCAGTTTCTTTCACTCTGCAAGTCCTTGTTTCCAGGGACCTGTAAGGACAGTGAGTTAATTGTCCTTGTGCTATATTGTGATTAAAAAAAACATTTATTCTAGGGACAGAAAACTCTAGGTAGGGACAGTGTCAGTTTCTTTCACTCTGCAAGTCCTTGTTTCCAGGGACCTGTAAGGACAGTGAGTTAATTTTCCTTGTGCTATATTGTGATTAAAAAAAACATTTATTCTAGGGACAGAAAACTCTAGGTAGGGACAGTGTCAGTTTCTTTCACTCTGCAAGTCCTTGTTTCCAGGGACCTGTAAGGACAGTGAGTTAATTGTCCTTGTGCTATATTGTGCTTAAAAAAAACATTTATTCTAGGGACAGAAAACTCTAGGTAGGGACAGTGTCAGTTTCTTTCACTCTGCAAGTCCTTGTTTCCAGGGACCTGTAAGGACAGTGAGTTAATTGTCCTTGTGCTATATTGTGATTAAAAAAAACATTTATTCTAGGGACAGAAAACTCTAGGTAGGGACAGTGTCAGTTTCTTTCACTCTGCAAGTCCTTGTTTCCAGGGACCTGTAAGGACAGTGAGTTAATTTTCCTTGTGCTATATTGTGATTAAAAAAACATTTATTCTAGGGACAGAAAACTCTAGGTAGGGACAGTGTCAGTTTCTTTCACTCTGCAAGGCCTTGTTTCCAGGGACCTGTAAGGACAGTGAGTTAATTGTCCTTGTGCTATATTGTGCTTAAAAAAAACATTTATTCTAGGGACAGAAAACTCTAGGTAGGGACAGTGTCAGTTTCTTTCACTCTGCAAGTCCTTGTTTCCAGGGACCTGTAAGGACAGTGAGTTAATTTTCCTTGTGCTATATTGTGATTAAAAAAAACATTTATTCTAGGGACAGAAAACTCTAGGTAGGGACAGTGTCAGTTTCTTTCACTCTGCAAGTCCTTGTTTCCAGGGACCTGTAAGGACAGTGAGTTAATTTTCCTTGTGCTATATTGTGATTAAAAAAAACATTTTTTCTAGGGACAGAAAACTGTAGGTAGGGAGAGTGTTTTTTTTCTTTCACTCTGCAAGTCCTTGTTTCCAGGGACCTGTAAGGACAGTGAGTTAATTGTCCTTGTGCTATATTGTGCTTAAAAAAAACATTTATTCTAGGGACAGAAAACTCTAGGTAGGGACAGTGTCAGTTTCTTTCACTCTGCAAGTCCTTGTTTCCAGGGACCTGTAAGGACAGTGAGTTAATTTTCCTTGTGCTATATTGTGATTAAAAAAAACATTTATTCTAGGGACAGAAAACTCTAGGTAGGGACAGTGTCAGTTTCTTTCACTCTGCAAGTCCTTGTTTCCAGGGACCTGTAAGGACAGTGAGTTAATTTTCCTTGTGCTATATTGTGATTAAAAAAAACATTTTTTCTAGGGACAGAAAACTGTAGGTAGGGAGAGTGTTTTTTTTCTTTCACTCTGCAAGTCCTTGTTTCCAGGGACCTGTAAGGACAGTGAGTTAATTTTCCTTGTGCTATATTGTGATTAAAAAAAACATTTTTTCTAGGGACAGAAAACTGTAGGTAGGGAGAGTGTTTTTTTTCTTTCACTCTGCAAGTCCTTGTTTCCAGGGACCTGTAAGGACAGTGAGTTAATTGTCCTTGTGCTATATTGTGCTTAAAAAAAACATTTATTCTAGGGACAGAAAACTCTAGGTAGGGACAGTGTCAGTTTCTTTCACTCTGCAAGTCCTTGTTTCCAGGGACCTGGAGAGACATTGAGTGAATTGTCCTTGTGCTATATTGTGATTAAAAAAAACATTTATTCTAGGGACAGAAAACTCTAGGTAGGGACAGTGTCAGTTTCTTTCACTCTGCAAGTCCTTGTTTCCAGGGACCTGTAAGGACAGTGAGTTAATTTTCCTTGTGCTATATTGTGATTAAAAAAAACATTTTTTCTAGGGACAGAAAACTGTAGGTAGGGAGAGTGTTTTTTTTCTTTCACTCTGCAAGTCCTTGTTTCCAGGGACCTGTAAGGACAGTGAGTTAATTTTCCTTGTGCTATATTGTGATTAAAAAAAACATTTTTTCTAGGGACAGAAAACTGTAGGTAGGGAGAGTGTTTTTTTTCTTTCACTCTGCAAGTCCTTGTTTCCAGGGACCTGTAAGGACAGTGAGTTAATTGTCCTTGTGCTATATTGTGCTTAAAAAAAACATTTATTCTAGGGACAGAAAACTCTAGGTAGGGACAGTGTCAGTTTCTTTCACTCTGCAAGTCCTTGTTTCCAGGGACCTGGAGAGACATTGAGTGAATTGTCCTTGTGCTATATTGTGATTAAAAAAAACATTTATTCTAGGGACAGAAAACTCTAGGTAGGGACAGTGTCAGTTTCTTTCACTGTGAAAGTCCTTGTTTCAAGGGACAGAGAAGGACACCTGAAGGTAGCCCTTATTGCTTTTTTCCCATCTCCCTGCAGGCCATCTATTAGAATGTCTGGAAGGCAAACAAGGAGAGGCAGACAGTCAGGAGGCAATAAAAGAGGGCAAGCAGGCTCTGTGTCTGGGGGCAACAGTGCTGGTCGTGGACGCGGTGCATTGTCATCAGCACATGGCCATGGGACACGCTTGTCCTTCTTTTCGGCAGCTGGACATGTTGAGCCACATCATGCCGAAGACTTGGTAGAGTGGATGACCAAGCCCTCCTCCTCCTCCTCATCCTCTCTCACCCAGGCTCAGGGTACTGGAAAAGCAGCTGCCAAAGCGTCGTCTTCCCTGGTATCAATGTCAGACAAATCATCAGTCACTCCTTCCCTAGACCCACCATGTCCTCCTCCTGAGGAGTCCCCCGAACTGTTTCAGCACAGTGTTGGGTACATGCTCCAGGAGGATGCCCAGCGTTTCGAAGGGTCTGATGATGAAACCCAGCTAGAGGAAGGCAGTAGCGTGAGAGCAGACAGAGGGGATGCTCAAGAAGGACACCAATCTGGCAGTCATGTTCCAGCAGCTGCAGCATACTGCCAGATTGGCTCCAGTGATGAGGAGGGAGGGGATGATGAGGTCAATGACTCCACGTGGGTGCCTAATAGGAGAGAGGAGGAGGAGGAGGATGAGGAGGAGGCACATCTCCAACGAGGCAGGATGCCCTTTGGTGGCCAGCGTAAGGGCAGTACACCGACGGAATCACACCGCAGAGCTCCGCCTGTGCAGGGCGCTGCCTCTGCCCGTCATTCAAAAAGTTCTTTGGTGTGGGCCTTTTTTGAGGCTAGTGCATCAGATCGCACAGCTGCTGTTTGCAACATATGTCTCAAGCGTATATCGCGTGGCCAAAACATCAGCCGCTTGGGTACCACATGCCTGACCAGACATATGTTGACCTGCCATGCAGCTCGTTGGCAAGCCTACCTCAAAGACCCACACCAAAGAACAAAGCGGACCTCTCCTTGCACCGCATCAGCTGGGATCTCCAACCCCACTATAACTTCAGTCCTCTCTGAAACATGCACTGAGAGGAATGAAGGTGTAGAATTAGGTGTGTCACAGCCAAGTACTTGCGCCCACTCTGCTAGCAGTACACCGACGTCCGATTCTAGCAGGCAAATTTCCCTGCCCCAGCTGCTGGACCGTCGAAAGAAGTTCACTCCCAGCCATCCACATGCCCAGCGGTTGAATGCTAGCTTGGCTAAATTGCTAGCGCTTCAACTGCTGCCTTTTCAGTTGGTAGACTCGGCCCCCTTCCGTGAGTTTGTGCAATGTGCGGTTCCTCAGTGGCAGGTTCCCAAACGCCACTTTTTCTCACGGAAGGCTATTCCGGCTCTCTACCGGCATGTGGAAGGCAATGTCTTGGCCTCGCTGGACAGGGCGGTCAGCGGTAAGGTGCATATTACCGCTGACTCATGGTCCAGCAGGCATGGACAGGGACGTTACCTTTCTTTCACGGCCCATTGGGTCACTCTTTTGGCAGCTGGGAAGGATTCAGGACAAGGTGCAGTAGTGTTGGAGGTTGTCCCACCGCCACGCCTCCAAAATGCTACTACTGGTTGTGACACACCTCTCTCCTCCACCCCCTCCTCTTCTTCTTCCTCCATGGCCTCTTCCTGTGGTTTGTCCTATGAACCAGCGGTGCTCCGTAGCCGTTCACGGGGCTACGCAAGTACGCAGGCAAAAAGATGCCATGCCGTGCTTGCGCTGGTGTGTTTGGGGGACAGAAGCCACACTGGGGCAGAGGTCCTGTCTGCTCTGCAGGGCCAGGCCGAGAGGTGGTTGACGCCACGCCAGCTTAAGCCAGGAATGGTGGTTTGCGACAATGGCACCAACCTCCTCTCCGCCCTCCGACAGGGACAACTGACCCATGTGCCCTGTGTGGCTCACGTCCTTAACCTGGTGGTGCAGCGGTTCTTGGGCAGGTACCCGGGCTTACAGGATGTCCTGAGGCAGGCCAGGAAAGTCTGTGTGCATTTCCGCAGATCTTATAATGCCAGTGCTCGCCTGGCTGAGCTGCAAAAGGAGTTGAACCTGCCCAAGAACCGCCTTATATGTGACATGCCCACCAGGTGGAACTCAACGTTGGCCATGCTGCAGCGGCTGCACACGCAGCAGAGGGCCATCAATGAGTACCTGTGCGACTACGGCACCAGGACAGGGTCAGGGGAGCTTGGTTTTTTTTCTCCACGCCAGTGGGGCATGATCAGGGATGCATGCACTGTCCTGGCACCATTTGAGGAGGCCACGAGGATGGTGAGCAGTGACAGTGCATGCATCAGTGACACTGTACCTCTTGTCCACCTGTTGGAGCACACGCTGCGTGGAATAATGGACAGGGCACTTGAGGCAGAACAGAGGCAGGAAGAGGAGGACTTCCTTGCCTCTCAAGGCCCCCTTTACCCAGACAGTGTTCCTTCTGTCCCACCCATCGCACAGGAAGAGGAGGAGGAGGAGGAGGAGGAGGAGGAGGAGGAGGAGGATTGTGTCAGCATGGAGGTGGAGGCTGGCACTCAGCATCATCAGCAGCAGTCTTTTAGGGATGATTTACAGTCCCAAGAAACCAGTGGACTTGTACGTGGCTGGGAGGAGGTGGCTGCGGATCATGTCGTCCTTAGTGACCCAGAGGACTCCGGAGCGAATGCCTCAGCAAACCTACGCTGCATGGCCTCCCTGATCCTGCAAAGTCTGCGGAAGGATCCTCGTATTCTTCGGATCAAGGAGAGGGACCATTACTGGCTGGCCACTCTCCTTGATCCACGGTACAAGGGTAAGGTTGCGGACCTTATGTTACCGTCGCAGAGGGAGCAGAGGATGAGACAACTCCGGGAGGCCTTGCAGAAAGGTCTGTGCAACGCGTTCCCAGAGACTGGGAGGTTGCAAACTCCTGGTCCTGGACAACGAGTTGCTGAGGCTTCGGCCAGTCAAAGAAGGAGCGGTGGGGAAGGTGGCCGTCTGACCGATGCGTTCAGACAATTCTTTAGTCCGCAGCCCCAAAGTATGATCGGTTCCAGCAACCATCGCCAGCGTCTGATAAACATGGTGCAGGAATATCTAGGGGCAAGGTCAGACTTGGACACCTTCCCCACCGAAAATCCTCTGGCTTACTGGGTCTTGAGGATGGATCACTGGCCAGAGCTTGCACAGTATGCAATTGAGCTACTGGCCTGTCCTGCATCCAGCGTTCTTTCGGAACGCACATTCAGTGCTGCTGGAGGATTTGTCACGGATCACAGGGTGCGCCTGTCCACCGACTCGGTTGATCGACTGACTTTCATCAAGATGAACCAGTCTTGGATCACCACCAGCTACCACACACCTGATGCTGATATAACAGACTAATTGATTTTAAAATGTCACATCCCTTCAAGACTGATGCTGATGCTGAGTGCCTGTGCTGTTATGTTGACTGGCTATCCTCCTCCTCCGAGTCCTCAATGATACGATTGATGATGATAGCTTGGAAGATCATTTTTGTTTATGGGTGCCGCCACCAGTGCCTAACGCCCAATTTTTCAGCCCCTGTTTAACAGTGGCGTGTAATTACAATTTTTGAAGCAATACTTTGCAACAGGGCTCATTGCTGTGCTCCAAGTACAGTATCTGTGAGGAGTTGCAGTGTTGTGCCACCAGTGCCTAAGGCCCAATTTTTCAGCCCCTGTTTAACAGGGGCGTGTCATTACAATTTTTGAAGCAATACTTTGCAACAGGGCTCATTGCTGTGCTCCAAGTACAGTATCTGTGAAGGGTTGCAGTGTTGTGCCACCAGTGCCTAAGGCCCAATTTTTCAGCCCCTGTTCAACAGGGGCATGTAATTACAATTCTTGATCTAATAATTCACAGCAGGGCCCATTGCTGCACCCACCAAGAGTAACTGTCAGGGCTTACAGTGTTGTGGCACCAGCACCACCATCAAAGGCCCAATTTTTACTACCACTGTTCAACAATTATATGTAATTAAAATTCCTGATATAATAGTTGACAGCAGGGCGTTCCAGCACCAACCAAGAGTAACTGTGAGTGCTTACAGTGTTGTGCCAACACCAACAACTAAGGGGCCTATTTCTGCAGAGTATATACGGCAGGTCCCTACTTTCAAACATCCAACTTACAAACGACTCCTACTTGCAAACGCAAGAAGACAACAGGAAGTGAGAGGAAATCTACCACTAGGAAGGAAAATTCTCTCCTGTAAGAATAAATATGGGAGAAAGGTGTCTCCTCTGTACTGATGCTTTATCAGCAATCCTTGTTTCAAGAAAAACACCACATTTCAAAAACAGTTGTCATTAGGACGGAAAGTGAGGTGAAATGTTCTGAACAGGGGCACAGACAGCAAAACAAATGTTACAGGGGTGATAACCCTTACCTATGTTTTCCAAAAAGTTTAAAAATAGATTTTTGGTCTGGAGCTACACTTCAACAATGTACCTGTTCAAAATTACAAACAGATTCTACATAAGAACAAACCTACAGTCCCTGTCTTGTATGCACCGCCTGTATACGGCTGTTCAGAGTATATAGGGCCTTTTTTATTTTATGTGCGGGGTTCCCCTTAATATCCATACAAGACCCAAAGGGGCTGGTAATGGGCTGGGGTAGGGGGGGGGTCATGGGGTAGCTATGCCATTTTTCTTAAAGATTTTCATCCATATTACCGGGACCAGACATTACATTAAAGCCGCAAGCAGTTTTAAATGGCTTTTTTTTCCTTTAGAAGTGTCATTTTGTGCAGGGACAGTTCTAAACACGGGAAACACGTGGCACTTCACAGGCATACTTTAGACACCCCCCAGGTACGATATTTAAAGGAATATTTGACTTTTTTTTTTTCACTTTATGCATCATTAAAATGACTGCTCCCGGAAAACGACCGTTTTTAAAACTTATTTTTGCATTGATACATGTCCCCTGGTGCAGAACCCGGGTTCCCAAACCCTTTTTAGGACAATAACATGCATAATAGTTGTTATAATTAGCACTTTAGAATTCGAACGTTCGCATCCATTGTATTTAATAGGGTTCTAATGTTCGTTCGAACTTTCGGTCCGTTCGCGGGTTCTGGTGCGAACCGAACCCGGGGGTGTTCGGCTCATCACTATTTCTGATATATTAATTCTTTGCAGCAAGGTTTAAACGTGTTATAAGTTTCCATATGCTTTAAACCGTGATAATATATTCAGCTCATTTCTCACTACCAGTTGTGTCTGTCTGTTTCTGAAATCAATCCACAGCCAGGATATTGGTACTTTCTTCACTTGCATTCTTGAAAGTGTTTGCAGTAATTTTATAACTAACCAGGTGTGCTAGAGGGGCTGAGGCCATTCTTGGAGTTGAGGCGTAGAACAGAGAACCCAAAATCACCAAGCGGCTCCTTCAGGGGTGGCGCATCACTAGTATCTGCGTTTTTACTCCCTCCACTCTCTGGAAGACAAACAGGGGTTAATAAAACTCTACAATATTGGACTGAGATGGTAACACTGAGTCTAAAGACAATTAAAATAGTAATCTCAGAAGTACTTTGAAAGTTTGTGGCTAACAACACAGGACCTATGAACAGAGGGGAGAAGCAGAACATACAGATTATTAGGGCCAGTTCACACCACATGCAGTCCAGTACGTTTTTTTTCTGCATCAAAAACGCATGGAAAGTAGGTTATATGGTTTTCAATGGCATAGTTCACACCAGTGCTTTCAGTTCCAGTGCTTTCCAGTTCCAGAAAAAAAAGTAGAACATGCTGCATTTTACCTGCACTGGACTGTACTGGAACGCTGTAAAACGCATCAAAAATGCACCGAACGCACCTAAATGCACCAAAAACGCACTGGAACACACTTGTCCTTATCTAAGGTCAAAAAAAAAAGAAGGGTGAAAAAAGCACTGGACTGTATCAAAAACGCACCAAAAACGCACTGGAACGCATCAAAAACGCGCATGCAGAAAAGCACCTGGAACGCATCCAGACTGCGTTTCTATGGTGTGAACTGGCCCTTATAGTCATGATTTGAAGGCATTACAACACACAGGTGTATTCTGCCCCTGTGTTGAGGTAAAATGCATTACCGCAGGTTGTGGTGATGCGCTTTTTAACAAGCATTACTGCAATATGCTAGTGTGAACAAGCCCTTAAAGTGGAACTAAACCCATCAATTTAACTGTTTTCCAAAGGGATGCCGTGAATGATAACTTTCTGCTCTCAACCAAACTGGCAATCCATCAAATGGCTGATGTCATAACTGATCACATGTGCAGCACCATGGCAACTGTGAGAAAACAGAGGCTAAGATAGTAGCTTCCTTGGCTGTAAAGGATGGGAGGGTTTATTTCACTTTAAACATTCAGTTGGTCACAGCCTATACTGAAAGTTGGGTCAGGTACATTTGATCAGTTAAACAAAAAACTGCCATCTATCCAATTGCCAAACTTGAAGAGGTGAACAGACCCACATATAGCTGTCTACAAATCTGAACACCATATCTTCATACAGGTAGGTGTACATAAGACAATGTAGCATACCTATACAGTAGGTGTGCACAGCCTATTGCATTTGGGTGTGCACCTCAAAGCTCCAACACATAACATATTTACCAGCCTCTTCCCTGCTCTCCATCCTGAAACAATGGTGTGAGGGGGAAGAGCAAAGGAGGAATCGGGACCTGGGCAGCAGAAAGAAGAGGAACGGGGACATGATGGGGAGCTGGGGTTGCATATATTGGTACCGATCCCCTGTATTTTCCTCCTGGCAGCTGAATGTTGGTGAGAGGGAGAGGAGGAGAAGCCTACTTTCAGCTGCTGCAGAAGGAAAATACAGATCGGCTTCACAAATTCCACCCGCGCCGCCTCTCCTGTCCAGGTTCTGGGGGTCAGCAAGGAAGGATCGCGGTTTACCTGTCACCTGCCCGCGACCGACGGGTAGATCACAATTGACGGGTTGCCAACCACAGGATTAGGGTGTGCCAAGGCACAGCTGGCACACACCCTGCACACCCCCTGCACATGCCTATGGTACCTATTAAACCATAAAAGCTAATTGGAATACAGACCATGCTTTGCTCCACATAAACACTGATAAATCTCAGCACACATTTCATCTTGATCTGGCAAAAGCACTCTGACTTAGTATAAAGGCATAGTTCACCTTTACCAAAAAACTGCCAATGCAGATAAGGGATGTCTGTGGATAAAAACAAACTAAGTTTGAATAATGCCCTTGCTATAGGTGTAGGCCATTTATATACAGAATAAAGCCTGACTGGAATACTCCCGGGACATTGCTAGGATGTTGCTAAGGGAGGCCTACTTGTACTGCTCACCTCCACCATCACAGGAGTGAGCTCTCAAACGCTGAACTCAAAGTTACAGCATCAGGGGGGATAAGTATGTGCATAGCTCCCAGCTGTCCCTGATTTCGAAGGACTGTCCCTGATTTGGAGCAATGTCCCTCTGTCCCTGATTCCTCCTCATTTGTCCCTCATTTTGGTCTGATCTATATAGATGTATATAAAATACACTTTTTATCTATTAAAAAGTGTTTTCCAGCGCTAAACCTTTCATCTGATTTCTAAATTGCTGCATTTGTAGATTCCAAAAGCCAATATAAAGGAAAAGTAGTGGTAAAAAAAGCACTTATGGTTTTAACCAATCGTGTTTTTTGTATAATTCTCCTTTAACCACTTCAACACCGGGCTTTTTTTTACCACATCAATACCGGGCCTATTCTAACACTTCTCTCCTACATGTACAAATCATCATCATTCTTTTACTAGAAAATTACTCAGAACCCCCAAACATTATATATGTTTTTTTAGCAGACACCCTAGGGAATAAAATGACGGTCATTGCAACTTTTTCTTGCACGGTATTTGCGCAATAATTTTTCAAACACCTTTTTTTGGGAAAAAAATGGCTTCATGAATTAAAAAATAACACAACAGTAAAGTTAGCCCAATTTTTGGGGAAAATATGAAAGATGATGTTACGCAGAGTAAATAGATACCTAACATGTCACGCTTTAAAATTGCGCACACTCATGGAATGGCGCCAAACTTCGGTACTTAAAAATCTCCATAGACGACGCTTTAATTTTTTTTACAGGTTACCAGGTTAGAGTTACAGAGGAGGTCTAGTGCTAGAATTGTTCCGCACGCTCTAACACACGCGGCGATACCTCACATATGTGGTTTGAACGGCGTTTACATATGTGGGCGGGACTTACGTGTGCGTTCGCTTCTGATCACGAGGTACCGGGGACAGGGACGTTTTAATTATTTTTTTTTATTATTTATTTTTTTATTTTACTTATTTTATTTTTTTTAACACTTATTTTACTTTTCTTTTCTTTTTTTTTGATCACTTTTATTCCTATTGCAAGGAATGTAAACATCCCTTGTAATAGGAATGTGTGTGACATTTATTGACAGTTTATTGAGAGATGCGGTGTCAATAAGACCCCACATCTCTCCTCCAGGCTGGAAAGCATGAGATCAGTGAAATTTTTTTCACTGATCTCATACTTACTAGCCGCAATGGCGGCTATGTTTACATCTGAGGACCCGGGCGTGACGTCATCACATCGCGCCCGGGCCTCCGACGGTCATAGAGATGACTGGTGACCATCTGGTCACCAGTCACCTCTATGCTCGTCACGTGACCCACCACCGGCGCCGGACGATTCTCTCCAGGTCCCCGATGGCACGGGAGAGCCCGGAGAAGCACCGGATGGCGGCGGGAGGGGGGGTGTCCCCTCCCGCCGCCTATAAGAACGATCAAGCGGCGGAACCGCCGCTATGATTGTTCTTATGGTGCGCAGAATCGCCGGCACAAGAAAAGGATATCTGAATGATGCCTCTAGCTGCAGGCATCATTCAGATATCCCCCCACAAAGCCGAGGACGTCATATGACGTCCACCCAGGATGGGAGATCCCATCTGTGGACGTCATATGACTATGGGCGGTAGGGAAGTGGTTAAGGAGGTGTGGCAAGGAGTGTGTTCTATGCCTGCATGCTTTTGCTGATAGGTGTCCCTCATTCCCATCTCAAAAAGTTGGGAGGTATGCAAGTGAGGGGGTTTAAATCAGAGAAAAAGCTCACTCCTGTGATGGTGGAGGTGAGCAGTAATGAGTAGGCCTCGCTTAGCAACGTCCTAGCAACGTCCTGGGAGTATTCCAGTCATGGGGTAAGTAAATGGCCTACACCTATAGCAAGGGCATTATTCATCTTTAGACAGAGCTGCATGGTTTGTTTTTCTCTACAAACACTCCTTACCTGCATAGGCCTTTTTTTTGTAAAGATAAACTAACCTTAAACCAAGAAAACCTGAGCTTATTTTTAAATGCTGCATACTGTATATTGTTGGCTATTTAAAGGTACACTCTGGGAAATACATAAGTTACTGGAAACACATATCGATTACATATTTTTGCATTTTATAAATAATGATTATAATGGTTTAATAAGGTAGCACAATTAAGGTTTGCAAAGTGCTAAAGTTTGTTTGCTGCACCATATGTATTATCTCTGCACTTCATGTTGCCTTACTGAATAAGGAAGGCCACTACTCTTTATATTGAGGCATCCTACAACACAATCTGGGTGTCACAGATGAAACAGACATATGTTCCACCAAGGCTGTGTAAGTTATGCTTGAAAGTTTTTACATTAATCAAAGACAACTTCCAGATGTAGAAAGAGTGCATGAAAATGACCAAGTACTACATCCCAAGCTCTCCTGTCAAATAGGCCTTGTGCTAATTATGATGTGAGCACAAAACAACAGTATATAATGTGAATTTCATGATATAAATTCAAAACAAAACGATATAATGCTGTACATATTGTTTAGCCCACCCGAGTAGTAGGTACATTATACACAGATCAGCCATAACATTATGACCACCCAACTAATATTGAGTATGTCCCCCTTTTACTGCCAAAACAGTCCTTACCCATCGCAGCATGGACTCCACTAGACCTCTGAAGGTATACTGTGGTATCTGGCACCAGCCGTCAGTAGCAGATCTTTTAAGTCCTGTAAGTGGCGAGGTGGGACCTCCATAGATCAAAGTTGTTTTTCCAGCATATCCCACCGATGCTTGATTGGAATGAGATCTGAAGAATTCGGAGGCCAAGTCAGCACCAGCACCTCACACTCGTTGCTGTGTTCCTTAAATCATTTTTGAACATTTTTTTTAGCGTCGCAGGGTGCATTATACTGCTGAAAGAGACCACTGCCATCGGGGAATACCGTTTCCATGAAGGGGTGTACTTGGTCACCAACAAAATTTAGGTAGGTGATATGTGTCATCCACATGAATAGCAGGTTTCCCAGCAGGACACTACCCAAAGCATCACACTGCCTATGCCAGCTTGCCTTCTTCCCATACTGCATCCTGGTGCCATCTCTTCTCCAGGTATGTGTCACACACATACCATCCACATGCCACATGCCATCCACATGATTTTAAGAAAACATGAATCCTCAGGCCAGGCTAGGAAACCTTCTTCCATTACTCCGTGGTTTAGTCCTTAAGTTCTGGGATGGCGGGTCAGCAGTTCCACATTAGGATCAACGAGTTGCAAACCCTCCATCCCAGAGCATTACAGTGCATTGAGCCCTTGGCGGCACTGGAAGAAGCAGGTGGCCGTGGAGGGAGCAGGAGCCACATAAGCTGATGCTTGCTCTGTAGCGCCTGCTCCTGTTCCAGTCTTGTCAATATTCATATCGCATATGTTCCTGGCAAGTATGGCTCTTAAAATGGTGGGTGCTGTAGCGATTACCAGTTGGGTCCTGGAAACATCAAGCAAGTGTACATATTTGCCAGCACACCATGGATCAACAACTTTCGTCCAAAGGTTTCTTTTATTGAGAGAGATCACATCACAGAGATAAGTGCAACGTTTCGGAGCCACGCAGTGTCCCTTCGTCAGGCCTGTACCAGGCGGAGTAATACCAAGTACACTTTACCTGGGACCTTTCTAGCAGCCTGGAGAGCAATGCCAGCAGAAGGTCAGTGTATTACCTCTTAATGACCACGCTATAGCCGAATGATGGCTGCAGCGTGGTTGCACATTACCGGGAGGACATCAGTAGATCGTGCTTCTCAGGTGCCCCCTGCGGGGCACATCCGCAAGCATCTGTGATCGCTATGTCCTTGGGACATGATGTTGATTCTGTTTTACACTTGGACAGGAGAGGGACATATATAGGAACCAATCCTTTCTATTTTCCTCCTGCAACAGCTGAAATAAACATAGGGGGAGATTTACAAAAACTGGATCACTCAGAATCTGGTGCAGCTGTGCATGATAACCAATCAGTGTTGGCCTGCTCATTAGAGGCGCAGCGGCGCCGCCCCCCTAATCCATGCGCCCGGCCCCTAATCTTCATGCAGGGCGCTGTTTTTTTTTTATTTATTTTTTTAGAAGCATGTGATTAGAGCCTGAGGCTCTAAGTGGTTTAAAAAAGAGCACTGCGCCCCGAACGCCCACCCACTTGTGTGATGTGTGCGGTGGTGGTTGGAGCAGATAAGCAGCGGAGAGGATTAGTAGAGAAGCAAAGGAAGAGGAGGGGGGCAGGGGGATCTGGCGGCAGCCAATAAGCGTGCAGTCTCCAGTGGTGACATGTGCAGAATCAGAGTTGTCGTGAAGCCTGAGCTGGCAGAAGAAAGATGGCGATGTCTGTCGTTGGAGCGTGCCGCAGCCTGGCTCTGTCTACCTGGCTGCTCACCTACTGCTTCGTCCATCTGCTGTGCATGGACTTCACGGTGGCCGAGAAGGAGGGGAAGCCACGACCGTGGATGGGTTAATTGCAGACATGGTGGCAGGGGGGGGGGTTGTTTGCCACCCCCTAAGAAAATGGAGCGCCTGCCACCACTGTAGCCAATCAGCTCCTAACTTCAACTTTTTCAATTAAGCTTTGACAATAAAACCTGAAAGCTGATTGGATGCTATGCAGAGCTGCACCAGACTTTGCATGCTCCAGTTTTAGTAAATCCCCCCCACAGAGTCCCTGTAAAAAGTGAACAAAGTCAGTGTTCTCGCCAGTGTCATCCACGCTTTCTTTTTATGCTTGTGATTAAACAGTTGGTAAACATCCAACGGGGATTGGTCCCACGGAAAATGATGATCCTGATTTTTGTTTAAATTCTTCAATATGATATTCAAAATGTAAAAAAATCGAAATTTTGAACCATTTCATTTTATTGTGGCCTGCAACTGGTTACCAAATCACATAAGTGGCCTTTGCTCTTCAAAAGGTTGAGTACCCCTGATTTACACAGTGGAAGTATGCACAGACCAAATGGAAGATTATTCTTTGAGTATTCATATTTTTATTAAATAACTGACATAGTAAGGAATTATTTTTGGGTAGAAGAATATATTTTATTGAATACAATAATATACATAATGCTACTATAATTTAACTTGATTTTTTTAAAGTCTAATGCTGCACTTCACATTTAGTGAAAAACCCTGGGTTAAAGATGGAGGAAGCTTCATGTTTTACAGTCAAGGAATGGGCGCCGACCAGTGTTAGCAAATATGAAGTCTACGACCTCATTGATAAAAAGTAAGTTCCTTTTCATTGGAGTCATTTTAGAAATTGGATAGCTTAATTTTTGGGTCTACACTGACTTTTCAAGATTATTGTTCCAGGGAAGAAATACATAGTAATTTTATGCTGTAACAACTGCAAAAATAAAGCAGATTTATCAGTTTCCACCACTGGATTTAGAGTAGAGGAAGGGGTAGGGCTAGGGAGGCAAAGGTTTTTGCACGAAGTACAAGAAAAAGGTAGATAAAATAAGAAAGAGGAGAGAAAAAAAGGATGGCCATATGTACATCAGGATAGTAACGGTGGAAAAAGAGGAACGGGGAGATTAAAAAAGGAGGGAGGAAGAAGGGAAGGAAGGAGGGTTGTTAACAGTTATTTTCCCACAATTTCCCATATTCATAGAGTTGTATGTGTTTAGTTTTAAGGAAGTGGAAGTGAGAGAAGCATCAGATTTTAAAACAACAGGTCAGCTGCTGCTACAAGAGTTCCTGAATGTCATCACATCAGATTCTGGTATTGAAAGAAAAGGTCCAGTACCAGCAGGTATAGCATGAAAAGATAAGGTGTCCATTTCTTTTCTTTTTTTTTAAACTTAATTTTAGTGTTTTCTAACCACTCTCTGATCTATCTTCCTATTCCCTGCATAAGTTTCTCAAAAGGCAGAGGCCACTATTGAACCCCAGAACATATTAGATTGGCAATATACTGCAGAACAAATGAAGGAGCTAGAAAAATACCTCTGTGAGGACCCATCAGATGCCAGGTTTGTGAAATATATAAAAGATCTCTGGGAAGAAGCTGAGTTTATACATTCAATCAATGAACAGAGGCTCAGTAATATTATGGTTTCAGGGGGAAAATACGCACATACTATATATATTATCATGTTTAATTGTAGTACAAAGCATGAGAATTTTGACTTGTACCCATTAATGTAACAACTGCATAAATGAACCAGACTCAGTGGCTTCCACCACTGGTTTTAGGGTAGAGGATGGGGTAGGGCTAGGGAGGGAGGGAAAGGTTCTCTCACCAAGTCCAGGTCTTTCTCACCCTCAGAGTAGGCCATATGTACATCAGAGTAGAAAAGGTAGAAAAAGAAGAACGAGGAGATTAAAAAAGGGAGGAAAGGAAGACTGTTAACTGTTTTTTTCCCACAACTTTCCATGTTCATGAGCTGTATGTGTTTAGTTTTGTGGAAGTGGGAGAAGCATCAGATTTTAAAACAGATACATACCTACAGGAGCTCATAAATGACATCATATTAGATTGTGGCATTGAGCGGAAGAGTCCAGTACCAGCAGGTATAGCATAAAAAGATAAGGTGTCTGTAACGACACCCCAAATACGAAGGGGGTTAACGCCGTATAAGATGTTCCCTCTCCTGGACACCCATTCAAGAACCAATCTTCCACAGCCAGGCGACCCTTTCCCATAGGAATTAATCCTTCTGGAAGAACGAGACGCACTCTGTATCTTCCTAAGATCAAATGCCTTTTATTGAGAAACATTGTAACTTTTATATACATCTAATACACATTAGTTTAACATGAACAATGGCCCAGCTCCACCCACACATTACAAGACTCCACACATTATTTTGATGTCTGCTAGGAGACAACAGGTTCTAATAATCCCCTTTATGTTTGAATGACTATGCATGACCTTTGTATTCACCAGACTGTCTGATACTTTACAATACACACAAGGACAGACTTAATTTCCCCAATCCACATCACCACAAACAATGAACAGGTCTCCTAGAAGCTGGAATTCATTAACATTACACTAGACAGGTGATTGAGGCTGAACACCTCAGTATCTCTCAATTAACCTGTTGAGTTCAGAAACAGTAAATAGTCCTTTACAGATATCCTTGGGGATATGGTGGATAAATATTACAGACCCATTTTAGGTAGCCCAAGATATATTTCTTAATGTCCATTATTTCCTGGCTCACCCTGTGTCCAAAGTGACCCTCCTGTCACACATCTCCCCTTTCGGCAGGAGACTAACAGAGGAGGCGACCCCAGACGGGTTGACTCCGAAGTTAGTCCATAGGTCCATTCCTCTAATGCCGGTATCCACACAGTACCCCAAATAAATTGCTCCAAACAGAGCATTACTTACCCAGCCAACCTCTGCCTCTCTCATAGAACATACCCGCCGCTGGGGAGAGGCCTGGACTGGCCCTTCTCCCTGGAGTCCTTTCAGCCGCTGGAGAGAAGACAGGGTGACTGGGCTCAGTCCGTCATGCTGTTGGGGATCTGGGTCGACTGCCCGGCATCCCTGGGGTATACAAGTGGAGGCTGAAGTCCCATCCCCTTGTGGCAGGTGAAAATCCCCCAGTGCTTGCAAAGCAAGGCTGACATCCTCCTGTCCCAGTGTCACACCATTTTCTGGGGTTGTGTCAGTGAGGACCGAAGTCCCATCCAGTACCACCGGAACTCCCTCTTCTGTTAGTTGAGAGCAGAGGCCCGCGGCACTCTGCTCTGTTGCCAGCTCTTGTGCTGGGTTGCTGTGAGTGGAGACCGCAGTCCCATCCACCGATATCCGCTCAAGTGGCAGTTGTGTGCCGATGCCAGTAGCATTCTGCCTTGCTGCCAGTGATTCAGCTGGAAATAAAAGCTTTACTGCCTCAGCTTGTTGCTGGGGAGAAGGGCCAACTGCCCCGGCTCCCTGAAACTCCACAGTGGTTTCCAGTGCTGGGCAGAGGTGGGTATCACTCTGCCCTGTTGCCAGCACTTCTGCTGGGGACTCCACACCATCTGCTCTGGCTAACTGCTGGGGAGGGAAAAGGGCTGCTTCTCCTCCCTGCATCTCTGAAATCCCCTGGGAAAGAGGAACCATCACCTTCTCACCTCGGGCCTCCAAAACTGCCACGGGTGTAGAGCCGGGGTCTGCAGTACTCTGTCCTGCTGCCAGTACTTGGGCAGGCGATGCATAATCCCTAACATCCTCTGAACAGTCCCTTAAGTCCATACCTTCTGTGGCTGGGGAGATGAGCCAACTGCCCCAGCTCCCTGGAACTCCATATCATCCACTTAGGCTTTAGGGAGGGCAATCTTCAGCTTTTCCACTGCCGATTCTTCAGCCAGGCTAGCTCCCTGGAACTCCATATCATCCACTTCGGCTTTAGGGATGGCAATCTCCAGATTTTCCACTGCTGATTCTTCAGCCAGGATTTCAGAGTTGTCCACTGGTATTTCCTGATAGTCCCAGGCAAAGGGGGCCCCACCCTGCTGCTGAGCAGATTCTAGTAGCTGTCTGTAGGCGATCTCCGATTGCCGTATTTCCGCCATTCTCCGCTCATGTTGCCGCTCTAGTTCTCTCTTTTGTCGCTCTCGTTCTCTCTCTTGACGCTGTCGTTCTCTCTCTTGTCGCGCATCCTGCAGCTGGATGCCTTTAATGGCTTCCTGTATGGCGGTCTCTGATGGGTTAGCACCATATAATGCCAAGCGCTGTTGAACTTGTTGCTGAAACAAATCTTCAACTGACCGGGGTCCTGCATCACCCTTCTTCTGGTCCATCTCGGCTCTCAAGTAGGTCTTTCAGCGTGACTTTCCTGCAGGCTGCATAGCTGGTCATTCACTGTGGTGGTTTGGAGTGTCCCAGGAAGTAGAGGGAAAATCCCGCTGCTGCCAACCAATGTAACGGCACCCCAAATACGAAAGGGGTTAACGCCGTATAAGATGTTCCCTCTCCTGGACACCCATTCAAGAACCAATCTTCCACAGCCAGGCGACCCTTTCCCATAGGAAAAAAATATAAAGAAACTGCGCTATAGTGTAAAACCTGGTAAATAATTAAACTTAACTAGAAAAAAGGGAAATAAAGGAAAGCAGCAACTATTCTGAAAACAATCATCAGTGCATGTAAATAAGAAAAAATATATATATAGTCGCGCTAACTTATGACTGAACATAAGCCCACCACTGAATAATTGAAAAAAATCCAAATACCAACAGTGATAAATCATATAAATACTCAATGAAGAACCATGAAAAATCTGTAAATTATAAATAATAATAAGGTGAGTGAACCATGATTAAACAGTTAATAAGATGATAGTCCACAACTGCTATATGAAACTCTCAAGGTTCACGTCTAAAAGTCCATAATAAACAAAACACCCGTGAGTAAGTGTCCAAAAAAGCCAACGACAGAAATCTTCTTATAATCCGTGACTTTCACCACCACCAGTAAGAATTCCTGCTTACCAAAAAGGGATGGTCCCCTATGACAGAGGACCTAAAACAGCCTCAAATGATACTCAGTGGAACCTCCGGATTTCAGCAGATGATGAACTTCAATGGTTTAGTAGCCCGACAGCTCATACAGCCTCATGCGAATGTTCAACATCAACATGAAAAGAAGGAAGGACACCGAATAGTGTAAAATCCTTGATGTACATTTATTAAAGGAATAATGGAATCATACTCACAAAAGCAGTTAAAAAGACAGCCTTAAAGTGCGTCAGCGCCGACCGGTCAGAGGCGCTGGCACACAAATACGTCCGTGGAAGCCGAGCAGTGGAGGGTGACGTCAGCACAAAGCTTGTATCCTGCCCTATGCGTTTCGTGAAAATTCACGTCGTCTCGGGGCACGGGGGAATGGGCTGCGTCACCCCCTCTTTATAGGGAACACACCAGAGGAAGGTCCAACCCGAAGAAGAGCGCGCGCACGCGCGTGCGTCACGCCGCGAGGCAACCACGTCTCGCTAACGTGCAGCTAGGCCAGTCCAACGCCGGGTGCGCACGCATCTCTCCCCACGAGGAAACCAAGCCTCGTTTGAAAAAAACGTTATGTGCACGTCATCACGCTAAACCGGAATGACGAAAGCACAAGGGGAGAGAGTGTGCCACACATCCGCGTGACCATGGCAACAGGGATCATAGCAACGATACGCACGCTCTCCAAGGGGGAGGGAACCCCCCAGGTGTGTCACAGGAAGTAGTAAAGCCCACAACCTCCGCCGCAACCCACAAACAATGGGTGCAGCGGGCGCAATGGGACAATAAACTGCTCCGGATGTTAAATCCTAACAACAGAAAAAATATATACATTGATACTGGAACTAAGGAGCATACTAGTTCATACCGATATCAAAAAAACATACATAATTTACAATAGACAAAAAATAATAAAATAAGTTTGCCTAAATAGTATTTAAAAAGTTATTAATAATAAATGACACTAAAACCACATAGATTAAAAGCTGTCATCATTTAGTCACACCCCTCCCTACACCCCATTCAATGTAACCAAAAGACAAAATCAGTAACTGAATGTCCTTAGGAAAAAAAAAAAAAAGGGGGAGAAGGGAGGGGGGAGGAAAGAATCAAATGCAGCGCAATATCAATCAACACATTATATCATACAGTCAATATTATTAATCCCGGAAATCTGTTATAAAAACATGAATATCAATGGATAAGAAAAAACCTAGGAATTATTGATAAAGGCATTGACATCGGTGTCAACGTTGAGACCAAATGGAACATAAGTTCTCAACCTGTACACCCATGCCATTTCCTGCTTAGAGATTTCTCTAACAAGCGAACTGCCTCTCCAGTGAGGTCTGTATTTGTCAATTGCAATAAATAGCGTACCAGACGGGTCCCTCTTATGGACCTGATCATAGTGCCGGGATACAGAGTGCTTATCGAATCCTTTCCGTATATTAGCTATATGCTCATTAAGTCTTACCCTTACTGCCCTTTTGGTCCTCCCCACATATTGGAGACCACAAGGGCACTGTATGAGGTAGACAACCCCCAAAGATGAGCATGTTATAAAAGCTACGATTTCATAGGTTCGGCCAGTACTTGTTGAAGAAAAATGACTGATCTTCCTGTCCCTGCAAATGAAGGAGCTAGAAAAATACCTCTGTGAGGACCCATCAGATGCCAGGTTTGTGAAATATATAAAAGATCTCTGGGAAGAAGCTGAGTTTATACATTCAATCAATGAACAGAGGCTCAGTAATATTATGGTTTCAGGGGGAAAATACGCACATACTATATATATTATCATGTTTAATTGTAGTACAAAGCATGAGAATTTTGACTTGTACCCATTAATGTAACAACTGCATAAATGAACCAGACTCAGTGGCTTCCACCACTGGTTTTAGGGTAGAGGATGGGGTAGGGCTAGGGAGGGAGGGAAAGGTTCTCTCACCAAGTCCAGGTCTTTCTCACCCTCAGAGTAGGCCATATGTACATCAGAGTAGAAAAGGTAGAAAAAGAAGAACGAGGAGATTAAAAAAGGGAGGAAAGGAAGACTGTTAACTGTTTTTTTCCCACAACATTCCATGTTCATGAGCTGTATGTGTTTAGTTTTGTGGAAGTGGGAGAAGCATCAGATTTTAAAACAGATACATACCTACAGGAGCTCATAAATGACATCATATTAGATTGTGGCATTGAGCGGAAGAGTCCAGTACCAGCAGGTATAGCATAAAAAGATAAGGTGTCTGTAACGACACCCCAAATACGAAGGGGGTTAACGTCGTATAAGATGTTCCCTCTCCTGGACACCCATTCAAGAACCAATCTTCCACAGCCAGGCGACCCTTTCCCATAGGAATTAATCCTTCTGGAAGAACGAGACACACTCTGTATCTTCCTAAGATCGAATGCCTTTTATTGAGAAACATTGTTACTTTTATATACATCTAATACACATTAGTTTAACATGAACAATGGCCCAGCTCCACCCACACATTACAAGACTCCACACATTATTTTGACGTCTGCTAGGAGACAACAGGTTCTAATAATCCCCTTTATGTTTGAATGACTATGCATGACCTTTGTATTCACCAGACTGTCTGATACTTTACAATACACACAAGGACAGACTTAATTTCCCCAATCCACATCACCACAAACAATGAACAGGTCTCCTAGAAGCTGGAATTCATTAACATTACACTAGACAGGTGATTGAGGCTGAACACCTCAGTATCTCTCAATTAACCTGTTGAGTTCAGAAACAGTAAATAGTCCTTTACAGATATCCTTGGGGATATGGTGGATAAATATTACAGACCCATTTTAGGTAGCCCAAGATATATTTCTTAATGTCCATTTTTTCCTGGCTCACCCTGTGTCCAAAGTGACCCTCCTGTCACAGTGTCCATTTCTTTTTTTGTTTTACCCCTGTTTATTTAGTGTTTACTAGGGATGAGCCGAACACCCTCCAGTTCGGTCCGCATCAGAACATGCGAACGGGCAATAAATTTGTTTGAACATCCGAACACTGTTAAAGTCTATGGGACTCGAACATGAAAAATCTAAAGTGCTATTTTTAAAGGCTTATATGCAAGTTATTGTCATAAAAAGTGTTTGGGGACCCGGGTCCTACCCCAGGGGACATGTATCAATGCAAAAAAAAGTTTTAAAAAAGTCAGTTTTTTCGGGAGCAGTGATTTTAATAATGCTTAAAGTGAAACAATAAAAGTGAAATATTCCTTTAAATTTCAAACCTAGGGGGTGTGTATAGTATGCCTGTAAAGTAGCGCTTGTTTCCCATGCTTAGAACTGTCCCTGCACAAAGTGTCATTTCTGAAGGAAAAAAGTAATTTAAAAGCACTCGCGGCTATAATGAATTGTCGGCTCCCGGCAATACAGAGAAAAGTAATTGAAAGTCATTGATAAAAAAAAAAAAAAATGCGTGGGGGTCCCCCCAAATTCAATTACCAGGCCCTTCGGGTCTGGTATGGATTTTAAGGGGAACTCCACCCCAAATTTAAAAAAAAAATGGCATGGAGTTCCCCCCAAAAATCCATACCAGACCCTTTGTCCGAGCACGCAACCTGGCAGGCCGCAGGAAAAGAGGGGGGCGAGAGAGCGCCCCCCCTCCTTAACCGTACCAGGCCACATGCCCTCAACATGGGGAGGATGCTTTGGGGGTCTGTGACCCCTCAAAGCACCATGTCCCCATGTTGATGGGGACAAGGGCCTCATCCCCACAACCCTTGCCTGGTGGTTGTAGTGGTCTGCGGGCGGGGGGCTTATCGGAATCTGGAAGACCCCTTTAACAAAGGGAACCCCCAGATTCCGGCCCCTTCCTATGTGAATTGGTAAGGGGTACATTGTACCCCTACCATTTCACAAAGAAAGTGTAAAAAATAAAAAATAAAAACACACAGACACCGTTGGGATAATTCTTTTATTAAAAATAAAAATAACAAAAAGATTCCATCGGTGGTAATCCACTCTCGGCCTCCACTCCAACGCTGTCGGTATCCTGCGATGGATGCTCTCCTCTCTGGGGTCCAGTGGTGGATGATCTCCTCTCCATCCAGGTCCAGGCTCCAGCGATGAGATGTCCAGCGCAGCGCATCCTTTCTTCACCGGAGACACCCCGGGAATAGCGTCGCCGCAGCCTGACAAGTCTTATGTAGCTGAGGATGGGGCCACCCGTCACGTGACCCCGTCCCCCTCTGACGCAAGGGGAAACCCGGCTTACCCAGTGACGTGCGGGTGACCCCGCCCCCCTCTGATGCAACGGAAACCCTCGTTACATCAGAGGGGGGCGGGGTCACCCGCACTTCACTGAGAAAGCCCGGGTTTCCCCTTGCGTCAGAGGGGGATGGGGTCACGTGATGGATGGCCCCGTCCTCAGCTACATAAGACCTGTCAGGCTGCGGCGACGATATTCCCAGGGTGTCTCCAGTGGAGACAGGATGCGCTGTGCTGGACATCTCATCGCTGGAGCCTGGACCTGGATGGAGAGGAGATCATCCACCGCTGGACCCCAGAGAGGAGAGCATCCATCGCAGGATACCGACAGCGTTGGAGTGGAGACCGAGAGTGGATTACCACCGCTGGAATCCTTTTTTTATTTTTATTTTTTATTTTTTTATTTTTAATAAAGGACTTATCCCAACGGTGTCTGTGTGTTTTTTTACAATTTTTTACACTTTCGTTGTGAAATGGTAGGCCTTACCAATTCACATAGGGGGGGGCGGGATCTGGGGGTCCCCTTTGTTAAAGGGGTTTTCCAGATTCCGATAAGCCCCCTGCCCGCAGACCCCCACAACCACCGAGCAAGGGTTGTGGGGGTGAGGCCCTTTGAGGGATCACAGACCCCCAAAGCATCCTCCCCATGTTGAGGGCATGTGGCCTGGTATGGTTCAGGAGAGGGGGGCGCTCTCTCGTCCCCCCTCTTTTCCTGCGGCCTGCCAGGTTGTGTGCTCGGATAAGGGTTTTGGTATGGATTTTTGGCGGTAACTCCATTCTTTTTTTAATTTGGGGTGGAGTTCCCCTTAAAATCCATACCAGACCTTTAGAAATGACACTTTATGCAGGGACTGTTCTAAGCACGGGAAACAAGCGCTGCTTTACAGGCATACTATACACACCCCCTAGGTACGAAATTTAAAGGAATATTTCACTTTTATTGTTTCACTTTAAGCATTATTAAAATAACTGCTCCCGAAAAAACGTATTTGCATTGATACATGTCCCCTGGGGCAGGACCCGGGTCCCCAAACACTTTTTATGACAATAACTTGCATATAAGCCTTTAAAATTAACACTTTAGATTTCTCCAATAGACTTTTACAGGGTGTTCCGCGGCTTTTCGAATTTGGCGCGAACACCCCAAATTGTTCGCTGTTCGGCAAACGGGCGAACAGGCAATGTTCGAGTCGAACATGAGTTTGGCTCGAACTCGAAGCTCATCCCTAGTGTTTACCAACTTCTCAATGTTCTATCCTCCTATTCCCTTCCTAAGTTTCTCAAGAGGCAGAGGCCACTATTGAACACAAGGATATTTGGCAATATACTGCAGAAGTTGTGAAGGAACTAGAAAAATACCTCTGTGAGGACCCGTCAGATGCCAGGTTTGTGAAATATATAAAAGATCTCTGGGAGGAAGCTGAATTCATACATTCAATCAATGAACAGAGGTTCAGTAATATTATGGTTTCAGGGAAAAATACACACATACTATACATATTTATTATGTTTAATTGTAGTACAAAGCATGAGAATTTTGACTTATACCCATTAATCTTATACTGTAACAACTGCATAAATGAACTAGACTCAGTGGCTTCCACCACTGGTTTTAGGGTAGATGATGGGGTAGGGCTAGGGAGGGAAAGGTTCTCTCACCAAGTCCAGGTCTTCCTCACCCTCAGAGGAGGCCATATGTACATCAGGAAAGTAACAGTGGAAAAAGAGGAACGGGGAGATTAAAAAAGGAGGGAGGAAGGAGGGTTGTTAACTGTTTTTTTCCCACAATTTCCCATATTCATAGAGTTGTATGTGTTTAGTTTTAAGGAAGTGGACGTGAGAGAAACATCCGATTTTAAAACAACAGATCAGCTGCTGCTACAGGATGTCCTGAATGTCATCACATCAGATTCTGGTATTGAGAGGAAAAGTCCAGTACCAGCAGGTATATCATGAAAAGATAAGGTGTCCATTTCTTTTCTTTTTTTTTTTTAAACTTCAGTTTATTTAGTGTTTTGTAATTTCTCTCTATTCTATCCTCCTATTCCCTGCATAAGTTTCTCAAAAGGCGGAGACCGCTATTGAACACCAGGATATATTAGATTGGCAATATACTGCAGAACAAATGAAGGAGCTAGAAAAATACCTCTGTGAGGACCCATCAGATGCCAGGTTTGTGAAATATATAAAAGATCTCTGGGAGGAAGCTGAATTTATACATTCAATCAATGAACAGAGGTTCAGTAATATTATGGTTTCAGGGAAAAATACACACATACTATACATATTATGTTTAAAGTGGTTGTAAACCCTTGGGAACAAGTTACACCTACAGGTAAGCCTAGATTAAGGCTTACCTGTAGGTGCTTGCAATATCAATATTTGCAATTTCCCAGAGTGACGCCTTCAACGGTGCATGCGCCGTCTTGAAAGGGCACGCTGTGCCGTTTCAAGCCGGGGTCATGCCGTTAAAGGCGGCTCCCGCACGCATGCGCGGGAGTGACGTCACACGACTCCGGCCAGTCACAGAGCCGGAGTTTGCGGCCCCCGGAAGAGGGGTGAAGAATGGATGCTCGCTGCCATGAAGGAAGACGGGCTTCTCCTGCAGGTAAGTGTCACATAATGGGCTACTATGCGATGCATAGTAGCCCATTATGTTTACCTTTGCAGGGACACATAGAGGAAGTAAAACCCATCGGCGTTTACTTCCTCTTTAATTGTAGTACAAAGCATGAGAATTTTGACTTCTACCCATTTATCTTATGCTGTAACAACTGCACGACTCAGTGGTTTCCACCTTTGGTTTTAGGGTAGGGGATGGGGTAGGGCTAGGGAGGGAAAATTTCTCTCAAGTAGAGGTCTTCCTCACCCTGAGTGGAGGCCATATGTACAGCAGGGTAGACAAGGTAGAAGAAGAAGAACGAGGAGAATAAAAAAGTGAGGGAGGGGGGAAGGAAAGGAAAGGAAAGTAAAAGGAAAGGAAAAGGAAAAGGGAAAGGAAAGGAAGACTGTTAACTGTTTTTTTCCCCCACAATTTCCCATGTTCATGAGTTGTATGTGTTTAGTTTTAAGGAAGTGGGAGAAGCTTCAGATTTAAAAACGGATACATACCTACAGGAGCTCAGAAATGACTTCATATTAGATTGTGGTATTGAGCAGAAGAGTCCAGTACCAGCAGGTATAGTATGAAAATATAAGGTGTCTATTTATTTTTTTGTTTTACCCCAGTTTAGTGTTTACCAACTTCTCAATGTTCTATCCTTTCAGAGAAGAAATACATAGTAATCTTATGCTGCAACAAAAATGATGTAAAAATGAACCAGACTTAGCAATTTCTGCCACTGGTTTTAGGGTAGGGGGTGGGGTAGGGCTAGGGAGGGAAAGATTCTTGCACCAAGTCAAGGTCTTCCTCACCCTCAGAGGAGGGTAGAAAAGGTAGACAAATAAGAGAGGAAAAAAGAGGGGGGAGAAGGGAAGGAAGGGGCTATTTTCCCCATGTTCATAGAGTTGTATGTTTTTAGATTGAAGGAACTGGAAGTGAGAGAAGTTTCAGATTTTAAAACAGCAGGTCAGCTGCTGCTACAGGAGGTCAGAGATGACATCACATCAGATCCTGGTATTGAGAGGAACCAACCAACCAACACATCAGAACCAGAGGATCCTCATCAGGGAAAACAGCATGTCAACTGTCTGCTTCTAGAGATTCCAGAAATCAAAATACTGGATTTCTCCTGCCTAATTTAAACTGTATGGTTGTTTTATAATTTAAAAAAATATGGCACTTTTATTTGTAGATAGAAAAAAAATATGTCGCCAAAGTAACTATGGTCAAAATAAACATATATTGAGCCACATAAAACTGTTATTAATTTATTTATTTTGTGAATTTCTAATCTGAAATTTCAATAAAAAAATGTGTTTTTTTTTAAAACTGTCATTAGTCAATTTGTATATAAAATATACTTTACAGTTATTCATTTTAGTGTTAAAATCTGTCAATTTAGAAATAGCTAGTTGCTCTATAAGATGGTTAATAGAACCCCTCCAGTGGTTTTTGAACAGCATACTAGTTCATAGGTATGCCGGTTTGTACACCTCAAAGCTAGCCCATACAGCCTGCGGGCTGCACAGAAAAAACTAGCAGATTCCTTCATCCACACAAACATGCTGGATAGAGGAATCTCTCCACCAGGACATTATATTCTGACAGTGTCACTTTTATAAAAGTCTTTTTGGGGGGGTTTATCTCACAATCATAACCCTATTTTCTACTTAGCTAGTGTAGCGCCCCCCCCCTCCCAATATTTGGGGGCGCTATGTGGAAATTTAGGGGTAGTCTGAGCCAGTAGTCTGGCTCAGACAAATTGATGGTTCATTATTGCTTCTGCTCTGGGTGTGATACTGCCTGGCAGTAGTGTTCTCTGTTGCCTGTAGGTGGCACTGTCACCACCGGCATAAGTGAACCAAGAGGGGTATCACAGCACCTTGGATGTTCTCTCACGTCAGCCGTGCAGTGAGCGTGGTTGACCCGCTGTGCATGCTGGGAGAGGGTACATAAAGGGGCAGACGCCATTGGGGTGGGGGCGTTCCAGGGGACTCTTTGGTCCTGTATGTGTGCCTCGTGGCCCGTATGGCACGAGGTGCGCGAGTGTGTTTGGGCCTCGGGCACCTTCAGCCAGAAGCTGCATTGCTGCATGGTAGGTCCAGCTCTGCTGGCAGGGGCCTACGCCTCAAAGAAGGATCCCAGGCTGCCCATCTGTAGGGAGCCCACCTATAGGAAAGGAGACCAGGGGAGGATCAGTCCCTGAGGAGATTAGTGACGGTATTGCTGTCTCGGGAAGAGGCGTGGAAACTCGCCTAAAGAGGGATCCACTGTCTTGATTATCCGTGCTCCATCCCGGCTGCTAGGACCGCTCTCAAAGGGACTATCCGGGTGAGCAATACCCACTCAAGATTGAGTGGCGATGAAAGACTAACACTGTGCTCTAGGTGTTGCGTGCCTGAACCTTTTCTTTCCCTTACTTCTCTCATCTTCCTACTCCCTATTCAAGTTCACTGAAATGACAAAAGAATAAAACCTTGCTGCTTGGGTTTTACTCCTGTGTGGACATTGGCCTTATTCTGAGGAACTTCTACTTAGACAACGGAGAGAGAGGATCCACTCAAGAGAGGTATTTGCTGCAAGACCCAAACAATAACACTGTTCGCTCCTCTCTATACACAGGGAGGGGATACCGGGCAAGTAGCAGGTGTGTCCCGCTGCAGGTGGAGGAAGGCAGTAGAGAGAAAAAGGGGGTCTGTGTGCTACACGTGGGAGCTCGAGTCCGGGATTTGTGGCTACCTCTGGCATGAGTGGACTGTTTTTATATATGCGATTGAAAAGTCGGCCATTGAGGGAGTTGGATTGTGTTGCTGAACTTTGAACGAGAAGAAGGGATTAAGGGGCACAGAACTGTGAGGTTTTTTTCAACTGCGTAGTTTGTGGGCATGTCCAGAAAAAGAAAAGCCTGCGAGCTACGTGCAGGAAGAGAAAAAGGGGAGGAGTTCCAGCCACTTGCGTGTTGCACGTGGATGCAGTTGGCGCCAAGGGACAGAGAGAGCGTTTGGATTGAGCAAGAAGGAGCAATATGTCTGTACTTCCATGGACTTCAGCTTTACCGGGACCCCGGATATTCTCAATACCCACTTCCATGGACATTGCTCCACTTGCAGCCCCGAACACGGATACGGGGATCCGGCTCAAACCCCGGGGCCGTTTCGCACTGTACACATGTCGGGATGCGGAGGCCCTGGGCATGCTTTGCCCCAAGTGTAATGGACTGGCTGTGCAGTTACGCCCGTTTGGAAGACGTTTAACTTGCCGGGAGTTCCTCTTCAAGGTGGACCAGCCCACTGAATCGCCCCAAGCATACCAGGTTAACTGGGTCACAGGGGCTGTTACTTCGGAGGAAGAAATTGCCTACACCCCTACAGCCAGGCCCCCGCGCATTGCTTCTCCTGTTGCGGATGTATCCAGGAGGGATGCCCCTGAGACTGCAGAGCTATCGGCGGACACCGCAGCGGACGCTGCCTCTGCCACTCCTGAAATACATGTCCCGCCAGCGAAACGGAAGGTGGGATATGTCAAGGCCTCCCACGACCGCGGTCGAAGCCTGCCCCAGCGTCTGCTGGAGCCGGATCTCAAGAGCGAGAGGACGCCCGAGAAGTCAGGTGATGGTAAGGAGGCTGGGGAAAATATGTCAAGTTCTACCCGTAACTATCTGCCTGCTGAAGAGTATGATACATCAGACCTTGACTCATCATCTGATGTTGGGGATGATGTCGAGATTGATGAGATCTTTCTTAAAAAGGGATGGGACAAGGCTAGAACTGTTGCCCCAACCCGCAGCCTCAGAGAAGGATTACCCATGAGTTCGGGGAACACTACACCCCGTGTGGAGGTCCCGGCCATAGAGGAGAAAGTTGTATCTACCCCAAGTGAGAGACTTTTGCCAGGGCCTGTTATGGTTTTGGTCCGGAAGTCCCCGGACTCTTATGTGTTGCCTGGAGCAGGAAACCCTGCGACCTTGCCTAAATTGGCTCGCCTGCAGCAGATCCTCATGAAGAGAGTGGCTGAGGAGTATGGCTTGGATTATCCCTACGTACCCAAAGAACTGTTGTTTGAGATAGAGACCTGTCATGAAAGGTGGTACGCGGAAGCTATCTGGGACTACCTCCAAGTGTCCAAGCCATACAGGTACTTTGCCCACTCAGCTGCCATGACTGACCGTTTCAATTGTTGCCGAAAAGACTGGAGTTATGGTCGGCATATTCACGCAGACCGAATTGTAATCTGTTGCCCAGGGAGAGATGACGTTACTTATTCTATAGAGACTCTGGACAAGCAATGGAAGCCAATTACCCTTCCGGATCCAATGTTTTATCTCTAAACATTTAAAGACAGGAGTTTGTTCTGCTATTATATCCTGTCTCTGCACGGATAAACCGTGCCCAAGATCAAGGTGACCTTGCCCTCTGTTAAAAAAGAGGATGTCTGCTTCAAGGAGGAAAAGACGGAGAACATTTTTTTTTTAGAAAAGAAAAAAAAAACACAAAGGGGGAAAAGAACAGTTTACTTCCTTCATGTGAACTATGGGGTAGTCAGAGTGTTGTGATGAAGAGACGCCGTGGTCAAGAGTGGGAATTTCAATGTTTTTTTTCTTTATCACAAACCTATTCGTAACCACACAGGACGTTGTGACCCTGCTGACACTAGGTGGCAGTGTATATATATGAAAAAGGGGGCGCTCAAATACTCTTAAACTTAATTAATAAGTGATAACTTATCTAATAAATTATTGTGTGAATAATTCTTAAATATAAACACCAACACAATCCTGTGATGCCTATATACAAAAAGGTGAATTGAAAGTCACCATATATAAATCGATTAGTCCCAATCGTAATAGCAGCGTGCTGTCAAGCCCACAACAATCAAAGAAATCTATAACACTCAATTGTAGAAAAGTCTCATAGATTAAGTTAATGAAAAATCAAATGTGTAATAAATCCAAAAAGTGAAAAATTATTTCAACAAATAATGTTCATAATATATTGAAGTTAATTTCTTCAGAATAGTGCAAAGAGTTAATCCTTCACCAAATCTTCATGTGAAGCTAGAACAAATCTTCAACAAATAATGTTCATGATATATTGTGATTGTTTTCTTCAAAGTAGTGCAAAGAGTTAATCCTTCACCAAATCTTCATATGAAGCTAACACCCGAAGTGCACAAATAGTAGATTGCGCTTACCAAAGGATGTGGACCTCTTTAGTTAAAAAGAAGGTCTTTAACAGCTTGAGCAGGATTGTGCCTGCACACATATGGACAATGCTGGTAGAGAAATTTTGGAAACTCCTCCCTCGGTTAATTAGGCGGAACATGTGAAATACAAGCAAAAGAACTCCATAGTGTAACCCGTATTTATTTATAAAAAGGCAATAAAAATAATGTAAAAAACGTATGTGGCCTAGGTGGCCTCTTACATTAAAAAGTGCCCATCCCGGCACTGGGGCTGCAGGCAGACAATAGGGAGCTCACGGCTCATGGACTCCTAGAAACGGCGTGCACCGAAGCCACCGTTCGCTGCAGTCAGGGACCCAGGATGGCAGTGGTCTGCAGGGACAGAGACTGCACAGTACTTATGATTAGAATTTAAATACTTTTTGTTTTATGCTAGGCTTAGCACATCAAAACTTTTTAGAAGGAAACTGCTTCCTCTCTGGGAAACAGCCTGCTTCTAGGAAGTATAGATATTAGTGAAAGGATATTTGCTTTTCTATGCATGTTTTTGTGATTTCTTGCAGGTACCAGGAGCTGCTGTTGAGACCACCGGAGAATGGGGTGGGTTAGATAGTTAGTAAATGGGGGGAGTGTATATTTGAAATGTCAGTATCTGGAGAATGCAATGTTATCTTGTGTGCTTTTTTTCTTTCTTTCCCTTTTTTCCCCAAAATTTGGTTCAGGCACCAGTTCAGTTTTTGTTGTTTAAAAAAAAAAAAACAACAGTCTTCAGGACTGAAGGATCTTGATTTCCCCAGCCACTGGGGACAGTGTCTCTTCTAGGAGGGGGTGTGTGTAGCGCCTCTAATATTTGGGGGCGCTATGTGGAAATTTAGGGGTAGTCTGAGCCAGTAGTCGGGCTCAGACCAATTGATAGTTCATTATTGCTTCTGCTCTGGGTGTCATACTGCCTGGCAGTAGTGTTCTCTGTTGCCTGTAGGTGGCACTGTCACCACCGGCATAGGTGAACCAAGAGGGGTATCACAGCACCTTGGGTGTTCTCTCTCGGCAGCTGTGCATTGGGCGTGGTTGACCCGCTGAGCATTCTGGGAGAGGGTACATATGGGGCAGACGCCATCGGGGTGGGGCGTTCCAAGGGACCCTTTGGTCCTGTATGTGTGCCTCGTGGCCCGTATGGCACGAGGTGTGCAAGTGTGTTTGGGCCTCGGGCACCTTCAGCCCGAGGCTGCGTTGCTGCATGGTAGGCCCAGCTCTGCTGGCAGGGGCCTACACCTCAAAGAAGGATCCCAGGCTGCCCATCTGTAGGGAGCCCACCTTTAGGAAAGGAGACCAGGGGAGGATCAGTCCCTTAGGAGATTAGCGACGGTATTGCTGTCTCTGGAAGAGGCCTGGAAACTCGCCTAAAGAGGGATCCACTGTCTTGATTATCCGTGCTCCATCCCGGCTGCTAGGACCACTCTCAAAGGGACTATCCGGGTGAGCAATACCCACTCAGGCTTGAGTCACGACGAAAGACTAACACTGTGCTCTAGGTGTTGCGTGCCTGAACCTTTTCTTTCCCTTACTTCTCTCATCTTCCTACTCCCTATTTAAGTTCACTGAAATGACAAAAGAATAAAACCTTGCTGCTTGGGTTTTACTCCTGTGTGGACATTGGCCTTATTCTGAGGAACTTCTACCTAGACAACTGAGAGAGAGGATCCACTCAAGAGAGGTATTTGCTGCAAGACCCAAACAATAACACTGTTCGCTCCTCTCTATACACAGGGAGGGGATCCCGGGCAAGTAGCAGGTGTGCCCTGCTGCAGGTGGAGGAAGGCAGTAGAGAGAAAAAGGGGGTCTGTGTGCTACACTAGCAATGTGTATCTAATAGATTTCATGGTAGACCCCAAGCCTTCAAATTTAAAAAAGAAAACATAAAAGCTCTGTTCTGAACACATGTATGCACCTTATTTGGCTATATTTGATGAAATCATACCTTTTGAAAAACATTTTCTTTATGGAACCTTACCACCTGGTCAGTCCTGATGAAAATGTGATGCGTGGATAGTATAGATCAGCTTCAGAGGTTTGTGGGAAGAAAAAGAGTAATCATGGGCAAGGACGGATTCAAATTTTGCTAAGAACATGACGCTTTTTATTAAACAAATGTACATTTAATAAAGATAATAACAAAAGGTATTTCTCCCCTCTCCTTATAACATTGAATTAGCAACACAGTGCCCATCTGAAAAATTATAAGTAACCTCTAAACACAGCTTTCTCTAAAGCATCATCTACATTCATATATTGTGCATGTGATGGGTAATTAGTGCAGTTATAGCGGCCACAGGTTCTGACGTGTTCAAGAAAGTCTGGAATCCCTGGGTAAACAACATTGTCAGCCAGCAAAACAGAGCCTTCCTTCAGCAAGCGACATTCCTGAAGAATAAGGAATAAAGGAAAACAATACATCAACAACAATAATCACAAATGTTTACCCTAAAAGCAAAAATTTCAAGGAAGGCAAATCTCACGTACAATGTTCTAAGATTACCAAGTCAAATTGTTCATGCACCTTGATGAGGCCTTGTAGGCTTTACATTCCAAACCATTTCTAATTTTAAACTCGTGTTCTACATTATGTACTTAATTTGCTAATGGCACATACTGCATATGGTGTGTCTAAAGTGCATAACTTTTATATTCAGTGTCTGCCCTTGCATTAGTGTTATTGTTTCAAATGACATATAAGACAGTTGAGGCCTTGGTGTAATTGTTGACAATTACTTAAGGTCTTGGTTAAAAAAAAGTTTAGGATTTGTTGAGCAGTTGACTACCAAATACATTTTAAAAGCTGAACTCCAACTTTCTTTTCACTAGAACTGAATGGAATGATCAGTTCCAGCATAGATCATATCTCTGTACCATGTTGCTCTGATGTCTGCAAATCCTCTGATATTCTGGGTTTAGTTGAGGCTTTGTACCATGTGACATTCTGTATAGTCTGGATGTAGGCTGAGGGCTTTACAGCCACTTCCTGCTACATCTCTACCCTAACACACACCCTTTGTAGTCTGTCAGACTGCACAAATGATGTAACTTCTTTCACAGTTCTGCTGGTGGGTGGGATTGAATATATCCTAATTACATTCAATCCTACTCAGTCACACCTACAGGAAGAATCCAAACCTCCCAAGTTCCACCTCACGGATCACACCCTCCCAGACCCTGGAACTCATTCAGCAGCGATCCATCTCCCATAGCAACGGGAGCAGATCTGCACCTCTGAGACCCTCAGTCTGTGCACAGGTATGGAGGAAGAAGAGTTAAGTGAAGTGCAAGCAGGAAGTCCATACTAGGTGCGCAGCGGGACCCCATACCATCACTGGGAGTGAGGTCGCTGTGATACGCTGGACAGGTGGAGAGGGCAAGGGCTCTGTGCGTCCCTCCTAAATGCACAAGTAACCGTGGTGATGTTTAGTACATTGAGAGAGTTTGATCAAGTTTAATCGTCTGTTCAAAGTAATAGTATCCTGTTTGTAAGGCAGTAACCCTGTATAAAGTGCCTAGCATAGCCCAGAAGAACCCACCCAGAGTAGGCTTCTCATGTGACCCTTGCTTGACACCCAACGAGGAGGGAAACATGGAGGACGTGACAACCACCCCATCGCCCTATTCCTTACATGCTTTTTTTTATGCTATATTGCAAAATTAAACTTGGATAGGGTGAAGGGAGCAACATTGGAAAGCAATACGAGGACACTCTTCACTTTGTCACAGCTTTCTAATTCAGTCTTTCTAGTAGCAACTAAGGAAATGAGCAACCCTGATGCCGCGTACACGATAATTTTTCCCGTCGGGAAAAATTACATTTTTTTTTTTCGCAGAGAAAAACGATCGTCTGTGGGCTTTATGCCGTTTTTCTCGTTGAGAAAAACGGCAGGAAAAACGACGAGAAAAATTAGAACATGTTCTAAATTTTCTCATGGTTTTTTCCATCATTTTTTTCCCCGGCAGTTTTCCCATAGGGAGACACTGCCGCGGAGCCCACAGACGGTCGTTTTTCTCGACAAAGAAAAAAATGATGGGAAAAACGGTCGTGTGTGGGGGAAAATGCCGTTCCCTCGTTTTTCATTTAATTTCATGTCGTGATTCACGGCGGTGTTTTCACCGCCGTGAATCACGATCGTGTGTACGCGGCATGAGACACCATAAGAAATGTCCCAATTTAAGAAAGCTCTGGCACTGATGCCAAAGGGATCAGAGCATGATGGGATATGTAGCAGCAAACCCGTACTAGGATCCTACACTCTGGTCCGTACCTACAATGTCCCTGGATACTTGGATGGCTCTTTCCAATATCAGTCAGACAATTCTCCTGTGAACTCTCCAGACCAGATCCTCAGTGAAATCTCTTAATCAGTTCCAGGATGTTTTCAGCAAGATAGGCCCCCCAGCTCTAGCATTGCTGGGACCTCGACAAGCATATGTAGAACTACAGCTGAGCTGCCCAGAGGGACAGCAGCCCTTCAGGCTGGGAACTTCTCTTCCTGGACAAGAACAGGGCTACCTCAAGACCCCGACTATTTTTTTCCCAGCCTTCTACTGAGCACCCCACCCCCAGGGATTGACTACGACAATATAATTATTCAGGCTGTTGATTTGCCTCTTTCAACCCACTACATTTTAGAATCCTCCATAAGGCATGGGAAAGCAGTCGAACCTGCACCCAGTGAAGCCTAGAACAGCCCAAAGCAGTCACAAACTGCTCCACTGATTACAGGGGAGCAAAAAAGGACTATATTTACCTACCTTTTATAGCAAGCTATCTAGGCGGGTTCTACATACACATCTACAAATATCCATAGGTTTCAAGGCTGGTGTAGTGCACCCCCTAAAAAGGCCACTGATTTAACTGGTTCTTCCTCAAAAAGTACACAGGCTGCCCATGCACTCCAGCAAAAGTCCATTTACACTGGCTCCAATAAACAGTCTAGGGGATGTATTTTTAAAGATTATTACTTGGAGAACTTCAAAGGGGAGGAAATTGTCATGGGATACGTCAAAACATTCAGAAGCAGTAGTGTTTAGAGGACAGTCTTTTTTAACAGTAGTGGTACTGGTTGAGAACAGCCCAGGGCCCAGAGGCTGAAGACAGGGGCAAATTTTGGGCATCTGGTTACCGTGCTTAGTGTGCAACTACCGGTACCCAGTTCAGAGTCCAGCACACTGTCTCAGGAATCAGCTTAAAATCACTACCCAAAGGACAGCTGCCTACTTCCAGCTTCCTTCAGACACAACCCAGTGATTGAGGTGGCGTCTCTCAGGACTGGAACCCTTGTGATGTAGTTCTGCAGTCAGCTATGAGCAAAAGTCCACTTGAGCCTTGGATCCTAGCATCTTTAAAGTCTCCTTCAGCAATTGTTCAGTCCATGGGCTGCCGGGAGGCAGCATCCCCTGCACTTCTGGAACCCTTCTAGGGAGAAGGAACCCTGCCTTCCAGTGTCTCAGGCTATTTATCTACACTACAGGCCCCTTCTGAAAACTTCACCTCCAGAGATTGGCTGGAACCTGATAAATATTCAGGCTGGGCAATTTGAATCTCCTGCTCTAAGCTCTAGAAGCTTCTTCCAGAGGCAGGGGGAAGCAATGAAACTCCCAGCCTATGAGACCCTGAACAGGCCAGACTAAACAATTACGGTTTCCCTGATTACAAAAGAAGCCAAACTAAATTTGCCTAGCCTCTGTAGCAAAAACCTACGTGGGTCCATTTCTGTAGAACTCCCCCCAGGGCCGATCCTAGGGTCACAGACGCCTGGGTGCAGAAATATTTTGGGCACCCCATGTGGGTGTGGTCATCTTACTAACTCCTCCCCATTGCAAATGTTTCTATGGCAACGACTCAAACACAGAGATGCTCCCCTAAGGAATCTTCGTTACCCTGGGATCCTCCCAAGATCTCTTAACAAAACAAAAAGAGATGGTCAGAGACTGCAGACATGATACAAGAGATGGTCAGAGACTGCAGACATACTACATAAGATGGTCAGAGACGGCAGACATACTACATAAGATGGTCAGAGACTGCAGACATGATACAAGAAGATGGTAAGAGGCTGCAGATATGATACAAGAAATGGTCAGAGACTGCGGACAAGATACAAGAGATGGTCAGAGACTGCAGACATGATACAAGAAATGGTCAGAGACTGCAAACATAGTACAAGAAATGGTCAGAGGTTGCAGATATGATACAAAAAATGGTCAGAGACTGCAGACATGATACAAAAATGGTCAGAGACTGCAGACATGATACAAGAAATGGTCAGAGACTGCAGACATGATACAAGAAATGGTCAGAGACTGCAGACATGATACAAGAAATGGTCAGAGACTGCAAACATACTACAAGAGATGGTCAGAGACTGCAGACATAGTACAAGAGTCGGTCAGAGACTGCAGACATAGTACAAGAGATGGTCAGAGACTGCAGACATACTACAGGAGATGGTCAGAGACTGCAGACATACTACAGGAGATGGTCAGAGACTGCAAACATACTACAGGAGATGGTCAGAGACTGCAAACATACTACAGGAGATGGTCAGAGACTGCAAACATACTACAGGAGATGGTCAGAGACTGCAGACATACTACAGGAGATGGTCAGAGACTGCAGACATAGTACAAGAGATGGTCAGAGACTGCAGACATAGTACAAGAGATGGTCAGCGACTGCATACATAGTACAAGAGATGGTCAGAGACTGTAGACATGATACAAGAGATGGTCAGAGACTGCAGACATACTACAAGAGATGGTCAGAGACTGCAGACATACTACAAGAGATGGTCAGAGACTGCAGACATACTACAAGAGATGGTCAGAGACTGCAGAAATACTACAAGAGATGGTCAGAGACTGTAAACATACTACAGGAGATGGTCAGAGACTGCAGACATGATACAAGAAATGATGGGAGACTGCCCGATCAGTGCCCATCAATGCAGCCTCGCCAGTGCCCATAAGCTCAGCCTCACCAGTGCCCATCAGTGCAAGTTTATCAGTGCCCATCAGTGCAGCCTTACCAGTGCCCATCAATGCGGCCTGATATGGGGGGTCAGCTGTGTCAGGGTCTCTCACCTCAGCGATGGCAGCTCAGCAGGTCCTTGCATGGCCTCCTGGGGGGCTGATGCTCCTGGTCTTGGGTTCAAGTTGTTGCAAACCAGCGTCTAGCCCCACAACCTGAGCCAGTCACGTGCATCACAACTCCCTGGTGTGCCCTGCCTCTGCCTGCCTCCAAGACTCCGGGAGTTTCCTCTGCATTGCTCTCAGTTCTCCACCCCCTCCCATTCTGCACAACTCCCCCCAGTCTGTTCAATCCCTCTTAGCCCCAGTCTGAACCCCCCGTCTGCCCAATCCCCCATACCCCTAGTCTGCACAAGCCCACTTCCCCCCTTGTCTGCACAATCCCCCCTTCCCCCAGGTCTGCACAATTACCCCCCCCCCAGTCTGCACAATTACCCCGTCCCCTAGTCTGCACAATCCCCCCCTTCCCCCAGGTCTGCACAATTACCCCCCCAGTCTGCACAATTACCCCGTCCCCTAGTCTGCACAATCCCCCCTTCCCCCAGGTCTGCACAATTACCCCTTCCCCCAGTCTGCACAATCCCAACTTTCCCCAGTCTGCACAATCCCAACTTTCCCCAGTCTGCACCATCCCCCTTTCCCCAGTCTGCACAATCCCCCCCTTCCCCCAGGTCTGCACAATTATCCCCCCTCCCCCAGTCTGCACAATTACCTCCCCAGTCTGCTCAAGCCCCCCTTTCCCCCAGTCTGCACAACCCCCCAGTCTGCACAATTACCCCCCCCCCCAGTCTGCACAATCCCCCTCCAGTCTGCACAATCCCCCCTCCCCCAGTCTGCACAATCCCCCTTTCCCCCAGTCTGCACAATTACCCCCCCCCCAAGTCTGCACAATCCCCCCTTCCCCCGGGTCTGCACAATTACCCCCCCAGTCTACACAATCCCTCCCTTCCCCCAGGTCTGCACAATTACCCCCCCAGTCTGCACGATTACCCCATCCCCTAGTCTGCAAAATCCCCCCTTCCCCCAGGTCTGCACAATTACCTCCCCAGTCTGCACAATCCCCCCCTTCCCCCAATCTGCACAACCCCCCTTTTCCCAGGTCTGCACAATTATCCCCCCTCCCCCACAGTCTGCACAATTACCTCCCCAGTCTGCACAACCCCCCCTTCCCCCAGTCTGCACAACCCCCCCTCCCCCAGTCTGCTCAACCCCCCCTTTCCCAGTCTGCACAATCCCCCTCCCACAGTCTGCACAATCCTCCCCTTCCCCCAGTCTGCACAATCCCCCCTCCCCCAGTCTTCACAATTACCCCCCTCCCCCAAGTCTGCACAATTACCCCCCCCCAGTCTACACAATCCCCCCTCCCCCAGTCTGCACAATTACCCCCTCCCCCCAGTCTGCACAATCCCCCCTTCCCCCAGTCTGCACAATTAGCCCCCCAAGTCTGCACAATAACCCCCTCCCCCAGTCTACACAATCCCCCCTCCCCCAGCCTACACAATCCCCCCTCCCCCAGTCTACACAATTACCCCCTCCCCCCAGTCTGCACAATTCCCCCTCCCCCCAGTCTGCACAATTACCCCCCTCCCCCCAGTCTGCACAATTACCCCCCTTCCCCCAGTCTGCACAATTACCCCCCCAGTCTGCACAATCCCCCCTCCCCAGTCTGCAAAATCCCTCCCTTCCCCCAGTCTGCACAATTACCCCCCCAGTCTGCACAATTACCCCCTTCCCCCAGTCTGCACAATTACCCCCCCCCAGTCTGCACAATCCCCCCTCCCCCAGTCTGCAAAATCCCTCCCTTCCCCCAGTCTGCACAATTACCCCCCCAGTCTGCACAATTACCCCCTTCCCCCAGTCTGCACAATCACCACCCCAGTCTGCACAATCCCACTCCCCCATTTTGCACAATTACCCCCCCCAGTCTGCACAATGCCCCATTTCCCCCAGTCAGCACCCCCCCCAGTTTGCAGGGGGGTAAGAAATGAAAGACAAAAGTAGAGGCAAAGCAAAAAGAATGCAGAGAGGGAGTTGTGCAGATAGCTCACGTACAAATTAAGCTTCCCCCTCAGGCTGGTCTCCACAGAAGTGCATGCAAAAGGCTGGAGTGTGGGCGGGGTTTGGGCGGGAAGAAATGGGAGGAGGCTTGTTGGATTGGACAGGCGGCCGAGGGTGGGAGGAGCTAGGAAGACAGTGTCGACGGGCGACAAGCAGATACAGCCCGACTTGTGGGAGAACAGTGTGTTTGTGTGTGACACAAACAAGGAGAGGGAGGATGGAAGGGAACATTCTGGCACGTTGGCGCCCCCACCTCTGCAGGCGCTGGGGTGCACTGCACCACGTGCACCCCGGCTAGGATCGGCCCTGACTCCCCCATACTTGTATCAAATTGCTTTTTCCTGATTTGCACCCACAGATCAGAAGCCTTGTTACAAGAGAGTTACCATGTGATAGGAGACCTGTGTTTTTACATAAGTCTACCGTGTTTCAATAGTGAGCTGTCAATTTGCAAGATTCTGTCGGGTTACGGAGAGATACATGGTAAAAGAGACTTTCATATTAGAAACCAGTGCCACATTATGGGAGACTGCTGAAGACTGCTTTCAATTTACAGGAGACTGTTGCAATGTTAGAAGAGACTGATTGCTGTCATGTTATCATTCACTTAGCATGAGTACAAGGGCAATTTTCCAGTACTTTCTGCACATTGATTATATGAGGGTTGATTTACTAAAACTGGAGAGTGCAAATTCTGGGGCAGCTGTGCATGGTAGCCCCAATCAGCTTCTAACTTCAGCTTGTTCAATTAGGCTTTGTCAAAAAAACAAAACTGGAAACTGATTGATGTTTACGCAGCGCTGCACCAGATTTTGCACACTCCAGTTTTGGTAAATCAACCTCAAAGCATCCAAGCTCCATTTCTAAATTACACAGTAACAGTAACAATGCATAACTCCATTAAGCTAACCAGTCTTTCCTGATAATGTGATACCTAAGGGCACATGACCCACTGCAGAAAGTCATATAATATATATGTATGGTCTAACAGGCTTTTCTAGACTTTTCTTCAAAGGAGAGGGTTGTACATTGGTGAACAAGTACAACTGTACAAATGCTTGTGTTCAACATACCAATCAAAATAACTAGGCGCTCTGTGAGGTCACTGCTCCTTAATTTATTTTTACCTTTCTAAAAAATAAAAATGATCTGATGTTTAATGAATAAGTCCTCGTGCTCCTGCTGCCTGCAACATTTTAGATCACTGTGACCTGTGGCATTTTTCCTTTCGATCGCTTTGTTATTGGTTTTCAAAAAAGTTTGCATTATGCGTCATAGTCATTTGAAGCATCACATCAACAAAACAGCAGGATTCCAGTCAACATAATAGCACTTTACCATAGTTAGGAATAAATGACATGTGCATTGTATCTGTCACCATTAAAATTAAATATCAGTCCTTTAATAAAGTTCTGTAAAACCCAGAAGAAAGTTAGTCACTATTTAAATAGTATCTGTTTTAAATTTCCTAAAATTCGCAACATTATAACTTGTTTCAAGTAAACTGAGCCTCAAAAAATGTTCCTGGCTTGCTAGTCCAATACTGCACAGGAACTGAGAATAGAGGTAAAAGAAGACAAAGAATAGAACGGATAAGACAGTTTCATGGAGGTGGAGAGGAGGGGGTATAGATTTTTCAGCATTTATAATTCAAAATGTAACGTTCATCTTAAACCTATCTCCCTCAGGATTTAAACTTCCGGGAGTTCTTTAATCAAGCTCTTTATAATTGTAGCGGGGCTTTGAAATTTAGGGGAATGTTTGAGTGGTAGTTGTGCTCAAACACACTATTTGATAGGGTTCAGTAAAACCCATTTTGAGCTGCAGGTGGGATACTGGTGTGTAGTTCCCCGTGGCCTGTTGGTGGCGCTGCAATCGGAGGCCAGGGTTGAACCGCTGGTACAGTGTTGTGCCTTGGATGTCCCCTTTCGGCGGTGGTATGGTGGGCGTGTCGGCCTGCTGTGCATCCCGGGAGGGGATATAAAAGGGGCAGACCCTGTCTGTCAGAGGTGAGTTCCCGGGGGTCCAACCCCGGGAGCGTGTGATTCTGTTCGTGGCCACCCCAGGCATCTTTAGCCCTGGGGTGGAGTTCCTGGTTCGGTACACTGGCAAATCAGTCTCAGGCACCTTTAGCCCTGGGGCTGCAACTGGAGGCTTCGGGTCTAGCGCCTTTGGCTGGAGCCGCGGAGGGAGAGGGGTTCCCAGGGTGCTGCCTTGCGAGGAGGCTCGCATCTGGATGGGGGGGCCGGGGGAGGACCGTTCCGAGGGACTGGTGGGGGATCACAGTGAAGGAAGGGGCCCAGTAACTCTCTGGAGGGATGTCAATTTCCCATTAGAGGCCTAAAGCCAGAACCAACGTTCACCAGGTCTGTGGCAGAGACTGTGCGTGTACTCTGATTCGAGCATCATTCCGGCTGCTAGGATCCACTCCATTGGGAGACTATCCGGATGAGCTGAGTCTACCTGAAGATATGGGTAGTGAATTAGAATTTGTTTGTGCCTGGACCTATTCCCACACCTCTTGCTGTCCTGATCTTCCTCCAACTTTCTCCTGTCTAATTATCGTGCATAAGAGAGAAATAAACTCTACGTTGGAGTTGCAATTGGTGTGGACCTTGAAGTTATTGGGGAATAGAGACTTGTCTTTCTCGCAGTGAAGACGGGAGCCATTCTATGGGGGGAACTCAACCACAGAGACCCAGGTACATTACACCGCTCAACCTCTTCACACAGGAGGGTACGGGCATGTGGCATAGGTGTGCCCCTTTCTCCCACGAGTGAGCCAAAGGGAGAAGGGCTGGTGAGTGCTACATAAGAATGTATTGACTAAAGCCATGATTTTAGCCAAAAAGGCAGAGAGAAAGAGCTGAGCATTTAGAGCATGTTAGTAGTTTTTGGTCACTGCAAAAAAGCTAAAATTATGAAGTTTGACTACATGCCACTAACTTAAAACAGTCACCAAACACTAGACACCCCCCCTCCCACCCCCATATCACTTGACCTTTACACCCTACCTGAACATTTGTTCTTTGCTGCCTTTTACTTTTCTGGATAGATTTACACTCTATGTTTGTCCTCTATGACTAATATCACAGGGAGTGATCATTTCTATTACAGAGTGTCTTTTTCTAGACAGAGTCAGAGGACAGACCTCCTTAAACCAATTTTGCAAGAATATTTTTGTGACAAAAGCAAACCATTTTGTGTGACCTGGTCTTACCTACTCTCCCTCTTCTTTTTAAGCCAGATTGCTAAATACATTCCTGATTACACTTATTTGATTCATACTGAATAGCTTTCTGTGCCTTCGCAGACAGTCTATAGCACTTCCTGCAGACAAATGCCGAATAGAACCACAGTGCAGGCCAGAGCCAGAGATTTACAAGAACCACCAGCTGGTAAGTGTAATAGTAGGTGCTCTTAGTAGTTTAGGTTAGATACTGTAGGAGGAGGTGGTAAGAATTGACTACTGACTTGAGGTTGCCAGTAATAATATACTTGCGAAATTGGATGTAGGCAGGAACTGCACAGGTCTGCCTTTTGTCCACCTCAATGTGGCAGATGTTTTCCAAATTGGCAGCTACTGTGCATGTTTTCCATAACTGTAGGCAGAGAGGTCTATAGGCAAAATATTTGTACCACTTATGTGGTTTCAATATGGTAACACGCACAAAAGGTTCCATTGCATTGCAGAAGGCTGACAGGCAAGTCTACCCCCAAGCAGAGGGCTGTATCCTGAAATGGTCACTATAGTTCTCCACCCAAGGTTTGGACTTAAGAAGACAATTTTGGCTACATGAGGCTCCCCCAAATCCACTATACTCAAGAAGAGAAGCTGGTGCCCAATGGGCATTTGCCACACAGGTCCCCCACAGTGTGCACTTGAGCTATGACTAAGCACTGTTTATTAGTGTGAAACGTGTCAGCTCTTCTGTCCGTTCTGCTGTGGCATGTATTTTTTATTTAAATTTTTGAATAAAAGGCAAAACTTTTTTGGAGTGCGGCTGTCCAGAACTTCTTCCTATTTTATTGCTATATGCATTGCCAGCACCTGGTATTTCCACCTAAAACCAAAGGTTAGGTAATTTGTTGTGCTTTTTTCCTCGTATATGGATACATTCTGGTGCCATACACTTCTTTTGGTTCCAAAGATTGAAACTGATGAATGAAGCAGTTGGGGTAAGGGTGTGTAGGTAGTAGTATTATCCGATGGAAAAAAAACGATAGGAAATTCCGATCGTCTGTGTGCAACTCCGACGGAGAAAAAACCCACGCATGCTCAGAATCAAGTCGACGCATGCTCAGAAGCATTGAACTTAATTTTTCTCGGCTCGTCTGAGTGTTTTACGTCACCGCGTTTTGGACGGTCGGAATTTTGCCTGATGGTGTGTAGGCAAGACTGATGAAAGTCAGCTACGGAAAATTCCATCGGATTTTATTCCATCGGAAATCCGATCGTGTAGAGAGGGCATTAGAGGTTTTTCTAAAAATTAATTATCAAAGTGGCAGACCTATAGCATTATAAGTCAACAGGCAAAATTGTGAGCATATATTAGCTACTTGGTAGAGATAACTGCTAATAGGACACAGCAGTAAATAAACAGGGGCATCCTCACTTTAAGGCCTGCCATAGATGGTTCGAGCACGGCTGGTTCAGCAGGAACCAGCTAAGATTCAAACCATGTGTGGGCAGGCTGAATGTATCAAGTTGATCAATCAACTTGGGTACAACCAGCCTGCCAGATTCACTTGCGATTATTAGGCGCTAGCAATAATAACTGTCTGCTCCAGGCGGTGACGGCTTCCCCCGCCCCCCCCCCCCTGCCCCCCGGCCAGAAGAATACAATGTCTCATCAGGAGGAATTCCCCTGTCAGCACTGACTGTGTTTATGGGGGAATCGTGCAAATTTCTTTCCTGCATAGTATTTACCTCCAACAGTATGGTGTCTGGCCGGTATCTTTCCTTTGCGTGGTCCAAGAACACGAAGTCCAAAGCATCCACGTTATACTTTTGCCTTAATTGAGGAATGATGTCTGTAGTGGACCCTTCCAGCACCAAAACCTAAAAATCAAAACCATGTAGACTTGTCAAGTTTAGATAAACATGCAATCTTTACATCAATGATCTTTAATATAGGCATCATGTACACTGCGTGTTTACTAAGATGTATTTAGGGCAGTATGTGCCAGGGATGAATGCCCGAAACACAAACAGTCTGCATTCCAAGCATTCAATCCCTGTGTGCATGCTGCCCATATTGCCCTAAATATTGGTACTGCTAGGTGCACCATCCAGCCCCATCCAGCTGCAGTAGCTGTCAGTCTCCCATAGTGTTTTATAGGCTGCCACCAGCAAGGCTGGACGGTGCACCTGTGCTTTCTACCCAAGTCTAAACGCTGGACATTTATACCCTGGGGCAAAATGCTGAGTGGGCATGAGGCCTAAAAGGTATTTCCACCTAAAACCAAAGGTTAGGTAATTTGTTGTGCCTTTTTTCCTCGTATGTGGATACATGCTGGTGCCACACACTTCTTTTGTTTCTCACTCTGCTTTTGTAAACAGTAGTTAGGCAAATTAACTAGTAAAACAAACTGAGATTTATTTAATCATTTATTTATTTATTACAGGTATTCATATACCCAAGGCCACTGTTAGAAATCACGGGGCCCCGTACAGCCTACCCGACGGGGCCGCCTTTAACCCCGCCCTTGACCTCACCCCAGGCACCTCCCCTGACCCAACCTCTGCAGATTTGTCACCGTTTACATATGCACGCATACAGTGTCCCAGGAACTAGATGTTGCTGCTCACATCTTTAATGGGACCCTTGATTGCACGGGAGAGCTCAGTAAAGGTGATGGAGGGATGGTGGTGGAACCCCCTTCCACTGCCTGTAAAAGTAATTCAGCGGCTTCTTAGCCACTAGGATTACTTTTACTTTGTGCAGAGTCGTTGGGGCTAAAAAATGATATCTTGATCATTGCTGCAGCGATGACCAAGATATCACCCTTCCAATCCAGCAATGTACCAGTATCTTGATGGACAGGAAGCGGTTAAAGGGGGTGGTTGGGGGGCACATGTTTACTGCCCCCCATCTCAAACGCAAGTGTACAGTAGCATCTCACTGCGTCTTATGATTATCAGCATTATGAAAATTGCGCAGGCAGCAGTCACCATGTGCTCTGTCATGGATCTCACAGTGTCACATGGCTTTTGTGTGCTGACTTTGTTAACTTATGGCTGTACTGTGTGTTACAAACTATATCCCAGTACAGCCATAACAAAGTAATCACCAAACAGCAATAGGACACACTGTAACAGATCCATGACAGAACACATGCTGACTGTGCTGCCTGCGTGAGTATCATAATGCTGATAATCATGACCTTCTATGCTGTATGTTAGCCTAAAGCCCCGTACACACGGTCGGACTTTTGGCCAACAAACTTCATTTTGAGCAAGTTGGACCAACAATCTGACCGTGTGTACGCTCCATCGGACAATTTTTTTATGCTTTTTTCTTGTTTTCGTCGGACAAAAGTTGGGTCTGCAAACGGACAAACTTTTGCCCAACAAAAGTCCGATGGAGCAAAGTCCGACCGTGTGTACAGAAAACCATCGGACTTTTGTCCGATGGACAAAACAACTAATGTTAAAATCAACCAACAATAGCAGAAGTTGACCAAAGGGTGGCGGTAAAGAGCAAAAAAGAGCAGAAAAACCACGTGATGTTGCAAAAAGTTTTGGGAACGTTTGCAGAAAAGTCAGAGCATGTGTATGCTATGGGTGTTCCCGACCAACTCCGTTCGGACAAAAAACCACGGAAAAGTCAGATGGAAGTCCGACCGTGTGTATGGGGCTTAAGTGAGACACAGTGAGGATTCTATTTTCTGTTCTCCACTCACTGTGTGCAGTGCATATGCAGCCACGCGTCACTGTCCTCCAGGTTCTTTCTCCCTCTCATCCACGGAGCCGCCTGTCTCCTTGCCCGAGTCTTGCCTTAGTCTTGGCAGTCGGCACCTGATCACGGAAGGCGGAGCTAAGCAGAGCCTCATAGCATCACTCCGCCAGGAGAGGCAGTGGGCAGCAGCAGCCGGTGTTCTGCCGAGAAAGGTCCCCCCGGCGGATTATGCCCCCCCCCTGTACTGTGCAGGATCGGCGCCTGCGCAATACGAACCTGAATGAGCCTCCGAAAATAGCCGAACATATGTAGAGCTGAGAGTCAGCTCTAGACGGCGCCTGCGTGGACCTCGCTGTAAGTGGCCAGTCGGCCCCACATCCTCACTTCGCTCACTCTGCCTCCTGGCTCTTTTTTTAACATCCTCCATGTCCACGGGGATGGTAAGGAAAGAGCCTGGATGTCAGAAGCGTAGCACAATTTGGTGTGCGCAGGCGCCATCTAGAGCTGACTCTCAGCTCTACATGTTCGGCTATTTTCGGAGGAAAGTGCCGCGCCTGCGCAGTACAGGGGGAGCATAATCCACAGGGGGACCTTTCTCGGCAAGACACCGGGACAAATGAACTAGCAGAGCAATGTGCGGCGTGGGTTTATGTACATGCGCCCGAAAAAAGAAAAATAGTCCAAACACTGCGCTCATCTCCTGGGCCCCTCTGTAGACCAGATGGGGTCCGGGAAAATGTAATTACAACCCCCCCCCTTCTCTAAGCAAGTAGTAGCGGGGTATGGTTTCAAAATGTTAACATGCATAAATTAACTGTAAAGTTGCCCGGGCCCCCTGTGGAGCTGATGGGGGCCGGGCCCGGTACAACAGGGCTGGCTGTACTGCCCTATCAGCGGCCCTGCATATACCTATAATAATATACCTATAATAACCTTTATGCAGTGCTTCACATATTGTGTGTTGGAATCCATTCATTTTGCAGTATGCAATTCACTACAGACATGGTTTAAGGGAAACCTGTCATGAGAGAAATAAATGAGTTGCCATTGCTGACATTCCTTCTGAAAATGCTAGATGTCTGGCTGTCATGCTGATGCTTGGGTTTCTGAACAAGATAAGGCATGCTGACTTTTCTTCTGCTGATTTTCTGCACGCTTGTTTTTGTTCATGAATCAGGGATACTAAAGCCAGAGTCAAGCAACAGCAATGTCAACCCATACATTTGTTTATATTAGGGTATACTTTAATAATTGCACTCTGATTAAAATTGAATGTTCAGCACCTGACAGTAAATGTCAGGTAAGCAAAATAATTTTTTTTTGCCGCTTACAAGATCAATTTACACGTGCGTTAAAAAGTTTGGGATCACTTTTTTTTTTTAAGTATTTAGTAAATATATATATATATATATATATATATATATATATATATATATATATATATATATATATATATATATATTTAATCAAAGTGCCATTACATTGATTTCAAAAGATCTATAGTTACATATTACAATGGTATTATTGTTATTAGCACAGAGCTGTATATCTTGATAAATTCTGCTTAGGGAAATGAATGACATGTAAGTCATCACAGTTCTTTGCTGACTGGGTTTGTTGAACTTTGAAATTAGCTGCAAGCCATCTGTTGGGTATACCGTATCCTGAACTCCTGCAAATTCAATCATCTGCTTGGCCACAGCAGCATGAACTGGATTCAGCTCCACGGTGAACAACCGAGCTCCAGGCTTCAACAAGCGAGCAATTCGTATGGCAGAATATCCGCAGTATGTACCCAGTTCCAGGATTACTGAAGGATCTGTCTCTTTCACTACTTCGTCCAGGATCAGGCCTGAGAAAACACAAAGGATTCTAATGTAATGGAAGCTCTGGCATACAACTCACTTTATACAGGAACTATAGGCAAATGGTAACAGCACTCTTTATTCTAGCTATGAATACATGAAAAAATGAATATGTATTTTAAAACAGTTCAGTGTAACAGCTTGCAGTCTGTCTTTGTATTGCCTTTCCACCACCTTATAGTTAAATAGCATGTCGCTTTTGGCGGGCAGTGCTGCTGCCAAACACGGTTAATGCAGTTCTATGGGGCCACACCAGAAACACACCACAACTGCATGTAATTCAATGCAGTAGTACGTCAAATATAAGTGTAGCGGGGTCCTCAATTTAGGGGTAGTGTTTGAGTGGTAGTTATGCTCAAACACCTAAATTGTTAGGATGTTATCAACCATTTTGTCTGCAGGAAGAGTATCGGTGTGTCGTTCCCTGTGGCCTGCAGGTGGCGCTGCCATGGTGGGCCAGGGTTGAACTGCTGATACAGTGCTGTGCCTTGTGTGTCCCCTCTCGGCAACTATACAGTGGGAGTGGTCGGCCTGCTGTGTATGCTGGGAGAGGATATAAAAGGGGCAGACGCTGCCTGTTCAGGGTTGGTTGGTCGTCTGGAGTCCTACTCCCAGGGAGTGTGTGTTCCTGTCCGCCCTGGGCACCTTTGGCCCAGGTGCGGAGGTCTGTGAATCAGTCCCAGGCACCTTTAGCCCTGGGGCTGCCACTAAAGGCCTTGGGCCCAGCACCTTTGGCTGTGACCCATCAAGGATCGAGGAATCACAGGGTGCCGCCTTGCGAGGGGACCCGTATCTTAGACAAGGAGGCCGGGGGAGGACCGTTCCGAGGGGCTGGTGAGAAGTCACAGTGAAGGAAGGGACCCGGTAACTCTCTGGAGGGATGTCTTTTCCTTACAAAGAGGCCAAGCTTTAAGGAAACCAAGTTCACCAGGTCTGTGGCAAAGACCCGTGTGTCAGATTGAATAGTGATTGGGTGAGCAGTTTGAGTACCATTTTGGCTGCTAGTCCCTATCTAGGGAGACTACCCAAATGGACTAAGTCTGCTTGAGAAGCCAAGCAGTGAAGTGTATTACGTTTGTGCCTGGACCTCTCCCACACCTTATGCTGTCCTGTTCTTTCTCCAATCTTTCATATCAGAGACTGTCGTTTGAGAGAAATAAACTCTACGTTGGAGTTACAGCTGGTGTGGACCTTGAAGTCATTGGGGGAAATAGAGACTTGTCTTTATTAGCTATAGAGATAAGAACCATTCGGAGGGAGTATCTGGCTGCGGAGACCCATCACAACACTGCTCAACATAGGAGGGTACGGGCATATAGAGCTGGGTGTGCCCTTTCCTCCTGCGAGGAGCCGAAAGACGAGGAGGAGAGGGTGGTAAGCGCTATATAAGTTTAAATCATATTGTCTCCTTGCTGCCTGTCAAACACCACTGAAAAGCAATCTGAGCATGGATGTCTTTTCAGAGGAGCCGCAGCGCCTGCTGCACTTAAAGTGATTGTAAAGTCTTGTTTTAAATAAAATAAAATAACAAACATGTTATACTTACCTCCTCTGTGAAATGGTTTTGCACAGAGCAGCCTGGATCCTCCTCTTCTCGGGTCCCTCCTCGCTGCTCCTGGCCCCTCACTCCTGTCGAGTGCCCCCACAGGAAGCAGCTTGCTATGGGGGCACCCGAGCCGAGTCACAGCTTCCTGTGTCCATCCAGACACGGAGCCCGGATCCGGCCCCACCCCCTCTCTCCCCTGATTGAAAAACTGAGTTTGATTGACAGCCGCGGGAGCCAGTAGGGCCGTTGCTATGTCTCAGCCAATCAGGAGGAGAGTCCCGGATGGCTAAGACACTCGTGGACATCTCTGGACAGAGATGGGGCTCAGGTAAGTAATTAGGGGGGGCTGAGGGAGGCTGCTGCACACAGAAGGTTTTCATATAGAAATGCACATAGAATGCATTAAGATAAAAAAAAATTCTGCCTTTACAACTCCTTTAAGTGCCGGTTCACACCAGCTTGGCTTCAAAGTCGCGTGACTTTGAAGCCGACATCCTTGCACAACTTCATTGTGGCTTGCATACAACTTATTTAACAGAAGTCAATGCAAGTCGTGAAGTCACCCCAAGGTAGTGCAGGAACCTTTTTCTAAGTTGAGGCGACTAGATTAGAACATTTCTATTGCTGTTAATGGGGCGCAACTTGTCATGTGACTTTGACGCATGACAAGTCGCAGCAGTGTGAACCGGGGCTCAGTGTTAGGTTTATTAGAAGGCTGAAGGGGGTGTGTAGGCTGCCTAAAGTGTTTTTATGCGTTTGCAGCCATATTGGGATAACACCTACTTTACATTTGTTATATGCCCCATTCACATAGCAAACATTTTTAAAAGTTTTAGTCTGCTATGCAAAATGAGTTGGAAAGTTAATGTTTACCAAAATTAACCCTATCTATACTGTATTATCAGATCTCATTTTCAGTTGTAAACTAGATTTGAGCACTGTATCGGAGATTTACTAAAACTGGTGCACAAAGAATCTGGTGCAGAGGTACATAGTAACCAATCAGCTTCTAGGGTTTATTGCCAAAGCTTAAAGAGTAACTCCACTTTTGTTGAGAAAAAACATTGGCCTCTGGGTGATCAATGTACATTACAAGGATTTTAACCATTTTTGTTATATATTATAAATCAGCTGCCGCACCTGCAGGGCTCTAATGAGGAAACTTGCTGGGTCTTTAGACCTGATTTCCTATTAGGAGTATCTCACCAAAAATTTATTTTTTGTTGCAGAGATGCCTGACATCTGACTTGTAGCTTAGTGTAGATTTCTGGGAAAATCAGTGAGCCAATCACACAAGCAGGAAATTATGTTTCTGGGGGGCGTTCTGTGCACATTCTATGTACAGAACACCTCTAGGTACCCATATTGCAATGCATTTTGCAGAGAATTACAGCACTGCAGATTAAAAAGGAAATGTAATTTTTAATAACATTCAATTACAATATGACTTGTGTTGCAATTGTATATTCTATATAAAACACATTTTTTATTTGCAATTTTTTTTACCCACGAAAGTTGAGTTACCCTTTAATTGAACAAGCTGAAGTTAGAAATCCGATTGGTTACTATGCACAGCGGCACTAGGTTCTGTGTGCACCAGTTTTAGCAAATCTCGCCCTGTCTGTCTTAACCTCCCTGGCGGTATTCCCGAGTCTGGCTCGGGGTAAGATTTCAGTACCATTAGCGGTAACCCCGAGCCAGACTCGGGCTGCATCGCAGGATACAGGGAGAGTTACTTACCTTGTTCCCTGGATCCTGCGATGTCTCCCCGCTGTGTGTGCGAGCTGTCTCGTCACTCGATTCACACAGTGCCTGAGTGCCGCCGAGCTCCGTTCCCTGCGATGTTGCGGCGCACGGGGGCGGAGATCGGTGCCAAATTCAAAAAAGTAAAAACACAATACACATACAGTATATGTGTGCCGCCGAGCTCCGTTCCCTGCGATGTTGCGGCGCACGGGGGCGGAGATCGGTGCCAAATTCAAAAAAGTAAAAACACAATACACATACAGTATACTGTAATCTTACAGATTACAGTACTGTATAAAATAATTACACATCCCCTTTGTCCCCATTGGTCTGTCCAGTGCCCTGCATGCAGTTTTATATTAGAATTTTTTTCTGCCTGGAATTTGGAGATTGTCCATAGCAACCAAAAAGTGTCCCTTTATGTCAAAAGTTGTTTTAGACCAGCTAGAAAACAGCGATAATAAATTAGAATCCCTTTCAGAATTGAGCGATAGCGATTTGTGGGGAAATTCGTCATCAAACACTAAATCTAATGACAGCAACAATTCTGCAACTGAGCAAATTTCTGTGTTTTTGATTTGATTACATTATTGAATACATTTTATTATTATTATATTATTATTTGTTATAATTATTTATAGTTATTTATTATATTATAATTTATGATTTTGTGTTTCAAACTTTATCATACCCGGGATGTCTACTAGACTCTGGTTTGGACAGATTTAAAGTGGATGTAAACCCACTCTCATCCTTTCTAAACTACTGCCATAGTGCTGATCTATAAGGATATTGATGCCTCCTGCATGTATCCTTATCTGTCAAATGTCTCCCCTCTGTCTGTTATAAGAACTGAAAAACTGCAGATTCTGTGGGTGGATCTGTTGTCTGGAGCTCGGTGAGTGGAGTCGTGATGTCAGTAGACTCCCCACCCACCTCTACACTCCCCTTGTCAACATGCATTTTCTCCTGAGTATTCCTTCTGCTATGATCACTAACATCCAGTCAAAATCCAGAAAAGTAACCACATTACTTCAGAAAAGGAGTGGGGGTGGGAATTAAAAAATAATGCCTGTCTAAAGCTAGTGCACGAGATATGTAAATAACCTGTCACTCAAAGCAAGGGGGCGGAACGGACAAAGGTGTTTCTCTGTTTGTCTGTTTTATTTCACTGAACAATAAGAGGATTGCTCAGAGCTGGATTAACTCTGTGTGGCAAGACCTGGCACAAATGATAGGAAATCTTATACTCTACATTGTGACAGCAAAAAAAAAAAAAAAAAATCGGGTTTACATCCACTTTAAGTGTGTTATTCCTAAGAATTGCAGGCCTACAATATAAATGCAAAATTTCCATGCAAAATAATTGTACCTCTTTAAGCACCTAAAATCTGACAGAATCATACCGCCAGGGAGGTTAACAAAGGGTTGAAGATCTAGAACAGCCTTTCGCAACCTCTTTAACATAGAGGAACCCTTAAAATAACCCTTTCCGGTCTCAGGGAACCCCTGCTAAAAATTACTGTATCCACAACTCATGATACATTAGTGTCATGGTCAGTGGGAAGAATGCTCCTTACACTTGTGGTCAATGGGAAGAATTACAGATAGCTAAAAAGACCAAGATTATCAATCGAAATGTATCTGAGAGGCAGAAATTTCTGCAACTGAAGGAATAGTAATGAAGAAGGTGACACAGTGGGGGACAGTAATGAAGGCGACACAGGAAACTGGGGGACAGTAATGAAGGCGACACAGGAAACTGGGGGACAGTAATGAAGGTGACACAGGAAACTGAGGGGACAGTAATGAAGGTGGCACAGAGAAGTGAGGGAATAGTAATGAAGGTTACAAATAGGGAACTGAGTGGACACTAATGAAGGCGACACAGAGAACTGAGGGGACATTAATAAAAGGAGACACACAGGGAACTGAGGGGACATTAATAAAGATGACATAGGGAACTGAGGGTACAGTAATGAAGGTGACACAGAGAACTGAGGGGACACTAATAAAGGAGACACACAGGGAACTGAGGGGACATTAATAAAAGGTGACACAGGGAACTGAGGGGACAGTAATGAAGGTGACACAGAGAACTGAGGGGACGTTAATAAAGGTGACACACAAGGAACTGAGAGGAAATTGATGAAGGGGACACTAATGCTTATTGCTTTTGTTTTTCCAAAAATTGGCAAAAAAAGGTATCAAAAATCATATTTTTTTTGGCTGGGGGGGCGGTGTTGTTGCGGGTGACCCTGAATGGCAGTTTGGAAATGTGGCCACCGCAGTTGTGTGAGTGGGAACACATAACCAACATATTAGTGGGCTTTTCTCAAATTTGACTGCAGAACTTTAAAGTTACTCTGAAGCTTGTATAAAGAGAAAAAAATTGCTGCATGTATAAATGCTGTATAAACACTGTCCTTATGAGGAAATCTTTATAAGTGAATGTACTGTCGAAGCTTGCCACCAGCCCATGGGCTTATGGACTATGAGGGGGCTGCACAAAACGCATTGCGTTTTCAGATGCATGGGGGTGCCATCAAAAGTGAATGGCCACCCTGCGCATCTACAAAAGAACAGCACACTTTGGCTGTGGGCGGTTGCAGGTGCAGGAACAGGTACGGTTTACACTCTGTCCTGCACCCACAACCACCACAACCTAGCCTTAGTGCACAATGGTGTCATTGTGGTAGAAAAGTGTAAATAACAAGAATGGCTGAACAAAAATAGGATTTTTATAACAGCTTACCTGTAAAATCCTTTTCTTGGAGTACATCACGGGACATAGAGCGACATAGTCATTACTATGTGGGTTATATAGATACCTTCAGGTGCCGGCACTGGCAACTTCCAAAACCGGAAGTACCCTCCCCTATATAAGCCCCTCCCATCCGGGAGTACCCCAGTTTTGTAGCAAAGCAATAAGTGTCCCCAAAAGAGGGGTGGGAGCTCTGTGTCCCGTGATGTACTCCAAGAAAAGGATTTTACAGGTAAGCTGTTATAAAAATCCTATTTTCTTTCTCGTACATCACGGGACACAGAGCGACATAGTCATTACTATGTGGGACGTCCCAAAGCAATGCCAAATGAGGGGGGGGGGGGGATACACCATGCATAGCAAGGAAGGGAGGGATGCCTGATTCACATAGAGCCAATTATGAAAAATACCAAACGAGAGATACGTTTATGTGAAAACGGGATCCTCCTAACCAAAACGCACGTGGAAACAAGAAGGGAGAGGGGGGGACGGGAGATTGGGACAACCCAATAGACGGTTATAGGGTGAATCAACCACAATACATTTGGTAATAGAAAAATAGAAAATACTTTATTGGTCGAATGCTATCTAAATAATCACATTTCAACCTAACAGTATGGATATACTCATGTAGGGGAAAGGGTTTCTCCTGAATATATGCACATTAGAATAAAAACATGAAAAAACACACATACACAGTGCACTGTTGGAAAAAGTAAAAATGATGGCCTGGGTGGACATCAGCCGCCCGCTCTACTTCTCCTAAATGTCCTTACTAAGAATGAACTCTGAATGACCGGGTAGATATTATGTCAATAACCGGAGCTTGCAGCATTTGTTGAATGAAAGGACTGTTCAAACCAAACCAATGTGGGGTTTAGGCTGTAGAATGAACAATAACTCAAATCTAAATCCAGACTGGAGTGTTGGAATCAAGCCATGTTGGCAAATATACCTGCTAATACAATGTTCATGCAGTGCAGCTCCATATATCAATAGATAAACCTGAATTCGCTGGTAAGACTATTGATGCAGTATAATGAGCACTGGATTGCACTCAGCAATATGGCATGGAACTTATTCTGAGTATGATCTGTTGCAGACAGTCCATGGAGGGACAAAGGCTTGAGCCCAGTCCTGGCCGAGTATGGTGAGGTGATATTAGATAGAGGGGAGGAAGGGGGGCACGATAAACATATGGTAATATACTTGCTTACCCATCCATAACATCCATCCCATGACACCAGAGTCTCTTTTAAGCCGTTGCTCGTGGATATATAGTGATGTCCTTGAGCTCTGTAGCTCTCGCTGTGCTGCTGCTCAGAAAGGTGATCCTTCCGGCTTGAAGGAAGCTGCTGCGTAGAGTACGTCCTTCCGTGGAGTCGCGTGACATCAAGATGAAGTGACATATTCGTCACGAAACGCGTCATGTCCGACGTTGTAATTCTGGGTTGTTGACAAAACCCTCTATCTAATATCACCTCACCATACTCGGCCAGGACTGGGCTCAAGCCTTTGTCCCTCCATGGACTGTCTGCAACAGATCATACTCAGAATAAGTTCCATGCCATATTGCTGAGTGCAATCCAGTGCTCATTATACTGCATCAATAGTCTTACCAGCGAATTCAGGTTTATCTATTGATATATGGAGCTGCACTGCATGAACATTGTATTAGCAGGTATATTTGCCAACATGGCTTGATTCCAACACTCCAGTCTGGATTTAGATTTGAGTTATTGTTCATTCTACAGCCTAAACCCCACATTGGTTTGGTTTGAACAGTCCTTTCATTCAACAAATGCTGCAAGCTCCGGTTATTGACATAATATCTACCCGGTCATTCAGAGTTCATTCTTAGTAAGGACATTTAGGAGAAGTAGAGCGGGCGGCTGATGTCCACCCAGGCCATCATTTTTACTTTTTCCAACAGTGCACTGTGTATGTGTGTTTTTTCATGTTTTTATTCTAATGTGCATATATTCAGGAGAAACCCTTTCCCCTACATGAGTATATCCATACTGTTAGGTTGAAATGTGATTATTTAGATAGCATTCGACCAATAAAGTCTTTTCTATTTTTCTATTACCAAATGTATTGTGGTTGATTCACCATACACCATGCATAAGCTGGGTGCCATCAGACATGAGGATCTTTTGCGGCCTGCAACACACTGCGCCCAAAGGCGACATCCTCCTAACTTCTAACGTCCACCTGGTAGAACCTAGTAAACGTGTGTACCGAAGACCATGTTGCGGCCTTACAGATTTGGGCCAGGGAGGCCTGGTGATGCACTGCCCATGAAGTTCCAACTGCTCTCGTGGAGTGCGCCCTAACTTTGAACGGAGGCGGTCTCCTTCTCAAGCCATAGGCTTGCATTATGACCTGTCGAATCCACTTGGCTAAAGTAGATTTTGACGCTGCCTGACCCCTTCTGGGGCCTTCCGGCAGAATAAATAAAGTATCCGTTCTGCGAATCTGAGCAGTGGCTTTTAGATAAGCTTTAACTGCTCTTACTACATCCAAAGCATGTAATAACTTTTCCTCTACCGAACTAGGTTTGGGGAAAAAGGAAGGAAGAACCACATCTTGGTTCAAATGAAACCTCGATACCACCTTAGGAAGAAAGGCTGGATGAGGACGTAACACTACTCTGTCCTTATGGATAACCAGATATGGCTCTTTACAGGACATAGCTGCTAATTCCGACACTCTTTTAGCCGAACAAATGGCTACTAGAAAAATCAATTTCCTGGTGAGAAGAACCAAGGAAATGTGCTGTAATGGTTCAAATGGTTGTTTCTGTAGAACCGACAGAACCAGGTTTAAGTCCCATGGACATATGGGAATATTAACCGGAGGGCTAATACGCATCACTCCTTGTATAAAAGCTTTGACTAGTGAATGCGAAGCCAAGGGCCTTTGAAAAAATATTGACAAGGCCGAAATCTGATCCTTGATAGTACTCAAGGCAAACTTCCTATCTACAGCCCACTGTAGGAAGTCCAGAATCCTACCTATTACGTACTTACGTGGATGCCATTTCTTGGCCTCACACCAAGCGATGTACGCCTTCCAGATTCTATAGTAGATCTGCCTGGATACCGGCTTCCTGGCATTGATCATGGTAGATACCACAGGATTAGAGAGACCTCTCTTTTTTAAAATGTGGGCTTCAATAGCCAGGCCGTCAAACCTAGGGCTGGTAAGGAAGGGTGGTATATCGGTCCTTGCGAAAGCAGGTCCGGACGATGTGGGAGGGTCCAAGGACTCCCCACAGACATTTTTACAATCTCCGCGTACCATGCTCTTCGGGGCCAAGCTGGACCCACCAGAATCACTGGTTTCTTTTCTACCCTGATTCTGCGGAGTAATCGAGGTAACAATTGTGGCGGTGGGAATGCATATATCAGCTTGAACTGATCCCAAGGGAACACTAGGGCATCCGAGCCGCAAGCTAGGGGATCCCTTGTCCGAGAGACAAACCTGTCCACCTTTGCGTTGAATCTGGATGCTAGCAGATCTACATCCGGTGTTCCCCACCGCTGACACATTGTCCGGAAAACCTCGGGGTGAAGGGACCATTCCCCTGGGCATAATTGTTGGCGACTTAGAAAGTCCGCCTTCCAATTCTCCACTCCTGGAATGAATACCGCGGACATATCTTTCTGCCCATTTCAGGATGTAATTTACTTCCCTCTGGGCTGCACGACTCCTGGTGCCACCCTGATGATTGATATATGCCACTACCGTGGCATTGTCTGATTGAATTCTGACAGGGGACCCTTGGAGTTTGGATGTCCATGCTACTAGGGCATACCGGGCTGCTCGTATCTCTAAGAGATTGATGGGCAGGGCCTTTTCTGCATCCGACCATCTGCCCTGGAGAGACCATTGCTCCAGTACTGCTCCCCAGCCTATAAGGCTGGCATCTGTAGTGACCACCTTCCAATAAATCGGACTGAAGGATTTTCCTTTTTCCAGATTCTGGGGAACCAACCACCAACGGAGGCTCTTGCGAACGGAAGGGGACAAGGACATTGGTAAGTCTAGGGCCTGAACTTTTTTGTTCCAGGCTGACAGTATGGCCCTTTGCAAATTCCTTGAATGGAATTGACCGTAGGGTACTGCTTCGAAAGATGCCACCATTTTTCCCAGCAGCCTCATGCACAGGCGTATGGACGGGTGTCTTTTTGTATCCACTAGGTGGATCAAATCTCTCAAAGATGACACCTTTTCTTGAGGCAAGAAAATTTTTCTCTGGTCTGAATCCAGCCTTAGCCCCAAGTATTCCAGACTTTTGACTGGTTTTAGGGCTGACTTGTCTCGGTTGATAATCCAACCGTGAGATTCCAGATACTTGATTGTCTTGTGAACGACCACTTCTAGTTTTTCCACTGAGTGGTCTATCAGCAACAAGTCGTCTAGATATGCCATTATCGTTACACCTTGTGTTCTTAGATTGGCCAATAATGGGGCCAGAATTTTTGTAAACACTCGTGGTGCTGTGGCCAGACCGAAGGGTAAGGCTCTGAACTGAAAATGGCGCCCTTCTACTGCAAAGCGTAGAAATTTTTGGTGGACTGGAAATATGGGAATGTGCAACTAAGCATCTTTGATGTCGATCGAGGCTAACCATTCCTCCCCTTGTAGGGCAGTGGCCACCGATCGGATCGACTCCATCCGGAAAGTCCTGATATGTAGGAATTTGTTTAGCCCTTTTAGATTTAATATGGGCCTCACGTCCCCGTTTGGCTTCGGGACTGTAAAGAGGTTTGAGTAAAACCCGAACCCCCATTCTTCCAGGGGAACCTCCATAATTACTCCTTGGAGCAATAGTTGTTCTAGTGCCAACAGGAGGGATCCTCTCTTCCGGGGATCCCTTGGCACGTTTGACCTCATAAAATGGGAAGGAGGAGAGTCTTTTAACTCCAATCTGTATCCCAGACTTACTGCGGAGAGCACCCATCTGTCTCTGATCGTGTCCCGCCAGGTCTCTGCGAACAACTGGAGTCTTCCCCCCACCCGATTGAGTGGGGGCAACCCTTCATGAATTTGACTTTGGGGGAGGTTTTGTACCTCTCCTGACCCAGGGTTTCTTGTTACCCTGCGATTGTCCCTGATTTTTACCCCCCGGGATTTGACCGAGGAGGCCGTCGGAACTGTTTCACAGCCGATGCCCCAGGGACTGGGGAAGCAGGCCTCTTAAAAGAGGGACCTCTAACTCTGTTTTTAACCGGCAAGAGTGTGCTTTTACCGCTGGAAATTTTCTGGATATATTTGTCCAGGTCTTCCCCGAATAAGCGTTCACCATGAAATGGGAAGCTAACCAGCAATTTTTTACAGGGAGCTTCAGCAGACCAGTTCTTGAGCCATAGAAGCCTACGCATATGTACTACAGACAGCGTAATGCGGGAGGCCTGCTGGATTGAATCCTTTATGGCATCAACCGCAAAGCATAAGGCTCTAGGTAGATCAGCTAGGGCAAGGGCCTGCTGATCCGGCAAGTCCCTTAAGACCTGTTTTAACTGATCCTTCACTGCTTGGCAGACCCCAATAGCTGCCACTGCTGGTTGTGTCACCAAGCCTGCTGTAGAGAAAGCAGCCTTTAATAAGGACTCCAATTTTTTATCTATTGGGTCCTTGAACATTTGGACATTATCTACTGGACATGTCAGTGATTTATTCACACAAGAGATGGCTGCGTCCACTGTAGGGACCCTCCATTTTTTGATGAACTTATCCTCCATGGGATAGACCACCGGAAATCTCTTGGGGGGAGTAAATATTTTATCAGGATGCTCCCAATCCTGGTAAATGAGCCCTTCCAGTAAAGGGTGAAGTGGAAAGGAACAAACAGTCTGGGGAGCTTTTAGCGACCCCAGCGAGGAGACAGTAGTGGTTGATGGCTCCGCAAGGGGCATTTTAAATGCTGATCGGACCATGTTAGTCAGGGACTGAACCCATAATCTTTCAGCTTGAGATGCTGAGAAAGGTTCCTCTACTGTTGATTCCTCTATAACAGAATCAACCTCATCCTGATCCCCTTCAGGCAGGTCGATCCCTGTATGGGACTGTTGCTCCGCTAACAGGTACTCTGAGGGAGGAGACGGAGATCGGGTGCGCTTTCCCTCTGACAGGGAGGCAGCGATCAATGTTGTCAATCTCTCTTCCAATCCTCCCAGAGCTGAGGAAAAAACCTCCTCTGTTACATACACAGGAGCAGGTGAACTGAGGACAGCCACAGTACCAGGTACTCCTGCGGGGTCTCTACGGTCACTAACCTCTGAATTTTCAGGGGAGACTGGTGCAGCAGAAGCATGCCCAAGATCCTCAGAGCCCGATGGAGACCCCCTTCGCTTCCTGGAAGATTTAGTTCCGGAGCCTTTGGACGGCATATTCCTAAGCCCAAAGCTGAGGTATTCCAGCCGTAACACACCACTTTTACTGATAATAGTCTAGCACAATTGCTGCTATATAACAGTTGGTGTCTACTAAAGTGCCTTTCCAGGGGATGCCTGCATCAACCGCCTCTGTGTGCCTTATTTTACTGTTGCTAGCTCTGTCTGTGCACTTCAATAGCCAGCTGACACTTGTAACTGTGCCTTTAAACACGCTGGACGCCCGCACATGCGCAGAAGCGCCGCGGCGCGCACCGAGCGTCATCCACCAGCTCCGCCCCTTTTTCCCGGTCGCCTCTATATATAGAGGCGCGCGGGCACGTGCGCCTTCGGCGCTCTTTTTTTAAAAATAAGGAACTAGATGGGAGCCAGGGTCCTGTTTGCCGCAGGGCCCGGGGATGGATGACCGCAGCAACAGGGCAGAGGAAACAGTTTCCCAGCAGAGAACTTACCAACTGCCTGGATTTGACTCTGGAAGAAAAAATCCACATTACAAGAAAAAACCACAGCGGCCTCTAGTGATTAACACAGGTACCGCGGTCTTACCATTTTATTTTTATTTTTTCTTGACCACTATTAAAAATGTTTACATTTTTTTAGTAGTAACAGGCATGCACAGAATATTAGCGGGAATACCTTAGGTAACAGGCAGAAAGACAAATTAGGCTTGGGGGTCCCCCAATAGAACCAAGTTCCTGAGGGGCCCCCACTTACCTTTTCCTCGCCGCAGGACTCTGTTTGGTCCACAGAAGCCCAAAACTTCACCTCCTTATGGCAGGCATTGTAATTAAACCTTCAGGGACCGGGTTCCCAAGGATTCCACTCCCCTGGACCTGTATAGCACCCTGCACAGAAAACATCTTGGTCATGGGTATGACCAGAGCTCTGGATCCCAGGGTCCAGCCCTCCTAAGAGAGGCATTACAGGCAAAACCTTGCTCTTCTCTTGCAAGGCCCGGGTACCGACCGTTTAGCTATGAAGCTTTTTTGGTCGGATCCGGAACAGCTTACTGAGGCCCATAAAAGAACCTGTACGCAAGCCCAGTGAAAACACATGTTACTCTTTGGCCAACACCTTAGACACTGGCAAAAAACTGGGGTACTCCCGGATGGGAGGGGCTTATATAGGGGAGGGTACTTCCGGTTTTGGAAGTTGCCAGTGCCGGCACCTGAAGGTATCTATATAACCCACATAGTAATGACTATGTCGCTCTGTGTCCCGTGATGTACGAGAAAGAAATTAGAAATATTTTGGTAGGTAAAACACACATGTATGTGCATTTAGCAGTTTTTCTTTTATTGCAGACTCTAATTTAGGATTAAAAACCCAGAAAACATTGTAGAGGCATACAAAATATGAGCAGCATGTATTTTATTGTGACTAAGCATAAAAAAAGATTAGTACCAGGTGAATGAATTATGTAGAAACAATTGTAACATTTTATTAACGCTAAATTTACAACTTAACCTCTCCCACTTAAATTCCATTTGAAATTGAGCGTGTTTGCCAACACCTTAAATGCTTTTCTGGAGCGCTCAACTGTTGCTAACATGCATCTGTAATCTATGTACACTACATAGATTTAAAATACTACAGCTATCCAGAATGAGTTTTCCATTAAGCAAAATGATGACATCAGAATTCTTTATTCTTTACCATTATGTGGTACTAAATATACACACTATGACCTCCTTTATAAGTCTCTTACAAATATAATTCAACCATTCTCTACGCAGATCCCATATTCTATATGTACGAGCAATCAATGAAGTAAAGAAAGGTTGACTGCAGTGTTGGTGATGTTTGTTAATGCCATAGCCCTCTTTAACCTTTGTTGTTGTTCCTTTTCGTGCTCATTTAAGGTGCCCATTGGTGCTCGCATGAACACCTTAAATGAGCACCAAAAGGAACAACAAGTAGGACATTTTCAAAGGTATGCTCAACCAATGTAACAAATCTGTACATTTCCAAATTATGTTTACGTCCATGGTTGACTTGCCACAAATGTACTAGAACTTGGAAGAGTAGGAAAACATTTATAATAAAATTAAGAGCAAAGCCTGAAGATGTATTGGTCCTTACCCTTCTCATCTCCAACGTTCATGGCCCATTCTTTGTGTCTGCAGTAATCGTCTATGTTGTCCACAACACTCTGAGGATCTCCACCTACTGCGGTTTCCAGGGCAAACTTCAACATTCTGTGTTCCTTCAAATTATTTTCCATAGTTGATTGTTTCACCCACCAAATAAATTTCTACCAATAGTGAATACTGCAAACGATACTGTAAAAGATGTTATAAAGTTGAATATAAATTGTTATGTTGGTTTATACTGTATGTATTATGATTTTATTTTACTTTAGTACCATACTATAGGATACTATAGGATATCAAATCCAGCAAAATTAATAGTGTAACTCCTCTCTACCTTTTGTGTCGTGTTCATTGAATTATAAGGGAATTATAAGGGGGAAATTACATGGAGTCATGAAGTCGTAGACTTTTTTTTACCATTGATGCTTGGAGTGCATGGTAGCCAATTAGCTTCTAACTTTAGCTTGTTCAATTAAGCTTTGACAAAAAAAAAAACTGAAAGCTGATTGGTTTCTATTCAGAGCTGCACCACATTTTGCACTCTCCAGTTTTAGTAAAGAAACCCAAGTGGGACCTATATTTATACTGGTTGTTACACCTTTATACAGTTGATTTTCAGATATTTAATATCATTTAATTTTGCAAAGAGGAAAGGAAAGCCCCGTTTGGTTATTACACATTTTCAATTCATGCATTTTTATATTTATAAAGAGTAGCTTAGATGGGAATTTTTGAAAATTTATTGGAAGGGGATTATTTGATTACTGACATTGTTCTACAATACCCAAAAAAGTTTTATTTTGATGCAGACAAATTTATTCAGTATTAGTTCGGAGGGTACAGCGAATCAGTGAATGTTTATGGGAGCTGATAGAACAGTTGAATATAATTTTTTAACAGCATAGCCTAAATGATGCATTATTATGATTTGCCTAAAATGCACTCAGCTATTAAAGTGATTGTAAAGCTAAGTTTTTTATTTATTTTTTAAATAACAAACATATCAAACTTACCTCCACTGTGCAGTTCGTTTTGCAGAGTGCCCCCAATCCTTGACTTCTGGGGTCCCTCTGCGGCTCTCACGGCTCCTCCCAGCATCGTATAACCCCCTAGGAGAAGCGCTCTCCCGGGGGGTTACCTTGCGGGCGCGCTCCTGAATCCAGCATTCGGCATCCATAGATGCTGAATGTAGGACTCGGCCCCGCCCCCCCGACGTCCGCGTCATTGGATTTGATTGGCAGCAGCAGGAGTCAAGGGCTGCGCTGCTATCAATCTATCCAATCAAGAGCCGAGAACCCCGGGCAGAGGAAGAGCGCGTATCTGCAGTGGAAAATTCCAGGGCTCAGGTGAGTAAAACGGGGGGGCTGGGGGGCCGGTCACTAAAGGAAGTTTCTTCCCCCTAATGCATAGGATGCATTAAGGTGAAAAAAACAGGAGGGTTTACAACCACTTCAAGCATTGTTGTAGGCTTTTGTGGACTGAGTGTTGTCAGCTTCCAAGTGTCTTTTTGCTAAACTACTCAACCCCTCCCACTCTCTGATCTTTACAACACAAAGTACTACAAGATAAGGACTAGGAGGGTTGAGCAGGGGACACATTACAGCAGAGCAGTGGCGGCCCGTCCATAGGGGGCGCCCCCCTCCTGTAGTCACAAAAAAAATAATTTAAAACGGCCCCTTTAAGAAAAAAAAATCAAAAATTTCAAAAAATCTATTTACGCCAGCCACGTGCATTATGTGAAGCGCCACGTCAATGCAATCACGAGATTGCAGACGCAGCGCTTCATTTGCGGGCTTTTGTACCGCCTTGTGGCGCTTACCGATCTATTACTACGGCCGGGCAGTTTGATTGACATCTGAGTAGAGCATGATGTCACTTCCTGTTTTCTCTCTCTCATTGTACCCGAGAGAGAGAAAACCGGAAGTATGAGGAGCGGACTCCTCCATGGCCGCTGCCATGGAAGAAGACACAAGGAGAGGACACCACACAGAACGGTAAGTGCCGTGCCCGCTGTGCTCCCGCAGAGAAGGGGGGTAGGAGGGGGATTTGATGGGACATAGGCTGCAATTGATGGGGCAGAGGTTGCATTTGTTGGGACAGAGGCTGCAATTGACGGGACAGGCTGCAATTGACGGGACAGGCTGCAATTGGCGGGACAGGCTGCAATTGACGGGACAGAGGCTGCATTTGATGTGACACAGGGCTGCATTTGGTGTGACACAGGGCTGCATTTGGTGTGACACAGGGCTGCATTTGGTGTGACACAGGGCTGCATTTGGTGTGACACAGGGCTGCATTTGATGTGAGACAGGGCTGCATTTGATGTGACACAGGGCTGCATTTGATGTGACACAGGGCTGCATTTGATGTGACACAGGGCTGCATTTGATGTGACACAGGGCTGCATGTAAGGAGGGACTCCGCTGGGGACACCTGATGGCATCTGGTGGCAGGCAACACGCTCAGGGCTCCCACTGATTCTGCATTATGGTGAGTTGAATGATTTCATTTTATATTACAATGTAATAATAGAAATAATGCGCTTCAATCATCCTGACACCATAACAACCATGGTGCCGGGATGATTGAAGTATCTTTATCTGCTGATTGTTAAGCTTTCTAGAATACACATATTTCTATTGTTGTGTAGGATCTGGGCCTGCTGTCCCTCACGCTCTCTCTCCCTCTCCCTCCATCCTTTGTTCATCTCAGATGCTAACCACACCACCTTAGAGCTACGCGCACTATTTCGCCGAAACCACGCCCATTTCCACCAAGTGGAAGGGGTCAAAAAGGAAGGGCGGGGTCTGGCCCCCCCCCATCCTAAAACTTCACCAGCCGCCACTGCAGCAGAGAGTTTTTTTTTAATATTAAACAGATATAAGAAAAGGCTTTAAATATTTGTTAAAACCAAAAGGGAGCAAATTGAAGTTAATATTTAGGGTGTGTATACACTTTAATTTGAAAAACATGCCATCAGGTAGGTATTTAGTGCAATAAGAGACAATGGGGTTGATTTACTAAAGGCAAATAGACGGTGCACTTTACAAAGTGCAGTTGTACTCTGGAAGAGCAGTTGCTTTAGAGCTTAGTAAATAAGCAGAAATTCTGCTGACTTCCATCATCCAATCATGTGCAGCAAAAAATGTTTTTTTTTTTTCCATGCATGTTATTGGGTATTCTAAAACTTTACCTCATTTACTAAGATGCTGGAGCACAGTCTATTTGCCTTTAGTAAATTAACCTCAATGTATTTCTCTTTTGCCATAAAATCACTATCCTGCCACCTAACATTTTTTTCCTAATTGCACACTGACTGCTGTGAATTCACAGCTATGTGTACAATTCCAGCATCTTACAGAGCCATATACACTTAGGCAGGAGTTACATCTTCCTTGGCCAACCAGTAAAGAAGACAGAAGACTTCAAGCCCGAAAGAAGCCCTGGAGAAGATGGCAACAGTGGTGATGGAGCCACAAGGGGGAAGGCCAACCTTGCATTGCTGGAGGAAGACATGTAAGTCTGCCATAAAGTGCACTTAAGGTAAGAGTTCTGGGTAGGGGCACAAACATGTACAGTTATACTTTAAATGTATAAGTGAGGCTTGAACCCTGTGTCATTACTATGAATGTGCTTAACTGTAGTACTGACTGCTGTAAATTGAAAGAAAAAATAGAAATCTGATTAAATGCTATGGGTTACTGCAATTTGCTCGACATCATTGCTTTGTTGTAGAAAGTCTATATAGTGTACCTGTAGACCCCTTTAGTTAGGTAGGTGCTAGAGTAAGGATTTTCTAGCAGTCTGGGGGGGGTAACCCTGGGCTGGGGCTTGGGTGCATCCAGGAGGAGTGACGAGATCCTGGAAGGAGATGCACATGAGAGAGCAAGTAGAGGACAGTGGGAGAGAACACTTCTGAGAGTCTACAGGGAAGACAACTGGTCGCAGCCGGGCGGGCTGGTGAGTAAGCACAGTCGGGAGGACTGGGGAGGCACGTCTGAGAGAACTGGGAGATTGCAGTTTGAGATGGGTGCAGAACCAGAAGAGAGGACTGTGGGAAGGGCAGCGGAAAGAGGTCTTTGCAGCCATGCTGGCTGGCAGGGCCTGAAGAGAGCTATCTTGGATTGGTAGCTGAATAGAGGACAGTTAGCACCTGAACTATTTCTACACCACAGGGGCCCGAGGTCCCTGCCCGCAAAAGGCAGTTCATTGAGTCCAGGCTGAAGTAATGTCAGGCCTACCCATGCGGTGCTAGCTAGTCTGGAGGAGTAACAGTCTGCAGCAAGTGAAGTACTGGAGGAGAAACGGTGTGCAGCAAGTGTTTGTGATGGAAAGAAGATTAGAGTGTATGTACTGGAGTGTATATAGAAGTCCCAAGCAAGTTTGCACTGAATATTCCTGGGCATCCCATAATTCCCAATCTAAGTTTATTACCCTCAAATAAAAAATAAAACAAAGCTATGGACTGTTCTATGTCTCTGAGTGACTGAGAGATGGATGTCTGACTGGGCAGGGTGACAGGTGAACCACTACATTCAGTAACCCCTACGGGGGGCATGGCTACATACCTATGGTTCAACATGTTAATTGCCAGTCCATCAAGGGCAGGCATGTCAAATCCTGATAAATCATTGGGCTGAATTGAGAGGACAAAATCCTCAATCTTTTGCCTGTTGTGGGCTGCACCTTTTTAATGTCAGAAAAACACTATGGGGGTTATTTACTAAAACTGAAGAGTGCAAAACCTGGATCAGCTCTGGATAGAAACCAATCAGCATCCAGGTTTTATTGTCAAAGCTTAACTGTACAAGCTGAAATTAAAAGCTGATTGGCTACCATTCACAGATGCACCAGATTCAGAGTGCTCCAGTTTTAGTAAATCTCCTCTATGACACTTTGGAATTTAAAGGGGTTGCAAACCCTCGTGTTTTTTCACCCTAATGCATCCTATGCAGGCATTCTGTGTCTATGGATGCAAATGCTGGACTCAGGGGCGCACCTGCACGGTAACGCCCTGGGAGAGCGCTTCTTTTAGGGGGTTTACAGATGCCAGGAGGAGCCGCGAGCGCAGCCTGGGACCCCAGAAGACGAGGTTCGGGGCCACTCTGTGCAAAACAAACTGCACAGTGGAGGTAAGTATGATATGTTTGTTATTTAAAACAAAAAAACAAAAAAAAAAACGAGGGTTCAGTAACCCGTTTGACATTATAGTAAAAATTGAAATTACAATATTTAATCACATAGAAAGAAGCCATAACACATTTCCTGAAATATTTATGCTACTAAAGTATGTATGAGGTGTTACTAATCAACTGGAGAACAGCTGGGGATACATTTATATTTTTTGTCCTCAAATTGAGGGCCACAGAGAAGAAGTGAAAGGAATGCACGCAGCCCACAAAAAAAACAAAAAAACTATCTGTCATGCCTGATCTAGATTATTCTTTAAAAACATATTGCTTTATGGCATACAAAATATACCGTTAACTCTTTGTAAATACTGATGAGTCAAAATATGTCCCATTCCGACAATGTCTGCACAGTTAATTAAGTCCCTCGGTTTCCTTCATACAGTTCAGTGTCATGTCGATCTTTTGCTGCTTCCAATTCCCAATATGGATATTAACCTTTATTTCTTTAGCAACCACCGTGTTCTTTCTGCAAATGCCATATAAATCTTAGCCCCATTAAACCATTTAAACTCTGAAAATCAAATATATTATTTGTTTTAGGTGAGAAATGTTCAATGCTCTCCCCAAATTTCCATTGCCTATCATTTTCCAAGGCCAGATTGAGCCTGATTGGTGGCTGTGGGTAGCACAGAGCAGTTCTTATGTAAGACTAATAATAAATGAGGTCAAGTGAGGTAAAAAGTACAGCACTGCAGCTATAATGTTAATCAGTCTGCTTCTGGAATTGTCAGCTAGCATCGTAGATGCACAAAATACAGCAACCATGGGCGTTCAATGTTTTTCTGCAGTGCATGTGTTTTTTTTAAATAGATAGACAAGATCTTAAGTTATTCTACATTGGCTACGTAGATAAATGTTGGGTTAGCTAAAGCATGTTCTCCCCGTGCTTGTGTGGGTTTCAAAGATAGTCTGGTAGGTCAATTGACTCTTGTCCAAATTGGCCCTAGTGTGTGTGTTTGTATGTAAGATAGGGAGGGACCTACGATTGTAAGCTCTCTGAGGACAGGTAATGATAAGAATGTATGTAAATTGCTGTATACATTCTTGGTGTTCTACAAATACCTGCAATAAATAATACAAATAAAAAGATTACAGAAAAGATCACAGTTTCAATACTCACCCAAGCAGCCACGTGCTCTTCTGGTAGTGTAGACCCCAGTGAAAATGTGATATAACACCTATGCTTAAACCTTCAGGGTAATGCTAGCACAGTGTTAAATTACACATGTCTCATTGGGTGTGAACTCATTGGTATGCAGCAAGACTTTGTTTTTGGGGGCCCGGGGCACAGTTGAATCTCCACCCATTTATTATAATTGCTATGTAAAATAAGTCACTAAGCAGGTAACCGACAAAAACATGCAGTATAACAGGAAAGTACACGTGTTGTAGTGAATAGACGTGAACATATATTTGAAGATCTTATTACAGTACAATTTTTATATTAAAAATAAATACATTTGTTTTTGCATACTAGTATAATCTCTGGGAGATGTTCACCAAATTTGCTGCACAACATGGATGTGTAAAACAGGAAAGTGATACATTTTAGGAGCTGTATATGCTTGATTTATAAATCCCTCTCTGCTGCAATTGTTTTAAGTAAAAAATGTCAGTCCAATGAGAAACCTAAAACGTATGGAAGTTGGCTTGCCAGGATTGTAGATAGAGGGATCACAAATCCTTTGCCAGATAAGAGGTAGACTGATCTGTGCTAGACATGCTTCTGATATTGTTGGTAACTTGCTTAGAAATTTTCCCACCCCAGTGTAACAGCATTGGGTGCCTAAATAGGTAATTGCCAAAAGCCAGCACACAAGGAGTCACATGCTTCCAATACTGGGAATTACTGGGTAATTCTCTTCCCTACTGCAGGGAACAGAAAGGACTGGGGATGGGGGGGGGGGGGACAAGGTGAGTAAAAGCTGCTGCATGGGTATGAAATAAAATGCATATGACCACTGACTGCCCCTGTACATATTTATATTGTCTCCTGTAATTTAGGTTCTGCAGGGGTACCTAATATCTGTATCACACAGATATGTCTATATGTTAAGGTTACCGTTCATTCCTGTTTCCCAAGGACAATCCCTGTTGTGAGGGGTCTCCCCCCGAAAAATGCTTCCACGCAAGCCGTGCACTATAAACATTGCAGCGCACAGGCTCCAACCTAAGTCGCACTGTGAGAGCATCGATCAAATATGGCACTGCCAAAGCGACGATCCCAGTTATCAAGTGCATGCAGGCGACTCCAGCTGTGCCATTTTGGATTGATGCTTGAGCAGTATGACTTAAGCTGGATCCTACACACTGCAATGTTTACACTATGCTATCCAGCTCCCAGGAACAATGGTGGGGATGAGCTGGAAACAAAAAGGGAGAAGTCAGATGTGGGGGACCCCAGTAGTAATCTCTTAGTCACTTGGTCCTGACCTAACCCCTGAACCATATGCATTACTTAATCCTGACCCCTGAACTCTCTGCATTACTTTATCCTGACCCCTGAACCATATGCATTACTCAATCCTGACCCCTGAACTCTCTGCATTACTTCCTCCTGACCCCTGAATTTTCTGTATTACTTAATTCTGACCCCCTGAACTATCTGTGTTATTTAATCCTGACCCTGATCACTGTACCTTACTTAATCCTGACCCCTGAAATCTGTGCATAACTTACTACTGACCCCAGAATTCTCTGTATTACTTAATCTTTGTTTGTGAACTTTGTATGTTACTTAATCCAATTCCTAACTCCACACTCTGTGCCTTACTTACTTCTGACCCTTAGGCTACTTTCACACTGAGGCGATTTACAGGCATTTTAGCGCTAAAAATAGCGCCTGCAAATCGCCTCTCCTGTCACTCCAGTGTGAGAGCCCGAGTGCTTTCACACTGGGGCGGCGCGCTTGCAGGACATTAAAAAAAGCCCTGCAAGCAGCATCTTTTGGGGGTTTAGAAACGGTGAATACACCGCTCCTAAAGCGCCCCTGCCCATTGAAATGAATAGGCATCGCTGCTGAAGCACCTGCTGGTGCTAATAACCAGTTCCTGTAGGTGAAAAAACCTCTATTGTTGGGGATTTTTGAGGCAACGAAAATATTTTGTACAAAAATTATATTTATTTTGAAAAATTACATAATCATATTACAAAGTACACATAATTGTAATCATATCCATAAAATCTGTAACATGAGAAAATAGAATGCAATCGCCTGGGTTGGTCACTCCAGACCTTCCGGAGATAACTCAAAGCAGGCTTTAGCCAACGCGTTTCAAACAGTAGCATAAACGTCCTTCATCAGGGATATTGCATTCTTATTGAATCATATTCATTAAAATACATGCGCTTCATACTCCAATCATATGGTTGGGGCATACCCCTCTCCACTGTTCCATTCCAATGCTCTTAACCACCATTCCCTGTTCATAGGAGGAGTCAGGATATGACAAAAATGCAATCCAAATGGATGGCGCCAAATAACACTGCAGGTCCAAAAAAGGGATGAAAAGGAATCCAACAATTCCCTATATTCATTCATTGCATGTGAGCTCCATGTATGAAATCCTCTGCCTTCTCACATTTCCTCTGCGAGAAGGCAGAGGATTTCATACATGGAGCTCCCATGCAATGAATGCAATGAATGAATATAGGGAATTGTTGGATTCCTTTTCATCCCTTTTTTGGACCTGCAGTGTTATTTAGCGCCATCCATTTGGATTGCATTTTTGTCATATCCTGACTCCTTCTATGAACAGGGAATGGTGGTTAAGAGCATTGGAATGGAACAGTGGAGAGGGGTATGCCCCAACCATATGATTGGAGTATGAAGCGCATGTATTTTAATGAATATGATTCAATAAGAATGCAATATCCCTGATGAAGGACGTTTATGCTACTGTTTGAAACGCGTTGGATGAAGCCTGCTTTGAGTTATCTCCGGAAGGTCTGGAGTGACCAACCCAGGCGATTGCATTCTATTTTCTCATGTTACAGATTTTATGGATATGATTACAATTATGTGTACTTTGTAATATGATTATGTAATTTTTCAAAATAAATATAATTTTTGTACAAAATATTTTCGTTGCCTCAAAAATCCCCAACAATAGAGGTTTTTTCACCTACATTTACCTGGGATGATGGCAACTACGTGTGGGGACGCATGAGTTGTCCTATTTTCAAATAACCAGTTCCTTGGCCGCTAGCGGGGGTTAAAAGCGCCCCGCTAGCAGCCGAAAAGCGCCGCTAAGGCTGGATTCACACTTGTGCAGTGCGAATTCCAGCTCTGTTATCTCTGCAAGGAGATAAGAGAGCTGTTCAGCGTTTTGTGTGCGGTGTAGCTGCGAACTTGCTGACCTGGGAGAGGGGTTGGGAAGTGTAGTGAGAATTGAAAAAAGTCCTGTTCAGAACGGAAGACATATGCAAATCAGATGCGTGCCCATGAATTCGCACCTGAGCCGCACTGCAATGCCTAGAAAACGCACACGTTTTTTCGGCACTGCGCAGTGCGAATGCATTGCACATATGTGAACCAGCCTCATAGAAATGTATGCATTTTCTAATGACATGCGATTTAAGCCGCATCCAATTCGCATAGGTGTGAACCCGGCCTCAAACAACGCTAAAGCTAGCAGTGCTTTACTGCCGACGCCCCCACCTCCTCAGTGTGAAAGTGCCCTTACACTCTATCTTTTACACTCTCTTGACCCATAGCAGCATAGGCTCAGGTTTAACTTAAATATAGCCTACTGTTACTGCAATTAGGCACATTATTTCCCTTCTCATGGTGCTCCAGATATTTAATCTTTATACCTTCAATGTCTGCTTCTTGTTCCAAAAGTCTATGACCAATTATTTCAGGGCATGTTAAAAATAGGGGGGGGACTACAAATGGGTGTGTGGGTTATGGGCATGGTTATAGGTAGCCATATTCAGTAAGGTGTCCCCAGATTTCATTTTGAAAATGTGATAACGTTACTATATGTGTATGTCAAGATCTGTTTGAATATGAAAAACTTCATAAGCCTCATACACACGATTGGACTTCCAACTGACTTTTCCGTGGATTTTGCTCCGAAGGGCGTTGTCCGTGAACTTGGTATGCATACACACGGCAGGACTTTTTCAGCCAACAAACACGAACGTAGTGACGTAATACGTGGTTTTTCTGCTTTTTACCGCCAACCTTTGGGCAACTTCTGCTATTGTTGTCTGACATTTAGCATTGTGTCATGGATATGCATTAATGTCTGTCTGCCATCTTACCTTTCCTCCTCATGTGTTCATCTTAGAGGCCAGAACCCTTTCACCTGGATTCCTTTATAATCTCCTCCCAGCCTGACTCCACCCCAGGCCCTATCACAGAACACTATATTAACCTGTGCACTGCAAGCCTGCTTTGCTGATCAATGTGTTTGTTATGCATTGTGTGTTTGGGTTCCTGCCTGCCGTGTGCTACATTTGTCTCTCTGGTACGTTATTGGCTTGTCCCGGACTATCCCTGTCTGCTTGTGACCCTTGACCTTCGGCTTGTCCTTCGTTATCCTTGTCTGCTTGTGACCCTTGCCTTGTTATTCTTGTATCTTGTACTGCTGCTTCCCCTCTTCTCCCCTTACCCTACGGGGCGTGAGCTAGGAGACTCTAGGGGGCCGCGACCTGGACCTAGCCTGCAGCGTAACATCCTCACCACTAGAGGCTCTGGAGAAGACCTGCTGGGTCTTAGACTCCGCGCCCTGGGGAATCTTGGCTCTAGCTTCCTGTGGGATCCCGGTTGTGCTCCTCTGGTCCCACTTTCCACAACCACCCAGTTTCCTACCCGCAGCAGTCAGCCATAGGGTTCACTATCTTGTGGTGCACTCCTGTCCCCCTATGGTGTGCACCTGTCATCTTGCCACAGGTGACCTGACACATTGGTTCTGAGCATGCGTGTTTGTACTTTGGACTTTAGTTTACTTTTGCTGCCGGAAAGTTTGTCTGTTCTCACAGCGAACATTTGTCCGATGAAAAAGCGAAAAAGTTTGTCCGATGGAGCGTACACACGGCCGGATTGTCTGCAAAAACAGGTCCGTCGGAGGTTTGTTGTCAAAAAGTCCAATCGTGTGTACGGGCCTATATACAGTTTATGGTCAGTTTAAAGCGGAACTTCAGTCATTTTTTCAACTTTCCATCTATTAAATCTTCTGCTCTTGTTATTTTAACTTTGGATAGTAAAACATTTTTTGTTCTGCCAGTAAATACCTTATACAGCCCCTTTCCTGTTTCTTGTCTGGTCATTAGCCTATGCGTATGACATTATGCACAGCTCTCTCTCTCACTCTAGTGAGAGTTTGTCAGGAAGGGAAGATTAGTCCCTTGAATAACGAAAAGACAAACTCCTGCGCACAAGTGGAATACCGGACAGTTTGTAGGTTGAAGGATAAATGACACTTGGCTTTGCTGCCTTCACGGATAGGGGTATCCTAGCGGTAATTGACAAGAAGAAAAAAGAAAGGCGCACCAGCCTCGCGCATTATTGTTGGATAAATTTATTTAAAAGGAAATCAAAGAATCCTACTTACAAACATACGTGAAAGTCATGCGTTTAAAAATAATCCACAAAGTCGCAGCAATGCGTCAAAAACGAACCCACTCAAATCGGTCACGGAGGGATTGACAGAGGTCACTGCCGGCTTACGCGTTTCGAAGACAAGTCTTCTTCCTCAGAGCTCAGCCAGGCTGAGCTCTGAGGAAGAAGACTTGCCTTTGAAACGCGTAAGCCGGCAGTGACCTCTGTCAATCCCTCCGTGACCGATTTGAGTGGGTTCGTTTTTGACGCATTGCTGCGACTTTGTGGATTATTTTTAAACGCATGACTTTCACGTATGTTTGTAAGTAGGATTCTTTGATTTCCTTTTAAATAAATGTATCCAACGATAATGCGCGAGGCTGGTGCGCCTTTCTTTTTTCTTCTTGTCAAGGGAAGATTAGTCATAAGAGGGCAAATGAGAGCTGCAGGGCTGGAGGTGTTCCTCTGTGTGTCTGTGCAAATCCAGGAAGTGAACAGACAGCAGCTTCAGCTGCCCACAGTTAAAATGGATGCAGCCAGACTCAGTGGAGGGAGATTCCTGCAGCATATTTGGCAAGTACAGAATCACAGTATATATAAAAAAAATATGGAAAGTGATTGGAGGGAAGCTTCAGAATGGCAAATATGTTTTTATTACAAATTATGTGAGCAGACTGCAGTTCCTTTTTAAGGCGTAAATCCTGAATCCTGGACTACAGAGCACAGGGCTTCCTACCGGTACCCCTTTTGCAGCAAGTACAAGGCTTTGTATTTCAGACTACAGAGCTTTGATGTTCTAGCAAATTAATCATCAAAGAGGACTATACAAACATATAAAGATACCACAAATGCTCCTTTCAATAAAAGCTGCTTAACCACTTGCCTAACCGTATAATTTGTTACATGTCAAAATCTGCATTTTTTGCTAGGAATTAGTGTAAACCCCCCCCCCCCCCCCCCAAAGTATACTTTTAGGAAAAAATTACACTATATTAACCCATTTTTTGGCACAATATAGAAGATTGGATTGTGTTGAGTAAATAGATATCAAACAGTCTTACGCCCGTGGAATTGCAAAAAAATAAAAAAACTATAGTACACAAAATCCTTATAGGCTGTAAAAGACTTTACAGATTATAGATGTAGCGGGTATATACTTTTAAAACTGGTGAAGACACCAGTGATGCATAGTTCCCTGCGGCCCAGCAGGTGGCGCTGTCACTTTGGGCCGGGGTTGAACCATCGCTGCAGTGCCGTACCCTTTGTGACCTCTCGCAGCGGTTGTACGGCGGGGCGGGGAACCCGCCGTGCATGCTGGGGAAGGGTATAAAGGGGGCAGACATCTTCGCCACGAGGTTCGAGTCCCAGGCACCTTCAGCCCGAGGGCTGCTGTTCGCGGTCGGGGTCCAGGCGGCATAGGCCTGGACACCTGGAGTTCGTGTTCCATCCCAGACACCTTCAGTCTGGGGTGAGGTACTCAGCCGGAGGCCTGGGGCCCAGTACCTTCCGCTGGGTCCTGCGAGGGAGGGATTGTCCTAGGGGGCCCCGGGAGTGGGGCACCCGAATCCAGAGGCGTAAGGGACCGGAGGAGGGACTCATCCGAAGACCTGGTGCAGCAGATTGCCAGTGCCGGGTGAACCTCTGGAGACCGCCCGGAGGGATATCTTTCCCGAACAGGGGCCAAGTTCAGAGAGGAAGGTGGTTCATGTTCAATGACCGGTGGCAGCGGTCCAGCTATTCAACTCAGGTCAGTGGCAGAGGCCTGCTATTAGGCCTGTGGCAGGGGCCTCAACGATTCATCCGGTCGGTGGCAGCGACCAAAACTCACGGTCGGTGGCAGAAACCGTGCGCCAGGCCTATTCGCTAGTAAAGGGATAGGAGAGTTCAGTTGTGCCTGGGCCTACTTGTATCCACACCCCTGTCTGTTACTGAAAGTTCAACTGATTATGTTATTGGCAGACACATCTCCACGGAACAACTGAGGCTTCGTATGCAGTGAACAGACACGGAGGTAATTCAAGTAACTCTGCTCAACCCTCATACACATACGAGGGGAGAGCTTGGCGTAGTGTTCCTGTACTCTCGTCTCCCAGGTACCCCTAGACACAAGCCATACACATACGAGAGGGAGAGTGAGGCTCCGCTACATAGAGTTAACCATGAATTATGGCAATAGAATTATTGCTCTCACTTCGACATTTGCAATGATATCTCACATGTGTGGCACAATTGATGCCTCACTTGTTTTGTCATAGCTATGCTTATGTCCTTATATGGCTCCTTGACTAGGATTTGGAGGCCTATATTTCTCTAGTAAGCCACAATATGAACCAACAATAATATAAAATATACTGTTTCCCCATCACTCTGCGCCTTTTATATGGAGTGTGTACAGGGGTACCTAGGGTGCTTTAAATCATTTTTATATAATTATCTTTTTCTTTACAATTTTAAATGTTTCTAACCTAATTGGCGGCTAACCACCCTCCATGTGATAGCTTCGGCAGGTGACAGGTACTCTTTATGGAAACATTGAATGTCTCCCTTGTCCCTCAAGCTGTAGATATAACAACAAGTATTGTAAAAATAGAAGACTGGAATCGTTCAGACAGCCCAGAGTGAGCAAACATCCAGCCTGAGGCATCATCAATGAGGCCTGTAGGCAGTATTAAACCTAAGGAGTAGCTGATTAGTGGTTCCTAATGGCCGACAGCAGTGATTATCCTTCTGGCTGGACGTTCGCTCACTCTGGTCTGTCTGGGTGACTCCGGTCTGTAAAGCAGCACATCTGTACCCTGGCAGTAGCTCAATCGCTCTCCCTGTCCACAGGTCACAGCTCTGTGTGGACTGACACAGTGAGGCGGGATCAGGGGCAGACTGACAACTCATGGGGCCCGTAGGTTTAAAGATGGCCACCACACGGCAGCCATCTTTCTGATGCAACATTAATGCGGCAGGGCCTCGTGGAGGGGCACCTAGCTTGGTGACATGCAGAGTGGCAGGAGACTTTGTTATAGGCTTAACTGTAGGTACAAGTGGTACAGAGTTTACTACCACTTTAAGTCAGATTTTTTACAATAGTTTTTTTTAATCTAATTTTTTTCACAACTCTGTTGGGGGAGGGGGGCTTTGGTGAGATATCAGGGATCTAAATAGACCCCCTAAAGTCTCACTTTTGAGACAGAGACAGGTATTGAGGACAGAGATTCCACAGTCCCTTTCTCTGCAGCCTCAGTTGGACTGAAAATGAATGATCAGGAGATAGAGGCTATTGCCCATTCATAAACTGAAGCATAATAAACATAGTTTACTATGCCCAGTTATGAATGAATACAGTATTCATCACTCACTGTGTTCACTTAGAAAAGAAAGGGGCTGGTAAATGACATATTTACAGGCCCCTCCCCCACTCTCCATCCTGACAGATTCCCCTAGGTGCCCGCAACTGCTGCTCGTGGGAGAGAAAAGGAGGGAAGCTGGCAGTGCTGCGGGGGGGGGGGGGTAGGGGGGGGGTTCAGGCAGTGAGAGAAATCCAGATTAGTGCAGCGGGTGGGGGAAATAACTGAAATAATCTTTCAGCTGCTGCAGTGAGAGCCACAAAAGATCAGTTTCAGTTATTTCCCCCACCCACTGCAGTGATTACCTGCTCTATCCACACATGATCCCCCTGGTGGGAATAACTGCAGGCGCAGGGGTCCCCCCAAGCACCAGTGGGATGGGGGTGTGAGACAGTTGGTAGGGGTGAGTTAGTTATGGAGGGATTTTTTTCAGTGGCAGTATCTGTGGGGTGACCGGCTAGGGATGTTGGGAAGGTAGAGAATGAAAAGTGACCATGGAATAATGTCACACAGCTGGGGGGTAGGAAGTAGCTCAAAGTGATGTCTGTCAGCTGGATGTATGAAGTGGCCTGGGGGTGATGCAAGCTGGGCAGAGGCAGGGGCTGAAAAGTACTCAGATAAAGACATCTATAATCCAAAAATGTCTGCGCTTATCTTCTAATAGATAAAACAATAAATAATACAATGGTACTGTTCAAAGAGAACAACCCCCTCTTATAAAAGATATATGCAACCCCAATCACTCTGTGTATGTCTAGATAATGTGATTTTTTTTTTCCTGACCATTCTATTTAACCCTGTGTTATCCAAAACCTGTACAATCAAAAGTGTAAACTCAACACAAACTAAACACTCCATGGCTAAGTTCACATCTATGCATGTGGGGAATACATGCAAAAGTCTATGCTTTCCCAACATGCACAGAAATGAGCTGCCCTTTAGCAGATGCACAGCAGTTCTAATAATTGTTAATGGCACCCCCATGCATCTGCAAACGTGCCCATCAAACTGGACTCTTTCATAACTTTTCCATGTTGCTTGCGTGTAGGGCAGCCCATTAAAATGAATGGGCTGCCCTACACTTGATATGTGAAAAACATGCCCATGCTTGATTGCACCTGCAGGTGTGAACCAAGCCTAACTGTAAGGCGTTCGTTTTGACGGGCTCCACTTTGCTCATCGGGGGATCGATCCACTGATCTCCGCTGAGCAGGTGGATGACAGATCATTCTCCACTCACTGTGCAGAGACGGACCCGTCAGAGCCCTGCTCTCCTCTACGGGGAGATTGGATGAAAATGGACCGCCTGTCCGTTTTTATCCGATCCGCCAGACGGATGAAAAATAGGACCACCGTCCACCATCCATCTTATTAGGCGGACAGGATCAGATTGGATAGCAGCGGGTGTAAGCGGACATGTCACCGCTGACATCCGCCGCTCCATAGGGGAGACTGGAGGGTCCAATCCGGTCCACCTGAAAAACTGACAGGCAGACCTGATCGGAAAGCCCGTGTGAACGGGGCCTTAGCGTCTAAAAAAAAAATCAATTCTCCATAAACATACATGATGATTCTCTAAATGATCAGTGTTCATACAGTTGTGGTACCATGCAAATAGCCATGAACATTGTGCTCTGCTATGTTTATTGAGGAATGTTGTTTTGTTTATAGTGTACAGTTTGTGTGGTGAGTGTACACTTCATTGTACAGGGTGTGCATAACACAGGGTTAAATAGAAAAGGTCATAAATGGACTTCCCATTATGTGGGACATACACAGAGTGATGGGGGGGATGTTTATGTAGATAGTGATTATTAGTGCTCTGTGCCTGCTTAGGAGATATCTGTCCCCATGTCTGTCAGCTAGGGGGAGGGGGTGGGCTGCAAACTCTACCAGCTCCTACACACACAGTAACTGCTATTTCAACCCTGCGTGTCACCTTACTTAACTCTTCACATGTTGCCACAAACATTTCCTCCTGACATGAAATCTCTATTGTGTGCACTGCAGCAGCTTACCTCCACACAACTTTCCTCATTCCCTCACTCAGCTCCCTCTCTGCATACAGCCAGCAGTAGTCGGCAGTAACTATGCCCCTCCTCCGGGTTCTCCCATCACACGGCACTGAAGGGGGGATCTGACTGAGGGGAACACAGAGCGACTGTGCAGGAGAACACTGAGGGGCGAGACAAAAAGAAGACTCGGAACTTCTAAGTACATAAACCGTCAGGCAGTGTATGTATTTAGAAACAATGACACTGCGACTGACAAACCCCGCGATTGAGTTGTAATGGAACACCTGCTTAAAGGGGTTGTAAAGGTTTGTTTTTTTTATTTTCTAAATAGGTTCCTTTAAGCTAGTGCATTGTTGCTTCACTTACCTTTTCCTTTGATTTACCTTCTAAATGTTTGTTTTCTTTGTCTGAATTTCTCACTTCCTGTTTCTCCTCACTGAACTCCACACCATCATCAGAGTGGTGTGGAGTCAGCCAGAACAGAAACAAATACCTGATGAAGGAGGAAACTCTGAAACATGTCGTCATAGCAACAGAAAACGCTTAGAGGAAGCAGCATGCACAGCTTGGCTCCCCCCTCTTAGCTGCGGTTGAAGTCACGCTCGGCCGGCTGGTCCGTTCGTTAGTGGATGTCAGCGGGGAGCACGGCGAGGAATACAGGGTAGCTGATCCGGAAGGCATATCCCTACACCTCTGCTGTCGCCCCACAAGTCAATCGCCCAGCATAGGCCAGGAGAGGAGGTCGGAACTGAGAGCCAATTGTCAATGTGAACGTACAAGTTCCTGTTTGTGAGTGCAATATTCCTCATTTTTAAATTTCAAACTTCTACAATAAACACATACCTCCCAACTTTTCAAATGTCCTCTGCGGGACATTCATCCAAATTTTCCTCTCCCATTACAGTTGAGCGGGGGGGGGGGGGTGCGCTGCCGCGGGACAAGTGTTTTTATTCTGTTCTGATTAAGAGTTGTGGAGGGGGGGGGGGGGGGTGGGAGCCACGGGAACGAAGCAATTTTGATTGAACACACATCTGATAAGAGTTGTGGGTTGTGGAGGGGGAGGGGGGAGGTGTTGCCGCTGGAACGAAGGGTTTTAAACACACAACTGATAACAGTTGTAGAGCAGGGGAGCTACGGCGGGACGGACATTTTAAAAATCATGGGTCAGAAGCTTACCTCCTCCTCCTCCTCCTGCTGCCTGTACTCTGCCTCCTCTTCTGTGCGGGAATTCTGACTCTATCGCGGGAATGCGGGAGGTAAGTGGCTGTGCGGGATTAACCCGCAGAATCCGTGCAGGTTGGGAGGTATGTAAACAGTGTTACACTATGGCACGTGCGCTCCTCTCTCCCTTTCTATATGGAGTCATCCAGAACAGCTTACTGACCAGCTTACTGAGGAGAAACAGGAAGTGAGAAATTCAGACAAAGAAAAACAATATTTAGAAGGTAAATCAAAGGAAAAGGTAAGTGAACCAACAATGCACTAGCTTAAAGGAACCTATTTAGAAAATAAAAAACAAACCTTTACAACCACCACTTCGCACCCAAGGACGTCCATGGACGTCCTTGAGTTTGAGCCGGGATATCTGAATGATGCCTGCAGCTACAGGCATCATTCAGGTATCGTTTTTTAGAGCCGGCGATTCTCTGTACCGTAAGAATGATCATAGCGGCTGTTCCTCTGCTTGATCGTTCTTACAGGCGGCGAGAGGGGACGTCCCCCCCTCCCGCCGCCCTCCGGTGCTTCTACCGACTCACCTGAGCGATCGGTGAGTCGGTGACAGGATCCACCGGCCCCGGCTTCTTACAATAGAGATTTCCGGTGGACCAGATGGTCGCCGGAGTCTCTATGATCGTTCGGAGGCCGGGCGCGATGTTATGACGTCACGCCCGGCCTCTGCATTCAAAAAACGGCGCCGCTTCAGCTAGGAAGCCGTGATCGTTTTTTAAATTTTTTTATTTCAGGCTTCTCAGCCTAGAGGTGAGATGTGGGGTCTTAGTGACCCCATATCTCACTGTAAAGAGGATCTGTCATGCTTATTCCTATTACAAGGGATGTTTACATTCCTTGTAATAGGAATAAAAGTGATCTTTTTTTTTTTTAAGTGTCAAATGAAAAAGGTTTAAGTAAAATTAACAATAAGTAAAAAAAAAAAAAAAAAATGTAAAGCGCCCCTGTCCCCGGTAGCTCGTACGCAGAAGCGAACGCATACGTAAGTCCCGCCCACATATGAAAACGGTGTTCAAAACACACATGTGAGGTATCGCAGCGAACGTTAGAGCGAGAGCAATAATTCTAGCCCTAGACCTCCTCTGTAACTCAAAACATGTGACCAGTAAAAATTTTTAAAGCGTCGCCCATGAGGATGTTTAAGTACCGAAGTTTGGCGCCATTCCACGAGCGTGTGCAATTTTGAAGGGTGACATGTTAGGTATCTATTTACTCGGCGTAACTTCATCTTTCACATTATGCAAAAAAATTGGGCTAACTTTAATGTTTTAATATTTTTTCATTCATGAAACCGTTTTTTTTCCCAAAAAAATGCGTTTGAAAAATTATTGCGCAAATACCGTGCGAGATAAAAAGTTGCAATGACCGCCATTGTATTTTCTAGGGCAGGGGTCTCAAACTGGTGGCCCTCCAGCTGTTGCGAAACTACAAGTCCCATCATGCCTCTGCCTGTGGGAGTCCTGCTTGTAAGTGTTAGCCTTGCAATGCCTCATGGGACTTGTAGTTTCACAACAGCTGGAGGGCCGCCAGTTTGAGACTCCTGTTCTAGGGTCTTTGCTAAAAAAAACATATATATATTGTTTGGGGGTTATATGTAATTTTCTAGCAAAAAAATTAGGCTTTTTTACATGTAGGAGCGAAGTGTCAGAATTGGCCCGGGTGCGAAGTGGTTAAAGAGTATGACTGTCCCAGCTCATGGGGCCCCCTACTGGCCATGGGGCCCTCGGTTGGCGCCCGAGTGCCCTAATGGTCAGTCCGCCCCTGGGCGGGATGTATACTAGCAGCAGCTCTGTCCTTCAGTTTCCCTTGGCAGTGTGGTGCCAGACATCCTCTTTCTCTTCTGTCCCTGGTAGCACTGTTCTCCAAGAGCTTTTCTTGGGCTCCCGGCTCTCTCTCTTCCCCTGCAGAGCATGTTGGGGCTGTAGTTTGCTCCCTGTCAGTGCACCACGGGCCACTTGCCCTCCTATATGACATATCTGTCCAGTGGCGTCACTAGGGTTGGTGTCACCCGGTGCGGGAAAAAATTGATGTCACCCCCCCTCCACCAACTATAGTCCCCCACAGTAGAGACCCCCCCTTCACTAACTGCAAACCCCCCTTCATTAAGTACAGACCCCCCTCTCTCAGTATAGCCCCCCATTAAGTACAGACCCACCTCCCACAGTATAGATCCCCCTCCCTCAGTACAGACCCTCCTCGATCAGTATCCTCCCCTCAGTGCAGACCCCCATCCAGCAGAATAGCCCCCCTCAGTGCATAGCCCCCTCCAGCAGTATAGACACCCCTCAGTGCAGACCCCCCTCCAGCAGTATATCCCCCCTCAGTGCAGACTCCCCTCCAGCAGTATAGACCCCCCTCAGTGCAGATACCCCTCTCCAGCAGTATAGACACCCCCTCAGTGCAGACCCCCCTCCAGCAGTATAGCCCCTCAGTGCAGACCCCCCTCTCCAGCAGTATAGACACCCCCTCAGTGCAGACCCCCTCCAGCAGAAAACCCCCCTCAGTGCAGACCCCCCTCTAGCAGTATAGACCCTCCTCTGTGCAGACTGCCCTTTCCAGCAGTATAGACCCCTCTCAGTGCAGACCCCCCTCCAGCAGTATAGACACCCCCTCAGTACAGACCCCCCTCCAGCAGTTTATCCCCCCTCGGTGCAAAATCCCCTCCAGCAGTATAGACCCCACTTTAGTGCAGACTCCCCTCTCCAGCAGTATAGACACCCCCTCCAGCAGTACAGTTCCTCAGTGCAGACCCCCCTCTCCAGCAGTATATACACCCCCTCAGTGCAGACCCCCCTCCAGCAGTATAGCCCCCCTCAGTGCAGACCCCCCTCCAGCAATATAGCCCCTCCCTCAGTGCGGACCCCCCTCCAGCAGTACAGCCCCTCCCTCAGTGTGGACCCCCCTCCAGCAGTACAGCCCCTCAGTACAGACCCCCTCTCCAGCAGTATAGACACGCCCTCAGTGCAGACGCCCCCTCCAGCAGTACAGCCCCCCTCAGTGCAGACCCCCCTCCAGCAGAAAAACCCCCCTCAGTGCAGACCCCCCTCCAGCAGTATAGACCCCCCTCAGTGTAGACCCCCATCAGCAGTATAAACACCCCATCAGTGCAGACCCCCCTCCAGCAGTATAGCCCCCTCAGTGCAGACCCCCCTCTCCAGCAGTATAGACACCCCCTCAGTGTAGACCCCCTCTCCAGCAGTATAGACACCCCCCAGTGCAGACCCAACCTTTTGAGCAGTATAGACCCCCTCAGTGCAGACCCCACCTCCAGCAGTATAGACACCCACTCAGTGCAGACCCCCCTCAGTACAGACCCCCCTCAGTGCAGAACCCCATCCAGCAGTATAGACCCCCCTCAGTGCAGACCCCCCTCCAGCAGTATAGACCCCCTCATTGCAGACCCCCATCCAGCAGTATAGACCCCCTAGCACATGACCATCTGCATTACAATAAACTGTACAGAGCTCAGAACAGCGCAGGATATGCACAGCGGTGTGTGTCCCTCTGACTCCTTCCTCCTGTGTAGATGTAAACAGAGAGGAGTGGGAGGCGGCTTTGGTCCGCTCCGCTGAGGGAGACACCCGGCGAGACCAGTGTGAGGCTGTGGACCATGCAGTGTTAGCGGTGCCGCTGCCCACAGGTGTTACCTCTCTGGCGGGTGTCACCCGGGTGCGGCCCAATACCCCTAGCGATGCCACTGTATGTGCCCTTAATCTATCCACTACTATATGTGCTCTAACTTTGAGACTCTCAAAACCATAGAGTTAGGACCACAGTATACAGAGGAGCCTTGGTGTAGGCACTGCGACTTACACATATATTTAAAAATGTGTACAAGTTAAACCCTCTGTCTTTATTGATAACTGTTAGGCAGGGACAATTTGTTTTTGTTTTTTGCAGGCTAGCTGGTAAGTGTGCTGAACATTTTTTGTTTGTTTGTAATGCACTTCCTATGTGGCTTACTATTTATCTCAACAGTTATTAAGAGCACAAATAGGGTAATTGTACTGAGCCACTGAGGGCTCCCACTAGTGGTTAATCCACAAATCTTTGTCTTTAATACAAGAACAAAACTATTAAAGAAAAAAATTGTCAAAATGTGAAAGCCACATAAAAAAAATGACTTTGAATTATATTTACTCACTGAATATATGATATACTTTTCCCTTAAAGTGGTTGTAAACCCACTTTGACAACATGCACCTACAGGTAAGCCTAGATTAAGGCTTACCTGTAGGTGCATGAAATATCTCCTTAACCTACACGGTTAAGGAGATATTTACTATAAAAACAGCGCCGATGACGTCATGCGCACTAGCGGGCCGGCATCATTGCTGGTTTTCTAAATGGGATCTTGCTGGCCCGAGCGCGCATGCGTGTGACGTCATCGCCGCTCCGGCCAAATCACAGCGCCGGAGCGGCGATACATTGACATCCGTGACAGGACATCGAGGCAAGATGGTGGCGGAGGTGACCGAGGACCGCTGTGGGGGCTTCGATCTCAGGTAAGTCATTCATAATGAGCTAGTATGCTATGCATACTAGCTCATTATGCCTTTCTTTTGCAGGTTTTTTTTTATTTTTTGCCTTTACTTCCTCTTAAAGACCAACTCTATAACCTATGTTGCAAATCCTCCCTCCTGTTAAATAAATGACCATAGATACGCATTACTATACAGTGTAGCCGGCAGGTTAAGAAAAGATCCAAGCCGGGCTGAACTCCATCAGTATGTTACATATACAGTACTAATATCAGAAGTAACTTTTGTTACATGCTACATCATTTGAGCTTCTTGGTAAAGAAAATATTTCCTATTATTGTAACCGATTCTACAAAAAAGGGTCATGTGACTAATTCTGTGAAAAAGAGAAGCAATGCAAATTTAACACTCAGCTATATTATATAGCAGTTCAGTATATGTTAGGACAGCCTCTGGGGTTAGTAAAGCTCTGTACAGAGTTCCGGGTACTAAAGGCACACATTTTATCCTGGGAAAAGCTGCACTGCAATCACAATCAAAGCCAACAGTCTACCGACTGCTTTAGGTTTTTTATGCAGAAACAATGTAAGTTTCCTCTATAGTCTAATGCAAGGGTCTCCAAATTTTTCAGTATGAGGGCCACATTGTGGATTTTAAAGACATTTGTGAGTTGAAACAAAATCAGTTTTATAAAGAGTTACTTCTTGCATCCAGGAGTGTCCATCAGAGGCCCCTTTACATCAAGAAGTGCCCATATGTGCATATCAATGCAAGGTAAACCCTCTGATTTTATCATAAACTGTTAGCCACCACCCACATGCAATGCGCACTCACCGCCAACTAAGGCTGCCAGGCAAGTTTGCAGCCAAAAAGCAGATCAGTTGCAAAAGATGCAGACATCCATCATCCACCAAAATGTTTTCTCTCTCCTTCCTTCATCCACTGGGGGGCAATGCTCTACTTTTGTACAAAAAAAATCACCATGAAGCAATAAACAAAAAACTGCCATATAGTGTAATATTTATTTACTTATGAGCAGCAGCGGAAGCAATTTATTATAGATATAAAAATTCAATTATGTGAATAAAAACAAAGTAAAAAGCCATTGACGCTTACATAAAACACCGCCATCCACAACTCGGATTGCTGATGTGGCGGCGTGACGTCGCCCTCTAAACTCCCAACGTGTTTCACGCGATAGTGCATCCTCAGGGGCCTCTAGCGCCTAGAATTACGGTCATCTTTATTTAGCCTACCAGCGGAACATATTGCCACGTCATTTCCGGTATGGCGCCATTTTGTGGACGTGAACCGACACAAAACGGCTGCCATAATACTGTGGACCATTCTAAAAGAGGCTCATAAAATGCAAAGACATCATTTCCAGTCCAGCGCCATTTCTAAGAAGATATTAGGACTCCAAACGCCCACTATAATGTTGTGAACGAACTTAACGAAAACTCCATAAGAGTACAGAACAAAAATAATAACATAAAAATAAAAATATATACATTTAGCAAAATAAGCTTAATATTGCTACAACAATTAAAGGAGTTATAAAAGCAGAAGTTTTTTTGTCTTCATGCATTCTATGCATTAAGATAAAAAGCCTTCTGTGTTCAGCAGCCTCCCTCAGCCCCCCTAACACTTACCTGAGGTTACTATCTGTCCAGCAATGTCCACCAGTGTCTCAGCCGTCACTCCTGATTGGCTGAGACACAACAGCGGTGCCATTGGCTGTCGCTGCTGTCATTTAAAGTCAGCTAGCAAATCAGGGGCCGGGTCGGGCGCCGTTTCTAAATGGACACAGGGAGCTGTAACTTGGCTCGGGTGCCCCCATAGCAAGCTGCTTGCTGTGGGGGCACTAAACAGGAGGGAGGGGCCAGGATCACAGAAGAGGGACCCGAGAAGACGAGGATCTGGGCTGCTCTGTGCAAATCTACTGCAACAGAGCAGGTAAGTATAACATGTTTGTTATATTTATAGGAAAAAAACAAGACTTTACAATCACAAGAGGAACTGCAGTCTGTTCACAATATTATTTTAAATATACTGTGATTCTGTACTTGCCAAATATGCTGCAGAAATCTCCCTTCACTGAGTCTGGCTGCAACCATTTTAACTGTGGGCAGCTGAAGCTGCTGCCTGTTCACTTCCTAGATTTACACAGACACACAGAGGCACACCTCCAGCTCTTATTGGCCCTCTTATGACTCATCCCCCCTCCCTTCCTGACAAACTCTCATGGGAGTGAGAGAGAGAGAGCTGTGCATGGTGTCATAAGTCTAGGCTTTTTACCAGACAAGAAACAGGAAGTGGGCTGTATAAGGTATTTACTGGCAGAAAAAAAAATGTTTTACTATCCAAAGTGAAAACAAGGGCAGAAGATTTAATAGATGGAACGTTGAAAAATTACTGAAGTTCCACTTTAAGGCCTTATGCATAGTGGACATTAAAATAACGTTATAAAAACGCCAGTAGCTTTGCAGTGAGTTTTTCAACTTTTTTGCAATCGTTTTTTTAGTGGTTTTTTTAGCGTTTTTCCGTGTTAGCGTTTTTTTGTTGTTGAAGAATTGATATTGATATTTTTTTCAATGGATCAAAAACGTTAAAAACACTGGTGAGCGACGTTTTTGAGCGGTTATCTACGTTTATCAGCGTGGAAGTTCACCTTTCAGATTTTTCTGTAAAGGTGAACTTACCCTTTAAATACACTATAAGTGACAACATTGCTAAACTGGTTTATAATGTGCACTTGGTTATAAGCAGTCTTTAGTCCTGACTCTTCAGCCGGCTAAAATGTTGGTGCTCATTAACTTTTGGAGTGCTTTGAGACAGTCAATGAGGCCTGCGGGCGGTGTTAGAACTATAGAGTAGCTAATTAGTGGTTCCTAATGGCTCAGTCTCTAGGAATGTTAGAAGATAATGGCCTGACATAGCACTTTATGGATGTTGAAGAGTAACTCCATTTTTGTTGAGAAAGAAAAAAAATCCACTCTGGATGATCAATGTTCATTGCAAGAATTTTAACAAACCTTGTTGCAGAGTCCTACCTGTTTCTGCTCTAAAAGAAAAAGCTGTTTGGTTATGTCAATGTGCAGAGTAAATCTGAATGGGAGTGACTTTTTCATTATTAATCAGCTGATACACTTGCAGTGTTCTAATGTGGAACATGCAGTCTGCATCCTTGTAGATATGATTAACTCTTTGGGAGGATCTCGCCAACAATGAAATTTTTTTTTGCAGAGGATGCGTAAACTTTGACTTGTATCTTTGTACAGATTTCTGTGAAAATCAATGAGCCAATCACACATGCAGGTAAATTACATTTCTGGGGGTGTTCAGTACACCATCTCTATACAGAACCTCCAGGTTGCCATGTTAAATTGAATTGTAAAGAAAATGACAGCACTGCAGATTGAAAAGGAAAAGTAATTCTTAATAATATTCAATTACCGGTACAATACGCCTTGTGTAGCAATTGTATATGCTATTTTTTTTCATTCGTTTTTTCCCCTGGAAAGTGGAGTTCCCTTTTAAACCGTTTGGTCACATTGTCATGATAGTGGCAATAGCTTTATTTTTCTTATATACGATTATGATTTTGTTGTGATATTATTTTGGTTGAGGGAATGCACAAGACACAGACAGGTGACTGGAGAAAATTCAGCTTGCCAAATAGTTGGTCTGCGGGCACAGATGTTGCCAGATGTCTCTATGAAAACATGGAGGGAGACACTGTTCCTCCTCTGTAATGCTGGGACTCTCTTGTTTAAAATACAACAGACTAAAGTGGTGTGTTCAAAACTGGAAATCCTTTGCAAGAATAATGAATGCTTCTAGCAATCCATTCCTAGGGCAGTACTATCGGGTGTCGGATTAGAGCAGGTTTGAGATGGCCGTCCTAATGGTCCAGGTTGTCCTCACCATCCCACCATATACATTTGATTGCTAAACATTCTTGTAAGCAAATGTCAAGAAGTTTGGGACGTGGGATTTTTTTGTAAACATTTATTTCTATAGTCAACACATTCTGTTACAGAGCTTGTTTCAGTAAACACCACTCACATATTGTATATTGCTCCACTATGACACTTTATACCACATGCTTTACAGAATACATAGAATTATCCACATGAATCTGTGTTACATTATAACATCCCCTCTACTGTCACACACTATCGTTGTACATTTATATAGGTATGACTATTTATACATTGCTTTACGAAGCATGTACAACAATTTACATCTGTCCCTGTACCAGTGGCAGCATGACCTTTATGAGTTTGAGGCTGGTTTACTAAAGGAGTTTAGAATGTTCACACAAAAAAAGTGTGACAATTCACTTCAATTATTCAAACATGTGCAGATGAGATGAACAAGATATATGCTTATCACATAACTGAAGTGAATTGCCACTCATTTTTGTACATTACACTTTTAGTAAATCAGTCTCAATTTCTCCACCACAGAAACATACACAAGGGTCATCAGGGCTTAATATACATTAAAAAAGGTGTTCTTTTATTTAGTAATTAAATACAAAACATTGCCTATGAATAAGCTCATATCTACCATATGCAGCCAGCAGATGGCGCTCTGTGTCGTATTACCCTTTCTTAAAAGACAGACTTTATAGCCTGTGTTGTAAACAGCCCTCAATAGAAGGAGCTCAAATTGCAGATGATTTAGAGTAGGGACTACCCCTTTCCCCCAAACCTACCTTTCTGACATGCATATATATATTTGAACACAGGCACAATTTTATTTTTTTCAGGCATCTACCAAAACATATTGAAGCTATAGTTATATAATGGATATGCACTGAAGGTACACACTCTCAGGTTTAATTTGAGGGTATGTAACTCCAAATCGGAGGAAGGGTTTAAGGGTAGGAATTACAGCTCTTAGGAATAGTAAACCCCCCTTTTTTTTCAAGTGACCAAAAGTAATTGGACACTTGAATCAAAAGCCATTTCTTGGCCAGGTGTGGGCTACTCCTTTATTTCTTCATCAATTAAGCAGGTAAAAGGTATGGAGTTGATTCCAAGTGTGGTATTTGAATTTGGAATCTATTGCTGTGAACCTACATCATGCGTTCAAAGGAGCTGTCCATGCAAATGAAACAGGCTTGTAAGGCTTCAAAAACTAAACAAATCCATTAGAGAGATAAAAGCAACATTAGGAGTGGCCAAATCAACAGTTTGGTACATTCTGAGGAAAGAAGAACGCACTGGTGAGCTCAGCAACATAACAAGGCCTGGACGTCCACAGAAGACAACAGTGGTGGAATATTCGCAGGATCCTCTCTATGGTAAAGAAAAACCCATTCACAACATCCAGACAAGTGAAGGAGGTGGGCTTATCATTGTCAAAGTCTACAATCAAGAGAAGACTTCATAAGAGTAAATACAGAGGGTTCACCACAAGTTGCAAACCATTCATAAGCCTGAAGAATAGAAAAGCCAGATTAGACTTTGCCAAAAAACATCTAAAAAAGCCAGAGGATTTCTGGAAAAGCATTCTTTGGACAGATGAAACTAAGATTATTCTGTAGATGTGACAGAAAACAGAAGCAGCCGTATGAATTCTGCAGTGTTTAGAGATGTACTGTCAGCCCAGATTTAGCCTAATGCAACAAAGTTGATTGGACGGCGCTTCACAGTACAGATAGACAATGATCCCAAACACACTGCAAAGGAACCCAGGAGATTTTGAAGGAAAAGAAGTGGAATATTCTGCAATGGCCGAGTCAATCATCTGATCTCAACCCAATTGAACATGCATTTCAGTTACCGAAGGCAAAACTAAAAGCAGAAAAAAACAAAAACAAAGAACAACTGAAGACAGCTGTGTTAGAGCCTGGCAAAGCATCAGAAAGAAGGAAATCCAGTCTTTGGTAATGTCTATGGGTTCCAGACTTCAGGCAGTCATTGCCAGTAAAGGATTCTCAACAAAATATTAAAAATTAACATTTTATTTATGATTACCGTATATACTTGAGTATAAGCCGACCCGAGTATAAGCCGAGGTACCTAATGTTGCCCAAAAAAACTGGGAAACCTCACTGACCCGAGTATAAGCCGATGCCCCACTGTTCCCTAGCTCGCTGTTCCCTGTAAATAGAAATTTTTACATTGTAATTATTACCTGTAAAGAAGTTACGGCTGCGGCGTCCATCGTTCGAATTCCGCGGCGTCCATCGTTCGAATTTCGCGGTCTCTTCCTGTTCCTTACTTGATAGGCGAGTCTCAGCAGACACTCTTCGCCTATCACGATCATTCTCTCATCCTTAGTTTTCCCAGCAGACACTGTGTTGGGTATTCCGCCAATCACAGACGTCTGCTGGAAAACAGAGGATGAGAGAACGTTTGTGATAGGCGGAGAGTGTCTGCTGAGACTCGCCTATCAAGGAAGGAACAGGAAGAGACCGCGGAATTTTGAACGATGGACGCCGCGGAATTTGAACGATGGACGCCGCAGCTTCTTTACAGGTAATATTTACAATGTAAAAATTTATATGACGTATAGTATAAGCCGAGGGGGGGACTTTCAGCCCCAAAAAAAGGGCTGAAAATCTCGGCTTATACTCGAGGTATATATGGTATATACATTTGTCCAATTACATTTGCGCCCCTGAAAATGGGGGGACTGTGTATAAAAATGGTTGCAGTTCCTAAAACTTGTACTTGATATTTATGTTCAATCCCTTGAATTAAAGCTGAAAGTCTGCACTTCAAATTAATTTGGATTGTTTCGTTTTAATTTTATTCTGGTGGCATAGGGAGCCAAAAGTATGAAAATTGTGCCTGTGTCCAAATATATATGGACCTAACTGTATACATATATATATATATATATATATATATATATATATACAGGTCCTTCTCAAAAAATTAGCATATTGTGATAAAGTTCATTATTTTCTGTAATGTACTGATAAACATTAGACTTTCATATATTTTAGATTCATTACACACAACTGAAGTAGTTCAAGCCTTTTCTTGTTTTAATATTGATGATTTTGGCATACAGCTCATGAAAACCCAAAAATCCTATCTCAAAAAATTAGCATATCATGAAAAGGTTCTCTAAACGAGCTATTAACCTAATCATCTGAATCAACTAATTAACTCTAAACACCTGCAAAAGATTCCTGAGGCTTTTAAAAACTCCCAGCCTGGTTCATTACTCAAAACCGCAATCATGGGTAAGACTGCCGACCTGACTGCTGTCTAGAAGGCCATCATTGACACCCTCAAGCAAGAGGGTAAGACACAGAAAGAAATTTCTGAACGAATAGGCTGTTCCCAGAGTGCTGTATCAAGGCACCTCAGTGGGAAGTCTGTGGGAAGGAAAAAGTGTGGCAGAAAACGCTGCACAACGAGAAGAGGTGACCGGACCCTGAAGAAGATTGTGGAGAAGGACCGATTCCAGACCTTGGAGGACCTGCGGAAGCAGTGGACTGAGTCTGGAGTAGAAACATCCAGAGCCACCGTGAACAGGCGTGTGCAGGAAATGGGCTACAGGTGCCGCATTCCCCAGGTCAAGCCACTTTTGAACCAGAAACAGCGGCAGAAGCGCCTGACCTGGGCTACAGAGAAGCAGCACTGGACTGTTGCTCAGTGGTCCAAAGTACATTCGGAAATCAAGGTGCCAGAGTCTGGAGGAAGACTGGGGAGAGGGAAATGCCAAAATGCCTGAAGTCCAGTGTCAAGTACCCACAGTCAGTGATGGTCTGGGGTGCCATGTCAGCTGCTGGTGTTGGTCCACTGTGTTTTATCAAGGGCAGGGTCAATGCAGCTAGCTATCAGGAGATTTTGGAGCACTTCATGCTTCCATCTGCTGAAAAGCTTTATGGAGATGAAGATTTCATTTTTCAGCACGACCTGGCACCTGCTCACAGTGCCAAAACCACTGGTAAATGGTTTACTGACCATGGTATTACTGTGCTCAATTGGCCTGCCAACTCTCCTGACCTGAACCCCATAGAGAATCTGTGGGATATTGGGAAGAGAAAGTTGAGAGACGCAAGACCCAACACTCTGGATGAGCTTAAGGCCGCTATCGAAGCATCCTGGGCCTCCATAACACCTCAGCAGTGCCACAGGCTGGTTGCCTCCATGCCACGCCGCATTGAAGCAGTCATTTCTGCAAAAGGATTCCCGACCAAGTATTGAGTGCATAACTGAACATAATTATTTGAAGGTTGACTTTTTTTGTATTAAAAACACTTTTCTTTTATTGGTCGGATGAAATATGCTAATTTTTTGAGATAGGATTTTGGGGTTTTCATGAGCTGTATGCCAAAATCATCAATATTAAAACAAGAAAAGGCTTGAACTACTTCAGTTGTGTGTAATGAATCTAAAATATATGAAAGTCTAATGTTTATCAGTACATTACAGAAAATAATGAACTTTATCACAATATGCTAATTTTTTGAGAAGGACCTGTATAATCCCTTTGAATTTTTAGGTAGATGGAGACAGTAAGAAAGCAGCCGATGTTGCACTTACACTTTCGAAAAGTCAATTGTATCACAGGTCAACTCTGTATTAAAGGTTTATTTGCAAAAAAAATTGTATACAAATAAGATTATATAAAAATCAGTTCATAAAAGTTTATGTTGAAAGCACAAACATATGTAAATATGCAATTTTTTGGCCTGAAAGATGGACAAATGCAAGGTCTTTCTCCATATCTTCTAAAAGATAAATGCACACTTGGCCTTAATACAGAGCATTGTTATTTCAGATTGCTTGGATTCTCCAATTTTCAACAAGGACACTGCCTGCATGGAGTATATATATTCCCCTTATTTTTATGTGGTTTTCCTCCCACAGTTGAAATAACAGTAGGTTTGTTGGATTACACTCAAACAGGACTAAGTGTGTGCGTGGGACATTAGACTGTAATCTCCGCTACAGGAGTCAGGAATAGAAACAAAAGCTTGAATACTTTCTTTAAAGAAAGTGTTAGTGCTATATAAATAAATGCTATGTATTATATCTGTCAAGCAAAAAATAGTTTGTGTACTCTAGAGGAGCTAGTTTGACACCTAGTACTGGCCATAGTCGATGCAGTTTTTAATAGCTATCTAAACGATGTTATTACTTCATTATTTGGCATGGCTTAATTATTCAGCCAAAATAAGCGCAATAAAGTACCGGTAATGAAAATCAGTGGCTTGCTTTAATAGTACATTTCCTGCATTGTGAAAATGTGCAGTATATTTTCCAATAATAGAACTGTTAATGTAAATGACAATACGGGATGAGAAATGAAACATAAGAATTAAAAGTAACAATCCCAGTTCAGTGTGCTTTATAATCAAGAGCAGAATGTTTTTTAGAACATATGCCATTATCATCCACCTATGTATTGTAAAAAAAATTATATACAGTACTGTGCAAAAGTTTTAGGCAGGTGTGAAAAAATGCAGTAAATTAAAAATGCTTTCAGAAATAGTAATATAAATAGTTTGTAGTTATTCTTATCAATTAACAAAATGGAAAGAAAATGAACAGAAGAGAAATCCAAACCAAATCAATATTTAGTGTGACCCCCCCTTTGCCTCTGCAGGTAGGTTGTTCCAAACATCTTTGAGAACTAACCACAGATCTTCTGTAAATGTAGGCTGCTTCAAATCCTTCTGTCTCCTCATGTAATCCCAGACAGACAAGATAATGTTGAGATCAGGGGGCTGTGTGGGCCAAACCATCACTTCCTGGTTTCCTTGTTCTTCTTTACGCTGAATATAGTTCTTAATGACATTGGTTGTATGTTTGGGGTCGTTATCCTGCTGCATAAAAAATTTGCGGCCAATCACACGCCTCCCTGAGGGTATGGCATGATGGATAAGTATCTTCCTGTATTTTTTAGCATTGAAAACACCATAGATCCTGACAGTGGCGTCACTAGGGTTGGTGTCACCTGGTGCGGCAAAACATGGTGTCACCCCCCCTCCTGTCTATCCTGCCCAGCGCCCTCCAGGCAGCGCACAGTCACGAGGCGCACCCCCAAATGACCCCTGTAAATTAAAGTATAGGGTGGTATTGGGCTGGCTGGAGCGATATAGGGCAGGTTGGGGTAATATAGGGCAGGTTGCAGTGGTATAGTGCAGTCTGGGGTGGCATAGGGCAGGTTGGGGTTGTATAGGGAAGGCTGGGGTGGTATAGAGCAGGTTGGGGTGGTATATGGCAGGCTGGGTGGCATTGGGCAGGTTGGGGTTATATAGGGCAGGGTGTGATGGCATAGAGCAGGTTGCAGTGGCATAGGGCAGGTTGGGGTGGTATAGAGCAGGTTGGGGTGGTATATGGCAGGCTGGGTGGCATTGGGCAGGTTGGGGTTATATAGGGCAGGGTGTGATGGCATAGAGCAGGTTGTGGTGGCATAGGGCAGGTTGGGGTGGTATAGGGAAAGCTGGGGTGGCATAGGGCAGGGTGCGGTGGTATAGAGAAGGCTGGGGTGGCATAGGGCAGGGTGCGGTGGCATAGGGCAGGGTGGGGTGGTATAGAGCAGTTTGCGTGGCATACAGCAGGTTGCAGTGGCATAGGGCAGGCTGGGGTGACATAGGGCAGGTTGCGGTGGTATAGGGAAGGTTGGGGTGGCATAGGGCAGGGTGCGGTGGTATAGGGCAGGCTGGGGTGGCATAGGGTAGGCTGGGGTGGCATAGGGCAGGTTGCAGTGGCATAGGGCAGGTTTCGGTGTCATAAGGCAGGTTGCGGTGGCATAAGGCAGGCTGGGGTGGTATGGTGCCAGGTTAGGACTCCATCATGGGGTGCAAGGTGGTCTGCTGCTGCTAGACAAAGCTATAGATTATATATAGATATTATGTAATATAGCTGGTCCATCCGCCCCTTCCCCCCCACCAGTCCAGCTAACTCAACTACTGTGCCTATTATATGTAATATAATATATCTGTGTCCAGCATCACCCCCCCCCCATTATCATCATCAGACCAGCTCAGGGTGGGGGTGTCTCAGTCAGCTAATATAAATTATATAGTCAGTGTTGTCTGTCTGATAATGGGCGGGGGGGGGGGGGGGTGATGCTGGATATAGATATATTATATTACATATAATAGGCACAGTAGTTGAGTTAGCTGGACTGGTGGGGGGAGGGGTGGATGGACCAGCTATATTACATAATATCTATATATAATCTATAGCTGTGTCGCAGCAGGCCACCTTGCACCCCCCCCCTTCATTATCATACAATACAGGTCAGGGCGCCAGACAGACTGAGTCCTCCTCCCACACTAGCTAGTAGCTCTGCCTCTTACAATGGCAACCGCCCCCCCGCTCCCCACACACACACACACCTACCTCATCTTGTGCTTGTGCTCGGGAGTCGGGCCGGCGGTGGAGACCCCCCCCCCACCTGTTCTGGAGTCTTGACTGGAGAGGAGGAGGGCTGGGCAGCGACCCTCACAGCGTGCAGCCGGAGAAAGTTGTGTGTGACGTCACATCATCACAGTGCAGTGTGATGATGTGACAGGCTGACGCTCTGTAGGGTAGGGAGGGAGGAGGAAGAAGAATAAGGAACCGGAGGACACACACACACCAGGCGCGGCGGCGCTGGAAGTGTTGTTCCAGCCCAGCGGGGTGAAGTTGCTGAATTAAAGTGTCAGCTGTAAAAAAATAAATAAAAAAAGTAAAAAACAAAAAAAGTCAAAAAATAAATAAAAAAATTTTTTTACTCACCGTCGGAAGGGTGTCACCCCTCTAGCGGGTGTCACCCGGGTGCGGACTGCACCCCCCGCACCCCCCTAGCAACGCCTCTGGATCCTGACCAAACCTCCAACTCCATTTGCAGAAATGCAGCCTGAAACTTGCAGGAGAAGAACCTTCAACATGCTTTACTGTTGCCTGCAGACATCCATTATTGTACCGCTCTCCAGCCTTTCGCAAACAAACTGCCTCCTTCTAAAGCCAAATATTTCAAATTTTGACTTATCAGTCCAAAGCACTTGCTAACATTTTCTGGAACCCAGTTCCTATGTTTTCATGCTTGGCCTTGTTTCCACGTCAAAAGTTTGGCTTTTTGGCCACAATTTGTCCATGAAGACCACTTCTGGCCAGCCTTCTCCAGACAGTAGAAAAGTTTATCTGGGTTCCACTAATTTCCGCCAGTTCTGTGCTGATGGCTCTGCTGGACATCTTCTGATGTTGAAGAAGGGAAGCATGATGTGTCTTACATCTGCTGCATTAAGTTTCCTTGGCCGACCACTGCATCTATAATCCTCAACATTGCCCAATCAATGGTGTTCTCAATGCTGAGAAATACAGGCAGATATTTATCCATCATGCCATACCATCAGAGAGGCATGTGACTGGCCCCAAAGTTATTCTGCTGCAGGAAATCAACCCTAATCATACAGCCAATGTCATTAAGAATTATTTTAAGCATCAAGAAGAACAAGAAGTTCTAGAAGCGATGGTTTGGCCCCCACAGAGCCCTGATCTTAACAATTCTGAGTCTGTCAGGGATTACTTGAAGTGACAGAAGTATTTGAAGAAGCCTACATCAACAGAAGATCGGTGGTTAGTTATCCAAAATGTTTGGAACAACCTACCTTCCAAGTTGGTTCAAAAATTGTGTGCACAGGCACGGTGTACCTAGAAGAATTGATGCTGGTTTGAAGCAAAAAGGGTAGTCACACTAAATATGGATTTGATTTAGACTTTTCTTCTTTTCGCTGACTTTGCATTTTGTAAGTTGATAAAAATAAACAATTAAAATATATATCTTTGAAAGCATTCTTAATTGATAGCATTTCTTCACACCTGCTTAAAAAGCATTTGCACAGTACTGTAAGTGCCATCAATATTTGTAGTACTCATACATTTTAACATAAACGTATGTCATTTTAATGCTGGCATTACACCTTGAGAATTTCTCTTGAACAAGAAAATATAAAATCACTTGTCGGAACCATTCGATGGTGCTAAACAGACAGATGGTTTGTGATGAAAGGCCTGTGCTGGGAGGGTCAGTCTGTGCTGGGTGGTCTATCTGCACTGAGGGGTCCGTCTGTATTAGGGGAGTTGGTCTGTGTTGGGGAGGCCAGTCTATGCTGAAGGGTGTGTGCTGAGTGTGCTGAGGTTTGTATGTGTCTGTTAGGGCTCATCACTAGTGGTTTGAGGGCAGTAAAACTCAGTGTTTTTATTACCCCCCCCCCCCAACCATTCCTCTTTTAGCTGCAGAGGCAGCAGCTGGAGGTGTACACATACCACAGCAGGAATTGTACCCCTTGTCACCAAACACAACCCATTCAAGTGAATGGGGCTGCTCTGCCACCTCCCCACAACCACAAGCAACTCAGGCAGTTGTGGCATGCTAGTGTGGGGTTCAAGCAAGCAGTAAAAGGGCAAAACAACATTTCCTCATCACTGTCAAATGCTCTCTGAAGCGCGATCTGCTAGTGTGAACGAGCCCTTTGGGCTTGTGGCAGTCATATAAACATATTTTATGGGTAAAGGGACTGTGGCATGTGTGTGATGAGTATAGGGGGAGTAGGCTCAGGTATTATTTACCTATGCCTCTTTAAGCTAATCCCACTGGCCACAATTTAGCTGTTATATAAATACTCATAGTCATTTTTATTTTTTTTGGGGAGGGGGCCCTCGGGTGCCAAATGAGTTAGGTACGCCACTGCATATCAATGTCTTGGTTTTTGTAGAGTGGGCGTTCTACTTCCAGATTAACTTTGACAAGTTAATGCCCATACAATTTTTCTTTTATGAATATTCAATGATTAGAAATGTGTGTTGTTAGTTCCTAGTAGAGTTGATAAATATTTTTCATTTTTTCATTTTCTTTTTTATTCGCTTTGACCAAAGCCGTTTGTCAAATCGTCCCCTTTAACTCTAAGTTAATTGAAAGAATGTTTGAAAAACAGAGATTTTCTAACAAAATTCTAGATATAAGGCCAGTGTTAAGCCTCGTACACACGGCCGAGAATCTTGTCAAGAAAAAACACGTCGTTTTTCTTGACGAGATTCTTGGACAAGAAACTTGTCCCGGCCGAGTGTACACACGCTCCTTTCAAAGAACCCGCGGTTCTTTGAATGGAGCGAACGCGGTGACGTAATCGACTATGACTAGCGTGCGCTCGTCACATTCAATGCCGTCGCCGCCATCTTGCTACACCCTACCTATGCCTAGGAAGCTACCGCGCATGCGTCAAAGTCATTTCGAGCATGCGCGGGCTTCCCGTAGGACAGGTAAGTGTACACACACACACACACACTTTTCTCGTCGAGAAACATGCTGACAAGAATCTCGACGAGAAAATAGAGAGCAGGTTCTCTATTTTTCTCGTCGAGATTCTTGTCGATTTTCTTGACGAGAAACATGATAGCCGCGTACACACGACCGAGTTATTTGGCAAGAAAGCTCTGCCAGCAAGTTTCTTGCTGGTTCTTGCCTAGAAACTCGGTTGTGTGTACGAGGCTTCAGACCTTGTAAGAAGTCACTGTGCCATGACAAGGGCCATAAACCAAAGAGGTCTGAGTATCATTAGTTCTTAGAGCTCTTTAAAGGCTCCTCTGACCTATTTACATCATAATACCATCTATCCTCTAAACACAGCCTTCTCCAGTGCATCTTTCTCACTCATATACTCCAAAAAGGATGGATAGTGTGTGCAGTCATAGCGGTCACAAGTACGGACGTATTTCAAAAAGTCTGGAGCCCCTGGAACAATGACATTGTCTGCGAGGATGACAGAGCCCTTTTTGAGCAAACCACATTTCTATAGAGAAAAAAAAAAAAAAGACATTAGATTAGCATTAGCACATAGATATGCTTGTAAATGCCTAATAAAACATCCTTCAATCCTCGGGAGCTCCAGGCTCCTTCAGAAAAAAAAATCAAAGTCAGCAGCTACAAATACTGTAACTTTTAATATTAGGGCACTTACCTGTCCACGAACCCAGCGGTGTCCTCACTCGAGCCGATTCTTCAATTGGCTATCAAGTGTTGGCACCGCCATCTTGACTAAGGGAAATTTACATCCGGTTTCCTACTGTGCATTGTGAATGGTCCAGAGTCTTCTGAGACCTGTGAAGTGTCCCAGAAGGCTGCGAGGGAAGGAGAAGGGAGGCCAAACTTCTGGCTGAGTTTGCCGTGGTGAGCTGAGCAAGAAGGGGGAGCAGGTACCTATCAAAACCAGGTACCCACTCCCCCTTAAAAGGTTCCAAATGTGGCAGTGGAGGGGGGAGGAGGCAGACAAGTGGAGCTTCCCCTTTAATATACAAATTACTACATTCACTAGAAAAGTAGAGAGCTGGCCCTTCCCGCATACTACCTGCAATTTGCCAATGGGCCAGTGGGCTTCCTAGCACAGTGATCGGGAAGTGTGAGAGAATATTTTTTTAATGCCATGTTAAAGTGTTACTAAACCCACAGCAGTAAAATCAGTCTGTATATGCAGCATAGCATGCTTGTTATACTCACTGTGGAACTTAAGGGGTTTATCCTCTGCATTGTGTAAAAAGGCTGTTTTATTCTGTATGCACAGATCCTTCCCTCCTGCAATGTCTATCTGGGGAAGGCCAGCTAACACAGGCAGAGTAGCCGACCTGCACATTCTCAGTTCTGTTTTTTATGCTGGAGAGAACATTTACTTGTTTAGCCAGGTCACATGGTATTGACATCACACATGTGGGCATGTATACAGGCTGTAGTGAAAATCTCCTCCTACCTCTCACCACTGGAGAAACTGTGCAGTTTATCACGTAACCGCGGTATACAGATCATCCAAAAAGGTATATAGTGGCAATATTTTAATGTAAAAAAAATTATAAGCGGTGGGCACTGTGGGGAGGTGGATGAAATATTTTCATACTACTGGGTTTAGTAACACTTTAAGCTTATTCTGTCACCTTCCCAGCTTGGAGAGAACATGGTAATATCAGCCATCTTAATAGAGAACAGATCATGGGCATGGGCTGTCTCCTGGAGAGTACTTGTGCCCAGGGGATTAGCATGTTGGAATGGGTACACACTGTCCGAAAATTGGCTGGTTCAGCAGGAACTGCCTGACTTTCGGTCAGTGTGCACAGCTCTCTATCCCACAGAAGCCGGCTGTTGTAGAAGAAACATGCTGGAAAATCAGCATCCTAACAGCTCTGTAAATTGTGATCTGTGAATTTTGGCGGGGGGAGGGGTGGGAGAGCCTTCCCGCTGTCAGAATTCAACAGAACAGCAGGGGTGATCACTGAACCATCCTAGCTAGTATTGGTATGGTGATCTGCTGTTCAGCTCCCTCTTTTTCCTCTTACAGCCTTCTGGGACACATCACAGGCCCCAGAAGGCTGTGGGACCAATCATAAAGCGCAGCGTGGCTCGTGCATGTGCAGTTGGAAGCCAATTGTGAAGACGCAAGGCTTTACTGCCGGTTTCCCTTAGTGAAGATGCCGGCGCCTGCACCCAAAGCCTATTGAAGAATTGGCTTGGATGAGAACAGTGCTGCATCCAGGGACAGGTAAGTGCCCTTATATTAAAAGTCAGCAACTACAGTATTTGTAGCGGCTGACATTGAACTTTTTGGGGGGGAGACTGGAGCTCCTCTTTAAGCAGCGTCATCAGCCCTGCCCAGTTCACCTGTCAGCACTACAGAACACCTCCCTTTTAAGTTATGGAAATGAGTAGAGGGGAATGTGTTTTGAAGCCCAAATCCAAATCAAGTGGACTGAAGTGACAATAGTGCTTCCCTATAGATACAATATAGTAAAAACAAAGAAAAAAATGTCTGAAAAAAAGAAAAACTAAAGCAACCACCACATCTATGAACTGATAGGCATAAATATATTACACTTTTGTTTTTGGGTTTGAATACACTTTAACTTGAAACTTCCCCCCTGCTGAGAATGAAAAGGATTTGCTAGTAAATGCTAAATTACACAAGAAAAATAAAAAATAGCAGAGCACATCTGGTATGTGAGTATGCCAAGACACGCTTGTACATCCTTGTAGCTTTATATCTGCAGTGTGAGATCTAAGGCAGCAATGCAGATATACAGCTATAAGGTTGTATGCACAGGAGATTCTAGAAAATTTGGTGATGTCTTTATTGTGCTTCTAAAGCCTCGTACCCACGATCGGATTTTCCGACGGGAATTGTGTGATGGCAGGCTGTTGTCAGAAAACCCGACCGTTTGTATGCTCCATTGGACAATTGTTAGATTTTACGCCAACAAATGTTGGATAGCATGCTTTAAAATTTCCAGACAACAAATGTGTACACACGATCGGATAATCCGACAACACACAAGTCCGTCACACATAAATCCTAAATACAAACACGCATGCTCAGAAGCAATGCTAACCATAACACAACATTAGCAGAAGTTGCCCAATAGGTGGCGCTAAGGAGCTGAAAAAACAAGTTGTTTCGTGTTTGTTGGCCGACAATTCTTTGCCATTTGTATGCAACACAAGTTCACAGCCAACGCCCTTCAGACAAAAGTCTGAAGCTTTGTCCGCAGAAAGTCCGATAGTGTGTACGAGGCTTTACTGTTCTTTCCTGGGAGGAGAGAAAGTAACTCAAAGCTTATACCAAGGTGTTTACCTCCACATAGAGATTTAAGATATGGTAAGTCAGTAATGAGAGAAATATCAGCTGCAGGGAGACCACAGAAAATACTGGGGGCTATGCTTAAACTGGAACTCCAGCTTGCTCCTGAGCCTACAGTCAACTTGGAAGATGAGTGGTGCTAGAGCTTAGAAGACTTTCTGTGGGGAGATGGCACTGGAGAGGAGACAAGTATGAATCACGATTGTAAAAAATATGCCATTGTTGGTAACATGGGAAATGGCATTAATAAAAACTATATGCATTTTGTCTGATCATGCATTCTTCCTATAGCAAATTCTTATCAGAATATATGGATGTACTTGGTACAAGGGCTACCACTGACCTCCAGAAGTTTGGTATCCGCTAAATATTTGTCCTTCCAGTGATCCACAAACACAAAATCCAGAGTGTCCACTTCATATTTCTTCTTTAGCTGGGGAATAATATCGTGTGTGTTGCCTTCCAATATCTGAACCTGAAAATCAATTGAAAACTTTAACATAGCATAGATACTACTAAACTACTGAACGCTACATATTACAGTATATATTATATAAGCAAAAGAGATTACTGCAAAAGATATCTGCTCTAGGATTCCATGATCTTCCTACATATATGTCAGTTTCCCTTTATTTCTGATACGTATGTATAAAGCCCTGACAATTTACGAATCTCTTTTACATATTTTATTTTTTTCATTCAAAGCTCTTTTACATATTTTACATTCACATCAGTCCCTGTCCTCAAGGAGTTTTGTAATCCAATGTTCCTAACTCGCATGCATACATACACACACATACCCAGTGTTGTTCATCTTACGTTAAAAAAAGTAATTAGTTACAGTTACAAATTACTTCTTCCAAAAAGTAATGGAGTTAGTTACTCAGTTACTACATTGAAAAAGTAATTAGTTAGTTACTCAGCAAAGTAACTATATTGGTTATATTATATATACACGGGGCGGGTGCAGGGCGGTAGAAGGATGATATATATGTCATTTTTTCAGTGTATAAAAATAATAGGAGGGATAACAATAAATAATATTGGTTATGTGCCCATGCCTCACTGTGCCCAATGCCTCACTGTGCCCAATGCCTCACTGTGCCCGTGTACAGTACCTGTGATCGGCGGAGTCCCGACTCCCGGCGGCCATTCCTGTATTCAAAAGCCGCGCCTCCTCCTCGTCTGTGATAGGCGGAACACTCAATTTCCCAGCATTCAGTGTTCCGCCTATCACGGACATCCGTTCATCCTCATAACACAGACGAGGATGAGAGGATGTCCGTGATAGGCTGAACACTGCCTGCTGTGAAATTGAGTGTTCCGCCTATCACAGACGACGAGGACTCGGGAGGCGCGGCTTTTGAACACTGCAATGGCCGCCGTCTGCATGACACGCTGATCAGGTAGGCAGACGGCGGCTTGCAGTTAGTTAATGTTACATTACATCTACTCGCGGCGGCTGCGGCAAGTAGATGTAATTAGGGTAACGCCGCCCAAGTAAAGGGAACGGCGGTGCCATGAGGGGAAGAGTAATCCGCTAGATTACTCGTTACCCCAAAAAGTGGCTACGTTACCTAACGCCGTTTATTTAAACGGCGTTAGTTACAACACTGCACATACCAGAGCTAATCTTGAAAAGAGCCAATCAACCTTTGAGCATGTCTTTGGAGTGTGGGAGGAAATGCACACAAGTACAGCTAAAACACGCAAACTCCATGCAGATAGTGTCCTCACCAGGATTTCAGCCAGGTATCACAGTGCTGTACGGCAAAAGCTCTAACCACTAGAGCTGCACGATTCTGGCCAAAATGAGAATCACAATTTTTTTGCTTAGAATAAAGATCACAATTCTCTCACGATTCTCGCGGCGTAAAATCTTTCACACTATACAAAAAAATTTGGGCTAACTTTACTGGTTATTTTTTATTTTGTTTTTATTCATTAAAGTAATTTTTTCCCAAAAAATTGCATTTGAAAGACCGCTGCGCAAATACAGTGTGACATAAAATATTGCAACAACCACCATTTTATTAGGGTCTCTACTAAAAAAAGAATATATTTATACTGTTTGGGGGTTCTAAGTAATTTTTCTAGCAAAAAAATAAATGATTTTAACTTGAAACCAACAAAATGTCAGAAAAAGGTTTAGTGTTTAAAGTGGAGCTCCACCCTAAATAGCAACTTTTGCTATTTGGAACCCTCCCCCCCTCCGGTGTCACAATTGACACCTTTCAGGGGGGAGGGGGGTGAAGATACCTGTCTAAGACAGGTATTTTCACCCACATCCGGGAGTCCTGTCTCCGGGAATCTGCAGGAGTTACGTCACTTCCCGCAGACTTCCCTTGGTGTTCTGGGAGACACTCGGCTCCCAGAACACAGGAGCACCAATCAGAACGGCGCAGCGCGACTCGCGCATGCGCCGTAGGGAACCGGGCATGAAGCCGCAGGGCTTCACTTCCTGGTTCCCTCAGCGAGGATGGCGGAGGGAGCAGCAGAGCGACGAGCGGTCGCTCGTCCTCTGCTGCGGACGTCGCTGGACTCCAGGACAGGTAAGTGTCCAAATATTAAAAGCCAGCAGCTGCTGTAGCTGTAGCTGCTGGCTTTAAAAAAAATTTTTCCGGTGGAGCAACCCCTTTAAGTGGTAAATTTTCCTCATGACTTACACACGACCTGTATTCATTTGATGTAAAGGACAAATTGTTACAATGTTTAGACTTATAGTTCCACTGTTAAAGAATGTTGTGATACTTGGCAGACTGCCCGGATTTTTTCTTCCTTTCTTTTGACCGCTGTCGGCTTCAGCAGAGCAGAGAGAATTCTCTGCATAGAAAGATCAGGAAATACTTTGTCAAGATCGCAATGGGGAAAAAATTAGGATAACCATTCTTGACGATTAATCGTGCAGCTCTACTAACCACTAAGCCACTGTGCTGCCCTTTAAACGTACTGCATGACTTTTACATCCTTGACTTACTTGCATGAGCTAGGTCTCTTCCTCGCCACGGTTTACTCCAACATTGGAAAAGGAGATCTCAATTGTCTAAAAGCCTATTCAATTAAATCAATTTGCAGTCAAGAAAGGGTCATTTAAAAATGAACTGTAGGCAAATAAAAGAAAATAATCCTTATGTTATGTTTTAATAAAAAATATTTAAAGTAATTATTGATCAGACTTTTCGGTCTGCTGCATATAAGGTCTATGCAGACTGTCCCCTGTAGTACTTGAAATCTGGAGCTGCAAGCACCAGTATTAACTGCTCAGTCACTCTGCTAAGGTGAAGGGGTGCACCAATACAGGTAGAATCCATCCAAAATTCAATGTCCTCATGGGAGCCTTATGGCAGGGACTCCGAAGTTAAAGAATGATATAAGCACACCAGACCCGACAACGGCTCTCTTAAATTTAAAGCCAGACTTTCTCTCACGTAAACAATTGAAACTGTTCCTTATACTCTTGACAGCCGCGAAACAGACCTACCTGATCGCTTTGACAATCGAGTACTCTCATCATGGTAACTGACACCCTTTCACTTCTATATCTTATTATGCCCTTGTAAAGGTAACTTGGCATGACAACCTCCATTTTGAGTTCAGGACGCCATGTCATGGGTTAAAGAAAAGGTTCTGTTTGAAATGTACTTATTTCTGTGTAAAGGTTTTCATGGTCATTTAGGAATATACCATATCTATGGACTTTGCCCTAGCTCATGTTTGTTTAACCCCTTCCTTACTGGGCACATATACCCCCTTCCTGCCCAGGCGAAATTTCAGCTTTCGGCACTGCGCCGCTTTATCTGACAATTGCGCGGTCGTGCGACGTGGCTCCCAAACAAAATTGACGTCCTTTTTTTCCCACAAATAGAGCTTTCTTTTGGTGGTATTTGATCACCTCTGCGGTTTTTATTTTTTGCGCTATAAACCAAAAAAGAGCGACAATTTTGGAAAAAAAACACTATTTTTTGATTTTTGCTATAATAAATATCCCATTTTTAAAAAAAAAAAAACTATTTTTTTCTCAGTTTAGGCCGATACGTATTCTTCTACATATTTTTGGTTAAAAAAAAAAATCGCAATAAGCGTATAGTGATTGGTTTGCGCAAAATTTATAGCGCCTACAAAATAGGGGATAGAATTCTGACATTTTTCTTATTTTTTTTTTCTACTAGTAATGTTGGCGATATGCAATTTTTATCATGACTGCGATATTGCGGCGGACACATCGGACACTTTTGAAAATTTTTTGGGACCATTCACATTTATACAGCGATTAGTGCTATAAAAATGCACTGATTACTGTATAAATGTGACTGGCAGGGAAGGGGTTAACACTAGGGGGCGAGGAAGGGGTTAAATGTGTGCCCTATGAGTGATTGCTACTGTGGGGGGAGGGGACTGACTGGGGGAGGAGACCGATCTGTGTCCCTATGTACAAGGGACACAGCATCGGTCTCCTCTCTCCCTGACAGGACATGGATCTGTGTGTTTACACAAACAGATCCATGTCCTTGTCTGTGTACAGGCCGATCGCGGGTGCCTGGCGGACATCGCGGCCGCCAGGCACGTGCATCGGCATCTCAGTGATGCGCCGGGCACACTCGCGCACCCCCCAGTGGCCGAAGGAGCGGAGGCCGTATAATGAGTCATTAGTCGTATGACGGGTGCGAAGTGGTTAAGATAAGTTAATTATAGTTCTACACAACTGTGTAAACACAGAAAGCATACATTTATGTCACATATGTTGAAGTTCACATCTTTGTAAGATTTTTGTTTCATCAGCAGAATATTACCTGAACTTTGTAACACGTACTAGCTAATAGGAAATTATTAACCTGAATTTGTATCATGTGAACTCCTCCCATCCCCAGTTTTTGTTTCCTAGAATTGCATAAATACCGAGATGTTAAGCTAATTAAACCAGACATCATTTGGGCACATTACAAAAGCTTTCCTGTGTCAATTTAATGTCTCCAGATATGAGCGTCATTGAAGTCTTTTTCCTGCATTGCACTTTTACCTGCCTGGCTGGTTAGAAGCAACTGAACCCCTACAACTGGCGGTTCGTCCGGGATAAGCAAAATCATCTGAGGTAAGATTTGTTTTGTCTTTGACTAAATATTTTCTTGCCTCAGCTCTGATTAACCACTTAAGCCCCGGACCATTTGGTAGCTAAAGGACCAGAGGTGAATTCAGAATTTTGCACTGCGCTGCTTTAACTGTAAATTGTGCGGACATGCAATGTTGTACCCAAACGAAATTTGCGTCCTTTTCTTCCCACAAATAGAGCTTTCTTTTAATGGTATTTGATTGCCTCTGCGATTTTTCTTTTTTGCGATATAAACGGAAAAAGACCGAAAATTTTGAAAAAAAATGATTTTTTCTACTTTTTGTTATAAGAAAAATCGAATAAACTCAATTTTAGTCATACATTTAGGCCAAAATGTATTCAGCCACATGTCTTTAGTAAAAAAAATGTCAATAAGCGTATATTTATTGGTTTGCGCAAAAGTTATAGCGTTTACAAACTAGGGTACATTTTCTGGAATTTACACAGCTTTAAATTTATGACTGCCTATCTCATTTCTTGAGGTGCTAAAATGGCAGGGCAGTACAAAACCCCCCCAAATGACCCCATTTTAGAAAGTAGACACCCCAAGGAAATTGCTGAGAGGCATGTTGAGCCCATTGAATATTTTTTTTTTGTCCCAAGTGATTGAATAATGACAAAAAAAAAAAAAAAAAAATACTAAAAGTTGTCACTAAATGATATATTGCTCACACATGCCATGGTTATATGTGGAATTGCACCCCAAAATACATTCTGCTGCTTCTCCTGAGTACGGGGATACCACATGTGTGGGACTTTTTAGGAGCCTAGCCACGTACGGGACCCCGGAAACCAAGCACCGCCTTCAGGATTTCTAAGGGTGTAAATTTTTGATTTCACTCCTCACTACCTATCACAGTTTTGAAGGCCATAAAATGCCAAAATAGCACAAAACCCCCCCAAATGACCCCATTTTAGAAAGTAGACACCCCAAGGAAATTGCTGAGAGGCCTGTTGAGCCCATTGAATATTTTTTTTTGTCCCAAGTGATTGAATAATGACAAAAAAAAAAAAAAATACAAAAAGTTGTCACTAAATGATATATTGCTCACACATGCCATGGTTATATGTGGAATTGCACCCCAAAATACATTTTGCTGCTTCTCCTGAGTACGGGGATACCACATGTGTGGGACTTTTTAGGAGCCTAGCCACGTACGGGACCCCGAAAACCAAGCACCGCCTTCAGGATTTCTAGGCACAAATTTTTGATTTGACTCCTCACTACCTATCACAGTTTCGAAGGCCATAAAATGCCAAAATAGCACAAAACCCCCCCAAATGACCCCATTTTGGAAAGTAGACACCCCAAGCTGTTTGCTGAGAGGCATGGGGAGTATTATACAGCTCTCATTTGTTTTTGAAAATGAAGAAAGACATTTTTTTTTTTCAAATTTCAAAACTTTGTGACAAAAAGCGAGATCTGCAAAATACTCACAATACCTCTCAGCAAATAGCTTGGGGTGTCTACTTTCCAAAATGGGGTCATTTGGGGGGGTTTTGTGCCATCTGGGCATTCCATGGCCTCCGAAACTGTGATAGGCAGTGAGAAGTGAAATCAAAAATTTACACCCTTAGAAAGCCTGAAGGCGGTGATTGGTTTTTGGGGTCCCGTACGCGGCTAGGCTCCCAAAAAGTCTCACACATGTGGTATCCCCGTACTCAGGAGAAGCAACAGAATGTATTTTGGGGTGTAATTCCACATATGCCCATGGCATGTTTGAGCAATATATCATTTAGTGACAACTTTGTGCAAAAAAAAAAATTGTCTTTTTTCCGCAACTTGTGTCAACATATAAAATATTCAATGGACTCGACATGCCTCTCAGTATATAGCTTGGGGTGTCTACTTTCCAAAATGGGGTCATTTGGGGGGGTTTTGAACTGTCCTGGCATTTTATACACAACATTAGGAAGCTTACATCCACTCTTCTAACCACTTGAAGACAAAGCCCTTTTTGACACTTTTTGTTTACATGAAAACATATTTTTTTTTTGCAAGAAAATTATGTTGAACACCCAAACATTATATATATTTTTAAAGCAAAGGCCCTACAGAATAAAATGGATGGTGCTGTATTTTTTTTTTCTACACAGTATTTGCGCAGCGATTTTTCAAACGCATTTTTTGGGGAAAAATACACTTTTTTTAATTTTAATGCACTAAAACACACTATATTGCCCAAATGTTTGATGAAATAAAAAAGATGATCTTAGGCCGAGTACATAGATACCAAACACGACATGCTTTAAAATTTCGCACAAACGCGCATTGACGACAAACTACATACATTTTTAAAAGCCTTTAAAAGCCTTTACAGGTTACCCCGTTAGATTTACAGAGGAGGTCTACTGCTAAAATTACTGCCCTCGATCTGACCTTCGCGGTGATACCTCACATGCATGGTGCAATTGCTGTTTACATATGACGCCAGACCGACGCTTGCGTTCGCCATTGGGCAAGAGCAGGGCAGGACAGGGGTGCTTTTTTTTTTTTTTTTATTATTAATTTTGCTTTTTTATTTTATTTTTAAACTGTTGCTTCCATATATTTGTTTTTTTTTATCATTTTTATTGTTATCTCAGGGAATGTAAATATCCCCTATGATAGCTATAGGTAATGACAGGTACTCTTTTTTGAAAAAACTGGGGTCTATTGGACCCTAGATCTTTCCTCTGCCCTCAAAGCATCTCACCACACCAAGATCGGTGTGATAAAATGCTTTCCCAATTTCCCAATGGCGCTTTTTATATCCGGGGGGGGGGGGACATTCCCTCCCACTGCTTGTAAAAGCAGTCCAGAGGCTAATTAGCCTCTAGGATTGCTTTTACATGAAAGCCGGCCGCTGGCTGAAAAGAATGATACCAAGATGATACCTAAACCCGCAGGCATCATTCTGGTATAAACATTCAAAGTCCAGCAACATACCAGTACGTTGCTGGTCCTTGTTGGACATGTATTGTAATCTTTTTTTTCATGCAGCCTGTTGGCTGAACGAAAAAAAAAGATTGATCGGTGGGTATGCCCACCATTAGAATACCGCCCTTCATCCACCCACTTCTAATGATGGGCATACATGCACCATTTATATATGCCGAAGCATGGGGCATCTTCCCGCAAAAGTTATGCCGCGTACACATGGTCAGACTTTTCCACGGGCAAGCCTCCGTCGGAATTTCAACCGTATGTACGCGGCATTAGGAGCAAAATCGCTCCTCCGCCCCTGCTGCCCCAATGCTTCGGCATATATGCTTTTTTTTTTTAACTGTGGTGGCGAAATCACCTCCTACAGCACTGGAGTCGCAGGGATCAGGCCTGTCTCTGCGAACGCTGCAGTTATGTGTGTTGTGTTTTGCAAGTGACAGTGATCGATCGATACTGCACTTGGGTGGCCTGGGCTGGACGGAGGGGCAAAACGCAGGTGCTAGCAGGTATCTGGGCTGATTCCGCTAACACTGCGTTTTTGGGAACCCTAAACTGCTGGGGACGCTAGTATAGATCTGATCAGATCAGATATTGATCTGTTCAGATACTATACCACTAAGGGAGGTGTATGCTTCACGTGTGGGTGTTAGCGTTACTGGCACTAACCTGACGCTGCCTGGGGTGTGACGCAGACCCTCTCTGACGCTAAAACCTAATTGATATCACCCGCCGGGCGATCAGGGGGTTAAACCTTTATTGGGTTATATACGGCGGGTGCACTGACACTATAAAAAGCAAACTAACTAACCAGCGTCACCCGTAACACTTATATGATGATCACTGGTGAAAGGGTTAACTAGGGACAATTAGGGGGTTAAAACCTTTATTAGGTAATATATGGGGGTACCTGACGCTATATAAAAACCTGACGGCGAACATAAAAAAAATTACTGGCTACCGATCTGCATCACCGACACTAAGACAACGATCATAAAAACGATCGCTTAGCGACAGTGGTGATAGGGGGTGAAAGGGTTACCTGGGGGGCGATCAGGGGTTAAACCTTTATTAGATAATATATGGGGGTACCTGACGCTATAAAAACCTGTGGCGAACCTAAAAAAAATTACTGGCTACCGATCTGCATCACCGACACTAAGACAACGATCATAAAAACGATCGCTTAGCGACAGTGGTGATAGGGGGTGAAAGGGTTACCTGGGGGGCGATCAGGGGTTAAACCTTTATTAGATAATATATGGGGGTACCTGACGCTATAAAAACCTGTGGCGAACCTAAAAAAAATTACTGGCTACCGATCTGCATCACCGACGCTAAGACAGCGATCAGAAAAATTATCGCTTAGTGACAGTGGTGATAGGGGGTGAAAGGGTTACCTGGGGGGCGATCAAGGGGGTTAAACCTTTATTAGGTAATATATGGGGGTACCCGACGCTATAAAAACCTGCGGCGAACCTAAAAAAAATTACTGGCTACCGATCAGCATCGCCGACGCTAAAACATCGATCAGAAAAATTATCGCTTAGTGACAGTGGTGATAGGGGGTGAAAGGGTTACCTGGGGGGCGATAAAGGGGGTTAAACCTTTATTAGGTAATATATGGGGGTACCCGACGCTATAAAAACCTGCGGTGAACCTAAAAAAAATTACTGGCTACCGATCAGCATCACCGACGCTAAGACATCGATCAGAAAAATGATCGCTTAGTGACGGCGGTGCTAGGGGGTGAAAGGGTTACCTGGGGGGTGATCAGGGGGTTAAACCTTTATTAGGGGGGGGGTTAGGGGGCTACACTGGACCTAAAACTGAATGTACTGACACTTTTACAGTCACAAATGTCACTGATTGCAGTGATCACTAAATAAATGGTCACTGCAATCAGTGACACTGTGACTGGGGGCTGGGGGGTGATCTGGGGGGTGTCTGGGGGGGCGATTTATGTGCCTATGTGTCCTGGTGTCAGTGTGCTGTTTTGTGCACTAACCTGCATCTTCTCCTGTACGGCCCTCGGTATATGTGAGCGCCGCAGGAGAGATGACATCACTTCCTCCAGCCTGTGTAAACAGTACACAGGCAGGGGAAGCTCTCATTCGCCGGGAACGATCGAGAGGGGGTGGCCAGAATCGAACGGCCGTCCCCTCATGCCGGATCGCTCCCGAAGGTAAAACGACCGCTCACTGTAAAGAAGGGGGGTCCGATCGGACCCCCCAACTATACAAAGGCAATCACGTACATATACGTGATTCTGCCTGTCGGTGCCATTCTGCCGACGTATATTTACAGTGGGCGGTCGTTAAGTGGTTAAAGCTTTTAGACCCATAAATTAGTAGGGGATAAGAACCATGCAAGGAGGTTAATATTGGGTTTTTGGTAAATCCACAGAAGGGTTTTTGGTAAATCCACAGAAGGGTTTTTGGTAAACCCACAAAGATAAGCAGTACTGCATATAGATACATTCATTTTGGCAAGGAATATGATAGATACATTCCTTTTGGCAAGGAATATGAAGTGGTTAATGAGGAAGTAGACTCCAGTGACCCCAAAACCTTTGCTTTTCTTTCTGTCGCATAGAAGTGTTAAGATAATAGAAGTATTAAGAATAATTTGTTGTGTGGATCAGAAGACTGTGTGGTAAAACAGTTGTCTCCCACTGTCAATATGGGTCAGAAACAAGGTAAAGAATATCCTCCCCCTCTTCCCAACCCAGGAGAAACGTGTAGGGATTTTGTAGCCAGAATTTGTGGTACTGATTATGAATTTATAGTCCCAGGAGTTTCAAATTTAGTGGGATAGACCAGAGCCATACACAGTATAGACCCCTTTCCCCGGGATGGTAGTAATGATGAATTTCACATGGGATATGGATTATATGGAAAAGGGAGGAGAGAATTGTGTGGAATATTGACATGAGCAGTTGCTCTTATTTTTTTATTATTTTATCTTTTGTCGTGTGTGTGTGTATGTATGTGTATATATATGTATGCGCATATGTGTGTGTGTGTATATATATATATATATATATATATATATATATATATATACATATATATATATATATATCCACTTGTCCCACGCCCACTGTCAATTGACGGCGGGCGGAGGATACTCTCGTTCTGGGAGCACGTCATATGACGTCCTCCCTTTAAAACGAGCTAGGAGGCGCGCGCCGGCCGCGTTCACAAGGCCCCGGTGCGCGTGCCCGGCGGCCGCGATTGCCGCCGGGCACCCGCGATTGCCGCCGGGCACCCGCGATTGCCCGGTAAACGAGCAGGAAAGTGGATCTCTGTGTGTAAACACAGAGATCCACGTCCTGTGAGGGAGAGGGGACCGATGGTGTGTCCCTTGTACATAGGGACAACCATCGGTCACCTCCCCCAGTCAGTCCCCTCCCCCCACAGTAAGAACACTTTGAGGGAACATATTTAACCCCTTCCCGCCCCCTAGTGGTTAACCCCTTCCCTGCCAATCACATTTATACAGTAATCAATGCATTTTTATAGCAGGGATCGCTGTATAAATGTGAATGGTCCCAAAAATGTGTCAAAAGTGTCCGATGTGTCCGCCGCAATATCGCAGTCACAATAAAAAATCGCAGATCGCCGCCATTACTAATAATAAAAAAAAAAATGCTATAAATCTATCCCCTATTTTGTACACGCTATAACTTTTGCGCAAACCAATCAATACGCGCTTATTGCGATTTTTTTTTTTTTACCAAAAATATGTAGAAGAATACGTATCGGCCTAAACTGAGGAAAATTTTATTTAAAAAAAAAAAAATGGGTATTTATTATAGCAAAAAGTAAAAAATAGTGTTTTTTTTCCAAACTGGACGCTCTTCTTTTGTTTATAGCGCAAAAAATAAAAACCGCAGAGGTGATCAAATACCACCAAAAGAAAGCTCTATTTGTGGGAAAAAAAGGACACAAATTTCGTTTGGGAGCCACGTCGCACGACCGCGCAATTGTCATTCAAATTGTGACAGCGCTGAAAGCTGAAAAATGGCTTGGGCAGGAAGGGGGTTTTCGTGCACAGTAGAGAAGTGGTTAAATATACATACTTTTTTTTAATGTATATATATTTAATTTATTTTTCCCTTGCCTTTGCTTTCTTTGTGTATTGTGTCAAAGAAAATTATAAATAAAAAGAGTTAAAAAAAAAAAAAAAATGCCCCATATTGGTTTCAGGGGACAAAAAGAAGCAGAAAAAGCCCACCAAATGTTTAAGTAAGGTAGATTATGACCAGAAACATAGAGAAGAAGCCGATAAAAAGAGAGTTGTCCCTGACCCAACAGCTCCACCTTTGCCAGTAGTCAGTCATCCTCCACCCTCATATGTACATGTCTATCTGAGTTTAAGAGAGGAACATATTGATCTTTTGGCTCTACATCATGAAATCAGACAACGGCAGATCCCTCCCGCTCCACAACAAGAGATAGACAGCGCCTACAGAGGTAAGAACAGGAAGCTAGAGTCGAGGTAGCTGAACCAGAAGAAGATCAGGGAGCTATAGGAGGTGTAGTTTCACCACCTGGCCAAGAGCAGGAGGAAGAACAGGAAAATGCTGTAGTGGGTAGAACACTTAGTCCCCCTAAAACAAAGAGTGGAATTGTGTATGGTGGCACTAACCTTCAAGCGCCTTTCATGACCATTGGAAATGAAATATTGAAAAAAGTAATAGACATTGAGGACATTAACAGGATAGTGAAACATTGCCCCAAACCCACTGCCTCAGCAGGAGGTACTTTAACTTACTTAAAAAAGGCATGTAAGGGTAGAAATTACACACAGGAAGACATGCGCCTTATCATTGATGGCATCATAGGACACACCAGTTCCTGGAGCTGGGCAAATGTTCCAAGTATAAACACTATTGACACTGGAAATGCGGGAGCATATGGGTTAAACACAGTACCAGGTAGTAACACCATGTGGACAGAATTAGAGGCTGAAATTATGAAAGTATTTAAAAATAAAAGTTCCCTTCCTACTGCCATAGCATGCAAACAAAAGTCAGAGAAATCTGTAGTTGAGTTCTGGAAAAGGTTTCATGAAAATTGGACAACAGAAGCTGGATTAGCTGCAGCTACTGATGTGGGAGCTTTGTTTATTCAAACTTATATGAATAATCTAAAACCCCAGTTCGCCTTGATGGTCAAACAGATGATATCTGAATGGACCACACAGACAATTGACCAATTTCAGGAAACTTTAATACAGAGAGAAGCAGCAGGATGTTTAAATGTAATGGGAAAGAGAGCAGTGAGTGCCCATTGTCGGGCAGGGTGGCGGTTGTGGATTTGTTCAAGACCTTCGAGCTGTAAATAACCTTGTGTGCGCCTATAGTGCCTGATGTGCCATCACTCCTTACCTCCATACCACCCGATGCAGAGTATTTTACTGTGATTGATTTAACAAATGTATTTTTTAGCGTCCTTGTGGATGAGGAGACACAGCCAATCCTTGCTTTCTGTTTTTTTAAAAACAATTTTTTTTTTGCCAGATGACATGGTGTCATGGGTTATGTTGACCATGTAGTCTACTCAGTTGTGCTCCAGGCCACATTGCGGTCCTGGACTCCCTGCCATCGTTCTGTCCTACTCCAATATGTTGATTGATATGTAACCCAAGCCAGGTAGCCTGCAATGAGAAGATCTGCTACATTGGTTGGCAGATAATGGTCATAAAGTTTCCAAAAAGAAACTTCAATAGTGTCAGGAAACTGTTGAAAGCCTTGGTTTTGTACTCACAAAAGGTGAAAGGAAAGTCAGTCATGAGCTGCGGCTCTCCGTGGGTCTATCCCCCCCCCCCCCCACAGACCAAGAAGGATATGCTGTCCTTTCTTGGCATGATTAGTTACCTGACTGTTCCTACTATGATAATCTCTTGAGACAAACCACAGGTACTGACATACCAGATTGTATAAAATGCAATGCTGAAATGTACAATGCTTGCGTATACCTCAAAACATCTATGATAACAGCTCCTGGTCTTGGCCTCTGAGTATAGCAAAGGGTTTTACCTATTTGCTAGGGACAACTGTAAAACCATGACGGGAGTCCTAGCGCAAAAACATGGGAGGCAAACTGTGCCCTATAGTTTTTCCCCAAGGGTTGTGCCTATGCCAGTGCAGGGCATGCTGGCGTGTCTCAGAGCTTTGGTATCCTGTGCGATGGTGGTGGAAATGGCTACATCATTCACTCTAGGACATGCAACCACACTACACTGTAGGACACATACAGGGCAACAGGATGACATAGCCAAAGGAAATGCTTTAGCTGACAAAGCAGCAAGAGAGGCAGCATCCACACAGCCAGCAGACATCCAAATGCCATTGCTCTCACCTGAAATCTCACTCCTAGATAAAACATTGCATGAACTCCAAACATATGCTACAGACAAAGACATCCAACAATGGAACTCAATAGGTGTGCAGACAAGCCCAGAAACTGGCCTTGTCTGCCAAGAGGGGAGACCATGTATCCCTGTAGCCAGAAATATTTGCTAGTAATAGTGGACATGTTCTCAAGATGGATGGATAGAAGTGTTTGTAACAACACAGGAAGATGCACAAACAGTAGTAAGAATTCTCACACAGGAAATCATTCCCAGATGGGGATGCCCACTTCAGATCAACTCAGACACTGGTCCTGCATTTGTGGCCAAACACTGAAAATATAATGGAAGTTTCATATTCCTTACCACCCCCAGAGTTCAGGTATAGTGGAAAGGATGAACAGAACTATTAAAGATAAGATCAGGAAAGCCACTGGAGGTACGTATACAAATTGGAAGAAGGTCCTACCAGCTGTACTAGCCGAGGTAAGAATGACACCCTATAAAAAGACAGGATACTCCCCTTTTGAAGTTTTAATGGGTAGGCCATTCCCCACTCCATGGGCCAGACAGCCACTTATGTTAGAAAAAGGGGATCTAGATCTTATTCAGGAAGAATATGTAAGAAAACTTATTGAAACCTTAGATCAAGTTGAAAGGAATGTCGCTCGCACCTCTCCTATTTTTTCGCAGGAACCAACTCATTCCTTCCAAGTGGGAGATGTTGTAGTGGTCCAGCAACTGAAGCGTACCAAGAAGGAAGAGTACCAATTTGGACTCCCGACTACAGTGATCGCGGTTACCCGAACAGCTATTCGGGTGGAAACACAACAGGCCTGGATCCATGCCAGTCGTGTGAAGAAGGTGAACCAAACACCTAAGAAGCAAGCCAAGGAAAATTGAGTGAAGCAGTTGGTCAAGGCTCTGAACAAAATGACGTCGCTTATTTCACCACGGATTTCTGGGAAAGCCTTGTGCCTCTTATGCTGGGCTGCCCTGATCATGTTTTTGCCAACTTGGCTGATAACTAACTGTATTTATCATCCTGAAGATTTGGGACACAAAGAGTATTTGTGGAGCCTCTAAAACTCCACAACAGAATATTAATATGAATAATACACATGACAGACACAAGAGAAATTAAAACTCAGAAATTAATACAGATAAAATGTTATTATTGAAGTTTAAATATGCCTATTCACAGAAATCAGGATATGAAAATGTTGGATATGTAGTCAAATTACACCCCTCCACCGTTAGTATTCCTCTCATGGCTGTACCCTTTAAATATCATAAATGTGAAATACAATAATTAGTACTGAGGAAGATGACCCCAGGGAAGAGATAGAGTGTTATCAGATTGTCAGATTCGTATGATGCCAAGATGGGTGATATGAATGAGTAAAGATATGTATCCACATACACCCTAAGAAGAGCTTTACTCCACATATATGTGAAGTAGTACTGTGGACCCTCTGGTATCATACTAAGTAGAGAAGATATGGTAGTGACCCGGTCATAGGGGTCTGATAATGTTGAGATATACATATATATCTATCTAAATAGACTTAATGAAAAGGTTGAATAATTACACTGGAATCATTGACGAAATAATGGAAAAGAATTCTGATGATATTACTAAATTAAATATAGAAACTAGAGCAATTAGAAAACAATTAGAACTACACAAGTTAGCCATAGAAAGCATGAGTGCTGCTTTAACTGGGTTATGTGAGAACACAGAATATTATGAGTGTTGTACCTGGTTTCATAACACTAGTATTGAGGTACCAGATTATTATGATATAATTGCACAACACCGAAAGGAAGTAAGCAAACTACAAGATGAAGCTAGAAATATTGCTAAGACATGGGATCCTTTTGCAAACCTAAGTTCTGGAGTAGGAATACTGACATGATTAAAAGGTGCTGCCATAACCATTATTATGATTATTTTTTTTGTTTTTTTTCTATATATTTGTTATAAGTGTAGCGGGGTCTCTAAATTTAGGTGGGACACTCAGGTGTGTAAGTATGGGAATAGTGGACCACTTGTGTTCGTGGAGGATTGGATGGTGTAATAATCTCCTTGGCCTCTGGGTGGCGGGGTACCTGGAGGCTCAAGGTAGATTTGCCATTACAGTGCTACCCTTTTTGTCCCTTTCCGGAGATGGTACGGCGAGGGCGGGGAACCTGCCGTGGTGTCAATGGGAGGAGATAAAAGGGGGAGACGCCCTAACCACGAGGTCTTCCGGAGGATCTTCTTCACGCGCCCAGGCACCTTAGGCCTGGGTGCGGGCGGTTCTGGATTCCGGCCCAGGCGCCCTAGGCCTGACCGGAATGGAGTTGGAGTCCATTCCAGGCACCTTCAGCCTGGGGTGAGGTACTATACTAGGAGGCCTGGGGTCCAGTGACTTCGACTGGATCCCGCGAGGGTGGAGACGTCCGAGGGTCCCTGAGGTGGATGGGGCCCATGTCTGAGGTGAGGAGGCCGGGGAGGTTACCCATTCGGAGAGTCTGGAGCAGCATCAACCCAGTGACGGATGGGCCTCTGGTAACTCCCTTGGAGGGACATCTTCCCCTGATAGGGGCCGCAGCGCAGCGAAGGTACTCCTATCTACGTTCTCTTGAGTCGCTGGTAGAGACACTCAAATTCTAAGTCCTTTCTAGCTAATGCTATAGTAACCGCTGGCGAGATAGCAGTGGTTTAGCTAATAACCAGGATAGTGCCTCGACCTGCTCATTCCCCGTATCAAAAATGTTATCAAGTCGCAACCAGTTGGCTACTGAAGCACTGTTTATTGTGAGATGTACAATAAAGCAAGAGTTGGACTGTGATCGGTGTGTGGAACTCTGGTTAATGGGAGCAGAGGGAAGTGTTGACGTAGCGGGACTTGATTCTAGACAAAAGCACATAGGCCCGAGGAAATATCTGGTGCTGGCCTTCACCTCACCCACAGTTATGGGGAGGACATGGGCCGTAGCGCATCTCACCCTGTCGTGTGACATACCCCTAGGCAAAGGAGATAGGGTGAGGCCGCTACATAAGCTTATAATGTGCATAGTTGTTAAGGCATCCCGGACCCCTGATCCTGCTGCTGCGAATAGGATTTATCTGAGTATGTATTATGATAGAAGAAAGATTACATAACTGTGAAATGTATTAGATGAGACATGAAAAAAATTGTCTCAAAGAGAGGATTGTAAAGGTAACTTGGCATGACAACCTCCATTTTGAGTTCAGGACGCCATGTCATGGGTTAAAGAAAAGGTTCTGTTTGAAATATACTTATTTCTGTGTAAAGGTTTTCATGGTCATTTAGGAATATACCATATCTATGGACTTTGCCCTAGCTCATGTTTGTTTAAGATAAGTTAATTATAGTTCTACACAACTGTGTAAACACAGAAAGCATACATTTATGTCACATATGTTGAAGTTCACATCTTTGTAAGATTTTTGTTTCATCAGCAGAATATTACCTGAACTTTGTAACACGTACTAGCTAATAGGAAATTATTAACCTGAATTTGTATCGTGTGAACTCCTCCCATCCCCAGTTTTTGTTTCCTAGAATTGCATAAATACCGAGATGTTAAAGTGGAGCTCCACCCTAAATAGCAACTTTTGCTATTTGGAACCCTCCCCCCCTCCGGTGTCACAATTGACACCTTTCAGGGGGGAGGGGGGTGAAGATACCTGTCTAAGACAGGTATTTTCACCCACATCCGGGAGTCCTGTCTCCGGGAATCTGCGGGAGTGACGTCACTTCCCGCAGACTTCCCTTGGTGTTCTGGGAGACACTCGGCTCCCAGAACACAGGAGCACCAATCAGAACGGCGCAGCGCGACTCGCGCATGCGCCATAGGGAACCGGGCATGAAGCCACAGGGCTTCACTTCCTGGTTCCCTCAGCGAGGATGGAGGAGGGAGCAGCAGAGCGACGAGCGGTCGCTCGTCCTCTGCTGCGGACGTCGCTGGACTCTAGGACAGGTAAGTGTCCAAATATTAAAAGCCAGCAGCTGCTGTAGCTGTAGCTGCTGGCTTTTAATATTTTTTTTTCCGGCGGAGCTCCGCTTTAAGCTAATTAAACCAGACATCATTTGGGCACATTACAAAAGCTTTCCTGTGTCAATTTAATGTCTCCAGATCTGAGCGGGGGTCATTGAAGTATTTTTCCTGCATTGCACTTTTACCTGCCTGGCTGGTTAGAAGCAACTGAACCCCTACAGCCCTGTACACATGAGCGGAATTTCCGTCGGAAAAAAAGTTGAGCGGAATTCCGTCGGAAAAACCATCCAAGCTTGGCTTGCATACACACGGTCACACAAAAGTTCTCTGAACTTTCGAGCGTTAAGAACGCGGTGACGTACAACACTAAGACGAGGCAAGAAAAAGAAGTTCAATGCTTCCGAGCATGCGTGTTTTTTTTCCCCATCGGAATTGCATACAGACGAATGGATTTTCCGATTGGAAAAATAGAGAACCTGCTCTCTATCCAAGTCCGTCAGAAATTCCGACAAAAAAATTCCGACAAAAAAAGTCAGATGGGGCATACACAACAGGGTCAGAATATCAGACGAAAAGCTCCCATCTTACTTTTTCTGTCGGAAATTCCGACCGTGTGTACGCGGCATTACTTTCTATGAACATTTTTGCCTTCGGAACCCCAATGTCTCCCCTACCCCTATAATCTTATTTCTTCTTATTTTCCTCTTCTTTTAAGGATTAAAACATTTGCTACCAACAGGTAATTTTACATAAAAGTAGTTAATATTATAGATAGATATAATTAACTTTATGGTTTTATAACAGCTCAGCGAAGCTGGCCCCCCTACAATCAGCACAAATAAAAACTCAAGTGTGTTTCTTTAGTGCTACGTTTGTGCCGTAAAAAATTACATTTGTGCTGCTTTTATTTTTAAGATATTAGCAATTGTTTTTTCCAGACAATGACATCACCTAGCCCCCCTACAACAGCCAAATGGCACAAAACTGGTCTCGTTGGTTAGTGCTACTTTTGTGCTGCTAAAATCTCCGTTCTATCTTTTATTGTTTTTGCGTTATTAATGATTTATTAAAGGTCACCAAAGGTCACTCAGCCCCCTACAGCACCCAAATGACACAAACTGGTCTCGTTGGTTAGTGCTACGTTTGTGCCGTTTGTGCTGCTAAAAAAATTATTTGTGCTGTTATGTTTTTTAAGTTATAACAGTTTATTTTTTTAAACCCCACTCACTTTACCCCCTACAATCAGCACAAATAAAAACTCAAGTGTGTTTCTTTAGTGCTACGTTTGTGCTGCTTAAATTTCCGTTCTATCTTTTATCGTTTTTGCATTATTAATGATTTATTAAAGGTCACCAAAAGGTCACTCAGCCCCCCTACAACACCCAAATGACACAAAACTAGTCTTGTTGCTTAGTGCTACGTTTGAGCTGTGTGAAGTTGGCACCCCATGTTTGTAAGATCTGAATAAAAATATACCATTCGTTTGTGCCACGTTTGTGCTAATTTGTGCCGCAAAAATGAGCGTTTGTGCCGGTTCAGTTTCTGAGATATTAAACATTCAATTTAATGTAAGCCCCGCCCACTTTGCACCCCATGTTGCTGAATTTTAAAAACAAACACGCCATTAGTTCGTACCGCATTTGTGCCGCAAAAATAAACGTTTGTGCCGCTTTGGTTTCGGAGATATTGTGCATTATATTTGCTGACACCCCGCCCACTTTGCACCCCATGTTGCTGAATTTTAAAAACACGCCATTCGTTTGTGCTGCAAAAATAAACTTTTGTGTCGCTTTGGTTTCAGAGATATTGTGCGTTATAGTTGCTGAAACCCCACCCACTTTGCACCCCATGTTGCTAAATTTTTAAAACAAACACGCCAATCGTTTGTGCCGCGTTTGTGCCGCAAAAATAAACTTTTGTGCCGCTTTGGTTTCGGAGATATTGTGCGTTATAGCTGCTGAAACCCCACGTCCAAAGGATCTCACAGCGCAGGTAGCAACTTGGATCCCCTGCGGGTGCTGGACGAGATGGCAGACGTGGACAGGCTGCTTTCCCAGCTCAGGGCTGAGGCGGAGTCCAGAGGAGCGGAGTGGCTACAGGAGCAGCTCTGTCCTGCGAGCTCGAGCCTCTGGGTCAGGGACAGGGGTTTGTACGAGCTCGGAGGTCTCGGCACCTGGAGCGCTTCTCTCCAGTCTCCTCCCCCAGAGCTCGTACCACACTTGGAGTCCCATGTGGGCCCCTTCCGGACCACCTGCAAATCGATCGGCTGCGCCCGTGGGTGGTGCTCCTGGAAGGAATCCCCTTCATCGCCTGAGCTCGGATCAGGAACAGGCGGGCTCCTCCCCCGGTGATGAGTCAGCGGGGGCAGAGCCTCGGTTTGGGAATCATGCTGCTATGGCCCCCAGGCCCTTTACCTCCATGGGCGGTGGCTCTCCCGGGACCAGCCAGCACCAGGTGATGTCGGAGGTGTGGAGGAGCGGCGGTGAGACCAGCGGCAAGCGCCCTGGGCCCTGGGCGCTCCGGTAAGGTGACCCAGAAATCGGTGGGTGGAGCCAGTGCAAGCAGGCGGGGCCAGCAGCGGCACGGATCCTCTGCATCCAGGGCCACTGCTCCTGGGGTGCTGCCAGAGAGGGGAGACATGGAGATAGAGGAGACTGTCTGCGTTTTCTGCTGTTGATGATAATGTGTGTCTAGGGGGGAGTGCCCTGTCCCGCATGGAGTTGGCGGCTCCGCGGTCTGACTTTCCCACGCTTTCTGCCCCTTCTAGTGCGGGCTGTGGTCACGCCACATCTAGGTCAGATTAGGGGTTGCAGGGGTTCCTTTTGGGTTTGAGGGAGCTGGTCCAGCCATTTGAACCAGAAACGAGTGCCCAAGCCATGCCGTCGGTGTGGATCCCACGGTGGGTGGGTCAGAGGCGACGAGGCTGGCTTCGGTGTCCAGTGTTGATCCCCCACGGCGGTGCCCGCCAGTGTGCGGCAGGGCACAAGTTGAGGGACAAGGCTGAGTCTTTGGGGGAGGCCTTTACCAAACACGATTCAGTCAGATTGGCCAACTCTGCTAAACGTGAGGTTTATGTTTGTTTTGAGGGGCCTCTGTGTGCGCACCTGAAGCCGGAAGTCCGCAAAATTTTTTGAAAGGGTGAGTATGTGGGGATATTCTCTCTGCTACCCCTGGAAATGTTTTATCTGGATAGGGTCAAGCCAGAGGAGAGAAAAAAGGAGGATGAAGAAAAACAGCGGTACAGGCTTTCGCCATTATGGCAAGTGTAGTTGGGGAGAGGAATCCGGAACACTGTTTGGCGCTCTTCTGTTGTCTTGACGCCATCAGTGAGGCCTACAGGGTCTATGGGGAATCCGCATGGTTGAGGTACGACGAGCAGTTCCGGCAGCAGAGATCTATCCGCCTGTCCTTGCGGTGGGACCACAAGGACATTAGTTTGTGGATGCGACTTATGACCTCGGCGCGGGCCCCTAATCAGTTTTTTCCAGGGTGGGGCCGGTGGCACAATCCCCCCCCAGACAACTGGCCGCAAAGAATAGGGGTGTCTGCTGGCAGTATAGTGAGGGCTCCTGCAAGTTTAGGGGGGCATGCCGTTACCAGCACGAGTGCTCCGGCTGCATCCCTTGTCCCGCTGCTTCAAGCAGGGGAAGGGCCGTGCCGGCGAGTCTGTTAACAAAAGGGATGACGCCAGTGAGGGTTGGGACCGGATGCGGCCTTTCCTCGATAGATATCCGGATCGGGAGGCTGCTCGGTTGTTAGGGGTGGGTTTCTCCGAAGGCTTTTGCATACCTTGTTCCCTGGCCTCTGTTCCACCAGTGTCCCAGAACTTGCGTTCGGCCTTGCAACATCCTGCAGTGGTTTCTGAGAAATTGCGGAAGGAAGTTGCGTTGGGCCGCATGGGTGGCCCTTTCCCCTCGCAGCCTTTAGCGGATTTGGTGATCTCGCCCCTGGGGGTTTTGCCTAAGAAGGACCTTAAAGTGCGTTTACACAGTGACAATCTTGGGGTGGTACAGGTCATCAACCATATCACAGCCTCGTCGCCACCTGTGGTCCGACTTCTTCAGCACCTAGTGTTACGTTATCTACAGTTAAATAATTTTCTTTATGCTGTTCACCTCCTGGGAGTTGAGAACAGCTTAGTTGACGCATCGTCTCGCTTTCAGTGGGGCAGGTTTCAGGAGTTGGCACCGGCAGTGGAGCAACGCAGGGTCCCTTGTCCCGAATGGCTGTGGAGGATTGCCTTGGGGTCGTCTCCAGATGGATCAGACGGTTAGTGCGTGACATGACGTGGGCAGCCTATTATAAACTATGGCAAGAGTGGTTGTCTTTGCTGCAGCAGGTGGAGCAAGAGGGCCCGGAGGAGAGGTTGCTGGTCCTTTACTTTGTTTCACAGAACCTTGAGGAGGGGGTGTTGGTGTCAGTCGTGGAGCGGAAATTGGCAGATTTTTCATTTTTCTTGAAATTGCAGGGCTGTCGTGATTTCAAAAAACATTTTTGGGTGCGACAGGCTCTAAAGGGGTATCATAGGTCTCAGAAGCGCAGGGATTCCAGGCGCCCTGTTTCGTTTGATATTCTGCAAAATGTTTTAGCCCAGTTGGTTTCCCTGTGTTCCTCAGCCTACGAGGTCCCTTTGTTTAAAACGGCCTTCTCTCTGGCTTTTTGGATTAGCGAACTAGTCAGCCCTTCCATGAGGGTCCATGGGTGTTTGTTGATCGGAAGGTCACCTGTGGGGAGGACAGGGTATCCCTGCTTTTGCGATGGTCCGAAATGGATCAGGCTGGCAGGGGCAGAAGGGTTAAGATTTTTGCTGTGCCGGCTTTGCCCTTGTGTCCGTTGAGTGCGGTCAGAGAGTTTCTCACAGTGCGCCTGGATTTGGCTGGGTCCTTTTTGTTACATGCAGATGGGTCCCCCTTGCCAGATTTCAATTTATATAGATTTTCTGTAAATATTTAATGCCGTGTACACACGACCGTTTTTAATGACGAGAAAAATTTCTTTTTTTTTAAAATGGTCATTAAAAATGATCGTGTGTGGGCTTTCCAGTAGTTTTCCCGACGAGAAAAACGCAGAGAAAAATTGGAACATGCTCTAATTTTTTACATTGTCGTTTTTCTCGTCATGAAAAACGGCCGTGTGTGGGCTTTAACGACATGAAAAAAAATACGCATGCTCAGAATCAAGTATGAGACAGGAGCGCTCGTTCTGGTAAAACTAGCGTTCGTAATGGAGATAGCACATTCGTCACGCTGTAACGGACTGAAAAGCACGAGGCTGAAAAGCGCGAATCGTCGCTCAACAAACTTTACTAACATGAAGGGTGGCGCCATCCGAATGGAACTTCCCCTTTATAGTGCCGTCGTATGTCACCGCGCTTTACTCGAACATTTTTTTCCACGATAGTGTGTAGGCAAGGCAGGCTTGAGAGGAAACACGAAAAATCACGTCGAGAAAAATAGGATTTTTATAGCGGCTTACCTGTAAAATCCTTTTCTTGGAGTACATCACGGGACACAGAGCGACATAGTCATTACTATGTGGGTTATATAGATACCTTCAGGTGCTGGCACTGGCAACTTCCAAAACCGGAAGTACCCTCCCCTATATAAGCCCCTCCCATCCGGGAGTACCTCAGTTTTGTAGCAAAGCAATAAGTGTCCCCAAAAGAGGGGTGGGAGCTCTGTGTCCCGTAATGTACTCCAAGAAAAGGATTTTACAGGTAAGCCGCTATAAAAATCCTATTTTCTTTCTCGTACATCACGGGACACAGAGCGACATAGTCATTACTATGTGGGACGTCCCAAAGCAATGCCAAATGAGGGGGGGAATACACCATACATAAGCTGGGCGCTATCAGACATGAGGATCTTTTGCGGCCTGCAACACACTGCGCCCAAAGGCGACATCCTCCTGACTTCTAACGTCCACCTGGTAGAACCTAGTAAACGTGTGTACTGAAGACCATGTTGCGGCCTTACAGATTTGAGCCAGGGAGGCCTGGTGATGCACTGCCCATGAAGTTCCAACTGCTCTCGTGGAGTGCGCCCTAACTTTGAACGGAGGCGGTCTCCTTCTCAAGCCATAGGCTTGCATTATGACCTGTTGAATCCACTTGGCTAAAGTAGATTTTGACGCTGCCTGACCCTTTCTGGGGCCTTCCGGCAGAATAAACAAAGTATCCGTTCTACGAATCTGAGCAGTGGCTTTTAGATAAGCTTTAACTGCTCTTACTACATCCAAAGAATGTAATAACTTTTCCTCTACCGAGCTAGGTTTGGGGAAAAAGGAAGGAAGAACCACATCTTGGTTCAAATGAAACCTCGATACCACCTTAGGAAGAAAGGCTGGATGAGGACGTAACACTACTCTGTCCTTATGGATAACCAGATATGGCTCCTTACAGGACATAACGGCCAATTCCGACACTCTTTTAGCCGAACATATGGCTACTAAAAAAAAATCAATTTCCTGGTGAGAAGAACCAATGAAATGTGCTGTAATGGTTCAAATGGTTCAAATGGTTGTTTCTGTAGAACCGATAGAACCAGGTTTAGGTCCCATGGACATATGGGAATTTTAACCGGAGGGCTAATACGCATCACTCCTTGTGTAAAAGTTTTGACTAGTAAATGCGAAGCCAGGGGCCTTTGAAAAAATATTTACAAGGCCGAAATCTGACCCTTGATAGGACTCAAGGCAAACTTCCTATCTACAGCTCACTGTAGGAAGTCCAGAATCCTACCTATTACGTACTTACGTGGATGCCATTTCTTGGCCTCACACCACGCGATGTACGCCTTCCAGATTCTATAGTAAATCTGCCTGGATACCGGCTTCCTGGCATTGATCATGATAGATACCACAGGATTAGAGAGACCTCTCTTTTTTAGAATGTGGGCTTCAATAGCCAGGCCGTCAAACCTAGGGCTAGTAAGGAAGGGTGGTATATCGGTCCTTGTGAAAGCAGGTCCGGATGATGTGGAAGGGTCCAAGGACTCCCCACAGACATTTTTACAATCTCTGCGTACCATGCTCTTCGGGGCCACGCTGGAGCCACCAGAATCACTGGTTTCTTTTCTACCCTGATTCTGCGGATTAATCGAGGCAACAATTGTGGCGGTGGAAATGCATATATCAGCTTGAACTGATCCCAAGGGAACACTAGAGCATCCGAGCCGCAAGCTAGGGGATCCCTTGTCCGAGAGACAAATCTGTCCACCTTTGCGTTGAATCTGGATGCTAGCAGATCTACATCCGGTTCCCCCCCACCGCTGACATATTGCCCGGAAAACCTCGGGGTGAAGGGACCATTCCCCTGGGCATAATTGTTGGCGACTTAGAACGTCCGCCTTCCAATTCTCCACTCCTGGAATGAAGACCGCGGATATGGCTGGGACATATCTTTCTGCCCATTTCAGGATGCGATTTACTTCCCTCTGGGCTGCATGACTCCTGGTGCCCCCCTGATGATTGATATATGCCACTACCGTGGCATTGTCTGATTGAATTCTGACAGGGGACCCTTGGAGTTTGGATGTCCATGCTACTAGGGCATACCGGGCTGCTCGTATCTCTAAGAGATTGATGGGCAGGGCCTTCTCTGCATCTGACCATCTGCCCTGGAGAGACCATTGCTCCAGTACTGCCCCCCAGCCTATAAGGCTGGCATCTGTAGTGACCACCTTCCAAGAAATCGGACTGAAGGATTTCCCTTTTTTCAGATTCTGGGGAACCAACCACCAACGGAGGCTTTTGCGAACGGAAGGGGACAAGGACATTGGTAAGTCTAGGGCCTGAACTTTTTTGTTCCAGGCTGACAGTATGGCCCTTTGCAAATTCCTTGAATGGAATTGACCGTAGGGCACCGCTTCAAATGATGCCACCATTTTTCCAAGCAGACTCATGCACAGGCGTATGGACGGCTGTCTTTTTGTACCCACCAGGTGGATCAAATCTCTCAGAGAAGACACTTTTTCTTGAGGCAAGAAAATCTTCCTCTGGTCTGAATCCAGCCTTAGCCCCAAGTATTTCAGACTTTTGACTGGTTTTAGGGCTGACTTGTCTCGGTTGATGATCCAACCGTGAGATTCCAGATACTTGATTGTCTCGTGAACAACCATTTCTAGTTTTTCCACTGAGTGGTCCATCAGCAACAAGTCGTCTAGATATGCCATTATCGTCACACCTCGTGTTCTTAGATTGGCCAATAGTGGGGCCAGAATTTTTGTGAACACTCGTGGCGCCCTTCTACTGCAAAGCGTAGAAATTTTTGGTGGACTGGAAAGATGGGAATGTGCAAATAAGCATCTTTGATGTCGATCGAGGCTAACCATTCCTCCCCCTGTAGGGCAGTGGCCACCGATCGGATCGACTCCATCCGGAAAGTCCTGATATGTAGGAATTTGTTTAGCCCTTTTAGATTTAATATGGGCCTTACGTCCCCGTTTGGCTTCGGGACTGTAAAGAGGTTTGAGTAAAACCCGAACCCGCATTCTTCCAGGGGAACCTCCATAATTACTCCTTGGAGCAATAGTTGTTCTAGTGCCGACAGGAGGGATCCTCTCTTCCGGGGATCTCTTGGCACGTTTGACCACATAAAATGGGAAGGAGGAGAGTCTTTTAACTCCAGCTTGTATCCCAGACTTACTGCGGAGAGCACCCATCTGTCTCTGATCGTGTCCCGCCAGGTCTCTGCGAACAACTGAAGTCTTCCCCCCACCCGATTGAGTGGGGGCAACCCTTCATAAATTAGACTTGGGGGGAGGTTTTGTACCTCTCCTGACCCAGGGTTTTTTGTTACCCTGTGATTGTCCCTGATTCTTACCCCCGGGATTTGACCGAGGAGGCCGTCGGAACTGCTTCACAGCAGATGTCCCAGGGACTGGAGAGGCAGGCCTCTTAAAAGAGGGACCTCTAAATCTCTTTTTAACCGGCAAGAGTGTACTTTTACCGCTGGAAATTTTCTGGATATATTTGTCCAGGTCTTCCCCGAATAAGCGTTCACCATGAAATGGGAAGCCAACCAGCAATATTTTACAGGGAGCTTCAGCAGACCAGTTCTTGAGCCATAGAAGCCTATGCATATGTACTACAGACAGCGTAAGGCGGGAGGCCTGATGGATTGAATCCTTGATGGCGTCAACCGCAAAGCATAAGGCTCTAGGCAGATCAGCTAGGGCAAGGGCCTGCTGATCCGGCAAGTCCCTTAAGACCTGTTTTAACTGATCCTTCACCGCTTGGCAGACCCCAATAGCTGCTACTGCTGGTTGTGTCACCAAGCTTGCTGTAGTAAAAGCAGATTTTAATAAGGACTCCAATTTTTTATCTATTGGGTCCTTGAACATTTGAACATTATCTACTGGACATGTCAGTGATTTGTTCACACAAGAGATGGCTGCGTCCACTGTAGGCACCCTCCATTTTCGGATGAACTTATCCTCCATGGGATAGACCACCGGAAATCTCTTAGGGGGAGTAAATATTTTATCAGGATGTTCCCAATCCTGGTAAATGAGTCCTTCCAGTAAAGGATGGATTGGAAAGGAACAAACAGTCTGGGGAGCTTTTAGCGACCCCAACGAGGAGACAGAAGTGGTTGATGGTTCCGCAAGGGGCATTTTAAATGCTGATCGGACCATATCAGTCAGGGACTGAACCCATAATCTTTCAGCATGTGATGCTGAAAATGGCTCTTCCACTGTTGATTCCTCTAGAACAGAATCAACCTCATCCTTATCCCCTTCAGGTAGGTCGATCCCTGTATGGGACTGTTGCTCCGCTAACAGGTACTCTGAGGGAGGAGACGGAGATCGGGCGCGCTTTCCCTCTGACAGGGAAGCAGCGATCAATGTTGTCAATCTCTCTTCCAGTCCTCCCAGAGCTGAGGAAAAAACCTCCTCTGTTACATACACAGGAGCAGGTGAACTGAGGACAGCCACAGTATCAGGTACTCCTGAGGGTTCTCTACGGGCACCAACCTCTGATTTTTCAGGGGAGACTGGTGCAGCCAAAGCATGCCCAAGATCCTCAGAGCCCGACGGAGACCCCCTTTGCTTCCTGGGAGTCTTTGGACGGCATATTCCTAAGCCCAAAGCTGAGGTATTCCAGCCGTAATACACCACTTACTGAAAATAGTCTAGCACAATTGCTGCTATATAAACAGTTGGTGTCTACTAATGTGCCTTTCTATGGGGATGCCTGCATCAACCGCCTGCTGTATGCCTTTTTTAAATGTTACCAGCTCCGTCTCTGCACTCCATAGCCAGCTCACAACAAATAATTGTGCCTTTTGACATGCTGGGACGCCCGCACATGCGCAGAAGAGCTGCGGCGCGCACAGAGCGTCATCCGCCAAGCTCCGCCCCCTTTTCAAGCTTACCTCTATATATAGAGGCGCGGGCACGTGCGCCTTCGGCGCTTCTTTTTGAAAAAGACTAGGGAGAGGAGCCAGGGTCCCTGTTTGCAGCAGGGCCCGGGGATGGACGAGCATTGCAACATGACAGAGGAAGCAGTTTCCCTAAAGAGAACTCACCATCTGCCTGGACTTGACCTCAGAAGGAAACAGTCCACAGAAAAAAACGCCGTTCCACAGCGGCCTCTAGTGGTTTAACACAGGTACCGCGGTTTGTCCATTTTTTTTCTTGACCACTATTAAAAAATTACATTTTCCAACAGTTTCAGGCATGCACAGATATTTAGCGGGAATACCGTTAGGTAACAGGCAGAAAGACATATTAGGCTTGGGGGTCCCCTCAATAGAACCAAGTTCCTGAGGGGCCCCCACTTACCTTTTCCCCGCCGCAGGACTCTGTTTGGTCACAGGAGCCCAAACTTCACCTCTCACGGCAGGCAATGTACGTAGACCTTCAGGGACCGGGTTCCCAAGGATTCCACTCCCCTGGACCTGTATAGCACCCTGCACAGATAACATCTTGGTCGTGGGTATGACCAGAGCTCTGGATCCCAGGGTCCAGCCCTCCTAAGAGAGGCATTACAGGCAAAACCTTGCTCTTCTCTGCAAGGCCCGGGTACCGACCGTTTAGCTATGAAGCTTTTTTGGTCGGATCCGGAATAGCTTGCTGAGGCCCAAAAGAACCTGTACACAAGCCCAGATGAAAAAACATGTTAACCTTTGGCCAACACCTTAGACACTGGCAAAAAACTGAGGTACTCCCGGATGGGAGGGGCTTATATAGGGGAGGGTACTTCCGGTTTTGGAAGTTGCCAGTGCCAGCACCTGAAGGTATCTATATAACCCACATAGTAATGACTATGTCGCTCTGTGTCCCGTGATGTACGAGAAAGAAAATGCATTTTTTTCAATGACATTAAAAAGGGTCGTGTGTACGCGGCAAGCGTATTAGTAGGTGGGAATCGAGGAGGTTCCAGCTATATGTTCATCCTCATCTGTTGTCTGATTGGGGGGGGGGGTAGGTAATTTTGTGAGTGTTCTGTGTTGGCAAGCCTGTGTTTGTGTGCTTGTTTGGTGTTATTTGTGGTGTCTTTTCTTTTTTCAGGTGGTGTGACGGCCTTGTGTAGATACTGGGCCACTCCTATGTGTTTTGGAGGGCCAGGCGAGCAGACGTTAGGCCCAATGGTAGGCAACTAGGCATTTCTAGGCAGGAAGCTTGTGTTTGTTGGTTGGGGGTACCGGGCATGCTGTGGGGGGTAGGCAGATTTGTAGTTAGGAATGGGGGCATGCTGTGGAGCAGAATGGTGCCGGAAGTGCATCGCTTTGCACGACTGGATAGACCGCCGAACGTTCAGGTGCTACACGTCAGCGGCAATGATTTAGGGCTGAGGTCCATGTTGGACATCATTTGTGATGTCAAGTTTGATTTCCTGCGGCGCCGCATGGCCTTCCCGGATATGCTCGGCGTGTAGTCCAACATCATTGCTCAGACGACTTGGCATTTGGTTAGGTCGGTGGAGCTGCTCAATAAGGCCCGCAGGAAGGTCAATAGGGGGGTAGGCAGATTTGTAGTTAGGAATGGGGGCCTGGTTATCTGGCATTTGGAACTGGAAACAGATACTTGAAGATACCGTTGGGGTGACGGGGTACACCTCAATGTGGTGGGAATTGATTTGTGGGCCCAGGGGTTGCAGGATGGTATTCAGAGAGCTTTGAGGGTGTGGAGCGGCACTCAAGGGTAAGTTCTTCCCCTTGTGCGCTGTGGCGGAGGTTGGTCTTTGCTGGCGAATGAAGAGACCTCGGATAAGGAAGGATTCGGGACCCATCGGTGGTATCGGTTCCTCTGGTGTATTCCAGGTAACGGTGGTTTAGCTGGAATTGGTTAATGGGTGCACTGCGGTTAGTGGGTTATCTCTGAGCCAGTATGTCGGCTGGAGGCCTAGTATAGTAAAAGGTACCGCAATGCATTCTTGAACATACGATAGTTTGGGGTTCCTGCAAAGACCAACGCGATTAGTGACTGATGGGTTTTTGGTTTAATAAATGTTTTTTACGGTTTATGTTCATTTAAGTTTATTTGTTAATAAAAAGGCACCTACAGCCAATTTTTTACTCCATTTATGGCGTGGTCTCCATTAGTGGGATTTAATGGTACGTTTGGGATGGAGTACGGGGTTGGTCTGGCAGTTATTGGCTGAGGATGGAACATCTGTTCTACAATGGTCGTGCCTTTTCCAGGGTACAGTATAAAGTGCAGTGCCCGTTACAGTGGGAGGAGCATTACATTAGGGAAACCCAAGCGGAGTATAAGTTCTGTATGTAAGATTTAATAACGAGGTGTAAAGTCAGTGTGGTTTGGCAACATATAACGCACAATATCTCCGAAACCGAAGCGGCACAAGCGCTTATTTTTAAGGCACAAACCAGCACAAACGTGGCAGAAACGAATGGCGTGTTTGTTTTTAAAATTCAGCAACATGGGGTGCAAAGTGGGCGTGGTTTCAGCAACTATAACGCACAATATCTCCGAAACCAAATCGGCACAAATGTTTATTTTTGCGGCACAAGCCAGCAAAAATGAATGGCGTGTTTGTTTTTATAATTCAGCAACATGGGGTGTAAAGTGGGCGGGGTTTCAGCAACTATAAAACGCACAATATCTCCAAAACCAAAGCGGCACAAAAGTTTATTTTTGCGGCACAAACCAGCACAAATGCGGTAAAAACGAATGGCGTGTTTGTTTTTAAAATTCAGCAACATGGGGTGCAAAGTGGGTGGGGCTTACATTAAATTTAATGTTTAATATCTCAGAAACCGAACCGGCACAAACACTCATTTTTGCGACACAAATCAGCACAAACGAATGGTATATTTTTATTCAGGTTTTACAAACATGGGGTGCCAACTTCACACAGCTCAAACGTAGCACTAAGCAACAAGACTAGTTTTGTGTCATTTGGGTGTTGTAGGGGGGCTGAGTAACCATTGGTGACCTTTAATAAATCATTAATAACGTAAAAACGATAAAAGATAGAACGGAAATTTTAGCAGCACAAACGTAGCACTAACCAATGAGACCAGTTGTGTCATTTGGGTGTTGTATGGGGGCTGAGTGACCTTTGGTGACCTTTACCACTTTAATACAGGGCATTTTCACCCCCTTCCTGCCCAGACCAATTTTCAGCGCTGTTACACTTTGAATGACAATTGCGCGGTCATGAAACATTGTACCCATATGAAATTTTGATAATTTTTCCTCCCACAAATAGAGCTTTTTTTTTGTGTTATTTGATCACCTCTGCAGTTTTTATTTTTTGCGCTATAAAACAAAAAAAGAGCGACAATTTTGAAAAAAAAAAAAAAAAAAACAATATTTTTCACTTTTTGCTATAATAAATATCCCATAAAAAAAAAACAAAAAAAAAAAAAAAACTTTGTCAGTGTAGGCCGATATGTATTCTACATATTTTTGATAAAAAAAATAAAAAATCGCAATGAGCATATATTGATATGTTTGCGCAAAAGTTATAGCGTCTACAAAATAGGGGATACATTTATGGCATATTGTTTTTTTTTTTAATAGTAATGGCGACGATCTGTGATATGTATCGTGACTGCGATATTGTGGCGTACACTTCGGACACTTTTGACACTATTTTGGGACCATTCACATTTATACAGCAATCAGAGCTATATAAATGCACTGATTACTGTGTAAATGTGACTGGCAGGTAAGGGGTTAACACTAGGGGGCGAAAAAGGGGTTAAATGTGTATCCTAGGGAGTGATTATAACTGTAGGGGGAGGGGACTCACAAGGGGAGGAGACCGATCAGTGTTCCTCTGTACCGGGAACACACGGATCGGTCTCCTCTCCTCTGACAGGACGTGGATCTGTGTGTGTTTACACACACAGATCCACGGTCCTGCTGTGTTCACGGGCAATCGTGGGGTGCCCGGCGGACATCGCGGCCGCCGGGCACGCGCATCGGGTGCCGATTGACGCGGCGGGTGTGCACACGCGCCCACTAGAGGCTCGGAAAGAAAAAAAGACGGCACGTCATATGACGGCGGCCCTTAGGGACAAAGGGTTCACCTATGTGCAGGTGATTTGCTGATCCAGGTGCCCCTGGCAGACATCAGATCCAGATTCTTGGACACAACTGCAGCAGCACAACCATGGGCGTCCGCTGAACTTTTTTCAGCGGGGGGCATCATTTTAAGGTCATCCATGCTCGGTCCCTTTTTGACAATGTCATGAAGGGGAGGGGCTTAGTCATTATGACATAAAGCGCAGGCATGCAAAGGTTTGAGAAACCTGATGCAAAAGCTTAATAGAAGGATCAAGCTGCCATTGTCTGATTAGCAATTTCTAAAAAAATTTAAACCCCCCCTCTAGCAGCCGAATAGCGCCACTAAAATGATGGTAAAGCGCCGGTAAAGCGCCACTAAAACTAGCGGCGCTTTACCGATAACGTGGCCAGCTGGCAGTGTGAAATAGCTCTTGAGGATAGTTCCGCTTCACTCCATGTCCATATAAATATAGTGTGTCTCCAGGGGGGTCAATTGACCCCCCTTGCCCTATGGAGCGGACGCCCATGAGCACAACTTAGTCAAGAGTAACTCCCCTTCCCCCCAGCCTGCTGAATCGTTATCGAAGAAGCAGCAGTGGAGTCATAACTTTGCTCTCCCCTCCTGTCAGAATGTTCTTTGTCAGTACATGTACAGGGTTTCTAACTGGGTTCTAGTGCTAGCCCTCCCTTTCCCAGCCTGACAGTTGTTGTACCTGATACCTGAAGAGTCTGATACCAACACAAATTCAGCTACTTACGCTAGCCTTTGACCTCCACTACAGAAGCAGCAGTACATCACGGTCAAGAACTCACCCCAGATTGCTGCCTAGCTAGTAAAGGAGAAGCAGCAGAGTAATGATGTTATCCCTCTGCTCTTTCATATTTTCTGTCAACACATGTTCATGCAGCAACAGAAACTGATTGCTTCCTATTGATGTCTCTCCCTCTTCCATTTCTGGGAAATTGCTGTGCATGTGAAGTTCAGAAACCTGATATCATGACAAATTTGGGTACTTACACTAATTACATTTAATTCCAAGCATTGGCATGTTATACATAGTTACACTGGTCTAGCTTGGACCAATGTAATTATATATACAGTATCTAACAAAAGTGATTACATCCCTCACATTTTTGTAAATATTTTATTATATCTTTTCATGTGACAACACTGAAGAAATGACACTTTGCTACAATGTAAAGTAGTGAGTGTACAGCTTGTATAACAGTGTAAATTTGCTGTCCCCTCAAAATAACTCAACACACAGCCATTAATGTCTAAACCGCTGGCAACAAAAGTGAGTACACCCCTAAGTAAAAATGTCCAAATTGGGCCCAATTAGCCATTTTCCCTCCCCGTTGTCATGACTCGTTAGTGTTACAAGGTCTCAGGTGTGAATAGGGAGCAGGTGTGTTATATTCGGTGTTATCGCTCTCACTCTCTCATACTGGTCACTGGAAGTTCAACATGGCACCTCATGGCAAAGAGCGCTCTGAGGATCTGAAAAAAAGTATTGTTGCTCTACATAAAGATGGCCTAGGCTATAAGAAGATTGCCAAGACTCTTAAACTGAGCTGCAGCACAGTGGCCAAGACCATACAGGGGTTTAACAGGACAGGTTCCACTCAGAACAGGCCTCGCCATGGTTGACCAAAGATGTTGAGTGCACGTGCTCAGCGTCATATCCAGAGGTTGTCTTTGGGTAAATAGACGTACAAGTGCTGCCAGCATTGCTGCAGAGGTTGAAGGGGTGGGGGTCAGCCTGTCATTGCTCAGACCATTTGCCACACACTGCATCAAATTGGCCTGCATGGCTGTCATCCCAGAAGGAAGCCTCTTCTAAAGATGATACACAAGAAAGCCCGCAAACAGTTTGCTGAAGACAAGCAGACTAAGGAGATGGATTACTGGAACCATGTCCTGTGTTCTGATGAGACCAAGATGAACTTATTTGGTTCAGATAGTGTCAAGCATGTGTGGTGGCAACCAGGTGAGGAGAACAAAGACAAGTTTGTCTTGCCCTACAGTCAAGCATGGTGGTGGGAGTGTCATGGTCTGGGGCTGCATGAGTGCTGCCGGCACTGGGGAGCTACAGTTCATTGAGGGAACCATGAATGCCAACATGTACTGTGACATACTGAAGCAGAACATGATCCCCTCCCATTCGGAGACTGGGTTGCAGGGCAGTATTCCAACTTGATAACGACCCATAACACACCTCCAAGACAACCATTGCCTTGCTAAAGAAGCTGATGGTAAAGGTGATGGACCGGCCAAGCATGTCTCCAGACCTAAACCCTATTGAGCATCTGTGGGGCATCCTCAAACAGAAGGTGGAGGAGCGCAAGGTCTAACATCCACCAGCTCTGTGATGTTGTCATGGAGGAGTGGAAGATGACCCCAGTGGCAACTTGTGAAGCTCTGGTGAACTCCATGCCCAAGAGGGTTAAGGCAGTGCTGGAAAATAATGGTGGCCACAGAAAATATTGACACTTTGGGCCCAATTTTGACATTTTCACTTAGAGGTGTACTCACTTTTATCGACAGCGGTTTAGACATTAATGGCTGTGTGTTAAGTTATTTTGAGGGGACATCCAAAATTTACACTGTTATACAAGCTGTACACTCACTACTTTACATTGTAGAAAAGTGTAATTTCTTCAGTGTTGTGTGGGAGATTAGCCCGTGGGGATCACCTTTTCTCAGAATGAAGGTCAGCGTACAGGCAGTTTCTTTAAAACCTGGCGTATTGCCAGCTTTATTTACGAGTGGTTTGCAATAGTCATACAAAATAAACAAAACAGTAAAACAAATCCTTGCCGTCCGGCGCTAAACTATACAGTAACCGCTCTCTATACGGTGAGGGGCTGGTCCCCGTCACCCACAAAACACAAGGTGAAGTAAAGCAAACCTTTTTCTTTCAGCCCAAATACACAGCGCTCCTCTTACTCAGATTCCCCTCTGAGTCTCAGGCCAGAGCAATGCTGTGCTCTCTTCCTGGATCTTTAAAGCCCAGCTGCCTATGGATTCCAGTGAACCTGAATATCCGGACCGGAACCCAGCCAACTACAGAGGCTGGAAAAACCTGGGCCGGATTCTGGTTCAGTCTCTTACAATGGACCGAATGCGAGGTGAAATATAGCGACTGTCATATACCTCACCTCGCATACCGTCACATATCCTCCCCCTCTGCTCAAGCCCCTGCGGCTGAGCACTTGATCCAGCCATACAGTGCACGCGGGAGAGGGCATCAGCATTATCCTGGAGTTTGCCCGGCCTGTGCTCAACCGTGAATTTAAAGGGCTGTAAAGCCAGGAATCACCTTGTCACACGGGCATTTTTCTCCCTGTTGTCACACATCCACTTCAGGGGAGCATGGTCAGTGACCAGCCTGAACGACCGCCCGAGTAGATAATACCTCAGGGAGTCTAAGGCCCATTTAATGGCGAGACACTCCTTTTCAACAATGGCATAGTTCCTTTCGTGCTTGTTCAGCTTCCGGCTTAGGTATACAACCGGGTGCTCCTCACCATTCCTGACCTGTGACAGTACAGCCCCTAGGCCCACCTCAGAGGCGTCTGTCTGTACGACAAACTCCTTTGTGAAGTCCGGGGTCACCAGCACCGGTAGTGCACAAAGGGCCTGTTTTAATTTTTGAAACGCCTTCTCTGCCTCTGTGTTCCATTTGACCATGACCGACCCTCTGCCCTTCGTCAGGTCAGTCAGAGGGACGGCAATAGTGGCAAAGTCAGGTATAAACCGTCGGTAATACCCCGTAATGCCTAGGAAGGCCCGAACTTGTTTCTTGTTTGCGGGTTGGGGCCACTTTTGAATTGCCTCAATTTTATTGGTCTGAGGCTTGACAAGTCCCCGGCCAATAACATAGCCAAGGTACTTGGCCTCCTCCAGGCCTATGGCACACTTCTTTGGGTTAGCCGTGAGGCCTGCTTCTCTAAGGGAATCTACCACCGCCTGTACCCGGGGCAGGTGCGATTCCCAATCTGGGTTGTGGATGACCACATCGTCCAAATAAGCAGCCGCATACGGGCGATGTGGTCTCAAAGTTTTGTCCATCATTCGTTGGAACGATGCAGGGGCCCCATGCAGTCCAAAAGGCACCCGCTTGTACTGAAACGAGCCCTCAGGAGTGGAAAAGGCAGTCTTCTCCTTGGCTGATTCAGATAGCGGTATTTGCCAATAGCCTTTTGTCAGGTCTAGGGTCGTTATATAGCGAGCCTGTCCCAACCTGTCCACAAGTTCGTCGACCCGGGGCATCGGGTATGCATCGAACTTGGATACACTGTTAAGTTTCCGAAAGTCATTACAAAACCTGATAGTGCCATCAGGTTTTGGGACCAGCACTATGGGGCTCGACCACTCACTGTGGGACTCTTCTATCACATCCAACTCCAACATGTTTTTAATTTCTTTCGCGACTGCCTCACGCCTGGCCTCTGGGATTCTATATGGCTTCACATTTACCCGAACCCCTGGTTCCGTCACTATGTCATGTTGGATCACGTTTGTCAGTCCGGGTAAGGGGGAGAAAAAGTCTCTATTTTTATGCACAAACACCCTAACGTCACTTTGTTGTGCCACGGACAGGGTATCCGTGATGGGAACGTCAGGTGTCACGGGTACCCGGTCGGTTGGAGGCGGGGACGTGGCCAGTAAAGTCTCTCGGTCCTTCCAGGGTTTTAAGAGATTCACATGGTAAATTTGGTGTGGTTTCCTTTTCCCTGGCTGGTAGACTTTGTAGTTTACCTCCCCCACCCTTTCGACAACCTCGAAGGGACCCTGCCACTTGGCTAAAAACTTACTTTCCACCGTGGGGACCAATACCAACACTCTGTCCCCAGGGCTGAAAGTATGGACCCTGGCACTTCGGTTATAGACCCTCCTTTGGGCCTCCTGGGCCCGCTCCATATGTTCTCGCACCAGGGGTAGGACAGCTGCGATTCGATCCTGCATCAAGGAGACGTGCTCTATGATGCTTTTATATGGGGTTGCCTCACCTTCCCATGTCTCCTTGGCAACATCTAGCAGCCCCCTGGGATGCCTACCATACAAGAGTTCAAAGGGGGAATAGCCTGTGGATGCCTGCGGAACCTCACGTATTGCAAACATGAGATATGGCAGCAAAAAATCCCAGTTTCTCCCATCTTTGTCGACCACCTTTTTCAGCATACTTTTCAAAGTTTTGTTAAATCTTTCGACCAGACCATCCGTTTGGGGGTGGTAGACAGAGGTACGGAGATGGGAGATTTTGTATAACTTACAAAGCTCCTTGGTAACCTTGGACATAAAGGGGGTGCCCTGGTCGGTTAAGATCTCTTTTGGGATTCCCAGTCGACTAAAGACAAGGACCAATTCCTTAGCGATAGCCTTAGCAGAGGTATTGCGCAAGGGTATGGCCTCAGGATAGCGAGTCGCATAGTCCAAGATCACCAGAATATGCTGGTGACCGCGGGCAGATTTCACAACCGGCCCCACCAGGACCATGCCAATCCTCTCAAAGGAGACCTCAATTATTGGCAGAGGAACGAGGGGGCTGCGAAAATGGGGTGACCGTGCCGACATTTGGCACTCGGGGCACGATTCGCAGTACTCCTTGATATCTGCATGCAATCCGGGCCAGAAAAATCTCTGGGCTATTCTCTCCCTGGTTTTTTCAACACCGAGATGCCCCCCCATTACATGACCATGGGCCAGGTCTAGCACCACCCTGCGGAAGGGTTTGGGGATTAGTAGCTGTTCCTTCCTCGTCCTCTCCATGTTTTATCACTCGATACAATAAATTGTTTTTAATTGCCATGTAAGGGAAAGACACCACCCAATTAGGATCCACCGGTTCCCCATCCAACATTTTAACGTTTTCCCTGGCTCTCATGAGGGTGGCCTCTCGTAGCTGCTCGGTACAGAAATCCTCTCTCCTGACCTCTAAATCGGGTACCACATTTTGGCTACTCTCAATATCAGGATCAGAGGGGTTCTCCTGTTCGTTACCCTCAGGCTGGGAGCTAGTTTCCAGGTCCTCCGGCTCCCCAGCCATGACAGGGAAAGGAAGAGGGTCTCCGGCTTCCTCGATCCCACTAATAGCATCCCCTTCCCTTTTGCAAAAAGGGTCTGGTGAGAGTTCCCGTGCTTCCCCAGCAGGGGGAGCTCTATCTACCAGCCTCCCTTTGCTCTCCCATAAATTCCAGAAATGGGGAAAATCTCTTCCCACTAAAGCCTCGTGAAGCAGTGAAGGTACCACCCCCACTGAATGTGTTATACTGCCCCTGGGGGTCTCAACCTCAACCACCGCTGTCTGGTAATCTCGAGTGTCCCCATGGATGCAAATTACCCCAATAGTACTGGGGTGTAGTTTTGTGGGGTTCACACAATCACTCCTGACTAGGGTCACCACACTACCAGAGTCTAGCAGGGCTGTCAGTGGCTTTCCATCCACAGGAATAACACACATTTGTTTTTCAATGCGACTCTGACATGATGCAGTACATGCGACCTGTGCAAACAAAGAAATGCGTCTTTTCATATAAGCATAATCGCATTGCATAGGTTCATCATTTAAAGGACAGTTCGCAGCAATATGCCCTAATGCATGGCAACGAAAACATCTGATATGCTCAACCCCCAGTCCTCTCAACGGTTCCAAAGACCTTCCTGGCTTCTTTGGCCAGTCTCCAGGTCTAGGACCCGCAGTCTCATCAGTTGGAACAACAGTCTTATCAAATCTCCCCAAGCTCTTGGACCCCGGAATAGTCTTACCCGAACCGCCGGGAGATCTTGCACCCCTAGACACACCAAAGTGGGGCGTAGATGGATTCACCAAGTCCTCAGTAGCACTGTACCTCTCCACTAGGTCGACCAGTTGGGCTGCAGTTTTGTGGTCGCCCTGTCCGACCCACTTCCTCAGAGCAGCAGGAAGCGCACGCAGATACCGGTCCATTACCACACGCTCTACGATCTGCGGTCCTGTCAAGGTCTCTGGCTGCAACCACTTCTTGGTGAGGTGGACCAGGTCAAACATTTGCGAACGGGGTGGCTTGTTGCTGGAGAATGACCACTGATGCACCCGCTGGGCCCGGATTGCCATGGTGACACCCAAGCGTGCGAGTATCTCTGTCTTTAGATTCTCATAGTCCTGGGCCTTATCGGGTTCTAGGTCAAAATAGGCCTTTTGGGGTTCTCCTGTTAAAAATGGGGACAACAGACCCGCCCATTGTCCTTTTGGCCATCCTTCGCGGACAGCAACTCTCTCAAAAGTCGCCAGGTATGCCTCGATATCATCAGCAGATGTCATTTTCTGTAAGTGGTAGGATGCACGTATCATCTTGGCTTCCACTGGCACATGAGGTGCGGACCCGTTTTTCAGTTCCATCAGAGCTTCTGCAAACTGACGGTTCATCTCCTGCTGGGCTGCTTGTTGTGCTGCAGCGGCCTCCTGTTGTGCTGCTTGTTGTGCTGCGACTTGGTGGTTGGTTTCCCGCTGAGCTGCATTGGCCTGTAGCAAGGCCTTTAACATTTCCTCCATCTTCAGAAAATGCCCGCTGAATCCACCACGTGTGGATCACCTTTTCTCAGAATGAAGGTCAGCGTATAGGCAGTTTCTTTAAAACCTGGCGTATTGCCAGCTTTATTTACGAGTGGTTTGCAATACAAAATAAACAAAACAGTAAAACAAATCCTTGCCGTCCGGCGCTAAACTATACAGTAACCGCTCTCTATACGGTGAGGGGCTGGTCCCCGTCACCCACAAAACACAAGGTGAAGTAAAGCAAACCTTTTTCTTTCAGCCCAAATACACAGCGCTCCTCTTACTCAGATTCCCCTCTGAGTCTCAGGCCAGAGCAATGCTGTGCTCTCTTCCTGGATCTTTAAAGCCCAGCTGCCTATGGATTCCAGTGACTCTGAATATCCGGACCGGAACCCAGCCAACTACAGAGGCTGGAAAAACCTGGGCCGGATTCTGGTTCAGTCTCTTACAATGGACCGAATGCGAGGTGAAATATAGCGACTGTCATATACCTCACCTCGCATACCGTCACAGTTGTCACATGAAAAGATATAATAAAATATTTACAAAAATGTGAGGGGTGTACTCACTTTTGTGAGCTACTGTACATATAATGTATATATGCCTGGGCGATACCCCCTGGAAGCTGGAAATAACTGAAGTAGACACCGCTACTCCAGTGATCTCCACTTGCTTCAGGGCCCAGTGCTGATGCATTCCTAACACTGGAGGTTGCCTTTTTGGCATGAGCACCATTCTGAGAATGCTTTGCATTTTCGGAATGTATGTAAAGTGTTTTCTGATTGGATGAGTTACACAGGCGGGGTGGTGATGTCACGGTCTCCATCTTGTCTAATCAGAGAACACTTTGCATTCAATTAGAAAATGCAAAGCATTATCTGAATGGCGCCTGTGCTGAGCCGCCAACCTCCTGTGTTCACAATGGGTCAAAACAGCTGTTCAGCACGGGACCCAGAACCTAGTGGAGATCACTACAGTAGTGGTCTCTACTTCAGCGTTTTCCAGCTTCCACGGGGATTGACCAGGTACGGTATAAATATAATTACATTAGTCCACGCTGGACCAATGTAATTATGTACAATGTGCGGATGCCTGGAATTATTGTATAAATATGTTTGTTTTATTGATATTTTAATGAATACACAACTGCATTTGTTATATAGACTTGGAATTTACCTTTAATAACCAATTAACAAGTTTGCCCGTGTGTTATTAAGACCCGACATTGGTTTCTTCCTTGTGGCTATACCCAAAGGCAAAGTAAGGCTTAACACATCACTTTAGCTTTGTATTTTACAAAATTGATACTACCTATGTCAATTCTCTACCCACTAGTACTCCCAACGATCTTTGTGCAATCTCAATGCTTTATGTCATATTTGATTAAATGTTATACTTAAGATGGATTAAGACATTCCTTCGGTCAAGCAAAAACTCTGATCTCCACACATAGGGGTTGATTTACTAAAACTGAAGAGTGCAAAATCTGGTGCAGCTCTGCAAAGAAACCAATCAGCTTCCAGGTTTTATTGTCAAAGCTTAAAGGGGTTGTAAACCCTCGTGTTTTTTTCACCTTAATGCATCCTACAACCACTTTAAGAGTTAACAAGCTACTATATCTAGAAGGTTGTGGTAAAAAAATACCTTGTCTTTAAGTCCAGCAAATTCAATGATCTGTTTGGCTACTGCAGCATATGCAGGGTTAAACTCTACAGTAAAAAAACAAGCTCCAGGCTTTAAGAGTCGTGCTATTCGGATTGTTGAGTAGCCACAGTATGTGCCCAGTTCAAGTAATGTGTTTGGGTTGGTCTCTTTCACTACATTGTCCAAGATCAGGCCTATAACAAATAAATACACAAAACATGATATATAATATGGTTAAAAGTAAACTGGTATAAAATATTTAAAGTATAAAATATAAAACTCTGGCTTAAAAAATAATTCTATTAAAGTAAGCATTCTTAACTCAAAAGAGTACCTTCCATTACTCTCAGCCCCACTAAATGCCTTTTTTTCTGCAGTGATCCAACTTCCTATTAGAGGGCGGCTACATTTGTTCTCCAAAGTCCAACTGTATGCACGAACATTGCTTGATCCTGAGATAGACTATGGACTATGGGGTTTGAATTGTGCAGAGAGCAGTGTACATGGTGGCAAGCAATGTGCAGGGCTTGTTCCAAATAAACAGGAGTGAGGGAAAAAAAACTCTTGGAGGGCATTACAAGAAGGCATAAAAATAGAGTAAGAAACAATTTCAGGAGTAACAGACTACAGGGCATTAAGTAGTGGGTGTGTATGGGTTATTTTTTGGAGAATAATACAGTTTAGTGTCTTTTTAAAGCCAACCTGAAAAGGTGGAACATTTTAAATTCTGTTTTGGCAGTATACTGAATATACCTCCAGGCGCCTGCATTCTATTGGCCAGTGGGGCCATTACTGGGTTGGGCCAGTAGTAAGAAAATTTGTTTTATAAACTTGTGTTAATAAAAGTATAAATTTAACCTGTTAAGTACCTTGGTTCTGCCCACTACGTCCTGGAGTCTTTCTGCACCAAGAAGATGTGTGTAGGCATAGGAGTTACTGTTTGACAGAGGAGAATCAGATCTGTGTTTTAGAGCTGCAGTTAGCAGCTTTTTCAGCACTGATCATCAGAAACATGTGTTCCAGTGTCAGTGGGTATTAAAATGTCAACAAAAATTGAAGCCTTGTACTAGCTGAGTCTCTCGGGAGCAACAAATTACAATGTATCTGTTGTTTACTACATCTCTACCATTAAGGAGAAGCCTTGTATTTTTTCAATGAATACAAAGCTTCCTCTGATCCGCCGAGATGGATAGGCAGCAGATGACATCATGATCTCCATTTCAGTCAATGAGAGGAAAGATTTACTGGAAAAATAAATATATTGAAAGACTTCTCTTAAATGACAGCAATGTGGTACAACCACCTCTCTCTGTATCTGTCAGTAAAGGGGAAGGGGAAGTCTCACGTAGCACAAGCTACTACCGTGTATTAGAGCCTAAGCAGCAGCCAGTTTGTTCTGGCATGCAAAATTTTGCTTGATCCAAACTGGTCAGAAAACCTAGAATTCAATTTTTGAAGTAGGGTTGAGTCATGGGCAGGGAAAGACTAACCAAACAAACACTCTGTTCCTTGGGTTCCTGGTCATGATTTAGGACTGCAGTGCATTGACAGTACTAGGAAACCTTTTACTCACATGTCTATAAGCATTCTTATGCCTTGTACACACGACCATTATTCCCGGCAGGAAAAAAAACTGGCATTTTTCCTGCCGGGATTCCGGTCAGGCCTGCCTTGAATACACACGTTTAGGCCAAATACCGCTGCACTTTTGAATTTCAAGAACGCGGTGACGTCAAAGACTCCAACGAGGGGGGCGTGGCCAGGCAGCGGATGTAGCCAGACGTGTGGGCAGAGAGCTCCGCCGAAAATCCTGTAATATCTCCTGAGGATAGATAAATATTGCTCCGCAAACTACCTGAGAAGCCATCGGAAGGACGTCTGAGCACCAAGGTACCCTTCCCTGCATATCTCATCTGCTATGTCGGCTGCTAAGAAGAACAGCGGCACTCTGTCGGCTGACCTCGTGGACCAACATGGCGCCCAGAGCTCACGCACTGCTAAGGACCGGCACAGAGAGGGAGCAGAGAGATTGTTCTCTATGCCGCTGTCATCGGATACCGCGGCCTCCTCCAGCACACCTATTACCTCTCCCGGAGGTGGATCGGAGGAGGAGGACACAGTCCCGCTGGAAGACTCGGCCGGAGCGGCATTCGCTTGGGACACAGTGAGTACTCCGGGGGGGGCCCCTGCTAGGCCGCAGGATCCTGTCAGCCCCAGTGATAGTGAGCCCACCCTGCGTGATATTTTCGCGGTGGTGACATCCAGCAATCTCTCCATAGCCGCACTAACTACTGATATAAAGGCAGTTAAAGCTGAGCTCTCCTTCCTACGCCAGGATAATCAAAAACTCAGGGAGAGGACCTCAGCGGTGGAGGGCAGGGTGAGCTCCATAGAAGATGACATGGCTCCCATGTAAAGAGACCTCACCTACAATAGCCACCTTCTCTCTCAGCACTCTTCCCGCCTGGAAGATTTAGAGAATAGGATGAGGAGGAACAACGTGAGAGCTATTGGACTGCCTGAAAGAATAGAGGGTAAAAACCCCGTTGAATTTATAGAGACATGGCTCATTAACGCCTTCGGCAAAGAAACCTTCTCCCCCATGTTTTCTGTAGAAAGGGCGCACAGAGTTCCTGCCAGGGCTCCCGCCCCCGGGGCCCCTCCAAGGCCGTTCCTTTTCAAACTTCTTAATTTTAAAGACAGAGACGCCATCTTGCGCCAAGCCCGTCTGAATCCTGCAGCCCTGAAACTAGAAAATGCCAAGGTCTCTCTATTTCCAGATTTTTCAGCAGAGCTGCAGAAATATAGAGCCAAGTTTATGGATGTCAAACGCAGGCTCAGAGACCTGGATTTAAAGTATGCTATGCTATACCCTGCTCGCCTGCGCTTGGAAGTATTGGGCGAAGTGCTTTTCTTTGATTCACCATCATCTGCTGCACAATGGTTGGATAGGGAGGAACAGGCGATCCGCGAATCACGCAATAGGCGTCCTGCACCGCCATGAATCTGATCACATTACTGCCTTTGAATTTCAGACCAGCTCCACATTTCTACTGCAAGGCGGAGCGCAATGTTTCTACATGGTTTACCATCACGGCTATATTTTTTTTCCGGCTGTTGAGAAGTACTTGAGACACTGAGGTACACTTCCTCTGTTGCCCCCCAAGATGGCCTGGTTTCGGCCACCTGTTGATTCTTGCCGTGACTGTTTGGCCCTGTTGGCCAGTTTGTGTATATCGCAATATTCTCTCACTTTCGCCATGCCTTTGTTGCTGATGTCTGTTCTTGCCCCCCCACTTTCTTCTTCTTCTACGTGGTTGCTCATACCCACTACCCTGCTGAACACTGTTGAATGGGTTGCAGCCTCTGACAGCCATGCACCTCCTCCCCCCCCAGACTGGACAATTTTATCACACAGGTCTGCGAGACTTCCTATATGCTATGAAGATATCTATGTCTGCTTATGCTATATTATGGTACTTGAAAGATGGCTAAGGTTACAAGGTTTATGTCCTGGAATGTCAGGGGTTTAAATAATTCTATTAAGCGTACTGCCGTGCTCCGCACGATTAAACGGATAGACGCGGAAGTGATATGTCTGCAGGAGACTCATCTCCCCTCGACCCCTATACCACAATTCGCACCAAGGTTGTTTAGCCATCAATACCATGCCACAGGCTCGGTGTACTCGAGGGGCCCTGAGTTTCCTGATTAGACGGGATACGCAATTCTCCTGTATTGAAGTTAAAACTGACCCCGAAGGTCGATTTGTCTTTTTGTTGTGTTCTCTCTATGGTACGACGTGTATACTGGCTGGGCTATATATTCCTCCTCCATATTCTATGGCCCTACTCAGGATTTTGGTAGGCTTTATGTCCCATTTCCCTAGCGTACCTGTGTTAGTACTGGGAGATTTCAATAACTATTTGGATCCTGGGAAAGATAAACTTAGGTCCCTTATCATGGGCCCTTCTACACCTAATCCTGGGGCTACCCCCTTCGCTAGGCTCCTCACGGAAATGGGCCTCACAGATGTTTGGAGAATGCATAATCCTGAAGCTAGAGTTTACTCATGCCAATCAGCCTCGGTGGGGGGGTTATCCAGGATTGATCTGGGTTTGGGGACGGATTTGCTGTTGCCACTGGTTGTCGCCTCGCAATACCACCCCAGACAAACCTCGGATCACTCGCCATTTTCGGTTGATCTTAGGCTGGGAGCCACCAAGGGGAGGAGCCTGTGGAAACTTAATCCGTTCTGGCTTTCTTTGATACCGGAGACCGATCCAATCCCAGATCTCCTGCAGGATTTTTTTTAGACAGAATCTGGGCACTGTGGAAATTGGGATAGTGTGGGACACGGCCAAACCCTATTTAAGGGGGCAGTTTATTAGAATTATCTCTTAAATCAAGACTAAGACTAAGGAATGGGAGGAGTGAGTACTTACTGATGCACAGCGCTCTGAGGCTGCATATGTTGCTGATCCTAATGACAACACCAAAAGAAACTGGCTAGCCTCCCAGTCCTTACTTGGGCAGGTGTCTCTAAAACTTGCGGAGCACAAACGCTTTTTTCTGCAACAGAAGTACTTTGAGGAGGGGGAGAACACAGGACATGTGTTGGCAATGATTGTTAAATCACAGCAATCTTCTTCTCATATAGTCGCTATTCAGGACGCGCAGGGGACCCCTTGCTACTCCTCTCGGTCCATACTGGATAGTTTCTCCCAATTTTTTCAGGAGGTCTACTCATCCAAAGTACATCCCACCCAGGGGGAACTTTTATCCTTCTGGTTTCCCATCCCGGCCTTCTCACCGGCAGATGCTGCTCTACTCAATGCCCCATTGACGGAGGATGAACTCCTGAAGGCCCTGGCGTCTGCCCAAAATGGGCGGGCTCCGGTGGCGGATGGACTACCGGCCGAGGTATTTAAGAGATATTCGGAACAACTCTTGCCGATACTTTTAAAAGTCTACAATGAGGCCTTTGAACAAGGTAGACTCCCCCCTTCCATGAATGAGGCCCTAGTGGTAGTGTTGCTAAAACCTGGCAAGGATGCTCCAGACTCCTATAGACCTATTTCCCTGCTCACGTACGACATTAAGCTGCTGGCCAGAGTTTTGGCCACCAGACTGTCCAAATGTATCCATCAAGTGATACATAGGGATCAGTCTGGATTCATCCCATCGAGATCCACCTCCCAGAACCTCCGCAGACTCTTCCTCAACATTCAAATTCCAGTGGATAACCCTGGTAATAGGGCCATCTTCTCACTGGACGCGGCTAAGGCATTTGACAGTGTCGAGTGGCCCTATTTGTGGGAGGTACTGTCCAGATTTGGGGTGGGTAACACATTCCTACGGTGGGTTCAGTTGCTCTATAGTGCCCCGTCAGCTAGAATGAGAATGAATGGAGATGTGTCTGACTCGTTCAGACTCTTTCGGGGCACACGGCAGGGGTGCCCGCTTTCACCCCTGCTGTTTTCTCTCGCTTTGGAGCCTTTGGCCATACACATACGAGCATCGCCGGACATTACAGGGTTCTGTAGAGGTCCTAATTAGGAAATAGTATCTTTATATGCAGACGACACTTTGATTTACTTAGGGGACACTGGCCGCTCTCTGGAGAACGTGATGCGTTTAATCGCGGACTTCGGTGAGTTGTCAGGGTTCAGCATTAATTGGAACAAATCGGTGCTTATGCCCTTGGACCCACTAACTCGCCCGGTTCCTGAATGCGCAAGAGACATTTTGTTAGTGGAAGAGTTTCGCTATCTGGGTATACAAGTGACCCCTGACCCTACACAATACCTGTCACAAAATCTAATGCCTTTGCTTCGTAAACTCCGTGCTAAATGCCGCTTTCGGTCACAGGGAGGGCTAACCTAGTGAAAATGATATGGGCCCCACAACTTCTATACATCTTTCATAACGCTCCCATCTGGATACCGCATAGATGGTTTAACCAGATTGACTCTCTATTTAGGGCACTAATCTGGGGGAATAGGGTGGCTCGCATTAGTCTATTCTCTCTACAACTGGCCAAGGATCAGGGTGGGATGGCAGTTCCTCATGCCAGATATTATTATGTAGCATCCCAATTACAGCATTTGGGTAATTGGGGGGGGGGGATGCAGGAGACTCCATACACTCATTGCTGGTTCCTCAGGGATCAGAGTTATCCGTATTATCCCACCTGGAAGCGGGATTCACTCATCTCCCTAGTACACTACCCACGATTCAGTTACTCAATGCTCTATGGAAGTACTCTGCGAATTACAGGGATCTGTTCATTCACTCCCATATGGAGAAATAAATACTTCCCTGAACTCTTCAAACTTAAAGATTTTCGCTCCTGGGAAAGTGCTGGCTACATTTTATTGCTCAATTATTTCAAGGGTCGACCCTTAAATCATTTACTGACCTGGTGGGGGAATTTGCCCTCCACAGGTCACAATTTTTCAGGTACTTGCAATTACGGCATGCTATCCAGGCTGAATCTCGGTTATCTGAGTTCAGGCTGCTGACGCATCCCTTAATAAATGTAGTATTACAAGCTGAAGACAAAAAGGGGATGATATCAGGGGTCTATGCTAGGTTACTGGGCGCTTCTCACGATGCTTCCAAACTTCCCTGTAGAAGGGGATGGGAAAAGGATCTAGGACCTATAGATGGGGAGACTTGGGAATTATGTCTTACCTCTGCTCCTTTGGTGTCGGTTTCGGCCTCGCGCAGACTGTCACATTTATATCTACTACATAGGGTTTATAGGACCCCGCTCCGGCTGTATAGATGGGGTTGTAGAGACACGCCACTCTGTCCTAAGTGTAGCATACATGATGGAGACCTGCTCCACATGATGTGGAAATGTCCGAAACTCTTTCGGTATTGGAATTATATACTCTCCTCGATTTCTCGAGTATACCAGATACCGTTACCACGAGAACCCATTGTGTGCCTGCTCGGTGCGTTGGAAATTCCCTCGCTGTCGCCCCACGGTCACACAGCAATACTTTGTCTCCTATATATAGGCAGGAAGGCGATTGCGGGGCTATGGATATCCCCGAGAGTTCCAACAGGAGAGCAGTGGGTGAAAATGGTAAATGATCAGCTGATACGTGAGAAACTTACCTATCAACATAGGAATGCACTGAAAAAATTCTATTCCATGTGGCAACCCTGGCTAGATACGCCAGGGTTGGGACCTCCTCAATTAATTAAAGATAGGTTGTTGCAGCTGTAGAAAAAAAAAGGAAAAAACAAATGCGCCTACTAAGTGCAGTATGTTAGAAATTTATTCGAGAATAATTAAAATAACAGCCAAATGGCTACTCACAGGATGGAAGTGGAGTAAAAGCATAAATAGATATCCTTCTAAGTTGTCTGCGGAGGAAGTGCTGTAGGAGTATGACACTAGATTGATGGTTCCGTCCGGTGGAACGCATATAATACCGACAGCTTCTATTGCCTATCAGATCCGAGGAAAATGCAGAAGCATTGAAACGCGTCATCAGTTAGCGTCTGCTATTGACGTCACGTCCGGTTGCCGAAGCTGACTGCGCTCCAGCGTGAACCGCACGCCGTACGCCGTGTGGGAACCGGTGTCCACACTGGCATAGAGGGACAGCTCTTCTCGCATCTACCGTTCTTCTGCCATCTCCCCATCCCTGCAGCAACACCGCAGTGCACTACTTCTTCATCTTGGCAGTATTCCACCACCGGGAGACTACAGACACACGGAGTGACTCATGCCCTTCGCAGACAACTTAGAAGGATATCTATTTATGCTTTTACTCCACTTCCATCCTGTGAGTAGCCATTTGGCTGTTATTTTAATTATTCTCGAATAAATTTCTAACATACTGCACTTAGTAGGCGCATTTGTTTTTTCCTTTTTTTTGCCATATATAGAGTCTGCTTCGCTCTACAATTGCTGCCAACGGTGCATATGTTCATATGACTTGCTTTCAATATTACATGGACTTCCAAAGAGAAAGACTTTTATACTTTAAATCCTATTGATTTTCATCTGATTTATTTTTATCAGTTAGGTTGTTGTTCCTTCTTTTTGCGCCGTTATCTGTATTATAATTTATGTTGCAGCTGTAGGCCCGTGACTTGGGATAATACGCCCCATAGACCGGTTTGTTATGAATAAAGAGCTGGGGACTAGAGATATGCACAGGGTGGGGATGGGGATCCGGGTGGGGAGGGAGGGGGAGTGAGAGGACCACGTGGATATGATTTATTCTCTTGATTTTGTGTGGATGGTGGTGGGCTCTGGAGGGAAGCGGTTGAGGCATGGTGGAGATTGTATCCCCGTAGTGAGAGTTAGAAGGGGAAGTTTATCCAGTCTCGATGGTTAGGAGATTGGCACTTGGTTACTTTAACTTTGTCTTATTCTATTTCTCTTCTTTTACCTTTTTCTCCTTATTTCTTCTGGTATGTTGTTGCTTTTAATGACATATCAGTAACTATTTGAAGGGTCTCTGATTGCATGTCTTAAGTGATGTGTAGTCCCTGCTATATTTATCTCTATCTGTCATGATACACGCAATACAAATTCTAGTAGTTAAAAGGAGATAGATGTTATCTACTGCATATGAGACCTGTCTGTTTAATGTCTGCATTTTTTTGTGTTTATTTTGGATTTCATCTGGATGGCACATGTCTGTTATATTGTCTTTCTCAATAAAACTTTTTACTGATTTAAAAAAAAGACTCCAACGAGCCGACAAAATGAAGTTATATGCTTCTGCGCATGCGTCGAATTGTTTACGACCATGCGCGGAATTTTTCCCCTCAGGAAACCATACAGATGACCGGTTTTCTCGGCCGGTATTTTTCCCCGACAGGAAAATAGAGAACAAGTTCACATTATTTTTCCCGCAGTTTTCCTGCCAGGAAATCTGCCATGGAGCATACACATGGCCGTTTTTCCTGTCGAAAAGCTGTCATGGCAGTTTTCCTGCCAGGAAAACCGGTCGTGTGTACAAGGCATTAGAAGGACCTTATTACACTTATGCTTTTATTAAGAGTGCGTAGAATGTATAAACTCTGCTATGTAACAGTAGCTCTGCATAAGAACATTCTCTATCCATATCTATATTATTATTTTTAGACACAGTACGGAATGGCTTATATCCACAAGGTTTATTTCTACTTTCTGTGCATGTTGGGAAATTGTTTTTAGACAGTTTCCGTCAAAACAAGTGTTCCTGTCGGAAGATGTCCCTTCACCCATAATTTCAGTGTAAATTTAGGATCTCACTCACATGCCTCTCTGTTCACATGAGAATGATCACCAGGAAAAAGAGAGGGTGAATCTCCTCAACGTTGACAATAAAACCATGGGGTTTCTAACCTAACCCTACTCCCTCCAAACCAGAGTTTAGCCTACAGATACATTCTTATATGCACAGTCCCTTGATTTGATCCATGCACAATTAGATATAAAGTTCCACGGGCCTGTAAGAATTATTTGTAAAAATTAAATATCATCTTATAGCTAATGAAATGTATTTTTTTTTAAGGTAAAGTTATATAATATATGTAAAAATAGAAGAATTACCTTTCTGATCTCCCACATTCATGGCCCATTCCATCTGACTGCAGTACTTGTCAATATGATCCACCACGCTTTGGGGGTCTCCACGCACTGCATTCTCGAACACAAACTGCAAGACTCGCTTTTCCTTTGCCTGATTAATTAAGAGATCCTTGATTCTAATTGTAATTTCACGATAGACAATTTTGGCATATGCACGCCGTTGATCATGCAGAACAATATACAAGGTAAAAACGAACAGAGCACCTGCTGCCAGTAGCAAAACTGTGCTCAGGTCCAGCATCTGCATAAGAAGAAATAATATTATTATTATTAATTGCAGTCAAACAGCTATTCAGCAATCAAAAACAGCATTGGGGCTCGCTTACACTAAGTGCACTGTCATTATGTTGCATGGACATGAGAAAAAAAACGCGGGGGGTTTACTGCTACTTTAAGTTTATTTGTAGCCAAATAGTTGTAAATGGTTAAAACCCTTGCCAGTTTCTTTATTGCTGTCTGTGTCCCATTGGGGAGATTTCCCTTTACTTGTCCCAGAAACAATTGAGTACTGTGCGTGATACTTTTTTTATTTGCACTAACATACACAGTTTTTCAGGACAAGCTTTCGGAGTATGTCCACTTTTTTAAAGTCCTAGCAGTACTTTACTTGTTCAAAAGACACAACAGGAAGTCATTCAAAAGTAAATGGAAAGACGCTCTTAGATACTTGTCACAAGAAGAAGTGTCCCTAATGAAAGATCCCCCCACCAGCACCACCACAGTGGTTACATTTTTGAATTTCCTTTATTTTCTATTCTGGTGACAATCTCCCCAGCAGGGTCATAGACGGCAATTCAAATCTGAGAGGGCTGCCCATCCTTTCCTGCTCTGCAAAAAATAGAAAGTTTTGGCAATATTAATACTTGAAGCAGAATGCTAAATTGAGGAGGCCAGAATGTAAACCGAGTTACGTGTACATTCTAAAGAAGACTAAGTAGGCAGGCAGTTTTTTTTATTTTTATTTTTTTTATTGCAGAAGAGGCTGCTTCCAGTTTTTGAAAGGGAGACTTTATTTCTAAAGTAAATCCTGAAATGAAAAATGAACAATTAATTTCCAGGAAAATCGAAGAATTGGCCCATTGCACTGCTGACCTAGAAACCGGAGTTAATGACCTCACTACTAGAACAGGGCAGAATTAAACTATCAACTTTCTCTGAAAGAAATGTAAAATCCTCCTCCCCTGCCCTGAAAAAACTCTCCCTGCTTCAACTTGACAGAGAGAAGCAACCCCTAAAGTGTCCTTGATCATTAGTGAACAATCAAAGTCTTATTTCAGGAGCTCCTTCTCTCAATATCCTCCTCGACTCGGCTTGAAATGGACAGCATACATCAAACCTTCTTGCAGCGCCAAAAAGATTGCCCTCCCTTTCTTGTCTGAGAGACATAATAGCCAAGTAAAACTTCTACTGCAATAAAGAGAAACTCCTGCAAACGGTGAGGGATAAAGGCAGCCTAATGTTCCAGGGTAGCGACTTAATTTTTTTGTTGACCTCTCACTATCGTTAAACACAGAACAATGAAGTCCAAGTTCCAGGTTCTCATCCATCACCAGAGCAAGCAAAGATGGGGCTTTCCCTTTGCCTGTACTTAACTTATCAAAGGAAACAATACAGTCAGTCAGACCTCAGAAGACCTGCAAAGCTTGTTGGAAGTTTTTGGCCTCCATACCTTAACCACTTAAGCCCCGGACCATTTTGTAGCTAAAGGACCAGAGGTGTTTTCAGAATTTGGAATTGCGCTGCTTTAACTGGAAATTGTGCGGACATGCAATGTTGTACCGAAACGAAATTTGCGTCCTTTTCTTTCCACAAATAGAGCTTTCTTTTAATGGTATTTGATTGCCTCTGCAATTTTTATTTTTTGCAATATAAAACGGAAAAAGACTGAAAATTTTGAAAAAAAATTATATTTTCTACTTTTTGTTATAAGAAAAATCGAATAAACTCAATTTTAGTCATACATTTAGGCCAAAATGTATTCAGCCACATGTCTTTAGTAAAAAAAATGTCAATAAGCATATATTTATTGGTTTGCGCAAAAGTTATAACGTCTACAAACTAGGGTACATTTTCTGGAATTTACACAGCTTTTAATTTATGACTGCCTATCTCATTTCTTGAGGTGCTAAAATGGTAGGGCAGTACAAAACCCCCCAAAATGACCACATTTTGGAAAGTAGACATCCCAAGGAAATTGCTGAGAGGCATGTTGAGCCCATTGAATATTTTTTTTTTGTCTCAAGTGATTGAATAATGACAAAAATAAATAAATAAAAAAAATTACAAAAAGTTGTCACTAAATGATATATTGCTCACACATGCCATGGTTATATGTGGAATTGCACCCCAAAATAAATTTTGCTGCTTCTCCTGAGTACGGGGATACCACATGTGTGGGACTTTTTGGGAGCCTAGCCGCGTACGGGTCCCCGGAAACCAAGCACCGCCTTCAGGATTTCTAAGGGCGCAAATTTTTGATTTCACTCCTCACTACCTATCACAGTTTCGAAGGCCATAAAATGCCAAAATAGCACAAAACCCCCCCAAATGACCCCATTTTAGAAAGTAAACACCCCAAGGAAATTGCTGAGAGGCATGTTGAGCCCATTGAATATTATTTTTTTTGTCCCAAGTGATTGAATAATGACAAAAAAAAAAAAAAAATTACAAAAAGTTGTCACTAAATGATATATTGCTCACACATGCCATGGTTATATGTTAAAACCCCCCCAAATGACCCCATTTTGGAAAGTAGACACCCCAAGCTATTTGCTGAGAGGCATGGTGAGTATTTTACAGCTCTCATTTGTTTTTGAAAATGAAGAAAGAAAATATATTTTTTTTTTCAATTTTCAAAACTTTGTGACAAAAAGCGAGATCTGCAAAATACTCACCATACCTCTCAGCAAATAGCTTGGAGTTTCTACTTTCCAAAATGGGGTCATTTGGGGGGGGGGGGGGTTTGTGCCATCTGGGCATTCCATGGCCTCCAAAACTGTGATAGGCAGTGAGGAGTGAAATCAAAAATTTACACCCTTAGAAAGCCTGAAGGCGGTGCTTGGTTTTTGGGGTCCTGTACGCGGCTAGGCTCCCAAAATGTCTCACACATGTGGTATCCCCGTACTCAGGAGAAGCAACAGAATGTATTCTGGGGTGTAATTCCAAATATGCCCATGGCATGTTTGAGCAATATATCATTTAGTGACAACTTTGTGCAAAAAAAAATAAAAATAAAAATAAATTGTCTTTTTTCCGCAACTTGTGTCAACATATAAAATATTCAATGGACTCGACATGCCTCTCAGTATATAGCTTGGGGTGTCTACTTTCCAAAATGGGGTCATTTGGGGGGGTTTGAACTGTCCTGGCATTTTATACACAATATTAGGAAGCTTACATCCACTCTTCTAACCACTTGAAGACAAAGCCCTTTCTGACACTTTTTGTTTACATGAAAATTTTTTTTTTTTTTGCAAGAAAATTATGTTGAACCCCCAAACATTATATATTTTTTTAAAGCAAAGGCCCTACAGATTAAAATGGAGGGTGTTGCATTTTTTTTTCCACACAGTATTTGCGCAGCGATTTTTCAAACGCATTTTTTTTGGAAAAAATACACTTTTTTTTATTTTAATGCACCAAAACACACTATATTGCCCAAATGTTTGATGAAATAAAAAAGATGATCTTAGGCCGAGTACATAGATACCAAACACGACATGCTTTAAAATTTTGCACAAACGCGCATTGGCGACAAACTACATACATTTTTAAAAGCCTTTAAAAGCCTTTACAGGTTACCACGTTAGATTTACAGAGGAGGTCTACTGCTAAAATTACTGCCCTCGTTCTGACCTTCGCGGTGATACCTCACATGCATGGTGCAATTGCTGTTTACATATGACGCCAGACCGATGCTTGCGTTCGCCATTGCGCAAGAACAGGGCAGGACAGGGGTGTTTTGTTTTGTTTTTTATTATTAATTTAGCTTTTTTATTTTATTTTTAAACTGTTCCTTCCATATATTTTGTTTTTTTCATCATTTTTATTGTTATCTCAGGGAATGTAAATATCCCCTATGATAGCAATAGGTAGTGACAGGTACTCTTTTTTTTGAAAAAACTGGGGTCTGCCCCCTCAAAGCATCTGACCTCACCAAGATCGGTGTGATAAAATGCTTTCCCAATTTCCCAATGGCGCTTTTTATATCCGGGGGGGGGGACATTCCCTCCCACTGCTTGTAAAAGCAGTCCAGAGGCTAATTAGCCACTAGGATTGCTTTTACATGAAAGCCGGCCGCTGGCTGAAAAGAATGATACCAAGATGATACCTAAACCCATAGGCATCAATCTGGTATAACCATTCAAAGTCCAGCAACATGCTGGTCCTTGTTGGACATGTATTGTAATCTTTTTTTTCATGCAGCCTGTTGGCTGAACGAAAAAAGAGATTGATCGGTGGGTATGCCCACCAATAGAATACCGCCCTTCATCCACCTACTTCTAATGATGGGCATACATGCACCATTTATATATGCCGAAGCATGGGGGCATCCTCCCGCAAAAGTTATGCCGCACACACATGGTCAGACTTTTCCACGGGCAAGCCTCCGTCGGAATTTCGACCGTATGTACGCGGCATTAGGAGCAAAATCGCTCCTCCGCCCCTGCTGCCCCAATGCTTCGGCATATATGCTTTTTTTTTTTTAACTGTGGTGGTGAAATCACCTCCTACAGCACTGGAGTCGCAGGGATCAGGCCTGTCTCTGCGAACGCTGCAGTTATGTGTGTTGTGTTTTGTAAGTGACAGTGATTGATCGATACTGCACTTGGGTGGCCTGGGCTGGACGGAGGGGCAAAATGCAGGTGCTATCAGGTATCTGGGCTGATCCCGCTAACACTGCGTTTTTGGAAACCCTAAATTGCTGGGGACGCTAGTATAGATCTGATCAGATCAGATATTGATCTGTTCAGATACTATACCACTAAGGGAGGTGTATGCTTCACGCGTGGGTGTTAGCGTTACTGGCACTAACCTGACGCTGCCTGGGGTGTGACGCAGACCCTCTCTGACGCTAAAACCTAATTGATATCACCCGCCGGGCGATCAGGGGGTTAAACCTTTATTGGGTTATATACGGCGGGTGCCCTGACACTATAAAAAGCAAACTAACTAACCAGCGTCGACCGTAACACTTATATGGTGATCACTGGTGAAAGGGTTAACTAGGGTCAATCAGGGGGTTAAACCTTTATTAGGTAATATATGGGGGTACCCGACGCTATAAAAACCTGCGGCGAACATAAAAAAAATAACTGGCTACCTATCGGCATCACCGACACTAAGACAGCGATCAGAAAAACGATCGCTTAGTGACAGCGGTGCTAGGGCGTGAAAGGGTTACCTGGGGGGGTGATCAAGGGGTTAAACCTTTATTGGGTAATATATGGGGGTACCCAACGCTATAAAAACCTGCGGCGAACCTAAAAAAAATAACTGGCTACCTATCGGCATCACCGACACTAAGACAGCGATCAGAAAAACGATCGCTTAGTGACATGGGTGAAAGGGTTACCTGGGGGGGGGGGGCGATCAAGGGGTTAAACCTTTATTAGGTAATATATGGGGGTACCCGACGCTATAAAAACCTGCGGCGAACCTAAAAAAAATAACTGGCTACCGATCAGCATCACCGACACTAAAACAGCGATCAGAAAAACGATCGCTTAGTGACGGCGGTGCTAGGGGGTGAAAGGGTTACCTGGGGGGCAATCAAGGGGTTAAACCTTTATTAGGGGGGGTTAGGGGGCTACACTGGACCTAAAACTAACTGCCCTGACACTTTTACAGTCACAAATGTCACTGATTGCAGTGACCATTTATTTAGTGATCACTGCAATCAGTGACACTGTGACTGGGGGCTGGGGGGTGATCTGGGGGGCGATTTATGTACCTATGTGTCCTGGTGTCAGTGTAGTGTTTGTGCACTAACCTGACATCTTCTCTCATGCGGCGCTCGGTATATGTGAGCGCCGCATGAGGGATGACATCACTTCCTCCTGCCTGTGTAAACATTACACAGGCAGAGGAAGCATTTGATTCGCCGGGAGCAATCGCGAGGAGGTGGCCAGAATCGAATAGCGGCCCCCTCATCACGGATCGCTCCCGAAGCGATCCCGGCCAACCACTGTACCGGAGGGGGGTCCGATTGGACCCCCCACCCATACGAAGGCAGTCACGTACCGGCACGTGATTGTGCCTGTCCGTGCCATTCTGCCGACGTATAATTACAGTGGGCGGTCGTTAAGTGGTTAAAATCAGGCGTGAATGGCTCTCCAACTGGACTGCCCTCCTAATTTTCACCCAAATGTAATGAGCTAGCAATAAGTAGAGTCACTTCAGAAATAAGAATACGACAGTCATAGCTAGCAATCCTAAAAGGTATACAAAGCGCCACTTACTGCCCATTTTACTCAGGGAACACCAAGTACAGCAAGATTTAGTTGTGTAAACCATAACAAGTGTACCTGAAAGAAAAGAGTCTTAACCAAAGACATTTTTTTTTCTTTATATATAGAGGGAAGATTGATTAGAACAGGGGTCTCCCAACTTTCTAAGGAAAGGGCCAGACTCTAGGGGGGGCAGATTGTGCCCAGTGGGAGTAAACAATGGCCGATCTTTGGTGTTAGGGGGAGAAATAGTTAGCGTCAGTGGGAGGAATAGTGCTCAATTTGTGTTGTCAGTGGAAGGAATTATGCCCCATTGTTGGTGTCAGTGGAAGGAATAATGCCTTAAAGACTGGATAAAGGCAAGCAAGGGGCCGCATCCGGTCCCAGGACCAGAGTTTGGAGACCACTGGATTAGAACACCTGTCAATATTTATTGCTGCCTATGCCCTCGTTAGGGAGATTAAACCTCTCAATTTGTCCTATTTACCATTATTATTGAAAGTTAAAGTAAAAGAAAATCCCATATTTTAGGCTGTCCCCAGAAAAGTAATAGAGGGGAAATATTCCAATGGGGACACCAGTTATGGTGACCCGGGGGTCTCCAAGATATTTCCTTAATTTGCAGAGATATCCTCTCACTTCCTGTTTGGCTATGGGACAGGAAGAGAAGGTAAATCTCCCCAATGGGACAAATATGGCTAAAATAAACCTTATAGGGGTTATAACTCTTCCCTACTCAATCCAAAATGAAAAAAAATTAAGTTTTGCCTATAGTTCTACTTTAACTTCATTAGGCGCTGTGGACAGTTATAATATTCACGTAAGTACAAATAGACTTACCGTTTCATTAATTAAAAAAAAGTGCCAAAGTTCTTAGCAACAGTTCAAAAACAGAGTACCTGCGTCCTATCAAATTCGAAAGGGAGTGGACAGAGGCTACTGTGGACTTTCATGGTACCGTACAAAGGCTTAACATACGCAAAATGATTTATTTGTATATATGTTATAATATATTGTTGGAATTTTTTTTTACATTTTTTTACTCATTTTGCGTATGTTAAGCTTTTGTACGGCACCATGAAAGTCCACAGTAGCCTCTATCAACTCTCTAACTTTTTATTAAAAACAGACTATGAAAAACTCTCATTACATGTTATATAACAGAGTGTGCATACTCACAAAACCACTAAAACATTTGTTTTGTGTAGAGTGAAATATACCTGCCTAATCCTACCTTGAGCTGTCCCTCCCAGAGATTTTATAGATCATCTGTTATCTACTGAGCATGCTACAGTTTCAGTTCCCTTTTAAGTTGTTAATTTCCTCCTCTTTTTTATCTGTGCAACACACATGAGTCACACGTGTGGGTGAATACACAGTGGAAAATGATACTCCTCTCCTCCCGTCCTCCTATTGCTAAATACTATGGGGGTAGGATATAGTATGTTGATTAATTAAATTGACTAAGAAACTCACATAAAGCTTAGTTTCGATGTAAATTAGTAAATATATCAAATGTAATTGCTAATACCTGTAGAGAAAAAAAGGGCCTTGGATGAAGAAGCCAACTGAACAAAATGAAAGCTAGTGTCAATCATCTTTGACCCACACCATATTAATGCACAATACATACACATTTCACGTTCAATAAAAAATTATAGGGAGCTGTAAAACAGTTTTTGATATTTATAATTGAATTTAAATTTCACTTCTGAAAATTGTGACCGGCACAGCACCAATCAGGGATGTGCCAGCACAGACTCACACTGTAGAGAGCTTTCATCAGCAGAGTAATAGAAGCCAAGGATCTTTCCCTGCCGATGCAGGGAAATGGGGAAAGATCATGTGATCACACAACAGTGATCCAGACATAAGGTACCATACTTAGAGGATTTAAAAGAAAATACAGTGGCATGATATACCGTATTTATAGGCGTATAACACGTGCCGGCATATAACACGCACCCCAAGTTTAGAGGGGAAATTTAAGGAAAAAAAACTTATTTAAATGCCCATAAATGCAGCCTTATCAGTGTCCATCTGCAGCCTTGCCCATCATTGCAGCCTTGCCCAGTGTCCATCTGCAGCCTTGCCCATCATTGCAGCCTTGCCCAGTGTCCATCTGCAGCCTTGCCCAGTGCCTTTTCAGCATTGTCCAGTGCCTTTGCAGCCTTGCCAGTCTCTTTACAGAATTGCCCCGATTTAAAATAGTCAGCGGAAATCGGCACCAGTGAGCGGAGAGGAGCGAGCGGAGCCGAGATACAGAAAGCCGAGTGTACTTCGGCTAGACTCGGCTCTGCTCACAGTCCCTCCCATCGCCACTGATTGCGAGAGGAGAGGAGCGAGCGCCGCTGCCAAAACAGCCCCTTTTGCTGCCAAATCAGCTCTGACCCATCGAGGCATAGCTGCAACTAGACCTCTGAAGGTATCCTATGGTGTCTGGTACTAAGCCGTTAGTAGCAGATCCTTTAAGTCCTGTAAGTTGCTAGGTGGGACCTGTATGGATTGGACTTGTTTTTCCAGCACATCCAACAGATGCTTGAGTGGTTTAAGATCTGGAGAATTTGGAGGCCAAATCAACACTTCAAACTCATTGTTGTATCGTTCAAACCATTCTTCAACAATTTTTGCAGTGCAGAAGGTCGCATTATTCTGCTGAATGAGGCCACTGCCATCAAGGAATACCGTTTCCATAAAGGGCTGTACTTGCTTATCAATAATGTTTAGGTAGGAGGTACTTGTCAAAGAAACATTCACATGAATAGAAAAACCCAAGGTTTTCCAGCAGAGCATTGCCCAAAACATTACATTGCCTCCGCTGGCTTGCTTCTTCCCATACCGCCTCTTGGTGACATCACTTCCCCAGGTAAGCAGCGCACACACCCCCAGCCATCCATATGATGTACAAGAAAAGAAGATTCATCAGACCAAATCACCTTCTTCCATTGCTCCATGGCAGGCCCGGATTGGCCATAGGGCAAACCGGGCACTTGCCCGGTGGGCCGCGGCCGCCAGGCTTCAAGTCCTTACGGGGCCCAAGGCTTGAGCTTGCGCCGCCCATCCAGCTTCTCCGCGGCCGCCCGGCTGCCAGTTAAGCTCAGCCATCGGTGCCAGGGGGAGGAGCTAGATGAGACGACTTCGGCCTCTCCGCGGCCGCACGTATAGGTCAGCCGTCGGTGCTGGGGGGAGGAGCCAGAGCAGACACCTGCTGCAGACACCTTGGAGCCGTTCTTCAGTTGAGAAGTGCCGGATAACAGAAAAGGTGAGTTCAGCCCCCCCCCTGTAACCTGGATAGGAGGAGCAGTGGGGGCAGCTGCATATAGAACAATCATTTTCTCCATCTTCCTCCTGCAGTTTCGGAATGCCTGCGAGAGGTAGAGGAGAAGCAGGCATTCCGAGACTGCAGGAGGAAGATGGAGAGAATTATTCTTCCATATGCAACCGCTCCCACTGCTCCTCCTATCCCGCTTCTCTTTGCTGCTCCTCCCTGGGCTCTCCACCGCACCCATACTCTTTGCCTCCTCGTGCTCTCCACCTCCCCCCCATGCTCTCTGCCACCCCCGTGCTCTCCACATCACCCCATGCTCTCCGCTGTCCCCCCTGTGCTCTCTGCCACCCCCCGTGCTCTCCGCCACCCACGCTCTCCGCTTCCCCCCGGCTCTCCGTTACCCCCCCCATGCTCTCCGCCACTCCCCCCTGTGCTCTTCACATCCCCCCATGCTCTCCGCCACCCACTCTGTGCTCTCCACCTCCCCCCATGCTCTCCACCGCCCTCCCTATTGCTCGCCACCTCCCTCCATCCTCTCCGCCACCCTCCCTGTGCTCTCCACCTCCCCCATGCTCTCCACTGCCCCCCTGTGCTCTCCACCTCCCCCCAGGCTTTCCGATGCCCCCCTTTGCTCTCCTCTTCCTCTGTGTTCTTTGCCTCTCCCCTGTGCTCTCCAACCCCTGATGCTCTTTCCTGGTCCAACCTCACCCCCCCCACACCTTTGCTGGGTTCCCCCCTCCCCTTTCTCAGGGGATCTGTCAGGGTGGAGAGTGGGGAAGAGGCCAGTTAACATGCCCGGGCCTATTTTTTGTCCCAGTCCGGGCCTGCTCCATGGTCTAGTTCTCATTGTGCCCATTGTAGGTGCTTTTGTTGCATGTCAATTTGACAATGTATTGGAAATCTCCATAATAATGTGTGTTAATCATTAAAGTGATTGTAAAGTCTCATTTAAAAAAAAACAACAACCATGTCATACTTACCTGCTCTGTGAAATATTTTTTCACAAAGCTGCCCCGATCTTCTGACCCGAGCATTCCTGGCCCCCCGTTGTGTGTCTCCATAGCAAGCTGCTTGCTAAGAGGGAACTTGTGCACACTCGCTTCCAAGCCCTGCTCTGTGTGTCCATAAGACACACAGAATGGGGCTCAGACTTGCCCCTCGCCACTGGCTGTGATTGACAGCAGTGGGAGCTAATGGCTGCCGCTGCTGTACCCGAGCTAATGAGAAGCTCCCCATCCCCGCGAGCTCGCGCAGCAAAGAAAACGCATACAGAAGTTGCGCCCGCATATGTTAACGGTGTTCAAATCACACATGTGAGGTATCGCCGCGATCGTCAGAGCGAGAGCAATAATTCTAGCTGTGGCAGAGCGAGGCTCTGTCCCAGTGAAAAAAGGGTTAAAGTGGACACAGAGTCTGCATATCGGCTGAGTGCAGAGCTACAGAGCGTAAATTTAAAAAAACAGAGAAAACTGCTCTGGCAGTTTTCTCAGATTTTGCTATTTCTACATGGGGCTTCTATGGCTTGGAGATCCTTCAGAGTCTTGGGTGGGATGGGATCTCCAACCCTGTGTCCGGGTCTTGTGGACAGCCAGCATGGTATGTGCTCAGGTGCACACAACCAATATAATGAGGGGCTGGTGAGAGTGAAGGAGTGTGAAGGATGGTGAGCAGCTTGCTTACTGCAGTAGCTGCTAGTGAGTGTCTCTGTGTGAGGATAAACGCTGTGTGCGTTGAAGGGCTTTAAGCTGTGTGCGTCCAAGGAGCCAGAAGCTGTGTGCATTAAGGGACTTCAAGCTGTGTGCGTTTAGGAAGCCCAAAGCTGTGTGCATCCAAGACTGTGAGACTGGGAGATCTGGTGGTTTAAAGGTATCGGTACCTAAAGCAAGCAGGGGAACTGCTAACAAGAGAGCCAGGAGGCTTGGTATGTTTTTCTTATTTTTGGACTGCTAAATGAAGTTAAACCCCTGCGTGGGAATCATGAAGGGACAGTTTGCTTTTGTTTTTTCTGTTTAAATAAACGTGGGTTACCAGGCCCTTAACTAGAATGCCTGTCTGATATGGACTCACTGCATAAAAACGCATCTATCCCCTTGAGCTAAAACACCCCAATACCACAGTGGTGGATTCAGCGGGCAACACTACGGTGGAATCCGGGTCCTTGCTCCACAGTGAGTTCAGGTCAGGAACTGTTGGCTGAGTGTGGAAGTGCAGCCAGGCGAAAGGCATTGTGTGTTGCAGGTGGTGTACCTGTGAACGAAAAGTCAATTTTTTTCTCTGCGATGAACTGCTGCTAGCTGTGTGTGGCAGCCAGGCGAACATCATTGCACAGAAGTTTGATGGACTGTGTTGCATGCAGGTTGTGTACCTGTGAAAGGAGAATCACATTTTCTTCCCTCTGCTGTGAACTGTGTTACTGGTTGCTGTGTGCAACACCGCAAGGATGGGGCGGTCAAAGCAGAAAAAGGAGGCGATCCTTGCTGAAGCAAGAGAAAGGCTACTGTGGCTAGAGGGTATTTCAGCACATGCCCCAGCCAAACCAGAGAATTTGACTGAGTGTGAAATCTCTGTGATCTGGGGTAAGTTACTCATGTCACCCCCAGTTAAAAGTGAAGTGAAAGAGGTTGTCCCTGGCAACAGGAAGCCGGGTGGACAACAGCGTGTGGAAAAGAGGAGACTGGTCGTCCGTGGAAGCAACGTCCAGGCCAGCAGGGATGTTGGGGATTCAAGGAGTCTGTCTGCTGATGGTCATGACCAGTGGAGTCCTCAAGAGTGGTATCCCATGGCAACAGAGAGCCAGGCATTGAGGAGATGCCAAGAAATTAAATTTCAGCGTCCAGTACCGTGCTTGGAATGTGGTCAAGTGGGGCATGGGATCTTTACTTGCCCAAGGTTCTGGAACACCGCTGAAGAGTCTGGAAAGGCTGCAGTGTCGCCATATGGCCCCAAAGAGACAGTAGCTGGTATGGATGCAGCTGAGAGACAGCGCACTCAAGTGAAGGCTATGATGCCAGCCACTGAAAATGGTAAGACTGTTCCAGTTTATGGTACTGAACCCAGTGAAGTGGGAGTAGATCCAGTGGGGAGATCCGCAGTGCCAATGGACATAGACTTGCGGCAGTGTGCTACCCAGAGCAGTGGGGAGGCACAGAATAAAGCCCAACTAGCCGCAGGGCTAAAGACTGGAAAGGACATGGGGACTCTGCATGTGCCTGCTATAGTCCAGCAGGTGGCTGGGAAAATAGAGTTAGGGGTGACCAAAACAGTGCTTGTGCCATGTTCCCTAGTGACAAGTACTGCAGGGTTGCCCAGGGAGACTTCCAAGAAGCCCGCAGTGACGGAGCCGAGCGTTTCCCAGGTCAACTTTGGAGCTGCCCATGTAGGAAAGGGAGCCCCTTTAAAAAAGGAGGGCGCTGTGAGGAGTCACTCAGAGGCTTTGGTGGGTAATAGACAATCCACAAAAGTAGCAGTTATGTCTACACGTAGTGAAAATTCTGATGGTTATGCTGACAAAAGTGTTACTGTTGGCAAATGTGATGGTATTGGTGATCATGACGTTGAAAAATGTGTTTCCTTTAGTGTCATGTCTGAAAATGTTGGAAATGTGTCTGTAGCGCCACCAAAGCAAGGTGTTCAAAATAAGGTATTGCACCTTGCCTTGGTTGAGGATGCAATCTCCCAGTGTGATGTGAGAAAAAAAATATTGTCACAATGTGAGGTAGATAGAAGTGACAAGTGTGTTGTTTTGGCTAGTGAATCCCAGGTTCCTGTTGGGCCTTCTAGAGCAGGTGATGCAGTGCTGTGGAGCACCAGTGATGGAACCACAGGAGACTGGGATGATTGGTGCAAGGAAGCAGTTGCGGCACTAGGCCAAGTGACAAGGAATTACGAAGCAATGATGTGTGACAGAGTTGTGGACATAACACCTGCTGTGCCCAGTGGAGGGATCGAAGAATGGCCAGTGCTCAAGGGCACGCCAGCCCCTGCAAAGGCTGATGCCCTCCAGTCTGAAGGAACGGTTCTGGGCGAAGGCATGGCAGATGGGTTGTCCACGGCCCAGCAACTAAATAATGGCAAGTGTCAAGTTGACAATGTGACTAATGTTGACTCGCAGAGGCTCATTGGTGTAGCGTTAGAGGTGAAGAGGAGACATGTGTCTGACAGCGCTCCAGGGGAGCAACAGGCTGGGATGATCAAGCAGATGGTGGTCTCTTCAAATGTCTCAACCTCACAAGCTGCAATGGATGAGCCCCTCCATGTCTCGGACAGGGGAAAGGTTCCCAAAAAGGTCACGCATTTAGACATTGGTTGCATAGAGTTGACAAAAACTTTATTAGAAATGCTGGAGTTGGTAAAAGTGCCCTCACTGTACACTTGGGTGTCTCCACCGCAGTCGGACCAGGTGGTGCTGCGTGGTACCAATAGGTGGAGCCAGGTGGTACAGGCTGTGCTGGGAAGCTTGTTAACAGTGTGGCAAATAGTTCTGAGGTTCTCTAAGGGGGTGCTCCCAGTTACTGAGTTGTTTGGAAGGCGCTCAGAACTGTTGGAGTCATCAAAGGTCTCTCCGGCTGGTGTAGTGACTGGAAACATCTCTGCTGGTGTGCTCCAAGGTGCAGCTGAGCAGTGGTCAGTAGAGGGCACAGATACTGTCTCAGCCGCTAAATCTCATGAGAAGGAAGGGCCCAGAATAGATACAGCACTAGCAGAGATGCTTTCTATCACTCAGAAAGAGGTACAACTTAAAGTACCCGGAGACACTGTGAGAAAAAGTGCTATAGGTGGATGCTGCAACAATGTAATGTGTACATCAGAAAGAAGTAGTTTGTGCCTAGATCAGTGTCATCTGTTAGATCAGTTACCCATGGAGTGTTGGACAACAGGTGAGGTAGAACTTGGCTTTAGTCCTGTGGGATTTAATCTCTCGCCTATGTGTGGTCCCTCCTCAGGTCTGGTACTAACAAGCACTGAGATGGACAGCACTGATTGCGTTGGAAAGTGTGACATTAAAATATATGATTTAATGATTGGCGCTGTTAAAAGCAATGTGGTTGCCCTGGGTAACAAGAGAGAGGTTTTTGAACCTGAAAGACCTGTGGTGAAAGATAAAACTTATTTACGTAAGCTGAAAGGTAGGATCAGGGTAGGCAGAGTTCCCCCAAGAGAGGAGAGTATGCTCAGGGACCCCAAGAGAAGAGAGGGAAGGCAGAGTATACGGAATTATAGGACCCTGTTAAGATCCAAGCCGGGACGTACCTGGAAGCACACCCGAAAAAAGGGTTGGGCCTACGTGGCTGATGGCCAGCACAGAGGTGTCCCAACTACTATGATGGGTGCAGGTGTTTCTCCCTCTGGATCAAAACAAGAGGGGGGGGTATGTGGCAGAGCGAGGCTCTGTCCCAGTGAAAAAAGGGTTAAAGTGGACACAGAGTCTGCATATCGGCTGAATGCAGAGCTACAGAGCGTAAATTTAAAAAAACAGAGAAAACTGCTCTGGCAGTTTTCTCAGATTTTGCTATTTCTACATGGGGCTTCTATGACTTGGAGATCCTTCAGAGTCTTGGGTGGGATGGGATCTCCAACCCTGTGTCCGGGTCTTGTGGACAGCCAGCATGGTATGTGCTCAGGTGCACACAACCAATATAATGAGGGGCTGGTGAGAGTGAAGGAGTGTGAAGGATGGTGAGCAGCTTGCTTACTGCAGTAGCTGCTAGTGAGTGTCTCTGTGTGAGGATAAACGCTGTGTGCGTTGAAGGGCTTTAAGCTGTGTGCGTCCAAGGAGCCAGAAGCTGTGTGCATTAAGGGACTTCAAGCTGTGTGCGTTTAGGAAGCCCAAAGCTGTGTGCATCCAAGACTGTGAGACTGGGAGATCTGGTGGTTTAAAAGGTATCAGTACCTAAAGCAAGCAGGGGAACTGCTAACAAGAGAGCCAGGAGGCTTGGTATGTTTTTCTTATTTTTGGACTGCTAAATGAAGTTAAACCCCTGCGTGGGAATCATGAAGGAACAGTTTGCTTTTGTTTTTTCTGTTTAAATAAACGTGGGTTACCAGGCCCTTAACTAGAATGCCTGTCTGATATGGACTCGCTGCATAAAAACGCATCTATCCACTTGAGCTAAAACACCCCAATACCACATAGCCTAGACCTCCTCTAACTCTCACCTGGTAACCGTAAAAAAAAATTAAAGCGTTGCCTATGGAGATTTTTAGTTTGTCGCCATTCCACGAGTGCCTGCAATTATAAAGCATGACATGTTGTTTGGTATCTATTTACTCGGCTTAACATCATCTTTCACATTATACAAAAAAATTGGGCTAACTTTACTTATTCATTTTTTTTAAATTTATGAAAGTTAATTTTTCACAAAAAGTTGCGTTTAAAACACCGCTGCACAAATACCGTGTGACATAAAATATTGCAACAATGGCCATTTTATTCTCTAGATTCTCTGCTAAAAAAAATGTATATATTGTTTGGGGGTTCCAAGTAATTTTCTAGCAAAAAATACTGATTTTAACTTGTAAACACCAAATGTCAGAAATAGGCTTAGTCATAAAAGGGTTTTAACCACTTCAGGCCCAGAGGTTGTCATATGACGTCCTCGGCTTTGTGCGGGTATATCTGAATGCAGCTACAGGCATCATTCAGATATTACCGGTTTCAGCCAGCGATTCCCTGCACCATGAGAACAATCACCCCACGGCTGTTCCGCCACTTGATCGTTCTTACGGGCAGTGGAAGGGGACATCCCCCCTCCCGCTGCCCTCCGATTCTCCTCCCGACTCACCTGTGCGATCGGTGAGACGGTGACAGGATCCGCCGGGCCCGGATGTTGATCACAGAGATTTCCGGCGGACCAGATGGTCGCCGGAGTCTCTATGATCGTCGGAGGCCGGGCGCGATGTTATGACGTCACGCCCGGCCTCTGCATTCAAAAAAACGGCACCGCTTCGGCTTTGAAACAGTGATCCATTTTTTTTTTTTTTTTTTTTTTTTTAGGCTTTGCAGCCTAGTGGCGAGATGTGGGGTCTTATTGACCCCATATCTCACTGTAAAGAGGTCCTGTCATGCCATATTCCTATGTTTACATTCCTTGTAATAGAAATAAAAGTGATCAAATTTTTTTTTTTCTTTAAAGTGTCAAAATAAATAAAATTAAGTAAAATAAACAAAAAAAAAAAAAAAAAAAATCATTTACAGTGCCCCTTTCCCCGTGTGCTCGCATGCAGAAGTGAACACATACGCAAGTCCCGCTCACATATGAAAACTGTGTTCAAACCACACATGTGAGGTGTCGCCGCGAAAGTTAGAGCGAGAGCAATAATTCCAGCCCTAGACGACCTCCAACTCAAAAAATGTAACCAGTAAAAAAAAATTAAAGCGTCGCCTATGGGGATTTTTAAGTACCGGAGTTTGGCGCTATTCCACGAGCGTGCGCAATTTTGAAGCGTGGCATGTTAGGTATCTATTTACTCGGCGTAACGTAATCTTTCACATTGTGCAAAAAAATTGGGCTAACTTCACTGTTTTTTTTTTAAAGCATGAAACTGTTTTTTTCCCCAAATAAACGAGTGTGTGAAAAATTGCTGCGCAAATACCGTACGAGATTAAAAGTTGTAATGACCGCCATTGTATTCTCTAGGGTCTTTGCTTAAAAAACATATATAGTGTTTGGGGGTTCTATGCAGTGGCGTCACTAGGGTTGGTGTCACCTGGTGCGGCAAAACATGGTGTCACCCCCCCTCCTGTCTATCCTGCCCAGCGCCCTCCCAGGCAGCGCACAGTCACGAGGCGCACCCCCAAATGACCCCTGTAAATTAAAGTATAGGGTGGTATTGGGCTGGCTGGAGCGATATAGGGCAGGTTGGGGTAATATAGGGCAGGTTGCAGTGGTATAGTGCAGTCTGGGGTGGCATAGGGCAGGTTGGGGTTGTATAGGGAAGGCTGGGGTGGTATAGAGCAGGTTGGGGTGGTATATGGCAGGCTGGGTGGCATTGGGCAGGTTGGGGTTATATAGGGCAGGGTGTGATGGCATAGAGCAGGTTGCAGTGGCATAGGGCAGGTTGGGGTGGTATAGAGCAGGTTGGGGTGGTATATGGCAGGCTGGGTGGCATTGGGCAGGTTGGGGTTATATAGGGCAGGGTGTGATGGCATAGAGCAGGTTGTGGTGGCATAGGGCAGGTTGGGGTGGTATAGGGAAAGCTGGGGTGGCATAGGGCAGGGTGCGGTGGTATAGAGAAGGCTGGGGTGGCATAGGGCAGGGTGCGGTGGCATAGGGCAGGGTGGGGTGGTATAGAGCAGTTTGCGTGGCATACAGCAGGTTGCAGTGGCATAGGGCAGGCTGGGGTGACATAGGGCAGGTTGCGGTGGTATAGGGAAGGTTGGGGTGGCATAGGGCAGGGTGCGGTGGTATAGGGCAGGCTGGGGTGGCATAGGGCAGGTTGCAGTGGCATAGGGCAGGTTTCGGTGTCATAAGGCAGGTTGCGGTGGCATAAGGCAGGCTGGGGTGGTATGGTGCCAGGTTAGGACTCCATCATGGGGTGCAAGGTGGTCTGCTGCTGCTAGACAAAGCTATAGATTATATATAGATATTATGTAATATAGCTGGTCCATCCGCCCCTTCCCCCCCACCAGTCCAGCTAACTCAACTACTGTGCCTATTATATGTAATATAATATATCTGTGTCCAGCATCACCCCCCCCCCCCCCCATTATCATCATCAGACCAGCTCAGGGTGGGGGTGTCTCAGTCAGCTAATATAAATTATATAGTCAGTGTTGTCTGTCTGATAATGGGCGGGGGGGGGGGGGGGGGGTGATGCTGGATATAGATATATTATATTACATATAATAGGCACAGTAGTTGAGTTAGCTGGACTGGTGGGGGGAGGGGTGGATGGACCAGCTATATTACATAATATCTATATATAATCTATAGCTGTGTCGCAGCAGGCCACCTTGCACCCCCCCCCCCCCTTCATTATCATACAATACAGGTCAGGGCGCCAGACAGACTGAGTCCTCCTCCCACACTAGCTAGTAGCTCTGCCTCTTACAATGGCAACCGCCCCCCCGCTCCCCACACACACACACACCTACCTCATCTTGTGCTTGTGCTCGGGAGTCGGGCCGGCGGTGGAGACCCCCCCCCCACCTGTTCTGGAGTCTTGACTGGAGAGGAGGAGGGCTGGGCAGCGACCCTCACAGCGTGCAGCCGGAGAAAGTTGTGTGTGACGTCACAGTGCAGTGTGATGATGTGACAGGCTGACGCTCTGTAGGGTAGGGAGGGAGGAGGAAGAAGAATAAGGAACCGGAGGACACACACACACCAGGCGCGGCGGCGCTGGAAGTGTTGTTCCAGCCCAGCGGGGTGAAGTTGCTGAATTAAAGTGTCAGCTGTAAAAAAATAAATAAAAAAAGTAAAAAACAAAAAAAGTCAAAAAATAAATAAAATTTTTTTACTCACCGTCGGAAGGGTGTCACCCCTCTAGCGGGTGTCACCCGGGTGCGGACCGCACCCCCCGCACCCCCTAGCAACGCCTCTGGTTCTATGTAATTTTCTAGCAAAAAAATTATGATTTTTACATGTAAGAGCGAAGAGTCAGAATAGGCCCGGGTCTGAAGTGGTTAAAACTGAGGAACATTCAAACTCTACTAAGGTGAGGTTGTGGAAGACAGTTTCATGTCAAAAGGTCATACACCATAGCAAGACTGAGCGCAGCAATGAGACACATCAGCAATGTCTCTCCCACACAAAAATGTCAAAGCAGACTGGGATTTCAAGATTTGCTGCTTATGTTATTTTGGAGAAGCACAAAGACGGACAACATTGAGGATCATAGACGCAGTGGTTGGCCAATGATCTTAATGCAGCACATGAAAGACATATTCTTATTTCCCTTCAACATCGGAAAATGTCCAGCAGTGCCATCAGCACAGAACTGGTGGAAACCTGTTCGACCCACGTACACCCATTTACTGTCCAGAGGAACTGGGGTGCAGAAAAATGGCAGCAGATGCTCTGGACTGATGAGCCAAAATTTAAAATATTTGTCTGTAGCAGGAGGCAGTTAGTTCACCAGAGGGTTGGAGAGCGGTACAATAATGAGTGTCTGCAGGTAACAGTGAAGCATGTTGGAGGTTCCTTGCAAGTTTGGGGCTGCATTTCTGCAAATAGAGTTAGAGATTTGGTCAGGATCAATGGTGTCCTCAATGATTAGAAATACAGGAAGATACTTATCCATCATGCCATATCATCAGGGAGGTGTGTGATTGGCCCCAAATATATTTTGCAGCAGGTTATCGGCCTCAAACATACAGCCAATGTCATTAAGAACTATCTTCAGCATAGAAGAACAAGGAGTGGTTTGGCCCCCACAGAGCCCTGATCTCAATATCATCAAGCCTGCCTGGGATTACATGAAGAGACAGAAGGATTTGAGGCAGCCTACATCCACAGAAGATCTGTGGTTAGTTTTCCAAGATGTTTGGAACAACCTACCTGCCAAGTTCCTTCAAAAACTGTGTGCAAGTGTACCTTGAAGAATTGATGTTGTTTTGAAGGCAAAGGGTGGTCACACCAAATATTGATTTGATTTGGATTTCTCTTGTTTTTTACTTTTTATTTTGTTAATTGATAAAAATAAACAATTAACACTTCTCTTTATGAAAGCATTCTTAATTTACATCATGTTTTCAAACCTGCCTAAAATGTTTGCACAGTAGTGTATGTAGACTGTGGTTCAAGTTTAAAGTGTAATTGCAGCTTACACCTAACTAGCCTTTAAACTGTCCCTCCCCCCCTCCTACCACCTATGCTGACCTGTGTAAAAAGAAAGATGTACAGTACCTTGAAAAAGTATTCATACCACTTGAAATTTTCCACGTTTTGTCATGTTACAACCAAAAACTTAAATGTATATTATTGGGATTTTATGTGATCGACCAACACAAAGTGGCACATAATGTGAAGAGGAAGGGAAATTATAAATGGTTTTCCAAATTTTTTACAAATAAATATCTAAAAAAGTGTGGTGTGTATCTGTATTCAGTCCCCTTTACTCTGATACCCCTAACTAAAATCTAATGAACCAATTGCCTTTAGAAGTCGCCTAATTAGTAAATAGTGTCCACCTGTGTGTAATTTAATCCCAGAGTATAAATACCGCTATTCTGTGAAGCCCTCAGGTTTGTTAGAGAACTTTGGTGAACAAACAGCATCATGAAGGCCAAGGAACACACCAGACAGGTCAGGGATAAAGTTGTGGAGAAGTTTAACCACTTAACGACCGCCCACCGCCGATTTACGTCGGCAGAATGGCACGGACAGGCAGAATCACGTAGATCTACGTGACTGCCTTTGTACAGTTGGGGGGTCCATCCGGACCCCCCTTCTGTTCCGTGAGCGGTCGTTACTTCACCGGGAGCGATCCCAGATGAGGGGGCGGCCTTTCGATTCCGGCCCCCCCCCTCGCGATCGCTCCCGGCGAATGGAAATGCCTCCTCTGTCTGTTTCAGACAGAGGAAGCAGGAGGAAGTGATGTCATCTCTGGTGCGGTGCTCACATATACCGAGCGCCGTACAAGAGAAGACATCAGGTCAGTGAGCACAACACTACACTGACACCAGGACACATAGGAACACTAATCGCCCCCCCAGGACCCCCAGACCCCCCCAGATCACCCCCCAGATCACCCCCCAGCCCCCAGTCACAGTGTCACTGATTGCAGTGACCATTTATTTAGTGATCACTGCAATCAGTGACATTTGTGACTGTGAAAGTGTCACTAAAGTTTAGTTTTAGGTCCAGTGTAGCCCCCTAACCCCCCCTAATAAAGGTTTAACCCCCTGATCACCCCCCAGATAACTCTTTCACCCCCTATCACCGCTGTCGCTATGCGATCATTTTTCTGATGGCTGTCTTAGCATCAGTGATGGCGATCGGTAGCCAGTAATTTTTTTTAGGTTCGCCGCAGGTTTTTATAGCGTCGGGTACCCCAATATATTATCTAATAAAGGTTCAACCCCCTTGATCGCCCCCCAGGTAACCCTTTCACCCCCTATCACCGCTGTCGCTAATCGATCATTTTTCTGATGGCTGTCTTAGCATCAGTGATGGCGATCGGTAGCCAGTAATTTTTTTTAGGTTCGCCGCAGGTTTTTATAGCGTCGGGTACCCCAATATATTATCTAATAAAGGTTTAACCCCCTTGATCGCCCCCCAGGTAACCCTTTCACCCCCTATCACCACTGTCACTAAGCGATCGTTTTTCTGATCGCTGTCTTCGTGTCGGTGATGCCAATCGGTAGCCAGTCAGTTTTTTTAGGTTCGCCGCAGGTTTTTATAGCGTCAGGTACCCCCAAATATGATCTAATAAAGGTTTTAACCCCCTAATTGCCCCTAGTTAACCCTTTCACCAGTAATCACCATATAAGTGTTACGGGTGACGCTGGTTAGTTAGTTTGCTTTTTATAGTGTCAGGGCACCCGCCGTATATAACCCAATAAAGGTTTAACCCCCTGATCGCCCGGTGGGTGATATCAATTAGGTTTTAGCGTCAGAGAGGGTCTGCGTCACACCCCAGGCAGCGTCAGGTTAGTGCCAGTAACGCTAACACCCACGCGTAAAGCATACACCCCCCTTAGTGGTATAGTATCTGAACAGATCAATATCTGATCTGATCAGATCTATACCAGCGGTTTAGGGTTCCCAAAAACGCAGTGTTAGCGGGATCAGCCCAGATACCTGCTAGCACCTGCGTTTTGCCCCTCCGTCCAGCCCAGGCCACCCAAGTGCAGTATCGATCGATCACTGTCACTTCCAAAACACAACACACATAACTGCAGCGTTCGCAGAGACAGGCCTGATCCCTGCGACTCCAGTGCTGTAGGAGGTGATTTCACCACCACAGTTAAAAAAAAAAAAAGCATATATGCCGAAGCATGGGGGCAGCAGGGCGGAGGAGCAATTTTGCTCCTAATGCCGCATACATACGGTCGAAATTCCGACGGAGGCTTGCCCGTGGAAACGTTTGACCATGTGTGTGCGGCATAACTTTTTTGCGGGAGGATGCCCCCATGCTTCGGCATATATAAATGGTGCATGTATGCCCATCATTAGAAGTGGGTGGATGAAGGGCGGTATTCTAATGGTGGGCATACCCACCGATCAATCTCTTTTTTCATTCAGCCAACAGGCTGCATGAAAAAAAAAAGATTACAATACATGTCCAACAAGGACCAGCAACGTACTGGTATGTTGCTGGACTTTGAATGGTTATACCAGATTGATGCCTGCGGGTTTAGGCATCATCTTGGTATCATTCTTTTCAGCCAGCGGCCGGCTTTCATGTAAAAGCAATCACAGCGGCTAATTAGCCTCTGGACTGCTTTTACAAGCAGTGGGAGGGAATGTCCCCCCCCCGGATATAAAAAGCGCCATTGGGAAATTGGGAAAGCATTTTATCACACCGATCTTGGTGTGGTCAGATGCTTTGAGGGCAGAGGAAAGATCTAGGGTCTAGAAGACCCCAGTTTTTTCAAAAAAAGAGTACCTGTCACTACCTATTGCTATCATAGGGGATATTTACATTCCCTGAGATAACAATAAAAATTATAAAAAAAAAAATATATGTAAGGAACAACTTAAAAATAAAATAAAAAAGCAAAATTAATAATAAAAAAAAAAAAAAAAAAGCACCCCTGTCCTGCCCTGCTCTTGCCCAATGGCGAACGCAAGCGTCGGTCTGGCGTCATATGTAAACAGCAATTGCACCATGCATGTGAGGTATCACCGCGAAGGTCAGATCGAGGGCAGTCATTTTAGCAGTAGACCTCCTCTGTAAATCTAACGGGGTAATCTGTAAAGGCTTTTAAAGGCTTTTAAAAATGTATGTAGTTTGTCGCCAATGCGCGTTTGTGCGAAATTTTAAAGCATGTCGTGTTTGGTATCTATGTACTCGGCCTAAGATCATCTTTATTATTTCATCAAACATTTGGGCAATATAGTGTGTTTTAGTGCATTAAAATTAAAAAAAGTGTATTTTTTCCCCAAAAAATGCGTTTGAAAAATCGCTGCGCAAATACTGTGTAGAAAAAAAAAATGCAACACCCACCATTTTAATCTGTAGGGCCTTTGCTTTAAAAATATATATAATGTTTGGGGGTTCAACATAATTTTCTTGCAAAAAAAAAATATGTTTTCATGTAAACAAAAAGTGTCAAAAAGGGCTTTGTCTTCAAGTGGTTAGAAGAGTGGATGTAAGCTTCCTAATGTTGTGTATAAAATGCCAGAACAGTTCAAAACCCCCCCAAATGACCCCATTTTGGAAAGTAGACACCCCAAGCTATATACTGAGAGGCATGTCGAGTCCATGGAATATTTTATATGTTGACACAAGTTGCGGAAAAAAGACAATTTTTTTTTTTTTTATTTTTTTTTTGCACAAAGTTGTCACTAAATGATATATTGCTCAAACATGCCATGGGCATATGTGGAATTACACCCCAAAATACATTCTGTTGCTTCTCCTGAGTACGGGGATACCACATGTGTGAGACTTTTTGGGAGCCTAGCCGCGTACGGGACCCCAAAAACAAAGCACCGCCTTCAGGCTTTCTAAGGGTGTAAATTTTTGATTTTACTTCTCACTGCCTATCACAGTTTCGGAGGCCATGGAATGCCCAGATGGCACAAAACCCCCCCAAATGACCCCATTTTGGAAAGTAGACACCCCAAGCTATTTGCTGAGAGGTATTGTGAGTATTTTGCAGATCTCGCTTTTTGTCACAAAGTTTTGAAAATTGAAAAAAAAAAAAAAAAAAAAAAATTTCTTTCTTCATTTTCAAAAACAAATGAGAGCTGTAAAATACTCACCATGCCTCCTCAGCAAATAGCTTGGGGTGTCTACTTTCCAAAATGGGGTCATTTGGGGGGGTTTTGTGCTATTTTGGCATTTTATGGCCTTAGAAACTGTGATAGGTAGTGAGGAGTGAAATCAAAAATTTGTGCCTAGAAATCCTGAAGGCGGTGCTTGGTTTTCGGGGTCCCGTACGCGGCTAGGCTCCTAAAAAGTCCCACACATGTGGTATCCCCGTACTCAGGAGAAGCAGCAAAATGTATTTTGCGGTGCAATTCCACATATAACCATGGCATGTGTGAGCAATATATCATTTAGTGACAACTTTTTGTAATTTTTTTTTTTTTTTTTTTTGTCATTATTCAATCACTTGGGACAAAAAAAAAAAATATTCAATGGGCTCAACATGCCTCTCAGCAATTTCCTTGGGGTGTCTACTTTCCAAAATGGGGTCATTTGGGGGGGTTTTGTACTGCCCTGCCATTTTAGCACCTCAAGAAATGAGATAGGCAGTCATAAATTTAAAGCTGTGTAAATTTCAGAAAATGTACCCTAGTTTGTAAACGCTATAACTTTTGCGCAAACCAATAAATATACGTTTATTGACATTTTTTTTACTAAAGACATGTGGCTGAATACATTTTGGCCTAAATGTCTGACTAAAATTGAGTTTATTCGATTTTTCTTATAACAAAAAGTAGAAAATATCATTTTTTTTTTCAAAATTTTCGGTCTTTTTCCGTTTATATCGCAAAAAATAAAAATCGCAGAGGCAATCAAATACCATTAAAAGAAAGCTCTATTTGTGGGAAGAAAAGGACGCAAATTTCATTTGGGTACAACATTGCATGTCCGCACAATTTACAGTTAAAGCAGCGCAGTGCCGAATCCCAAAAACAGGCCTGGTCCTAATGGCCCGAAATGGTCCGGGGCTTAAGTGGTTAAAGCAAGGTTAGGTTATAAAAAAATATCCCAAGTTTTTAACAATTTACAGAGCACTGTTCAATCCATCATCCGAAAATGGAAAGAGTATGACAACTGCAAACCTACCAAGATATGGCCGTCCACCTAAACCAGGCATGTCCAAAGTATCTTTTGTGGCCCCTAGGGCCACAAAAGATATAGTGTATTTATCACCGCTGCCTCGGAGGGGACAGGGAGGGGGTGGGACAAGCGCTGTCAGATTACATACAGGAGAATCTCTTGTTTACTCTGTGGCATCTGTAATAGGAATTCCCGTCTCCTGGGCTGCCATTGGATGACTGTTCTGTCTATCATAGGAGGCGGGACTTTGTATTAAAGAGGCCGCCGTATAAACAGGAGATTCTCCTGTATGTAAATATGTCAGCACTCGAATTCTTGATGGGCAGTGTATTAGTGCTCGGATGAACATACTTAGACCGAATTTTAATGGTTGAAAGAATGTCAGTCAAAATGGTCGGCCCGCATGCATGTTCACTTAATCAAATCTGGCCCTCTTTGAAAAAAGTTTGGACACCCCTGACCTAAACTGACAGGTCGGGCAAGGAGAGCATTAATTAGAGAAGCAGCCAAGAGGCCCATGGTAACTCTGGAGGAGTTGCAGAGATTCACAGCTCAGGTGGGAGAATCTGTCCACAGGACAACTATTAGTCGTGCACTCCACAAATCTGGTTTTTATGGAAGAGTGGCAAGAAGAAAGCCATTGTTGAAAGAAAGCCATAATAAGTCCTGTTTGCAGTTTGCGAGAAGCCATGTGGGGAACACAGCAAACATGTGGAAGAAGGTGCTCTGGTCAGATGAGACCAAAATTTTACTTTTTGGCTTAAAAGCAAAACGCTATGTGTGGCAGAAAACGAACACTGCACATCACCCCATCCCTTAAGCAGGGACAGAGCAGCTGGTCAATCTGAAAACCTGTTAGAGTCTGCAAAAGACTTGAGATTGGGGCAGAGGTTCACCTTCCAGCATGACAATGATCTTAAACAGCCAGAGCTGCAATTGAATGGTTGTTAAAATTAGCTTTTTTGCAATGAAGAATGGGCAAAAATGTCACTCTAGATGTGCAAAGCTGGTAGAGACATGCCCAAAAAGACTTGCAGCTGTAATTGCAGTGAAAGGTGGTTCTACAAAATATTGTCTCAGGGGGGCTGAATACAAATGCACGCCACACTTTTCACATATTTATTTGTAAAAAAAAAATGAACTATTTATTATCTTCCTTCCACTTCACAATTATGTGCCACTTTGTGTTTGATTTATCACATAAAATCCCAATAAAATACAATTATGTTTTTGGTTGTAACATGACAAAATGTGGAAAATTTCAAGGGGTACGAATACATTTTCAAGGCATTGTATATACTTACCTTTTAGGCTTCACCAGTCCAGTCACGTGATCTCCTTCCTTGTGTCAGCCAACGATGGCTGCAGGGGAGAAGAGAGAGCACTCTGACAACTGCTAGTAAAGCTTAGAGGAGTGGTTCTCAACCTTTTAGTGCCGTGACCCCTTGATAAAATTTCTCAAGTTTTGGGGACCCCTAACAGTAAAATTATTTTCGTATCGTGGGTTGTCAGCACCCAAGGCAAGACAAGTAATTTGCACCCCTAACCCATGGAAATTTAGCGCTCCCTGAGCCCCTCCACTCGTACAGTATTAAAACCTCATATGGTACATTTTAGGATGTACCACTCTTTCTCTTTGTTCTCCTTTCTTCCCCTTTTATCTCTTGCTATCCTAATTTCTTGTTTCCCCCCCCCCCCATCCCTCTCTAGCCATCTTTTTTTTTTTTTACTTATTCTCTCTCTCCCTTTTTTCTTTCTTCCCTTGCCTTTTTTCCTCTCCCTTCCATGTATTCTCTATTTTTATTCCTTCTCTTACTCCTTGGTGGGGGGTGGGATGAGTGGCAATGCTGAGGGGAGTTCTGATCACCCTTAGGTGCTCTTGATCAAGGTCATATGCTGATCCAAGAACTGTAGTGGGGACTTTTAATGACCACTATAATCACAGGAAGTGTTACCCACTGTCTCCGACTTTGTGGTGTCTCATAGCAGTGACACCTATGCTGAAATCAGGAGATAGGGTCTCCTCCAGCCCCTCCCACCTCACAATCCTCACCAGTCAGAGGACCTCTAGTCTCTCTGCCCCCCAGCCATGCCGTGAACTGAATGGGCGGCTGCGAAGAGGCTGAGTGGGCAGCCGTGGGCTTCAGGAACAGCCCAGCTGGGCAGCCGCAAAAAGGCTGGGAGAGTGATGCGGGCTTCAGGAACAGCCCAGGATTTGGTGACCCCTGGCAAATCATCATTTGACCCCCGAGGGGGTCCCGACCCCAGGTTGAGAACCACTGGCTTAGAGCAATGTTATCACCCATAGGCTTCCATGGCCCAGCCTTCGTCAGCGCTCCCTCCTCTGCCCTGCAGCCACCGCTGGCAGACACAGATCACTGAACCGGACTGGAGTGGCCTGAAAATAGGTAAGAATATGCATCTTTTTTTATACAAGCTAGTTAGCATAGGCGTTAGGAAGGGGGAAGGAACAGTTTTAAGGCTAGTTAGGTATAAGCTGGAATGTCACTTTAACATACTGAGGAACAGCTCACTGCTGGAACTTGGGATAGGAATGTCTACCATGGAAGTAGAGAATCAGGTAAGTGAAATAATTTTTTCTTTCCTAGACTTAAACGAGCAGTTAACCCTAGCCTTGCAGGTGCAGCCCCACTGCAACGATTGATCATTAGGTTTCCTGGAGTTGGGCTTTTAAATTATCGCACCACAATAACGATGCATTTTTTTTGGTACATTACTTTTTAGCCAAGTTTTATAAAAATTGTGCAGACAAGTAAGATTAGAATAGTAACATCTGTACAAAAGCCTTGATCCCCTTTAGTACATTATGGCTACTGCTAGTGGAACATAAATCAGAAAAAAATCTGTTTCCATGGAAAAGAAAGCACTTCAACTTGGAAGTACCTAGCTATTGTAAATAGGAAAGTATCACAGATTATGAAAGGCACAAATGTCTGGTTAATTTTCCCATATGAGGGAATATATTACCTTCATAGTGCAGATACTGCACTGTTTAGAGCAAGGTAATGGTATTTAAAGATTACAATTTAATATTTTTTTTGTTGTCCAGAGCTACAATAGTAGACATGAAATGAAACATCAATTGACAGTGTTATCCCAGTTGCAGAGTCACAGCTCCTAATGCAGTCGTACTTGTTGCCATAGCATCTGCTGCAGCTCTTTGAAGTGGAACATGTTAAGTTTAAATACAGTTCCCATTAAAGGGCTATTAAATATGGATACTGATTTAGAACTATTTATATATTTAACCCCATACTGGACTTTTATTGTCTTGTCAATTTGACATTGTATTTTTTTTATAGAGTCTCTGACCTCTATGGTCAGAGTTTAGGCTGCCCTAGGCATATGCATATATTGTGAGGTTCAGCTTTAAAAGATAAGTTCACCTTTAAAAAAAATAAAAGATGCAGGTAAACAAATGTGCCTGTATTTATTTATTTATTTTTACTAGTAGCCTGGAAAGCATTGCAATTGACAGATCGTGGGTGCAATGCAGGACTTCTGCAGACTTATCAGGGTATCGGTCTGCACATACCTCATACGGGCAGGCAGATACACACTGACCGGAAGAGACAATTACCGTAACTACAAGAGAGCTCAACAGTGCCATGGTAGTTCATCGAGAACTACAAGCGACAAGTGCAAAGGCTGTCGGTTCTTGTAACTGAAAAAAAAGGGGGATTAAAGATCACCAGGAAACCTTATTAACCACTTAAGCCCCAGACCATTTTGTAGCTAAAGGACCAGGCCACTTTTTGCGATTCGCCACTGCGTCGCTTTAACTGACAATTGCACGGTCGTGCGACGTGGCTCCCAAACAATATTGGCGTCCTTTTTTCTTTTGGTGGTATTTGATCACCTCCGCGGTTTTTATTTTTTGCGCTATAAACAAAAATAGAGCGACAATTTTGAAAAAAAGTGCAATATTTTTTACTTTTTGCTATAATAAATATCCCCAAAAAATATAAAAAACAGTTAAGGCCGATACGTATTCTACATATTTTTGGTAAAAAAAAAAAAAAAAAAAAAAATCCCAATAAGCGTTTATTGATTGGTTTGCGCAAAGGTTATACGTCTACAAAATAGGGGATAGTTTTATGGCATTTTTATTAATATATATTTTTTTTTTTTACTAGTAATGGCGGCGATCAGCAATTTTTATCGTGACTGCGACATTATGGCGGACACATTTGACACAATTTTGGGACCATTGTCATTTTTACAGCGATCAGTGCTATAGAAATGCACTGATTACTGTGAAAATGACACTGGCAGTGAAGGGGTTAAGTGTGACCTAATGTGTGATTCTTTATGTGTGGGGGCGTGGCTTGGCGTGTGACGTCACTGATCGTCGTTCTCTATGACAGGGAACAGACGATCAGTGACAGTCTCACTAGGAAGCACTGGGAGAGGTTTGTTTACACTTGCCTCTCCCTGTTCTTCAGCTCTGTGACCCGATCGCGGGACCCCGGTGGCGATCGGATCCGCGGGTGTGGTCATGGAGCTCAGGGCCGGGTCGCGAGCGTGCCGCCGGCAGCATGCGCGACCAACGGCTGGCCATCTTAAAGAGGACGTACCTGTACGTGCTTGTGCCCAGCCGTGCCATTCTGCTAAAGTATATGTACAGGCGGCGGTCCTTAAGTGGTTAAGGAACACTCTTTAATGAAAATGATGAAATAATTGGATACAAAAAACTACCACTAGTGCAAACATTAAAAAATGACAACGTTGTCCTGTAGCGGCTCCTCGAGAAGATGTAGCAAAATGGCTCCACGTAAGGGTAAGGAAAAGAAGGAAGAACAGGTTATCAGCCTGGGGCCACAAGTGGCTGAAGGAGAAAATGTGTTTGGAGTCTGCCACATCTTCGCCTCCTTCAACGACACCTTCGTGCATGTGACTGATCTGTCTGGCAAATAAACAATCTGCCGTGTGACTGGTGGAATGAAGGTCAAGGCTGACAGAGATGAGTCCTCTCCCTATGCCGCTATGTTGGCTGCTCAAGATGTCGCTCAGAGGTGCAAGGAGCTTGGCATCACAGCTCTTCACATCAAGCTGCGTGCCACTGGAGGGAACAGAACCAAGACCCCTGGCCCTGGTGCCCAGTCTGCACTAAGAGCCCTAGCTCGTTCAGGCATGAAAATTGGCCGCATTGAGGACGTAACCCCCATCCCTTCAGACAGCACCCGCAGAAAGGGCGGTCGCCGTGGTCGTCGTCTGTAGTTCTCCTGCTTTGTCTTTCAGTTGTTAATAAAATAATCAGACCAAAAAAAAAAAATGACAGCGTTGTCAAACAACTCAGATATCTGCCGGCAGCACACCTAGGCCACCACACACAGTCCACACTGCAATAAGTCTATGGGGATACATGGGCTCTTCCACAGACAGTGGTTTCTTGTAGTTTCTCATGCACAGAACTCTGTAAATGAACGACACGGACCGTGTTTTTTTTTTTTTTTTAAATAGTGACAGCGAGCAGAGGGAGAAGTTTCCCCACTTGCTGTCACTAGATGCAGCGGAGCAGACTGTGGCTGTAGGAATGGGAACAGGTTACATGTTTCATCTTAAAAACAGATGGAATATGTAACATAATCCTAAAGGTGAATTTATTCTTTAAGCAGAGACCTTGCAAAAAGGTAATCCAAGCATCCAGTAGGTTTAAGGGCTTACTGCTAGTGTTTATTGGTCAGCTTTACAACAAAATAAGACCCAAACAAGAAGTTCCTTCTTAGGAGTAGTAGTCAAAACAAAGACCAGCAAAAACTATTTAGCCTCCTGGCTAGTAGTGAGACAATACTGGGTCTGCTTTAGACCTTGCCCCAACAACAACTGAGTAACCCAGGGAAAATACAAATTATACCCCAGATGGGGAACAAGGTGTGGCCAGTGCTTAACCCCCTGCATCCTGCTACAGACCTTTCAATGCCACCCTTTTATCTCATGAACCGCAAAATTCTATATGGCAGATGCACTCCATCCACAACTGACAGGGGCGGTTGGTCACATACCTCCCCCCTCTGTTTGAATCAGTGTGTTTGAATACCAGCTACCAAACAATGAGCTCCAGAGAGGGCCTCTGCATTTTTCTGATTACAACCCACCCAATGCTCCACTTTAAAAGAAAAATCTTGGAGATCCAGGAACCAGCGCGTAACCCTTGAATTGCAGTCCTTAGTCTGGGACATCCATTTTAAGGGAGCATGGTCTGTTATGAGTTGGAACGGCCGCTCAGCAAATAGTAATGTAGAGCCTCTAAGGTCCACTTAATGGCCAAACAATCTCGCTCCACAATACTTTAATTCCTTTCTGGAGGGGTCAGCTTTCAACTCAAAAAGACCACCGGTGTTCTTCTCCACCTATCACTTGGGATAGCACAGTTCCTAGTCCTATACTTGAGGCATCGGTCTGGATCACAAATTGTTTATTGAAATCTGGGGCTAATAGCACTGGCTGTCTACACAGAGCCTGCTTCAGACTTTGGAAAGTTTCTTCAGCCTTGAGATTCCACTTAACTGCTACAAAAGAGCTCTTCCCCCTCAGTCAGGCCAGTTAAGGGTGCTGCCATCGTGGCAAATTTTTGCATGAACCTACGATAATACCCAACCATGCCCAAGCATGTTCTCACTTGTTTCTTGGTGGCAGGAGGGGGCCAATCTCTGATGGCTTCTACCTTATGGATTGGGGGTTTGATTAGACCCCTCCTAATAGTGTAACCTAGATACCAAGCCTCTTCCAACCCTATAGCACACTTCTTTGGGTTTGCTGTTAAACCCACTTTTCTAATGGAATTCAGGACAGTCTGCACTTTAGGAAGGTGACTTTCCCAGTCTGTGCTCCAAATAACCACATCATCTAGATAGGCCACTGAATAGCTTTGATGTGGGCTGAGAATTTCATACATCATCCACTTGAATGTAGTGGGAGCCCCATTCAGCCCAAAGGGCATTTAAAAACATACTGCCACAAGCCCTTGGGTTTGCAAAGGCTGTCTTTTCTTTTGCTTTTGTCTGTCAGGACCACCTGCCAATATCCTCTACTGTGGTTATATACCTGGCAGGACCCAGCCTCTCACTTAGTTCATCAACCTGGGGCATGGGGTATAAGTGTCAAACGTTGACAGTTCATTCAGTTTCTGGATGTTAAAAATCTTAAGGAACCATCTGGTTTGTGAACCAAGATTATAGGACTACATCATTCACATTAAGACCTCTCTATAATCCTAAGGTCTAACATCCTCAGTACTTCTTCGGCTACTGCCTGTCGGCGGGCTTCTGGAATACCATAAGGCTTAAGCCCTACTGAAACCTTGGGGTTGGTGCACCTCTTGCTGTTGTGATTCAGACATAGACTTGGGTATCTAAACCTTGCTTATGTTTTCCTCTTTCTTCAGGGTCTTATTACCCAGGGTTAGGAGTGATATAGGGTCCTTGCCACTTAGTGAGGAACTTATTTTCCATCGTGAGGACTAAAACGAGTACACATTCCCCTGGGGAAAAAAGTTCAAACCTTTGCCAAGCTATTGTACTCACAACTCAGTGTTTCTTGTATGTGTTCTCGGACCAGGGGCATTACTGAGGTAATTCTGTCCTACATGGCTGAGATATGCTCTAAGACACTCCAGTAGGGAGTAGTTTCAGTCTCCCAGGTTTCTTTTGCATTGTCTAGCAAACCTCTGGGATGCCTCCCATACAAATGTTCAAAGGGTGAAAACCTCATGGAAGACTGTGGGACCTCTAATTGCAAACAACAAATAAGGAGAAGACAATTCTAGTCTCTCCCATGTTTATCCACCACCTACTTTGGCATACTTCTGAGGGTTTTGTTAAACTGTTTTACCAAACTATACCTCTGAGGGTGGTAAACCGAAGCATGCAAGTGCCTAATATTCAACAGATTGCCCAACTCTTTCATTGCCTTTAACATAAAGGGAGTCCCTTGGTCGTTTAGGATTTCCCTTGGGTTCCTAGTGCGGGTAAACATGTCGAACAATTCTTTGACAATAGTCTTGTAGGAAGTGTTTCTTAAAGGAACAGCCTTTATGAAGAAAGAGTATTTATTAGCAAAATTTTAAAATACAATGTCAAACCGATACAACAGGTAATGGTGAACTGCAATATGAGGAAATGAAGCAGAGCTACTGGGTTTCCATTGTTTACCTTCACATTTTGCCAGGCTTTTTCAAGAGTATGGTACTGTAACTGGGCAGTCCCAAAGTTGTCCTGAGAGACCTTTAGCTCTGGCACACCCGAGCCTCTTGAGGGTCTCAGGGGCCACCTCCGGTTCACCTGCAAACACTGCTAGGGGAAAAAAATAGGATTTTTTTGTACTCACCGTAAAATCCTTTTCTCGTTCGTCCATGGACGGACACAGCTCCTTAAATCTTGACAAAGTGGGTTATGTTCCTGTTCATAGGAGAGGACTAGGCAGAACATGTTAGTTATCTTACAACATGTAACTTTAACAGAGAGTTGAACAGCCCCACCCAGGGGGCGGTCCCTCCGTACATAACCCTCCTACCTGCAGCCAGCAGCCTCAGTTCGTAGTAAAGCAGTACAAACTAAAAAAGGAGGAGGGGTGGGTGCTGTGTCCGTCCATGGACGAACGAGAAAAGGATTTTACGGTGAGTACAAAAAAAATCCTATTTTCTCTCATCGTCCATGGACGGACACAGCTCCTTAAATCTTGACAAAGTGGGACGTCCCCAAGCAGTGTCAGAAAAAACGAGGGGTGGGAACAGCAATCAAAAGAAGACTTAACTTCACCCCAAACAGAGCTCCTCACGGAGGAGTTGCAACCTCAAACAGCCGCCTGCAAAAACTTGCGGCCAAGGAAGATCCGAAGATGCGCACACACACACACACACACACACACACATCGACCTCGTAAAATGTTGGGAAAGTGTGAACAGACGACCAGTTCACCGTCTCACACACCTTGAAGACAGATACTAGATGTCGGAAAACCCAGGAGCACCAAAAGCCCTGGTTGAATGCGCCGTGACAGGAAAGGGAGGTGCCCGCCCCTAAAGGGCACAGGCGTGGATGACGATCAGCCTCATCCACCTAGAAAGGTGGCCGATGAGACCATCATGTCCTTCTGTGGACCAGATACCGGCACGAACAGTGAGTCAGAATTCCGAAACGGAGCAGTAGCAGACAGGTACACCCGTAGGGCACGTACCACGTCCAAGGTATGTAGCGCAGCCTCCTGGGATGCGATGGCCGAGGACACAAGGATGGAAGCACAATGTCCTCGTATAGGTGAAAACCCGAAACCACCTTAGTAAGGAATGAAGGTTGCGGGCGAAGCACCGCTGATCCATATGGAGGACCAAGTAAGGCAACTTGCAAGACAAGGCCGCCAATTCAGAAACCCTTCAGACCAAAGTAGTGACAACTAGAAAGGCAACTGTCATGAGAGAGTGGAATCTCCCTGATGTTCCCAAAGGGAGGTTCCTGAAGTACCGAGAGCACTAGAGTCAAGTCCACGGAGGAAGCGGTGGTCCATCGGGGGAACCACTGTCGGACCCCCTGCACACACGTACTTACCAGTGAGTGAACCACCCGAGGCCATTGGAAGAAGACAGCCAAGGCTGAAATCTTCCCCCTTAATAGTGCTCAAGGCAAGGTTCAAATCCACTCCGCATTGTAAGAACAGCAGGATCCGAGAGACCGGCTATGTCCGTGGGCGCCCGGCCATCTCAGCACACGTAGAGATGTAGGCCTACCAAGTGCAATGGTAGATCATCCGAGAAGAAGGTTCCCGGGCCTTCAACATGAAGGGGATCATTGAATCTGCCAAACCACGGACCCCTTCAGTCTCCCGAGGTCGGCGCACCAGGGGCGCCGGGACCAATCTGGGGCGATTAGAATCACCAGAATCCCCACGGCCTCCACTCTGCGTAGCAGTCGAGAAAGCAATTCCAGTAGGGGAAAGGCATATATTCCCCATGGAGCCACCAACACGTCCGCCCAGGGAGCCCCGGACCTGGCCACAAACCTCGACACCTTCGATTGAGTCGAGAAATCCAGGAGAACCACAACCGGTGTGCCCCAATTCCGACAAAGTAATTGAAAAACGCCTCCGGGCTAAAAGACCATACCCCTTGGTTCAGCATCTGGCGTCTCAGACAGTTCGCCTGCCAGGTCTCTACGCCCGGATATAAGCATACGATTGAGCCGGCACGCTCCTTTCGGCCCAACTTAGGATGCGAGCGACTACCGACGGTGCGATTGTCCAACTGAAAACCTGATCAGACGCCCCTGAAGTCTCTGCGACCACTTGGAGAGTTACAGTCTGATTGCTTGAATTTCGAGGGCATTGATCGTCGGACGAGATTCTTCCAGACCGTGAGGCTGGCGTCTGACATGATCACAGTCCTATGGAAAGGAAGGGACGACCTCCCGGACTGAAGAGCCGGGAAATGCAGCCGCCCGCTCATGGAAGCCTTGACCAGGTGACTTACCTGAATCTAGAGACAGTGGAGATCTGTTCCAAGTAACCAGGATCTCTTCCTGCAATACTCGAGTGTGGAATAGGGCAGACGGAACTGCCTCGAAGGAGGCCACCATGAGGCCCAGAACTCGTGCAGAAAAAAGGGGAGAGATGACCATATGCGGGATGCCAACAATTTCACCGCCGACTGGAGCGTCTGCAACTGCCCCAAAAGGAAGGAAGGAAGACCTTCGCCTTCAAAGAATTCAGGATCAAGTCTAGGGACTCCAGACACTGAGTCGGTACCAACACCGGCTTCTGTATGTTCAGTACCCAACCAAAGACCCGGAGGGTCAGACTGGCTATAGACATGTCCTCCTCTAATTCTGAGCCAGAAGCAGCTCTCAGAAGAAGAACGTCCAAGTAGCCCACGCTCTCAAAGTCTTGCTGTCTCAGCAAAGCCCAGATCGGAGCGAGCACCTTGTGAACAACTCTGGGTGCTGACGCTAAGTCAAATCGCAAAGTGCAGAAAACTCAGATGGCTGTTGCAGATGGGGACAGGCAAGTATGCGACCCTGGTGTCCAGAGATGCCAGAATTCCCCAAAAACAATACATACACACACACACACACTGTGTATGTGTTAATGCGTATGTTCATACTGTGGCGCCGAAGACGCGCATGTCTTTGGAGTGTGGGAGGAAACCGGAGTACCCGGAGGAAACCCACGCAGACACAGGGAGAACATGCAAATTCCAGGCAGACGGTGTCGGGGTTTGAACCAGTGACCCTCTTGCTGCCAGGTGAGGGAGTTAATCACTACACCACTGTGCTGCCCTACAAGGTATTGAGGGCCCTGAGGTCCAAGAATGGACGGACACGGTCCTTCCGTGGGACTACCAACCGATTCGAATAGAATCCCTGAAATCCTTCCTCCAGTGACATATTAACAATGTCATCCAGCGAGGAACCAAAAAACCTCTGAAAGGCAATCTGCAGAGCTCACTTGGGAGCTTAGCCAGCAGTCCACCACCGCAGATACAGAGGTTCTGGAAATCATTTACACACACACAGAGTATGTATCAGTGTTTTACCGTGGCGCCAAAGGCGCGTGTGTCTTTGGAGTGCGTGAGGAAACCGGATCACCCGGAGGAAACCCACGCAGACACAGGGAAAACATGCAAAGACCAAGCAAACTGCGACGGGGCCATTGTAAATACACACACTGTGTATGTATAAGTGCATATGTTTTTACTGTGGCGCCGAAAGCGCGCATGTCTTTGGGGTGTGGGAGGAAACCGGAGTACCCGGAGGAAACCCACGCAGACACAGGGAGAACATGCAAACTCCAGGCAGATGGTGTCGGGGTCGGTTCGAACCAGTGACCCTCTTGCTGCCAGGTGAGGGAGTTAACCACTACACCACTATGCTGCCCTACATGGAAAGTCGCAGCCATATATAGGTCGCAACACTGACCCCAGCATTCAGAAGGGTCCCGTATAACGGACCGCCATGCGCTGGGGGATCACAAGGACCTCTGCGGCCATTCCCATTCCTTATGTATCAAAGAAAGTAACAAAAAGGAAAAAACGTCACAAAGCAGGCAGATTTGTGTGACCTAAAGGAGACAGACTCCACTGCGGAAGTCCCAGCTGCATTCCCCGCTGGAGAGTGTCCCTCATAGCATCAGAAGTGCACTGACAAATATTTTCCAGAAGATGGCAGGGGGAGGGGGAGCTTTCTTACCCCCCTTACACCCGCAAATTCGTTTCTACCTTGGCAACAAAAGGTTCCAGGACTATCTATAATGTATCCAAGGAAACCGCAGGTGCAGGGGCACCGTTTGCTGCCTCAGGCAATGTATGGGGAAGAAAGGTCACATACTGACTACATAAAAGCCCACTGACAGCCCTCAGGGACCAAGTGAAACACACTCCATGCTGCACTGCTTGGGGGTGTAACCCAGGGGACTCGCCACCCAGAAGGAGACCGCGCAGCACCGCTGCCCGCCTTGTATACACAGCGCGTGTGCGATGAAAAAAGCTGTGAGGAGAAGAAACTGCGCTGTTCAGAAGCCAGTGTTAGAGGCCAAACCCACCCCAAAATGGCCGCCAGACGCCTCAGATATAAAAGGGCGCAGACCACAAGAAAATGGCCGCCCGCAATACCGAACTGCGCCACAGCGCGGCTACAAGAAAATGGCCACCAATGGAAGTTTAAATACAGAAAAAAGCACACTAAAAATGGCGTCAGCGCCGCAAAAAAATGGCGCCCGAGGCCAGGTATGTGGACGAGAAGGCCTGCAGAGACTTTCCAGGAGACAGACCCCCCTCACAGAAAGCGGACCCTGGCACCCCACAGGGGCTCGGAGCCCCCCCACAGGTACACCCCGGTAGCAGCGGGCCCTAGGGCAGGAGGGAAAAGGGTCACAGAGCAGGGAAAGGGAGGACAGGAGAACCCCTAAATCCCGGGAATGCCCAGCTATTCCATGCTGCCAAGACAGGAGGAACCATACTTACCCATCCTTGCGAGGACAAGCTGGCGCGTCCCTGACAGACCCACAACTGATGGAATGGAATAGCTGTCGGCCCGGTCCACTGTGAGTGAGGCAACAAGCAGCCCAGTCATATGTGGACCCTGGAGCATGTGCTCACCGGCCACCCCTGGAGCCATGGGTATGTCGTGGTCAGAACCAAGCGCGAAGCAAGGGACTGGCACGCTCGATGGCCGGAACTGGGAAGACTACAAGGATCTATATATCCAGCCTGTCGCCCAGCCGACAGTTGATAAAAGATATCACAAAAAAATTAAAATAAAGTAAAAATAAAATAAAAAATGTCTTCAGGACTCTGGGCCCAAAGGGAGCCACGTCCTTCTCCTCTGCTAGGCAGAAAAAAAACTGAGGCTGCTGGCTGCAGGTAGGAGGGTTATGTACGGAGGGACCGCCCCCTGGGCGGGGCTGTTCAACTCTGTTAAAGTTACATGTTTTAAGATAACTAACATGTTCTGCCCAGTCCTCTCCTATGAACAGGAACATAACCCACTTTGTCAAGATTTAAGGAGCTGTGTCTGTCCATGGACAATAAGAGAAATGTACGTTTTTATCAGGGGTCACCCCTACAGCATCATCAGCCTTTGGTTCAAAGGTGTCCTCCCTGCAGTACCTCTAGAAAGTCCAGGCTCAGAACGCTTTTCCTTTCTACTGCAAAGTTGCTGGAATAGTGGAAAGTCTCTCCCCAGTATTACATTACTGTATGCAACAGTATTGGGGACACAGCTAATTCATGTCAAACTGATCCTGAGATGTTTCAATGGTCATCAGCGGTGTGAAGTACTTTTTACAGTCACAGTGCACACATACCACTCCTACCAGAAGCTGGATCAACTGTTCAAGGTCAACAAGCCTGGTAAGAACAAGGGTAACTAGGCTTCTAGAGTCCAGAAAGGCACGCACATTCCCCCCTTATCTTTACAACAGAGCTCAGCATGTCCAGATCTGTGACTAAGCCCAGGCAAGCACACAAGGACATGCTCAGACTATGTCACACTCCATTGGCTCAGGGTTCAGGGGACTCTTGGCAGCAATGCGGCCCCACTCATTGCACCACCAAAACTGGGAAAGCCCATGGGTTCTACCTTTCAACAGAAGGGAACCCTCTGACCACTCCTACCAGCATTTGGATCTTACCTCTGGGTTTACCAGCTGTGATGCTGGGTTTGACCTGGTTGCTATGGGAGGTGGCCTTTTGGCTTTTAGCGACCTTGAAATACTTGAAGTGAAGTGCTGTGAATACTTTCCGGATGCACTGTAAATCCCTCGGTGTCTACTTTCCAATAAGGGGTCACTTGGGGGGTATTTGTACTGTCCTGTTATTTTAGGGCCTTAAATTAGATAGGCAGTCAGTACATCAGGATTAATCAATTTTCAATTATAGGTACCGTAGCTTGTAAACTCTATTACTTTCACACAGACTAAATAATATACACCGATTTGGGTTAATTTTACCAAAGAATATATAGCTTCATAATTTTGGCCTAAATTTATGAAGAAAAATTACTTATTTGCAAAATTTTATAACAGAAGCTAAGAAAACCTTTTTTTTTTTCCATAATTTTCAATATTTTTGGCTTATATCACAAACAAAGTAAAAAACCCAGTGGTACCGGTAATTACATACCACCAAAATAAAGCTCTATCTGTCTAAAAAAAAAAAAAAATGACAAAAAAGTAGTTTGGGTACAGTGTTGCTTGACATGAGTAATTGTCATTCAAAGTGTGACATGGCCTGGGCAGGACTGGGTGAAAATGTCTGGTATTGAAGTGGTTAAAGGTAATTTATACATTGAATCAAGTGATGCTGTACTGTTAATAGTCAATAAAGTGAAATAAACAAAATAATGGGGGTTATTTACGAAAGGCAAATCCACTTTGCACTACTAGTGCAAACTACAAGTGCAAAGTGCACTTGAAATTCCACTGAAAGTGCACTTGGAACTGCAGTCGCTGTAAATCTGAGGGGTAGATCTGAAACAAGGAGAAGCTCTGCTGATTTTATTATCCAATCGTGTGCAAGCTAAAATGCTGTGTTTTATTTTCCTTGCATGTCCCCCTCGGATTTACAGCGACTGCACTTCCAAGTGAACTTTCAGTGCATTTTGAAGTGCACTTTGCACTTTGACCCCCAATGTGTCCTTATTACCAACTCTATAACTAATATTACAATATAAATCAAGATACCGGTATGTATGCAATTAGATATGATAAATCAATAATCCAGTGTACACTGTGATTGTACATGCGTTTACTTATAAATCAATGTGTCGCCCCTTATGTTAATTAATAATACAGTCTCTCGTGAAAATATATGATTTCCTCCATGATGTGACTCCCCCCACACTGCTGGAAAAAAATACTACGTGCTTCCTGCAAGTATCACCGTGTCACCACTGTGCTCTCAGGACTTTCACCTCAACTCCACTTGTAAGCAGGCATATAAACATTTATCCGTCAGAAATCCTACAATTGTTTGGACCTCCAATTATTTTCTGCCCTCTAGAGACTCTCTTGATATCTCTATTTGCCTTGTATGTGCTGGTTGTATTTGTATTTGTAGTAGTAGTAGTAGTAGTAGTAGTAGTATTACTAATACAACCAACACAAGAAGGTTATTTTGGCAGCATGAATGTATGAGAGCCTTAAGGGGACCTTACCCATATCATTGCCATAGTACTAGGAGATAAATCAAGAGAGTGTTTCCATTTTTTTTGGTAAATAATAAACATGTTATACTTACCCGCTCTTCCTTTTCTTGGGTCCCCCACCGGTGTTCCTAGCCCCTTCCCTCCTGCCAAATTTCCCTCAGAGAAAGCTGCTTGCAATGGGGGCATGTGAGCAGGCTTGCTCCCGAGCCGCGGCTCTGCGTGTCCATTCACATGCAGAGCCGCTGTTCGGCCCCTCCTCCTCTCTCTCCTCGTGATTGACAGCAGTGGGAGACAATGGCTGTTCAAATCAGGTGCAAACTGGGCCTTAATCTGGTATTCAGCTTTAATGAAATCTGTAGATTTAAAAATAATGAACATAGGTTTTTGAAATTCCATTACCTTGTTAAAAATTAAATAAGAGGGCGTGGCCTAGCACGGAATGTGATCAGATGTGTCCCTAAGCAGCTTTGGTCTCTCCTACAACAATCCTGCTTCATCCTGGGTTGGCCAAGTTTAAAAACACTGATCTTTCGATACCCACCTGGTTGGAGACGACCCCTACACCATTGTGAGTATTTTTGGTGGATGGGCAAGGGGAGAAAAAAGCAACCTCCAGCCAAGATGAGCATTACCACCTGCTCCTGTCGAAATGGCCACCGCAATAACAACATCGCGCCATGCATCTCTCCCGGCCTCTACCCCTGATCTCTTCAGGGATGTCCAGAATGTCTCCCCATCACCCTACCCGGGGACCCTGGACCCGCCAGCCTTGTCTTTCCAGACGGCCCTGAGTAAGGATGGAGTGGGTGACAGAAAAGGGCCCACACTGTCGAGGGTCCCAGCGGTGATTGAGGTAAATCACTCAGACCTTATGGGGAAGATGGATGAACTGAAGATTGATCTTGCCATTATGAGGCAAGACGTGCACAAAATACATGACCGAGTCGATGAGACTGAAAGGCATATAAGTGACATGGAGGACACCATTAACCCCATACTGCCCAAACTTAACACCTGCAGGGGTAAGATTGTAACATTGGAGGATAAGGTGGATGACCTGGAGAATCGCCTGTACAGGAATAACCTTCGTCTGGTCGGTCTCCCTGAATGGGTTGAGGAATCAGACCCTGTAGCCTATCTGGAAAGCTGGCTTGAGCAAGAATTTGGACGCAATCAGCTCTCCTCCTGCTTTGCGATTGAGAGGGCCCACCGAGTCCCTGGGTTCTCTTCCTGAGGGACACCCTCCGGAGCTGCATGATGGTGATTTGCCTCAACTACAGGGATCGTGATTCCATTCTTGGTGCAGTCCGGAAGAAAGGGAGTTTCCAGATCAACAATGCTGTGGTGTCTTTGTTCCCTGATTATTCTGCATCAGTTCATAATATGAGAGCAAGCTATTAGTGTGTCAAACAGAAGCTGCGAGAGCATGACATCCAATATTCCATGCTATTTCCTGCTACCCTCCGTGTTACTCACAACAGGAGCGTTCATTTCTTCCATTCCCCTCAAAATGCGTAGTCTTGGTGGAAATCGATACCCTAACCTCCCCGAGCATCCGCCTGATGGATGTCCACCCATTGAGTAATGGAATCCAGTTTATTATTACCCTCCTCATCTTTTTTTTGTTTATGCTTATTGCAATGGGCTTTATTAAGCCATTCTGTGGTCGATCGTACATCTCTCCTGTAGGAGAGTTTATGACCTTCAGCTACTGAGTTGGCCTGAGCTACCATGAGGTGAATTTCCCACCCCAATCTTGTTGGACACTGACAGTTTTTTACTTTTCATTCCACTGTAGCCGTGCTTGGATCTGAGGTTACCTCCAATGGGCCTTCATTCCCCTTTTTTTCTCCTGTTATATGGGTTTTACTGCTTTCATGTCCACAGTAAATATCTGTTTGTGGAATGTTTGCGGACTGAACTACAAATTTAAAAGAGCTTCTGTTTTTGAAGTACTAAAACAACATAAACCACATGTTCTGTGCCTCCAGGAAACCCATCTAATGGGCTCAAAGATTCAAGCTTTAAAGAAGTATTGGGTTGCTCATCACCATTACTCCACCTACTCCAATTATGCTCCTGGGGTAGTGATTCTAATCCGTAGGAGGTTACCATTCTACTGTCAACGGGTTATTTCTGACCCTAAAGGGACAATACCTAATTTTGCAGGTGGTTATACATGGGGTTTCCCTTTTGTTGGTCACGGCTCACCAGTAGGTTTGCAGAGAAGGGTTATTCCGCAGACTCTCTGAAAAACACTCTAGATTAAGTCATACATATGGATAGAATGGAACTACTTAGAGAAAGGGTCCTACCTAGAAGTGATGTATCTGATCTAGTGGCTCCCTTCCTTATTACCTTCTTGGTGCAACATATGAATGTCAAAAAGATGATGAGGAAACACTGGCACATTTAAAAAAATGATCGAATATTAAATTCTGTCTTGCCAGATAAGCCTCTAGTTGTCTTCAGGGGATCCCTTCAATAAAATCAAGTTTTTCAGAATCTTACTAGGTTTTTCCAGTGTAGGAGATGCCGGGTTTGCTCCATTAATGGGTGCTCACATAGAAGAACTCAACATTTTATTTCTACTAGTACCACCACTGAATCTGAGATAAAACCTTTTATCACATGTTCAACAGAGGGGGTCGTGTACTTGCTCCAATGCCCATGTGGTTTCAATATGTGGGCTGGACTAAACGCCCACTCCAAGTTAGACTAAATGAACACATCACTAATATAAAAAACGTTTTTTTTTTAAAACACTCTGTTTCTAAACATTATCGGTTAGTGCATAGTAGGGATCTTTCGGGTACTATTTTTCTAGAAATAGATAAATATCGCCCCCATTGGAGGGGCAGCTCTTTAGTGAGAGAAATATCAAGATCCGAAATGTCCTGGATCCATACAATTAAATGCCATGTCCCCTTCGGATTGAATGTGGATGTAGATAATAATGCATTCATAGATAATTATTAAGGATATTGTATGGACTTGTGAACTTGTTCTGAACCCTAGGTAGCGGTGTCTTGACAAATCAATCATATGAGTTTCCTTCTACCATCCAAACTTCTAATTTATCTAACTATCAGTTTGTTAGTGAGGTACCATCATCTTTTTTTTCATATAGTTTTATATTTTATATACAAGTTTTTCATTCATCTAACACCCTTAGTTTGAAAGTATATATGTACCCTGTTAAATAGGGTTGGGCTAATACTTTCATATTCTTATTTATTATGTCCCCTAGTTTTTTTTCCTTTTAAGGTAATATGGATTAGGTTTAGGATGTATGGGCTAAGCTCCACATTCAAAAATGGACGATAGGGTTCCGCTGCCTATGATTCAGAACGAGACATGGTTCTTCCTACACTTTAAATTGCGATGTGTCAGTGCGTCACCCGTTCCCCTGGACAATGTCAGAATGTGACGAAGCAGGAGGAGTGATGTGCTGACATCATCGTGTAGCGGTCCTTGTGAGGACGGGTGTTCGTGAGCTGGCCGCCTTTCTTATTTTTATGCAAGTGCAATCCTTTATTAAAATTACTGATGGTTTATTTGATTTACACTATGGAGAGACTTTTTTACTTCTGGGTATACGTGGTTGACATATGCTTATGAGCATTGGAGGGATCGTGACCTATTGGCTCCTGGTGCATAGCCTGGTTACAACGTTCAAGTACCTTCCTGTGAGTGGATATTTCCAGGATAAAGACCCTGGCTGGGTTGATAGCCACAAGCATATTATGCTTGCCCTCTGGTAAGCACGCACTGTGTGGTGGAGGTGCACACGTCTGTTGTGGTGTCATTTGTGATATTTTCACCAATTTCAACTATCAGGCTGGGTTCACACCTATGCGTTGCGTTTTTGAGCTTGGAGTCTTTGCCAAGTTCGCAATCAGTCGTTCAGCGGTTCCATTGCGTTTTTAGCTGCGGACTTGTCGACCTGGGAAGTCTCGCCGCTGTTATCATGAGGGGGAACTCCACGCCAAATTTTAAATTAAAAACCGGCATGGGTTCCCCTCCAGGAGCATATCAGGCCCTTAGGTTTGGTATGGACTTTAGCGGGAACCCCTACGCCGAAAAAAACGGCGTGGGGTCCCCCCAAAGTCCATAGCAGACCCTTATCCGAGCACGCAACCTGGCAGGCCGCAGGAAAAGAGGGGGGGGGACGAGAGAGCGCACCCCCTCCCTCCTGAACCATACCAGGCCGCATGCCCTCAACATGGGGGGTGAGTGCTTTGGGGCTGGGGGGCGCCCTGCAGCCCCCCACCCCAAAGCACCCTGCCCCCATGTTGATGAGGACAGGGCCTCTTCCCGACAACCCTGGCCGTTGGTTGTTGGGGGAATGCAGGCGGGGGCTTATCGGAATCCAGGAGCCCCCTTTAATAAGGGGGCCCCCAGATCCCGGCCCCCCACCCTATGTGAATGAGTATGGGGTACATCGTACCCCTACCCATTCACCTGGTGAAAAAAAAAATGGCAATTAATACACTACACAGGTTTTTAAAGTAATTTATTAGTCAGCTCCGGGGGTCTTCTTCCAACTTCGGGGGTGTCCTCTTCCAACTTCGGGGGGTCTCCGGTGTCGTCTCCAGTTCTTTCTTCCTTCTGCCGGGCCTCCGCTATCTTCTTTCAGCTCTTTTGCTAGCGGGGGCCCGGTCTTCTTTGTTGCCTTCTTCCCTCTTCTCTCCTGGAGATGTTGACTTATTAAAAGGGGGCTCCTGGATTCCGATAAGCCCCCCGCCCGCATACCCCGACAACCAACGGCCAGGGTTGTCGGGAAGAGGCCCTGTCCTCAACATGGGGGCAGGGTGCTTTGGGGTGGGGGGCCGCAGGGAGCCCCCCTGCCCCAAAGCACCCACCCCCCCATGTTGAGGGCATGCGGCCTGGTACGGTTCAGGAGGGAGGGGGGGCGCTCTCTCGTCCCCCCCTCTTTTCCTGCGGCCTGCCAGGTTGTGTGCTTGGATAAGGGTCTGCTATGGACTTTGGGGGACCCCCACGCCGTTTTTTTCGGCGTAGGGGTTCCCGTTAAAGTCCATACCAGACCTAAGGGTCTGCTATGGACTCTTGCTCTTGGAGGGGAACCCATGCCGTTTTTTTATTTTTTTTATTTGGCGTGGAGTTCCCCCTCAAGATCCCTGTTCAGAACGCAACACATGTGCGAATCAGATGTGTGCCCATAGAACATAATGGGCCTGAATTCGCACCTGAGCCGCACCGCAATGCCTAGAATTCGCATAGGTGTGAACGGGGCCTCAAGGTTTACGGTCACTGCTTATTGGACTGATTATGCTCAATATTCTGATGGTTTACGTTTCATATATTTTAGTGTTTTTTTATTATTTCACTTATATATATTTTCTAGCGCAGCTCCTTTTTTTTATAATTTGCTATTTTTGGTGTGTATTCTACCTAGAGCTTGCAGCTTATTATTCACTATTGAGTAGCGCGTTTTTTTTCTATATATAATACATTTTGCCTCATTGCCAAATTGTCCCATGATTATTTTTAGAGATTTTAACTCTGTTGCCGCGTACACACAATCATTTTTCCCGTCAGGAAAAATTTCATTTTTTCCGTTGGACGAGAAAATCAATCGTCTGTGGGCTTTTTGACGTTTTTCCAGACGGGAAAAACGGCATTAATCACGACGAGAAAAATTAGAACATGCTCTAACTTTTCTCGTCGTGATTCCTGTCATTTTTTTCCGCGGCAGTTTTCCCATTGGGAAACACTGCCGCGGAGCCTACACACGGTCGTTTTTCTCGCCAAGAGAAAAAATGATGGGAAAAACATCCGTGTGTGGGGGAACAAGCCGTTCCCTCGTTTTTCCTGTCGTGATTCACGGCGGGGTTTTCACCGCCGTGAATCACGATCGTGTGTATGCGGCATCAGATGCAACCTGCCTTGGACAGGTTGAAACCACTTTTGTCTGAATCAAAATTGTTTTGTTTTGTGTATGGTGTGAGACTTATGGATATGTGAACCGCTACCTCTAAATTTTTTCCTGCCAGTCTAAATCTTATTTAAATTATCTGAATAAATGATATAAAAGTCCAATCATGTATCCTTCAGAAAAAGGAACCAGAGAAAAGGACAATATGCTGTATTTGGTCCAACAGTCCTGTATCCTAGCACATCCTGCCAGACACCAACACCATAAAAAGTGCCTGCTTACCAGATAACAGCCAAATGAACGCAGTCGGCTATGACCCAGCCGCGGCCTTTAGGTAGAAGGGGAATCCAGGAATTGGCAGGGACGCTCCTCTAGTGATTCAAGACCTCTTGATGGCTCAATAACACAAAAGGGAAAACAATATAGGATAATATCGTTTGGATATTATAGGACAGTGAAAACATCACCACCATGAATAGAAAAGAGAAATCGTGAATAGCACCCTGGTATTGATGGCTCCTTACCGGACGCAAGAGAGAAACTCACGATTGGCTATAACCTAGCCACGGCCTTTTTCCTATATGAATTACCCAGCTTAAATCAACGGAACGTTCTTTTTTTGGTCTGCTTCAGGCCACTTGTTGATTGCTGTTGATATGGAATGTCGGTGGCGCATGGTACCAATGAGTAAAGTTCCGTTTAAAAAGCAGGCACTTGATCTATAGCCATCCTCGCTCCTAATCCACTGGAAATTGCTCCAACTCTTCCCCTGTCGTTCCTGAGGATTCCCTACCTGCAACCCAGCCTGAATTGTAACTCCGGGCCGGCCGTGCGGCAACTACCAGGCCCGCTCTACACAGCCCAGGCCCGACGCCATCTTGGGGCCCACGAAGCCTCCAACGCCTCCCGGAGGGTCTCCGGATACCCCACGGACATTCTGCATCTCCATCCAGGCTTGGATGGAGGTGTTTGACTATTAGGGAACCCCCTCGGTCTTCTTCTCGGCCCGTGGTCGGCTCCGGGGCCTGGCCGCCATCTTGCGGCCTGCGGGACCAGCAGCATCCTCCGGCCTAAAGTGCTGCGGTCGGCGGAGTGTGCGGCGGGCGGATCGGCCGCAAGTGTGCCTGCACTGGTCTGGTCTGCATACCTGAGGGATCCCGGGACGTTCGGCCTGACACACCCGCGGCGGCCCGTTTTAGGAAAGTCCGCGGCTTCGGCCTACTCCTGGAAGTCGGCGGCCATCTTGCTGCTCCCAATACACCCAGAGCAACATCCAGCACAAAGCACCATCTCGCACGGGGTAAGCGGGGCGGGGGCAGAGTTAAAGGCACCAGAAGTAGGCTGATCCCTCCCCAGCTGGCAGTCAGAAAGGAGCACTCGGTGGGAGCCCTGACCCCATAGGTTCGAGGGGCGGCCATCTTGCTATACCCGACCATAGGACTGCTGGGTCCCCCCTTGCCCGTTTAAAACCGCTTTGCCCTACCCATCAAGGTCTGATTACTCTGGTGTACGGGGCGGCTGGGCCTCCACCTCATTCATCTTGCCCTCCCCGTAACCCTCCAGTCACAGACTAGCAAGCAGTGTAGTGGCCATCTTGCTCCACCCGGACTCCGTGCTCCCCCTTGCCACTAGCCTTGCTCTGCCCCCTCCTCAGCCGCCAGTGCTGCCCAGGCTGCCGTACCGCTGTCCTGTAACACAAACACTGGCACTCCCCTGCGCCTGCTCCAATACGTCAGTAGCAACAAAGCAAGCGTCTATTCCCATGTACGACACGGGTCGCACTTTCTGTTCTTCCACTCCACCTATGGGGATGCGTGGCTGAGGATGGACGGCTGAAGACATGTACTGCTGAGCATTGTGCTCTCCCGACGACCGCAGGCTGCGTTCCCAACCAATCGCGCCCAATCTGCTGATGGCGGCTTCCAGCTCTACCTCTACTGATTCCGCTGCACTGCAACCAGGTAATATCCAACGGTACCTGCTACGCACAGCCTCACAGGACTCCCGTACAGGGAAAGACAGGGCTTCATCAGCCCGAACCCCAGGCAAACCAACACCTCCTCCCCCGGCTGCAGCAGCTTTCTCTGTCGGCGGGACCGGCCCAGGTGTACACCCGACCCCTCCGATGGATCCCGCTACTCTAAGCGTGAACACGGCCTCAGCAGAGATGCTCTCCCAGGGCTCCACATCCGCTGTCGTACTTTCTGCTTTCCGAGCTGACTTTGATTCCTGGGCTTCCAAAATGGAAACTTCTCTCCATGTTGAACTGAATGCCCTCAAACAACGGGTTTCCGCGTCGGAGGTCACGGTTTCTGCTATGGCCACCACCCAGGAGGACCATTCAGCCCGCATAACGGCGCTTGAAAATGCATCTACGGCTCACCTTTCCCGTCTACGGCAACACCAGCTCCGGATAGAAGATAGTGAGAACCGGAGCCGCAGGAACAACATCCGGCTGCAGGGGGTCCCGGAGGCTACATCAGGTGCCGATCTCAAACCCACTGTCATCGCTATCCTCAATCAGGTCCTGGGCAGGGAAGTTACATCTCCCATTGAATTGGACAGAGTGCATAGAGTGGGAGGCATGGGGGGTGACCGCAGGGACCGCCCTCGTGACGTACTTTGCCGGGTGCACTACTATACCCTGAAGGAAGAAATTTTGCGCAAGGCCTGGCGCCTGGGGCCACTGGACTTTCACGGATCACCTATACACCTCTACCCGGACCTCTCCCGCAACACGCTGTACATGCGGCGAGCGGTCCGTCCTCTGCTGGACCTGATTCGCCAAGTAGGCGCCACGTACACTTGGGGCCACCCCTTCAGCATCAAAGTGACCCGAAAAGATAACCACAAATTTGTGCTGTCAGACCCGGACCAGCTTCCTGCCTTCTTCCTGTTCCTGGACCGGGACCCTATTGTCATCCCGAACTGGTTGGACCCCCCAGATGACCGCCAGCGGCTACCGGGCCCTCCTCTACAGCGTCGAGGACGCCCACAGTCTAGATCGGTACCTTCCGGTCCTAGAGTACGGCGAGCCACGTCACCAGAAGACTGATCCAGATTCTGTCGTCCGAGACCTGAAATGGTTCTTTTTTGATATGTCCTTTTGTCCACCAGGTGACTACAGTTCCTCTATGAGACTCCGGCCAGGTTTGCCTACTGTTTTCTCTATTTTGTTTTGTACTCACGGTTTTACTTGCGTATCCACCCCGCTGACTCTTGCTCACTTTGTTATCTAAGTGCTACTGACGGTTTAGTTGTCTCGCTTGGCACGGAGAATGTTTCCTTGCCCTCAGCTGGTGCGGTTGTACTTGCGGGGGCTTTGGAAAGGCGGTCGGTGGTGTTGATATGTTCTTTCACGGCATTGGCTCTACTGGCTGGCTTGGTGTTTCCCGGGCATAGCCCTTTGGCTTGTCCGGGGACCTCCGGGTCTTCCCTCGGGCTCTGGACATCTATGTCCCTGGAGCTTGGGACTGGCTGGCCTTATCACTGACACCTTCTGTGCGTTTACACAGATATCTGAGCTAAGCCGTGACAACTATCATAGTTAATGCTGCTATAAATGTAGTAATTGATGCTTACGCGGGAATACCTGTGCCTTTATTCTGTCACCAGTTTGTGTACACCTTGTTCTACGTTGATGTTATGTTTCTATGTAATTTTAGACTGTTTATTACACTCAAGCGTACCAATGGTATTAGTCTGACACTCTGCCCTTTAGTGACTAGGCAGTTGAGCATTAGATGCCACGGTCATTGGGTGTGTTACACTTACAGTTATGTTATATATGCCTGTTAGGTTGTCGGGATCACAACTCAGCTGTTCTAACCCCGTTCTCTCCCCCTAAATAGGATTGGCACAGTTAGTGCCTACTACGTGATATTTCACGAAGTGTTACGTTTTTGCGCACACTTTAGTATTTTTGAGCCACCTTCCACAGGTGCTCTCTATGTTCAATCTCTCCCCCGCCTCGCTCTACCTTCTCTCTTCCTCCCCTGTTGTGTTTCCCCCCTTTTTTCTTCCCCGCTTTTCTTTTTTTCTTCTTCTCTCTCTCCTTCCCCCCCCTCCCCCCCCCCATCGCTCCATCATGGCCCACACAGTGACCTCTCACCCTAGGTTACAATTCTGTTCCTACAATGTCAATGGGCTCAATATTGCCTCCAAAAGAGGACAAATCCTGTATCAAATGCACAAACGCCAAGTCAATGTGCTTCTTCTCCAAGAGACACATTTTCACTCTGCCTCCACCCCTTCCTGTTCCAACAGATACTTCAACAGGTGGTTCCACAGCACTAGCCCAACCCAGAAAGCCAAGGGAGTGTCTGTGGCCTTCCATAAGACGCTCCCTATAGAGGTGCTTGACCATCTCTCGGACCCCCAGGGGAGGTATGTTTTTGTGAAATTCGTGTTATGGGGTACCAAATTTACAGTAGCTAACATTTACCTTCCTAATGTTAATCAAGTATCGGCCGCGTTACAATACATGAGGATTCTGTCAGGATTCAGGGAGGGTAAGCTCGTATTGGGGGGAGATTTTAACACCCCTCTTGAACCACTTTTAGATTCCTCCACCTCGCGATCGTGTATCTCCTTCCCCAAACTGAGGGCTCTGAAACGGGCATTCTACGATCTGCGTCTGGTGGACGTTTGGAGAGTGCTGCACCCCACGGCCCGTAACTATACCCACTTCTCCCATGTTCATCACACCTATAGTCGCATAGACTACCTAATGAGTGACCATAGCTGCCTGGACTGGTCCCCGGAATGCATCATAGACCCAATGGTCTGGTCTGACCATTCTCCTATACACATGACATTCTCGCTCCCTTCCACTCCGATTAGGGAATGGTCATGGCGCTTGAACGATTCGCTGCTTACGAACCCGGAATGTGTGACAAGGGTTTCAGATACAATCTCTAACTTTTTTGCGGACCACGCTTTGGATACGACATCGTTGCCCTTTCAATGGGAGGCACTTAAGGCTGTCCTACGTGGTACCTTTTATCCAAATGGGTACGCGTCTTAAAAAGGAGCGCTCAGCCGCCATAGAGGCAGCAAATAAAACGCTTAGAAACTTAGAAACTGAGCACAAACGATCCCCGACAGTGACAATGCTGGCGGACGTTTCTAGGGCACGATCGCAACTTAGAGAACTTTATGAAGCCTCTGCACGCACATATGCAGATAAGCTCACTTTCCATCAATATAAGTTTCGAGATAAATGTGGTAGGCCACTGGCTCGCTCCCTACACCCAAAAACAACCTCCGCCTTTGTGCCTCATATTCGGGGGGCACAGGGAGAAATGGTATCCTCACCCACTAAGATGGCGGGGGAATTCAGGGACTTTTATCAGTCCCTGTACAATATCCCTAAGACTCAAGGGACAAGTTCCCCTTCTTCCGGGGTGGAGGACCAGATGTCATATGTATTGGAAACCGCGCTCCCTACATTAGACGATGACGTCATCGCTGATCTGGAAACCTCAATCACAGAAGACGAAGTCGCCAAAGCCATAGCGGGTACACCGAGTGGAAAGAGCCCGGGCCCAGACGGCTTTACTCCTAAGTTCTACAAACTTTTTGCCGCCCTCCTCACGCCCTTTCTAACTAAGGTGTTCAACTCTTTGTCGGAGGGTTCAGTGTTCCCTCCACAAACACTTGAGGCTCACATATCCCTCATCCCAAAGCCAGGCAAAGACCCCACTCTTTGTGCAAGCTATAGGCCGATCTCCTTGATTGGGGTCGATTTGAAAGTCTTTGCTAAAATCCTAGCCAATAGATTACAACCATTGTTGCCTGGGATAATACACCTAGACCAGGTCGGCTTTGTGAGTGGCCGTGAGGCTAGGGACAATACCCTGAAGACCCTTCTTTTAACCAACTATGCCCGGTCCCACGATATCCCACTATGCCTCTTAACAGTCGATGCCGAGAAGGCATTCGACCGAGTAGACTGGCAGTTCCTTCGACTATCCCTGCAACAAATAGGCGTGGGAACCAATATGATGGCGAGAATAATGTCCCTTTACTCCTCTCCATATGCTAGGATTAGACTAAATGGCTCGCTATCTCCAGCCTTCTCTGTATCTAACGGGACGCGACAGGGATGCCCACTGTCCCCCCTCCTCTACGTTCTCACTATGGAACATCTAGCTATTGCTCTACGTAACAATTCTTCTATCCAAGGCATAACAGTCGGGCCCACACATACTAAACTTGCCCTCTTTGCAGATGATCTGCTTCTGTTCGTGACACACCCTCACACATCCTTGCCCTTGGTATTGCAGGAGTTTCGGAAATTTGGAGAAGTTAGCAACTTCAAGGTCAACTACAATAAATCGGAAATCCTCAACATATCTCTGCCTACGTCGGCCCTACGAAGACTATCGTCTTCTTTCCCCTTCAAAACTGGTTCCCCCTCCATAAGGTATCTCGGAATTCAAATACCGGCGGATGCTTCCCAACTTTTTTCCTTGAACTTTGCCCCCCTACTTCTTAGGACCCAGGCAGATTTAATCAATTATGCGTCCAAACAGCTCTCATGGCTAGGTAGAGTGAATGCCCTGAAAATGGATGTTCTCCCTAGGTTCCTGTATTTGTTTCAGACCATCCCTATTCACATACCTAATTCGTACTTTAAGAAAATACGCCAACTGTTTTCCAAATTTATTTGGAATGCGGCCCGTCCCAGGATACGGTATGAAACACTTTCTCTTCCAAAGGCTGGGGGGGGGGCTGGAGCCCCAGATGCCTCCCTATACCATAAAGCAGCGGTGCTCACCCGCATACTAGATTGGTTCCATCATTCTTCAACCAAGCTTTGGGTTCAGTTGGAAAGCCACATGAGCCCAATTGAGCTCTCCGCTCTCCCCTGGACCTTGCCTACGGTACGGGGGGGTTCGGGCCCTCTTAATGACCTTACCCATCAAACGATCCAGATTTGGGATCGCATGCTGTCCAGAAGGGGCTTATCAAACCGCATGGGGCCTATGACTCCCTTCTTTGGGACCCCGGCCTTTCCGCCAGCTATGTCGGTAGCAAGATTCGGACCATGGCGAAGGGAGGATCATAGGCGACTTGCCCAGGTCCTTCGTGCAGACCCCACTTTGAGGTCAGATACCTCTACCGGTCTGACCTCCCGTCACCCCATGCAGTAGCTTCGGAGGCAACAGACTGCCTCCTACATCCGGACTTTCCCGTCTATTACAGACATTCTTGCTGAACCGACGGGATTCGAGGAACTGCTCCTGCAGGTGGAACCTCCAACGCATGTTGTATCGCAACTATACTCCCTTCTGCTCGATGTTTACTCCCCTGGCCTCCCACCGTATACGGAGGCCTGGGAGACAGACCTCCGTCACACTATCTCCCCTATTGACTGGCAAAAATGTTTTACCCTGACGCACAAATTGTCCATAGCCACCAAGACCCAGGAGAAGGGGTTTAAACTGTTAACAAGATGGTACAGATGTCCATCAACTCTTCACCACTTCAATCCGGAGGTGTCGGATGCCTGCTGGCGGTGCCTCGGCTCCCGAGGAACCATGCTCCACATCTGGTGGGAGTGCCCTCCTGTGCGGAGGTACTGGCAGCGGATTTTCACACTCTACTGCAAATTGATGGCGACCTCTATCCACCCTTCACCTGAGGTGGCTCTCTTGTCTATTATCCCAGGATCATTTAAATCCATCAGAAATGATGTCTTGCGACACTTTCTGGCGGCGGTCAGGGTAGTGATTCCCCGTCATTGGAGAACGGCAACCATGCCTTCCCTGGGGGATTGGGCTGTTGAGGTGGACCGCATTAGGGACCTTGAGCGCCTGGTGGCGGAGGAAAATGACAAAAGTGAACAGTTCTCTCTCACATGGACTTCGTGGTCCGTGTTTCGGTACTCCTCGGAGTTTATCTCTTGGGCGGAGTGTGCCCTGGACGAGACCACTCTCGGACCTTGATGGAGTGATTCTGATCCCTGTCCCCTATCTGTGTACCCCTACTATTTGCCCCTGACTCTGACTCTTTCTCTTTTCTCTACACATAAATACACCTCTAAGAACCCAGTAAGATAACGTACCAGGGCTTCAATTTACCTACTACCCATTGAGTGACCCTACTTCATACTCTCCAAATAGGTTTGTGTATACTTTCATCTGATGGTACTTAGCCCTGCTCTGTTCTGACACACATGATGCCTGTTGAGGATGTATCCTATTAATGTTTGTAATGTTTAAGACAATGTATGTCTTTTTCTGTCGTTTCATTGCATAAACAAATAAAATAAGATTGAATTAAAAAGCAGGCACTTTTTATGGTGTTGGTGTCTGGCAGGATGTGCCAGGATACAGGACTGTTGGACCAAATACAGCATATTGTCCTTTTCTCTGGTTCCTTTTTCTGAAGAATACATGATTGGACTTTATATCATTTATTCAGATAATTTAAAATTTATTTTTCTTGGCGCAGTTTTTTTTTTCCCTTATTATTCGATTTATGTTTATCACATTATTGCTGCTGCCTATTATTGTTTATTAGTCCTAGCGCAGTTTTTTTCCTTAAAAAAAGTCTAAATCTTATGTTGCTCTTTTTAGGCTGGACTATGCACTGGCCACAAAAGATTTACTACCCTGTGTTCAATCTATAGCTTATCCATCTCAGACAATATACAATCATGGTTCAGGTAGTTTTGACTTTGGGCCATAGACCCTCGTTTCGGGTTTTGAGGCTCAGTCCCCTCTGGATCTCCATACCGGAAATTCATGGATTCCATTCCGACTGACATGGTCTATTACTGGTCCTCTAACTCTGACTCTATCGCTGCAGGACCTGTCTGGGATGCCTTTTTTAGGCAGTGGTCCAGGGCTCCTATATTTCCCATATCAAGCATTATAGATCTGTTGGGTGGGCCGCGCAAGAGGCGTTACAAAAAGCATTGGATAATGCATGCTCCCGTCACATGATGAATCCGTCCTTTGACACCCGGGGTATGCTGATGGATGCACATAGGGCATTACAACTTCATATGGTAGATCTAACCAAAAAGCAGCAATTATACCTCTCTCATCGTATTCACAAATATGGGGGGAAAAATGGTAGGCTTCTTGTGTTTCTCGCCCATACAGATTTTCAGGATAGTTTGATTCCTGAACTTCAACTCCCCGATGGGTCCATTACCTCAGATGCATTAACCAGGTATTTGCATAATTTTATGGAAAGTTGTATGAGGATATGGTGGTTCCTCCTAAAACGACCTTTACAGGGATTTTCACCTCATTGGATTTTCCCACACTTAGTACTACTCAGCAATAGCAAATGCAAGCGCTTGGGAAGCCTGCACAGACAAACACTATTAATCCTAAATGTGTAAAGGATATTATACAAAGGTTGAAAATCAAAAAACAAAAAAAGTATTGCAATCAGGTGGACATAAAGTTATTATTGTTACCAAGGGATGGCAGGTAGCATAAGGTTTTGAAAAACTCTATAGTAACAATTGTGGATAGGAAGTCTTTAATAAAAACTCAGTTGCCCAGGGCAGCTCTTCTCCAAGTTGAAGCCGACTCAAGGAAAATGACATGAAAGGAAAAATAGAAAAGCGCCTCTTAGCAAAACAGATTTATTATGTAGCAGACAATTTGTATCAAACACTTACATCATGGTAAGTATCAGGTGTCATCCAGTAGGATCAATGTTTATATTGCGTCCAGGATCTCTGACGCTAGTCCACGGATTTCCCAGGTCCCGGTTATGCTGGCCGCAAGTAGCCGGGATGCAGGCTGGCTTGTCCGTGATAGGAGACAGCAGCGAAAGATGGCAACGGTCGGTCCGGAGAGGAGCGTCTGACGTCAGCTGGATGGTGCAGGGAACCACAACGCGTTTCAGAGCATGCGCAGCTCTCGTACAGGGCATGCGCGCTCCTTTCTCAAGTGTACAAGGAGACAGGAAGGACGGATGTTTTAAAAGTAATTCTGCCCGTCAGCGCAGCAGAATTCAATAATTGCTATGACAAGTGTGTTGCATGGAACAAAACGGGAGTTTTAACCCCACTAACTTGGGATAGCTTAAATAGCAGAAAAATAATAATAATAAAATAGAAAATAATAAAATTAATAAAAAAAAAATATATATATATATATAATAAAAATAATAACGATAATAAAGGTAATGAATAGTAATGAAATAATATTGCTCATAATAAAATAATTATGAAGTAATTAAGGCATAACGTTTATAATGGCGAAAAATTATTATTGTATGATAAAAGGTTTTTAAAGGAATGTCTATATAGACATTTTAGTGTTAAATTTTTTTTTTTTTTTTTTTTTTTTTTTTTTTAATTATTAATATATGACAGGGATATGATGCCTGTCATATAAATTTTTTTTTTTTTTTTTTTTTAAATTATTAATATATGACAGGCATCATATCCCTGTCATATATTAATAATTTAAAAAAAAAAAAAAAAAAAAAAAAAAAAATTTAACACTAAAATGTCTATATAGACATTCCTTTAAAAACCTTTTATCATACAATAATAATTTTTCGCCATTTTTCGAATTACTTTTAAAACATCCGTCCTTCCTGTCTCCTTGTACACTTGAGAAAGGAGCGCGCATGCCCTGTACGAGAGCTGCGCATGCTCTGAAACGCGTTGTGGTTCCCTGCACCATCCAGCTGACGTCAGACGCTCCTCTCCGGACCGACCGTTGCCATCTTTCGCTGCTGTCTCCTATCACGGACAAGCCAGCCTGCATCCCGGCTACTTGCGGCCAGCATAACCGGGACCTGGGAAATCCGTGGACTAGCGTCAGAGATCCTGGACGCAATATAAACATTGATCCTACTGGATGACACCTGATACTTACCATGATGTAAGTGTTTGATACAAATTGTCTGCTACATAATAAATCTGTTTTGCTAAGAGGCGCTTTTCTATTTTTCCTTTTTAGTACTACTCAGCAACCCCTGCTAGATAAACCCTAATGATAGAAGAGGTGACAACTGCCATTGGCTTACTACCACCACGTAAAACTCCAGGTTTGGATGGTCTTCCTTCCGAGTGGTATCAGGCATATATAGAAGAATTAGCTCCTAAACTTCTCAAAACCTTCCCGGGAGTCTCTTGAGCATGGGAGACTTCCTGACCCTAATGAATAAAGCGCTAATAGTCGTTATTCCCAAACCTAACAAAGATAAGCTATTGTGCAGGTCCTATTATCCCATATCTCTATTGAATAACGATGCCAAAATACTAGCCAAGATTCTTGCTCTCGGATTGTAGAAGGTTATTATTTCTCTTATACCACATGACCAATCAGGATTTATGCCTGGCAGGAGCAGGTTATTCCTACATATCCATAATGCATCGGTCACAAAACGTAGTGGGTTGGTTCTTTCATTAGATGTGTTTAAAGCTTTTGACACTTCGTTAGGGATCGACCTGATAATGTTTTTTCGGTGCCGATACAATAACGATATTTTGGCTACCTCTCCTGCCGATAGCCGATATTTTTGGCTGATATTTTGTACATTTAAAAAAAAAAAAAAATTTACACTGTCATTGTACATTTTTGTTTTTAATCACTGTTATTGCTGTCACAAGGAATATTAACATCCCTTGTGACAGTAATAGGCAGTGACAGGTACTCTTTATGGAGAGATCTGGGGTCTATAAGACCCCAAACCCCTCCTTTGCACTTCAAAGTATTCAAAACATCAAGATCAGCGTTTAATACTTTATTTTTTAAAACTTTAAGATGCCAGTAATCCATGAAGTGATGTCATGACATTGCTTTCGGATTACTAGATCCGAGGCTCGAACGAAGCATCGGGTCTTCGGCCAGCTGGCGGACATGCTGGCTTGTAATAACAGCCGAGCGGCTGCTGAGCCAACCGTCTGCTCTAAACAACAGTACCGGGTTGATGCATAAAACCCCCAGCAATATAGTTTAAGATCTCACGCCTTTCTTATAGGCCCCCCGATACCTGTTGCTTATATACAGAGGTCAAACCTGCAAATAACAGTCCTTTAAATAGCTGGGCATTCAAATTCATGGTGAGTTTTCCAGGTATGAGGAAATAAATGTTGCCCCAATAGTCAAGCAAATGGCGGACAAGCTTAATACCTGGACATCATTGGCCCTTAACTTGATTGGCCGTATAAATATCTTCAAGATGATCTTTTTACCAAAATTCATATACTGCTTTTGAGCTGCCCCGGTTTTTCTCCCCAAAGGACTCTTCGCACAGGTCGAATCTACTTTATCCTCCTTCCTTTGGAATGGTAATTAACCCTGTATAGCGGCTAAGACCGCTGGGAGGACTGGCTTGCCCAAATTTACAAAATTACTTTATTGCTTCCCACCTCACTTATGTCTATGAATGGTTAACACTCTGAGCCCCAGACTCCCTCCACTGCACTTTTGTTGGCCTTTTTTGGTCTCTCCACCTCTCTCGTGGATGAACTGCACAGGTCAAAAGGAGCTAGTAGCTCTCAACCTTACTAGTGCCGTGACCCCTTGATAAAATGTCCCAAGTTGTGGGACCCCTAACAGTAAAATTATTTTCGTAGCATAGGTTGTTAGCACCCAAGACTAACCCACGGACATTTAGTGAGTCCCTTCAACTCGTACAGTATTAAATCCCCTTATGGTACTGTGACAGGAGGGCCCATGGAACCAAGAATCCCTTGAAGAGGTTGGGTAACCCTTGTTTCAGCTCCCCGTGCACATCCTATGTCTAAGTCACCCTGTGTCCATTAGAGGCTCAGGGTGAATGAGAAAAATGATGGACAGATGTTTAATGGACAATGAGAAGGTGGTTACTTAAATATAACAGTAATATTTATCCACAATATCTCCCAGGAATCCAGGATATATATAAAGAGCTGATCATAGGGCCGCTAGAACTGGGTAGGAGCCGGACAGTCTACTCCTACTAGAGTTTGTTGCCTACTAGGCTGAGGAGGGGGGAGATCACTGTTTGTATTGTTAATTGTAATTAGCTTCTGCTATTGTGAGAAGGTTTTCTGGGTTTATATTTATGATAATGTTGATTGTGTCTTCTGAGCTAAAAGACGGCAAGTCTGTTCTGAAAGGTCAGGCCTCTGAGTCACCTAGGCTGTCTAAATGATTAGTAATTCGCTAATGTTAATTAGGTTTCTAGTTACAGTTTGTATTGTCATCCTTGTATATATATTTGTGTGAGATCTCAAATAAAGGAGGCTATTCCTGATGTACTCCAAGACTGGTGTTGTTTGGTTCTTGGGGGTTACTATAGTCAGATTCATTGGTCTCATGTTCCAGGACTTAGGAAGCGATATACTGATGGAAGCACTCAAGCTGAGTGTGGAACGTTCCTTCACAGGTACATTTTAGGATGTACCACTCTTTCCCTTTGTTCTCCTTTTATCTCTCTCTATCCTAATTTCTTGTTTTTCCCCCCATCCCTCTCTCTAGCCGTCTTTCTTGTTCTCTTATTCTTTTTCTCCCTTTTTCTTTGTTCCTCCCCCTTCCACGTATTATCTATTTTTATTCCTTCCAATACTCCTTTGGTTGGGGGGGGGGGAGTGGGCTGGGGTATATGGGATGAGTGGCAGTCCAGCGCGGACTTCAGGAACAGCCCAGGGTTTGGTGACCCCTGGAAAACTGTCATTCCGAGTTGAGAACCACTGAGCTAGAGGTTCAGGATCCTCTCCTATTTAAGTAGGTTTCACGGCATTGAGGGAGGGGAAAAAAAATACTTACACAGTTCTCTCTGGGGATGTCACCACATGCCCCCTTATGGAGGAACCAAAACCTTCCTGGGCTCTTTGGTGATTGCGCTCATGGAATCTTCCATTGAAGACCTCTTGGCATACCCCAAAATCTCCAAACTGGTGACGACCTTCTATGGTCCTCTTCAGTTGATGGGGGGGCTGACCCCTTTCAGAATTCTCATCGCAAGTGGCTTCTGCTGCTGCCTGAGCTCTCTGAGGAGGACTGGGAAGAGGCTACAGAGGTTTGCTTTCAGGATCTAATCAGCACGGCTGATCAGTGGATTCAATTTAAGTTTGTCCACCACTTACACTATACTCCAGCCAAGCTGGTTCGTATGGGATTGGGATATTGCTTGTTCTAGATGTGATCTTCTTGCTGCAAATTTTTTTCATGTGTTCTGGAACTGCCCTGGCCTATCGTCCTTCTGGAAGTATCTATTTAGTTTCTTAGAGCAGAAGCTTAATCTTCCAATACCTCAAACCCCGGAAGTTGGACTTTTAGGTGTTCTCAATGATTTTGTCCCCCGGATGCATGCTAGGTCTCTGCTACGTATAATGTTATTCTATGCTCGTAAAACTATATTTATTACACTGGAAGAGGCTGGGCCTTTCACAGCTCACGCTTCATTTTGTAACGTTCATGATGATCTACCCAAATTCAAACTTATATTTAAAAGTAGGGCATGCCCTAAGAAATTTTTCCAAGATATGGCAACCATGGTTGGATGTCTCTGATGCTTTTTGGGGAAATGTCTTATCACAGCTTACTTAAAGCGGTTGTATAGTCTTTTTTTTTACTTTTACCTACAGGTAAGCCTATACTTAGGCTTACCTGTAGGTAAAAAAAAAAATCTCCTAAACCTTTACGGTTTAGAAGATATTCCCCTTGCACTGCGCCGCTGACTGCAGCGGCGCATGCGCACAGGGGATTCTCGACTGAAGGCCCGGCGGACCCAAGACCTTGCCGGAAAGAAGTCTCCCGCGCACATGCGTGGGAGTGACGACATCACGGCTCCAGCCACTCACAGCGCTGGAGCTGCGATACCCGGAAGACACGCCGAGGCATAACGTCAGCTGCCTCGGCGTGGACCAGGAGGGACACCGACTCCTCATTCTAAGGTAAGTATTTCATAATGAGCTAGTATGAGGTGCATACTAGCTCATTATACCTTTTGCTTTACAGGTGTAAAAAAAAAAGTCAGCGGGTATACAACCGCTTTAATCAGGTTCTCTCCACTGATGTAACTTAGTGTGGCATACACAAAGGGCCATTGTTAATTTCGCCTTGCAATGTTTCACTCTGGTTTATCATCCAAGTTGGAGTTTGGTCGGGGTCATGGCGCTGCTGTATGGGGAATGTATGTGTACGTGTGGATGTAGTTATGGTTCCTTTTTTTTTTTTTTGGGCACTGCAGTCTTTTTTTAATCCTGCTTATGACGTTTTCACTTCCTGGGGTTCTCTACTTTTTTAATTGTGCGAGAGCAGGGTGGGCGTCTGATTTATTAGTGTTTGGGTATCCCACACGCACTGTTTATGCAATGAGTAATGAAAACTATCTACATTCCTCCTATGTATATTGAGTGTCAGAGTTGTTCTCTTCTTGTTTATATTTTATTTCTGTAAAATCTAAATAAACACCTTAAAAAAAATAAAAATAAAATAAGATTTTAGTGATTAGCTTCACATCTAGCTTTTAAAGGAAAGTTTTCAACACTGTGTCAAATCCACGCAAAGATCCAAAGGCAAAAAGGAGACTGCAAGTAGTTTTAATAACATGGCCACTGATGTACATAGAGGGCTGCAGCCAAAGACAGGCATGACCAGCGGATAATGTGTACATTGAAATAATCTATAGAATTCTGACCGATTGCCTGTACCTTGCCTATGTGATACTACTGAAGTATACTAATAATAATAATAAAAAATATATAACACATACATACATACACACACACACACACACACACCACATTTAATAAGAATTATCAATGATAATAACAATAATAAATATATATATATATATATATATATATATATATATATATATATATATATATATATATATATATATATTACTCACACACAGTGGGTATGGAAAGTATTCAGTCCCCCTTAAATTTTTCACTCTTTGTTATATTGCAGCCATTTGCTAAAATTATTTAAAGCGGAGGTTCCGCGGTCCCTCGTTTTTTTTTTTTTCTAGGTGCATGTAATGGGGTTACAGATAACATGTTAGTACTCACTTGTCCTGCGATTAGAGACGTCCCCCGTCTATTTCCGTTCTAAATAATAACTTTTATAAATAGATCTTGTTCTTTGCCATTTTGCTTGTGGGCACTGTGAAGCCCACAAGCAGAGACTTCCGGGATGCGGTGAATGCATCCCAGCATTCACCGCTGTATCATCAGTGTTGACGGTGACCTGCCGAGAATTGCCCCTCAGCGGATTCTGCCAGCTCTGTTCTGCGCATGCGCAACACTTTAGCGGATTTCGCCCGCTCTGACCTGCGCATGCGCAACACTTGCGTGTCCGTTCACGGCAGATCTCCGAAAATAGCCGAATGGATTATAACCCATATTCGGCGCATGCGCTTTGAGCACAATATTGTGCCACACGCTCCCGATGCTCGCTCCACTCAGCAAGGGGGGCGGGTGTATTACTATTGTAATGAGCGGATGCATGTTTAAATAAAGGAATTGATGGACAGAGAAGGCGGGTAGTTCAATGTGGATGGCCGATTTGAATACTTGTCAGAGAATTGTTAAAAAAAAAAGGACGTAAGATTTTTTTTAACAATTCTCTGACAAGTATTCAAATCGGCCATCCACATTGAACTACCCGCCCTCTCTGTCCATCAATTCCTTTATTTAAACATGCATCCGCTCATTATAATAGTAATACACTCACCCCCCTTGCTGAGTGGAGCGAGCATCGGGAGCGTGCGGCAACGACTGTCACAATACCCTGTTGATTGCGCAGTCGCAGTCTACAGCTCTTAATGTTCGGCAATTTTCGGAGCTAGAGCGCTGCGCCTGCGCAGTCCAGGGCTGGCAGAATCCGCAACGGCTCCCAGGAGACATTGCGAGCACCTCCCAGAAATCAACGGGGCTCCGAGGAAAGAAAGATACGCCCACTCCCGCGGGAGGAATACCCGGAAGTCCACATTAAAACGACTGATTCACGGTAAGTACAACCACAAGAAAAAAAATCAATAGGAATATGTATATGTATCTGCTAGCAAGATCACTATAAGATAATGTCAGTATTTAGGGTGAACCTCCGCTTTAAGTTCATTTTTTTTCCCTCATTTTGTACACACAGCACCCCATATTGACAGAAAAACAGAATTGTTGACATTTTTGCAGATTTAAAAAAAAAAGAAAAAAAATGAAATATCACATGGTCCTAAGTATTCAGACCCTTTGCTGTGACACTCATATATTTAACTCAGGTGCTGTCCATTTCTTCTGATCATCCTTGAGATGGTTCTACACCTTCATTTGAGTCCAGCTGTGTTTGATTATACTGATTGGACTTGATTAGGAAAGCCACACACCTGTCTATATAAGACCTTACAGCTCACAGTGCATGTCAGAGCAAATGAGAACCATGAGGTCAAAGGAACTGCCTGAAGAGCTCACAAACAGAATTGTGGCAAGGCACAGATCTGGCCAAGGTTACAAAAAAAATTCTGCTGCACTTAAGGTTCCTAAGAGCACAGTGGCCTCCATAATCCTTAAATGGAAGACGTTTGGAACGACCAGAACCCTTCCTAGAGCTGGCCGTCCGGCCAAACTGAGCTATCGGGGGAGAAGAGCCTTGGTGAGAGAGGTAAAGATCACCCAAAGATCACTGTATCTGAGCTCCAGAGATGCAGTCGGGAGATGGGAGAAAGTTGTAGAAAGTCAACCATCACTGCAGCCCTCAACCAGTCGGGGCTTTATGGCAGAGTGGCCCGATGGAATCCTCTCCTCAGTGCAAGACACATGAAAGCCTGCATGGAGTTTGCTAATAAACACCTGAAGGACTCCAAGATGGTGAGAAATAAGATTCTCTGGTCTGATGAGACCAAGATAGAACTTTTTGGCCTTAATTCTAAGCGGTATGTGTGGAGAAAACCAGGCACTGCTCATCACCTGTCCAATACAGTCCCAACAGTGAAGCATGGTGGTGGCAGCATCATGCTGTGGGGGTGTTTTTCAGCTGCAGTGACAGGACGACTGGTTGGAATCGAGGGAAAGATGAATGCGGCCAAGTACAGGACTATCCTGGACGAAAACCTTCTCCAGAGTGCTCAGGACCTCAGACTGGGCCGAAGGTTTACCTTCCAACAAGACAATGACCCTAAGCACACAGCTAAAATAACGAAGGAGTGGCTTCACAACAACTCGTGACTGTTCTTGAATAGCCCAGCCAGAGCCCTGACTTAAACCCAATTGAGCATCTCTGGAGAGACCTAAAAATGGCTGTCCACCAACGTTTACCATCCAACCTGACAGAACTGGAGAGGATCTGCAAGGAGGAATGGCAGAGGATCCCCAAATCCAGGTGTGAAAAACTTGTTGCATCTTTCCCAAAAGACTCATGGCTGTATTAGATCAAAAGGGTGCTTCTACTAAATACTGAGCAAAGGGTCTGAATACTTAGGACCATGTGATAATTCAGTTTTTCTTTTTTAATAAATCTGCAAAAATGTCAACAATTCTGTGTTTTTCTGTCAATATGGGGTGCTGTGTGTACATTAATGAGGGAAAAAATTAACTTATATTGCAGCCATTTGCTAAAATAATTTAACAAAGAGTGAAACATTTAAGGGGTCTGAATACTTTCTGTACCCACAAATTTTTATATATATATATATATATATATATATATATATATATATATTTTATAATATCTCTTTAATATAATCATTCTAATTATTTATTAATAAATATATATATATATATATATATATATATATATATAACCATACTCTAATTATTATCAATAATAATATTATATATATATATATATATATATATATATATATATATATATATATATATTTATCTTTAATGCAATCATTATAATGTAATATTAACACACACAATATATATATATATATATATATATATATATCACTATAATATAATAATTATTATCAATAATAATAAATATATGAATATATATATATATATATATATATATATATATATATATATATATTAGTAAATTAATATTACATTGTAATGATTACATTAAAGATAGATATATATATATAATAGTATATATATATATATATATATCTATCTTTAATGTAATCATTATAATGTAATATTAACACACACACATATATATATATATATATATATATTTATTATTATTGATAATAATTATTATAACATTATATATATATATATATATATATATATTAGTAAATTAATATTACATTAAAGATATATATTTATATTTATTTTTTTAATATGTTATATAATTATTATTATTGATAATAATTAATATAGTATAGTGACATAAGTGTGTGTGTGTGTGTGTGTGTGTGTGTGTGTATGTATATGTATGTATATATATATATATATATATATATATGTGTGTATAACAACAATAATAATAATTATATAACACAACAGGACATTCCAATCACCAGTGATTCTCCTTTAAATAAAATTACATTACATTAAATTACTGTTACATTCTGCTACAACCCCATAGAGAATGTCATCCTCGTACAATGATGAGTGGTGTAGTTGTATGCAGAGGATGATCGTAGTGCCTGGATGGAATGTACAGCCCACTGTATGAAGCATTAAGTACATAAGATGAATGTAAAGCTCCTGCCCTGGTCTGTGTACATTACTGGAGTGACGATGATATCAGCAAGTATAAGCACACAATACGGTGGAAATGTCAGGATTTCTGATCAGTGTGCAGAGGTTGTGTAAACAGGATCACACCAGACTCCTCCTGCAGTGTACACTGACCGTATACACTATTCCTAGGACATACCCTTCTATACATTCATCGTATAATAATCCCATCCAGTGCTGAGGTTGATCAGTGTGCAGACACAATGGAGGATGAAGTCAGTGAAGCCAGGATGGAGTAGAGAATGAAGCATGCCTGTACCTTGCCTATGTGATCAGAAGAGGCTCCTCCGTGCCTGGATGCCAGTGGTCTGAACTTTATACATAGCGCGAGGAGCGATCTCCAATAACAGATCATACCATCAATCCGAGCTCTGTGATTGGACTCACTGGGCCCCTGTCCCCGCCTCCCAGCAGATGCCTCTTTGTACGCTCTGAACTCCCTGACCGGCCACGTCGTTCTTATAGGTTAGAGCGGGGGGGGGGGGGGGGACGCTGATTGGAGGTGACAGTGCGGGCTGTGCGGACAGGAGAGCGCTGCCTACTCCATGGCTTTCTTCAGGGCTCAGCAGTAACCACACATGACACACTGACATATAAGAACTCTCACTATCAACTACAGGACTTCTACTACACTCATCACATTGCTTCTGTAGGAGTTCAGCTAGGGATATTTTATACATAGTTATATTGATCCAGCTCGGGCCTCCAGTGATCCCAGCTCGGGCCTCCAGTGACCCAGCTCGGGCCTCCAGTGATCCCAGCTCGGGCCTCCAGTGACCCAGCTCGGGCCTCCAGTGATCTCAGCTCGGACCTCCAGTGATCCCAGCTCGGACCTCCAGTGATCCCAGCTTCCAGTGATCACAGCTTGGACCTCCAGTGATCCCAGCTTGGACCTCCAGTGATCCCAGCTTGGACCTCCAGTGATCCCAGCTCGGGCCTCCAGTGATCCCAGCTCGGGCCTCCAGTGACCCAGCTCGGGCCTCCAGTGATCTCAGCTCGGGCCTCCAGTGATCTCAGCTCGGACCTCCAGTGATCCCAGCTCGGACCTCCAGTGATCCCAGCTTCCAGTGATCACAGCTTGGACCTCCAGTGATCCCAGCTTGGACCTCCAGTGATCCCCGCTTGGACCTCCAGTGATCCCAGCTTGGGCCTCCAGTGATCCCAGCTTGGGCCTCCAGTGATCCCAGCTCGGGCCTCCAGTGATCCCAGCTCGGGCCTCCAGTGATCCCAGCTCGGGCCTCCAGTGATCCCAGCTTCCAGTGATCCCAGCTTGGACCTCCAGTGATCCCAGCTCGGGCCTCCAGTGACCCAGCTCGGGCCTCCAGTGACCCAGCTCGGGCCTCCAGTGATCTCAGCTCGGACCTCCAGTGATATCAGCTCGGACCTCCAGTGATCCCAGCTCGGACCTCCAGTGATCCCAGCTCGGACCTCCAGTGATCCCAGCTTCCAGTGATCCCAGCTTGGACCTCCAGTGATCCCAGCTTGGACCTCCAGTGATCCCAGCTTGGACCTCCAGTGATCCCAGCTTGGGCCTCCAGTGACCCCAGCTCGGACCTCCAGTGATCCCAGCTTGGACCCCCAGTGATCCCAGCTTCCAGTGATCCCAGCTTGGACCTCCAGTGATCCCAGCTTGGACCTCCAGTGATCCCAGCTTCCAGTGATCCCAGCTTGGACCTCCAGTGGTCCCAGCTTGGACCTCCAGTGATCCCAGCTCGGGCCTCCAGTGATCCCAGCTCGGGCCTCCAGTGATCTCAGCTCGGACCTCCAGTGATCCCAGCTCGGACCTCCAGTGATCCCAGCTTCCAGTGATCCCAGCTTCCAGTGATCCCAGCTTGGACCTCCAGTGATCCCAGCTTGGACCTCCAGTGATCCCAGCTTGGACCTCCAGTGATCCCAGCTTGGACCTCCAGTGATCCAGCTTGGACCTCCAGTGATCCAGCTTGGACCTCCAGTGATCCCGCTTGGATCAATGTAGCAATGTATATACCATACCTGGCTAATGCACCTGAAAGCTGGAAGTCAGTATACTAGGCACCACAATTCCAGTGATCTCCACTAGTGTCTGGATCTCATGCTGGGCGGCTGTCCTGCTGTATTCTGAACACAGGCGAGATCGATTGCTTGGCACAGGTGCCCTTCACAGAATGCTTTGTATTTTCTGAATGTATACAAAGTGTTCCCTGATTGGATGAAGTGGGGAGCGTGGTGTCACCACCCCACCTCTCCACTCCTCCAATCAAATAACGCTTTGTATTCATTCAGAAAATGCAAAGCATTCTGTGAATGGCACCTGTGCCAAGCAATCGATCGCCTGTGTTCAGAATAAGCAGGGCAGCCGCTCAGCACGGGGCTATGAATAAGCACTTTTGAAAATGTGAAACGCGTCAGTACCTGTATTCCGCTGTTTCCTGTGGCTTGTATTTTTTGGATTATTACCTCTTTTTTTAATAAAGGTCTTGATTTTGAGTGTGGCTGTCCAGAATTTTCTCTTCATCCAATTGCCTAAGCTTAGCCTGCACCTGCTGTTCCCATTTGGAGGAGAGCTACATCTCCAGACACCCTTCCTACAGCGGCATCCCTCTGCCTGTATTCAGAATAAGCTGTGTTCAGAATAAGCAGGGCAGCCGCTCAGCACGGGATCCAGACACTAGTGGAGATCACTGACGTAGCGGTGTCTAATGATTTCCAGCTTCCAGGGGGGATCACCAGGTACAGTATACTGTATACAGTGGAACCTTGGTTAACGAGTAACGCAGTTAATGAGCGTTTTGAAAGACCAGCAACTTTTCTTTTTTTTTTAATCCCGACTCGCCTTGCGAGTTTTGTCTCGCAAAACGAGCAGGATTCAAGCCAATGGGGTGTGCAGTACCGCATTTAGCCAGATACTCGGAACTGTTCGTAAATACTCGTAATCACTCGAAAATACTCTGTTCCCGAGTCTTTCTAAGCCTTTCCGAGTTCAGCCAAGCTGTCCTCGACTATTTCCGAGGCTCTCCGGCGCCGCCCACTTCTGGCCACATGCGGTATTGCATGCAATAGAAGTCAATGTGGAGCGAATTATCTTCGTTTCCATTGACTTCTATGGGGAAACTCGCTTTGATATGAGAGTTCTTTGGATTACAAGCATTCTCCTGGAACGGATTATGCTCGTAATCCAAGGTTCCACTGTACATGGTTACATTGGTCCAAGCTGGATTACTGGAGCTCCAGGCTGATTCAGTGTAGCTATCTATAAAGTATGGTATGGCCAGATATGGTATATGCATAGTACTGAAGGGTAGAAGTAGCTGCAGCTGTCATAGGCACTCGTCAAATGTGCCAACTATGCCAACCCTTTCTGCTCTCTTGCTATATTCATAGCAGCCATGCTATAGCTTCCCAGAAGGAAAAGCACACTATGAATGGAGGACAGGCAGATGAATGAAAGGTCCACCTCCTCAGATCAGAGAGAACCTTTCATTGTGGGAAGCCATATGGCTCTGATGAATGAGTGTCTGTGACAGGTGAAGCAGCTCATATTAAAGCGGGGGTTCCGCGGCCGATCGTTTTTAATTTTTTTGTGCATTCCATGGGGTTTTGCAATACAAATGTATACTTACGTTTTCGGTGTCTTAATAAAACCTGTCCGTTTGCGTGTTAAAGAACAACTTATATTTTCCCTTCCTGGCAGTTTCCATTTTGCTTGTGGGCATTGTGAAGCCCACAAGCAATCGTTTCCCTTAATCGGTGAATGCTCCTGTCCCATCATTCACCGCTCCTTCTCACGCCTGCGCAGTGTTTACGGCGAGTAGCGCCGTAAACTAAATGGTTGCCATCACAACGGGCGGCGTCATAAAAAGTACACGCCCCGTTGTGATGGTATTGCATCCAGTACACACTGCGGCGAGCTCCCAGAAATCAATGCGGCGAGCTCCCAGACATCACTGCGGCGCCGGGGAGACGCCTACTCCCGCGGGAGGAAAACCCGGAAGTCATTAAAAATAAGGTATTCAAATGTCACCAAAAAATATTTCTTAGGACAGTGGTCATCTAGGTTATGCAATGATGCGGACAGCAAAGTATTGGAATTTGGGTGAACCTCCGCTTTAACCCCCACAGCAGCAGAAGATCACAGCTATGGGGGCATAGGGGCGGACAGAGGAATGAAGAATGAACAAAGCAGCCACCAGCTCAAGGGACATTTTTTATTCATTGTGAGTACTGTACTGTACCTGGTTCTGATTCCAACCCCCCCCCCCCCCTGCCCAAAAAAAAGACACTAGAAGAAGAATTCCAGTTGTGGATATTTTTGAACAGCTTGGACCAATGTAACTATTCCTATACCATACTTGTGGGATGGCTGTGGAAGTTGGAAATGAATAAAGCAGGAACTGCTACAATAGTGATTTCCACTAGCTTCCCTTGCTAGGGGAGATTACTGTATTAGAAATGCCTACTGATTGCCAGCTTCCAGGGGTATCGGTCTGTACAAAGAGAAATGTATAGGCTGCCATTTCTGCAGGTCATAGTTGCCTGGCATTCTCTATCTTTAGTCCATTCACACCTGTACCATTTCACATGCATTGGCCAACATGTGACAATGTGTGACAAGAGGATTACTATTATTTTCTAGGGGTTCCATCGACACCTACGTTCCTCTTATGCGTGTCTTGGAAAAAAATACAGGTGCTTTTTTGGCCCTGTTAATTTTTAAGGAAACGCATGAAAAAAACACATGAAAAATGAAGAGGCACAAGTGTAAAATTGGCCTGACAGTGGAACTAAAGGCTCTAAACATACCTGTTCTCTAATGGTCTGGGTCCCTCACCTGTGCTGGCATCTTCTCACTGGGTGCTGGTCTTCGGGCATCTCCACTGGCCAGCGCAGGATGACATAACTCCTGCACACACACACAGGAACCGGTCATCCTGGCACACAGGGACCATGCCAGCAAAGTTTACATGCCACAGAAGAAGGCAGGCAGGTAGGTATATTTTATTGCAGAAGTCTCTTCTGTGATAATAGCCTGCCTCAGTGGCGGCCCATCCTATCCATGTGTTTTTTTTTGAGCATGTGATTAGAGCCAGAAGCTCTAATTGGCTTCAAAAAAGGCGGGCTTGGCACACAGAGCACTGTGCGCCAAGCCCACCCAGTTGTGTGACAATAGCGAATAAATATTCGCTATTGTCACACTGATCCTCCTCCTAGCCAATCAGGAAGTGGGTCTGATTGGCTAAAGGACAGGCGATCTTATTGGACGCCTAGGAGGAGGAGGGAGGAGACACACGGCGGATGCCGCCGTGATGCAGAGGAGGAGGAGACACGATGGAAGCCGCCGCCCATAGGAGCGCTGGCCGCTTGCAACCTGGATGGGGTAAGTGCGGGGCTGGATGCCTGACTGACCAACAGCAGGGACAGGGGGTGCCGCCGGCTGACCGGGGGGGGGGGTGGTTGTTTGCCGCCACTGACCTGCCTGCCTTTGTTAGATGCCTTCAGTTCTGCTTTAAAGGATAAGTTCAGCTTTTTGAAGAACAATAAATCCACATATTTTGCAGAAAAACAAAAATGTGCATTTTATAAAAAAAAATTCACAGGAGCCTGCGGGTGCAATACAAAGCTCCTTTATACACTGCCCACAGTCCTGTTGCTTGTACCTCTGTATGGGCCTATATGTTAGGGAGTACAAATAGATTACAAACGCGCTGATCGGCACACTTGTGGTCCATTGAGAACTACAAGCCGTTTGCTACGGTGGCAGACAGCAATTGTAGTTCATTCATTCATTCACAGATTCTTGTGACTGAACAATGCGGCCATGTTGGAGCATCATTTTAAAAATGTCACGTGAGGGGGGATTGGGGGTGCAGGGAACAGGTTTGGAACATGTTACACGTTCTACTCTAAATATGGGTGTAATGTGTAAGGTGCTCCAAAAGGTGAACTTATTAGCCGGGATCATACTAACTATCCGTTTACTAGAATCGATAAGTGAGCAGCAAGATCATCCATCTATTCCTACAGCATAGTTCCTTCTCCGAACCAAGAACTTAGACTCCTTGCACACAAGGCGCATAGGACATATGTGTCCAGTCCCAGTGGTTTTAGTGTGTCTGGGAGGAGCAGGTGCAGTGTCCAGCCCCTCTGCCTGCAGCCCGTCAAAGTCTAGGTAGGCTGAAATACACTATAGCTAGACAGGGCTGGAATCTGTAGTGGGTGGTACTTGTGCTTTTGCGCCATATGCGTTCAGGAATGTATGGTATTCTGTGTTCCATACATACACCTCTGAATGCATAGAGCCTTAAATGCAAGGAGCACTCAGGACAGCTCTGAAATTGGTATTTTTTATACCATATTCTGATCGTTTTAGAAAGCTGCGGTGTGGGAAGGAAAAATGCAGCCAAGTTGCAGATTTATGTACCACACTGCAGCTCACCTGAAGGTTGTGTTTTAGTGTAAAAACAGAAAACAAGTAAATCTCTGCAAAAGTGTGAACAAGCCATTAATTGCAGATGATTGCAGCTAAAATTCTGCTTCACAAGATACATTTCAATTAAAGGAGAAGTTTAGCCAAAACTTTTTTGGCTGTACTTCTATGGACCACAGGAGTTCAGTTAGTTCTGCACTTCTGTGACCAATTTACAGCCCACAGTGGGCTAAAGCCCGCTGTTGGCTGATATCAAAGGGCCGTTCCAGACTCTGAAGAGATCCCGACCACATGGTTGGGATCATAGGTGTGCGCAGTCTATTGCATTAGGGTGTGCACCCCAAAGCTCAAACACACACTACTGATCACTCACAATGTTCATTCAGAAAGGGAAGGGGATGGTCAATTACATATTTACCGACCCTTCCTCCACTCATCCTAAAACATCCTTGCAGCAACAGCTGGCAGGAGTGGAGGGAAGCTGGGAAGGAGGGAGCCAGGGAAGTAGGGGGAATCTGTGCTGTAAAGGGTGATTAGGGTGTGCCTGGGCACACCTGGCACACCCTGTGCGCACGCCTATGGTTGGGATCCACCCAGATGCCTGGACTGGCAGCTGGCTCAGCCTCTGAGCGCACTGCATGCGTTGGAGGGGCAGAGCAGAGGGCAGGTTACTGAGAGCCACCAACTCTCCACAAGCTGAAGACTGAGAACTGAGTGATCAGCAGTGTTTGATCGCTCAGTTCTCAGTCTTAGAGCCGTTGGGGGGCAGATTAAGCATTATTTATCTAATTGTTGCTCCAAACAAGTCTAAAATTCATTCTTAGCAAGTAACAAATAAGAGCTGATCAGATGATATGACCAATAGTACATATGTTAAATTGTTCAGACATTCTGAAAAGCAAGGCCAACTATTATTTGGAGTGGATGTATTGTTTTAGAACGCTGTCAGGCTGCCTGCACAGGTCTGCCCAAAATACTTGTGCTTTAAGTGTGGGTGACTGAGAACTTAAACAGGGTGTCTTATAAAAGTAAAAATGGGAGGCATACTCTAAAAAAAAAAAAAAAAAATGGGGTTGTTTTATTTAAAGTGGTTGTAAACCCTTATATATACCCAGTGCAGTGAGTAGCCCCAGGTGATGAGAGAGATGAAAAATAAACTCCTAAAAAAGTTTCACCTGTTTATCTACAGTCCTCTTTTCTCTACCTCCATCAGTTCAAAGTCCAGAGTTTATAAAGTTTGTCTGAGCTTTTCACAGTGAGGAGAGTTCTGAGAGCTGAATGGAGGGATGGGACACACACCCCTTCACACAGCAAACAGGAACAGAGCTGAGGCTGTCAATCACAGGCTGTGTGCTGGCGATCCCTCCCCTGTCACCTTTTTTGTCTTGGTGTTGGGAATACTTGATTGACAAAAGTACACATTATAGAGGGATATGCTTTGTTCATATTTCATGTCTGAGGTTTACAGCCACTTTAAGGAATAGAGACTTGCACTTATTGCAAAGAACATTTTAACATAGCCATTTAAATACGATGAAACTATGTTGCTATTGAATTCACAATCATGTACAAGAAATATAACCAAAACAAGACTTGCTTGCAACACAGCTTCACATTTTTCTCTAAGATAAGTGAACATTCACTTTTTAAAGTAAACAGTCGCTCTTCTTTTAATAAATCAATCCTAAAGACAACTAAACCCCAATAACATCTGTGTGTTTTAGGTGCATTGCATGTATGATGCATTAGAAAATGTCCTGCTGGCTGAATCTTTGTGTTTTTCAGTAAAACACATTACATATAGAGTTTAATGTTAAAGTGATTGTAAAGTCTCGTTTTTTTTTTTTTTTTATCAATAAAAGTAATAAAGAAGTTATACTTACCTGCTCTGTGTAGTGGATTTGCACTACTCGGTCCCTCTTCTGTGCTCCTGGCGAGTGCCCTTACAGCAAGCAGCTTGCTATGTGGGCACCCGAGCTGAGTCACAGCTCCATGTGTCCATTGAGACACAGAGCTGAGGCCCGGCCCCGCCACTCTCTCTCCCCTGATTGGGTGACTGAGTTTGATTGACAGCAGCGGAAGCCAATGGTGCCGCTGCTGTCTCAGCCAATCAGGAGGGAGAGTCTCGGACGGATGAGACAATCATGGACATTGCAGGACAGAGATGGGACTCAGGTAAGTATTAGGGTGGCTGCTGCACACAAAAGGCTTTTATTCATTAAAGTGGAAGTAAACCCTCCTATCATTTTCAGCCAAGGAAGCTGCCATCTTGGCCTCTGTTTAATCTTCGACTGCCATGATGCTGCACATGTGATCAGTTATGACACCAACCATTGGCTGGTGTGATAGTTTGGTTGAGAGCACAGCCAATGTGAATGTTAGCATTTCCAGCATGCCGGGAATGTAGCTGTTTTTTGAAACTATTAAATCATTGGGTTTACTTCCGCTTTAAGATAAAAAAAAACTGTAGCGCTACCCCCAGTTAAGAGAGCCGCTGGATTTGTTTGCGGGCCCTGAATACAGCACCCCCAACCCCCGGCAATCTTCTCGACCCACTCTGGCACAGTTAGTCTAGGGATTGTCTTGTATCACAATCTATCTGTATTGTAAGGGTAACCTCTTTGCATAATGATAACACACTGATAGCAAGTGATGAAGTATAACGGGTTTTTTACTTTGGGTAAAAGGCACAAGGTTAACACATAACACATATATGTCTGCAGAGCCCTGCAGCAGAAAATATAGTACACCCTGATAATGCAGGCTATTTCCCTTCTAGTGCAGCTATCTCTATCTATGCACCCTTATGGCGCAGCAACAAAAAGTTCTAACTCCTGGTCAGGCCTGACTCAGATTTAACTGTCTCTAGCAGAACGATTTCTTCGCATGCAACTTGACTGGTGGTGCACAACAGGAGCAGTATTTGTAATCCAAAGGGGTAGACAATAAAGAACACTTCACCGGAGACTAACTCAACTCAGTTCCGCCACTAGTCTCCAGTGGAACAGTAAATAAAGGCCGGTGGGCCAAGGCAGTCTCTAGGCCTAACAACAGTACAGCCTATAGGATTGAGCAGGTGCTCGCTCACCACTCCGGACGCGATCCCAGTCCGGGACTTCCACCTGCTGTGTCTACACACACAGCGTCTGCAACGGTCAGGTCTCCGATCCAACTGATGTAAGAAGTCAGCGAAGTCAGGTGTCACCCAGGTTCCGCAGTGGGGTGGAAGGCTCTCTGGAAGTTGTGCCCTGGCTTCAGGCCCTGCACTGCAGCAGATCCGCACAGGAAGACCTGTTGATTGCAGTGCGGTGTCCAAAGAGACCGAGCTCAGCCTCGCCCTCCTCTTATATAGCCCCTCCCATCAGTCTCTGCGGTGGCTGAATGCACCCTGGGTGCCGAACGGGGTTTTGGGTAACATAGTCCCGGGGCCTTAAAGGAGACCCCGCTACAAAACCTTCTGACTTTACAACTCCTGCACAGAGTGGCCCCGATCCTCGACTTCTGGGGTCCCTCGGCGGCGCTGGTAGCTCCTCCTGCATCGAGTGCGCACATTGGAGAAGGCTCTCCTAAGGTGGACACCCGTGCATAGGCGCTCCGGAGTTCTGTATCTGTGTACATTCACACAGAATGCAGGGGTCTGCCCCGCCCCACAGCGACCACTTTATTGGATTTGATTGACAGCAGCGTGAGCCAATCTGCCGAGGGAACAAACGGGCTCAGGTGAGTAAAACGGGGAATGGACAGTGTCAGAAATTTTTTCACCTTAATGCATAGGATGCAATGAGGTGAAAAAACATGAGGGTTTACAACCCCTTTAAAGCATTTAATACACTGTTTGATTTCTCTATACAGGATGATTATTTACATGTTTTCTGAATACTAACCTTGATCGAAATCTAAGTATCTGACATCTGAACGTCCTATGTTGCAAATATAAACCATTCCAATCACCTTTTTGTTTTTCCAGAAGGACAACAGTTCACACTACATGCACTCCATTGAGTTTTTGCATTTTTGCTGCATTTTTCCTGCGCCAGACTGTACTGGAACGTGGTAAAACGCATCAAAAACGCACTGGACTCTAGTACAATGGGGAAAAAAAACTGGAAAAAAGCATCTGGAATGCATCCGGAAACGCACCAAAAACGCACCAGAATGCATCAAAAACGTGCATGCAGAAATGCATCCAGGATGGATCTGGAGTGCGTTTTTGTGGTGTGAACCAGCCCTAGACGCTTTCATACATTAAATAGTTTTATCATATTTAAATCCCAACTAGAGTAACAGAACTGGAAATGGTGTATACAAATTACAATTGTTATTATAATAGGTATAATTATGTAGATCATGGACAGTGTGTGCCAGTTTCACATATGTGTTTCTACTGATTTTCTTGGCCTGGTTTCAGGCATCTTAGCTGTTTGAGAACCTAGAGGCTGAACAGAATCCTAATGCAGTGAGAGTGATAATGGCAAGCACAGTCATTGATGAACACAATCCCAGCATTGTGAATGGTCACTGCTGAAATAATCGCTCAGAGCGGACTGTGCAAACATCAGCAGCAACTGAGGAATGTGGAGGTGGGACTGTTTAGTATGCAGAAAGCATGAGCAGAGATTACATCATTCTTTATAATATGCCAGCAATGAGATAAGGAACGCATGGAAAGGACAACTTGAGAGCAAATCAGATTTCTAGATGGGAATTCCTTCCCCTTTAACTTAGATATTTTCTTACTTATTCTAGGTGTATACAGACTACATATGGACTTTGTACTACAATATACCTTCATACTGTGTAGGTTTTAGTTTTATGAAGTTAGAGCATTGAAAAAGAGGAATTTTCTTGGTCTCTTACAAGTTACAAAAAAGTGGACATTGTTTGCCTTAGCAAGTGATGAATTCAAATATACCATCTTTACTGTCATGAAAGGATACATGTTGAAGAATTCCAGGTATGGATATTTTATACATATGTAGCAGGGTCCTCAATTTAAGGGAAGTGTTTGAGTGGTAGTTTGCTGAAACACCCTAATTTGTCAGGGGTTTGTAACAATTTTATCCACAGGGAGAGTATCGGTGTGCAGTTCCCTGTGGCCTACAGGTGGCGCTGCCATAGTAGGCTAGGGTTGAACCGCCGATACAGTGCTGTGCCTTGTGTGTCCCCTCTCAGCAGCCATACGGTGGGCGTGGTGTACCTGCTGGGCATGCTGGGAGAGGATATAATAGGGGGAGACGCTGACTGTTGCGGGTTCAGTCGTCGGGAGTCCTAATGGAGGGATGTCTTCTCCTAAAAAGGGGCCATAGCTAAAGAAGGGGATCAGCTTCACCAGGTCTGTGGCAGAGACCAACTTCACAGTCTGTGGCAGAGACTGTGCGCCTAGTTAAACTTGCTTGAGAATCTGAGGGTGTTCCTGTTCCATCCTGGGCACCTTTAGCCCAGGGTGAGGTACTACCATGCTGTTCCTGTCCGCCCTGGGTATGTAAGCCCAGGGACTACAGCGGAGGCCTGGGGCCCAGCACCTTCGGCTGGGGTCCACCGAGGAATCTCAGGGTGCCGCCTTGCGAGGGGACCCGTATCTAGGATGAGGAGGCCGGGAAGGAACTCTCCGAAGACCCAGTGCAGTGTCATGGTGACGGTAGGGTCCCAGTAACTCTCCGGAGGGATGTCTTCTTCTAAAAAGGGGCCATAGCTAAAGAAGGGGATCAGCTTCACCAGGTCTGTGGCAGAGACCAACTTCACAGTCTGTGGCAGAGACTGTGCGCCTAGTTAAACTTGCTTGAGAATCTGAGCAAACATCTGTAATGTTTGTGCCTGGACCTCCTCCACACTTTGTGCTGTTCTGTTTCTTGCTCCAACCTTTTTCCTATCAGAGACTGTTATTTGGCTAAGAGAAAATAAACTCTGAGTTGGAGTTTCAGCTGGTGTGGACATTCACTTTACTGGGAAGTCAAGGACTTGTCTCTACTTTAACATAGAGGTGAGAATCAGGCTCTGGAGGTTTTCATGTTCTGACCGTGGAAGACCGAACAATAACACCGCTCAACCTCCTCACACAGGAGGATACAGGCTGTTAGTGCGGTGTGCCTCTCTCTTCCTGCGAGGAGCCAAAGTTAATGCAGGTAGGAGTGGGGTCTGTGCGCTACACATAGTTACATTGATCCAGCTAGGACCAAGGTAACTATGCATACAGCCAGGGGTTTTTTTTCTCTGGGTGCAAGAACTCAATCACGACACAACCCCCCCCCCCCCAGACCTGCATCAAATGGTGGGTGTGGCCAATATGAACAGCGGTAGGGTTTTAAAAGGTGCAATGAATACCAGGAGTGCGTTACATACAGTGTGATGAGTTCAGAGATGAGCTATACACAGATGGCGGATTTCAAGGGTGCGTAATACAAAGTTTGCGGAGTTTAGAAGTGTGCTACATACAGAGTGTAGGGTTTAGCAGTGCGTTACATACAGAGTTGTGTTATGCACAGATAGCAGATCTTAGGGGTGCGCTACACAGAGCACAGAGTTCAGGGGAGCACTACGGACAGAGCGCAGAGTTCAGGGGAGCACTATGGACAGAGCGCAGAGTTCAGGGGAGCACTATGGACAGAGCGCAGAGTTCAGGGGAGCACTATGGACAGAGCGCAGAGTTCAGGGGAGCACTATGGACAGAGCGCAGAGTTCAGGGGAGCACTATGGACAGAGCGCAGAGTTCAGGGGAGCACTATGGACAGAGCGCAGAGTTCAGGGGAGCACTATGGACAGAGCGCAGAGTTCAGGGGAGCACTATGGACAGAGCGCAGAGTTCAGGGGAGCACTATGGACAGAGCGCAGAGTTCAGGGGAGCACTATGGACAGAGCGCAGAGTTCAGGGGAGCACTATGGACAGAGCGCAGAGTTCAGGGGAGCACTATGGACAGAGCGCAGAGTTCAGGGGAGCACTACGGACAGAGCGCAGAGTTCAGGGGAGCACTACGGGCAGAGTTCAGGGGAGCACTACGGACAGAGCGCAGAGTTCAGGGGAGCACTACGGACAGAGCGCAGAGTTCGGGGGAGCACTACGGACAGAGCGCAGAGTTCGGGGGAGCACTATGGACAGAGCGCAGAGTTCAGGGGAGCACTATGGACAGAGCGCAGAGTTCAGGGGAGCACTATGGACAGAGCGCAGAGTTCAGGGGAGCACTATGGACAGAGCGCAGAGTTCAGGGGAGCACTATGGACAGAGCGCAGAGTTCAGGGGAGCACTACGGACAGAGCGCAGAGTTCAGGGGAGCACTACGGGCAGAGTTCAGGGGAGCACTACGGACAGAGCGCAGAGTTCAGGGGAGCACTACGGACAGAGCGCAGAGTTCAGGGGAGCACTATGGACAGAGCGCAGAGTTCGGGGGAGCACTATGGACAGAGCGCAGAGTTCGGGGGAGCACTATGGACAGAGCGCAGAGTTCGGGGGAGCACTATGGACAGAGCGCAGAGTTCGGGGGAGCACTATGGACAGAGCGCAGAGTTCGGGGGAGCACTATGGACAGAGCGCAGAGTTCGGGGGAGCACTAAGGACAGAGCGCAGAGTTCGGGGGAGCACTACGGACAGAGCGCAGAGTTCGGGGGAGCACTACGGACAGAGCGCAGAGTTCAGGGGAGCACTACGGACAGAGCGCAGAGTTCGGGGGAGCACTATGGACAGAGCGCAGAGTTCGGGGGAGCACTATGGACAGAGCGCAGAGTTCAGGGGAGCACTATGGACAGAGCGCAGAGTTCAGGGGAGCACTATGGACAGAGCGCAGAGTTCAGGGGAGCACTATGGACAGAGCGCAGAGTTCAGGGGAGCACTATGGACAGAGCGCAGAGTTCAGGGGAGCACTATGGACAGAGCGCAGAGTTCAGGGGAGCACTATGGACAGAGCGCAGAGTTCAGGGGAGCACTATGGACAGAGCGCAGAGTTCAGGGGAGCACTATGGACAGAGCGCAGAGTTCAGGGGAGCACTATGGACAGAGCGCAGAGTTCAGGGGAGCACTATGGACAGAGCGCAGAGTTCAGGGGAGCACTATGGACAGAGCGCAGAGTTCAGGGGAGCACTATGGACAGAGCGCAGAGTTCAGGGGAGCAATTCAGACAGAGTTCAGGGGTGCACTACACAGAGTTCAGGGGAGTACTACAGACAGAGTGCAGAGTTCAGGGGTGCGCTCCCACCTCTTTGGCTGTGATTGACAGGATGACAGCAGCTGGAGCCCGGGTCTCATGCACATTGCTGGATCGAGATCGGGCCTAGGTAAGTATTAGGGGGGAGCTGCACACGGAAGGTTTTTTACCTTCAGCCTTTACAGGCACTTTAAAAGCTCCACCATTCTCCACATGTCTTACACTTTCTGCTGTAAGCTGAACCATCGGGCTGGCTCTAATACCTTCCTGCACACTGTAGGTGGCTTTGCCTCTCTGCAGCGAGATCGTCTAGTGGGGGCGTCAGCATCCTGGCACCAGATGAGGATCACAGAGTGTGCATGCAGCCTACCATGGCATTCCCCCCTCTCTTCCATGACCGCACTGCACCCGAGGCACCTGAATCTCCCAGGACCCCGTCTTGCACTCAGGGGAATCACTCATTGGATCAGATCTGTGGGAGCCACTGGAACATACGCTGTCACTTGTAAACACAGAAGTCGGACAGTAGTGAGCGGAAGGAACAGAGGACCGGTGCTGGAAGTGGTGGAACTCTGTTTCACCATGTTCTGGCTGAAAAAATCCCTGCATATACTGTACCATACTTGGCGAATGCTCCTGGAAGCTGGAAATCACCACCATACAATTATCTCAATTTGCTTCCAGGCCCCATGTTAAAGCGGAGTTCCACCCAAAAGTGGAACTTCCGCTCATCGGATTACTCCCCCCCCCCCCTCCGGGGGGAGAGGGGACAGGATACCTGTCTTTGACAACTGTGGCAGAATTGCATTATGTTTGGGATGGCGTTAAGAATAATGCCACCCAAACACATGTTGCGCCTTCTTCTGTGATTGCCTTATGTGAGTGTGGCCTTAGAAAATCAACCACATACTCTCTCCTTTCCCCTACATATTTGGCCTGTATTTACCATTCTAAACAAATATTTCTTCAGCTTTTTGAACTCTGGTCAATTCCAAGCAGGTTTATTCACTGAGACCCCTTTCACACTGGGGCGGTTTTCAGGCATTTTATCACTGGAAATAGCCTCTGCTAAGTGCCTGAAAACTGCTTCCCATTCATCCAAGTGTGACTTTTCACACTAGGGCGGTGCGTTTCTAAAAAGTCCTGCAAGCAGCATCTTTGGGGCTGTTTGGGGATGCTGTATGTAGCGCACCCAAATCGCCCTGCTCTTTGGGGTTAAAAGCGCACCGCTATCAGCCAAAAAGCGCTGCTTAAACAGCGCTAAAGCGCCGCTAAAACGAGTGGCGGTGTAGCGCTAATGCGGCTGCGGCCCCAGTGTGAAAGGGGTCTAATAGTGAATAACTAGAATTTTTAGAAATGGAACTGTTTCCTTTCTGTATGGAATGTGCACTGGAACATAGGCTGTCACTTGTAAACACAGAAGCCGGGCTTCTGTGTTTACAAGTGACAGTAGTGAGCGGAAGGAACAGAGGACCAGTGCTGGAAGTGGTGGAACTCTGTTCCACCATGTTCTGGGTGAAAAAAATCCCTGCATATACCATACTTGGTGAATGCTCCTGGAAGCTGGAAATCACCACCATACAATGATCTCAATTTGCTTCCAGGCCCCATCTTGAGCAGCTGTCCTGCCGCATTCTGAACGCAGGATGTTGGCTGTTCTGCAAAAACGTCATTCCGAGATGTCACTGCCCCACCTCTCCACCTTGTAAAATCAGAACATTACGTCATGAAGATCTCAACACATTTGAATTCTGTGACACATTAATTATGCCCTGTGAGTAGGCACTGCTGTGTCACACATTTCACAGAGCCTCCCTTCTGAACTGCAGAGTTGCTAAGGGAAAGAGTTTCAGGAGGTGGCGTCAGTACAGGAATCACTGCTTGCAGGCAGCAAGGTACCATGGGATATGTAGTTCTTAGGAACTGAAAGTAAGCAGCAGAGGAGAAACTGTAAAGCATGCAGGGAATCCAGGAATAGATGAGCAGCAGAACAATGCTAAGTCCACCTTTTAAAAAATAAATAAAAATGCACCCAAATTAGCATTAACCACTTCAGTACCACTCTATAGCCTTTCCTGAACCATCGCCTGGTGCTAGATCTGGTGTAACCTATGGATTGCTTTTATTTGGGCATCTACTCCATCTGGAAATAGTGATATGTTAGTTTTCATCAATTTACATTCTTCTTCTCTTCTTCCTATACACATCAGTTTGCACAAGAGATCTGTGAATTTTACATTTACAGAACTTGCCAGCCGTGTTTTTCCAGATCTGTGCATCACGAACTGTAAAGCAGTTATTGTCCTTTCAGGCCTCCTGTAGTATTTACCCTATTATAACTTAAAGGTACACTCTAGTGAGCATTAAACATTTTATTTGAGTAGCACAGTTTTCAGTAAGTACACTCTAACCGCCCTACTATTGCTTCTTTGTAAATCTGAGTACTTCTGAAATTACATAGATCTTAGATTAAAATAAAGAAGCTGAATGAGTGGGTTTTTTTCTCTCTTTCTTTTGCCTTGAATTGCTCTTTAATGTGTCAATAAACCCAGACTATAAAAAACGCTCATTACATGCTATATAACAGTGTGCATACCCACAAAGCCACTAAATCGCTGTAGCTGTACGTCGGCAGCTTTAAGAGCAATAGCAGGCCCGCGGCACGTCACCGCTGTCAATGAGCATGGCCGGCGGCCGTGATGTCCACCGGCCACCCGCGATTGCTCCACAGAGAGCTAGAACGAATATAAAGAAAATAAAAAGAAATACAATTTGACAACTTCTGTCTTTCATGAATCCATGCTGTCTGTTTAAAATGCTTTTTTTCTGGCAGAATTTCAGAGATTTGGCGGTGTCAGCAACTTTAAAGTAAACTATAACAAGTCAGAACTTTTAAATAGGTATATGCCTCCCACCAGAGGTCCTAAAACGAATCTCAGCTTCTTTCCCCTTCAAGACTGGGTCTACCGCTATACGCTATTTGGGGATACAGATCCTGACGGAGGCGTCCCAACTTTACTCTTTAAATTCTCAGTCTTACATAAAACTAAACCAAACTTAACAGCATATGCTACAAGGTGACTTGGTAGAATTAACACATTGAAAATAGATGTCATTCCTCGCTTTTTGTACCTGTTCCAAATGGTCCCCATCTGCATTCCCGCCTTGTACTTATGGTATTTACATTGGGAGTTTCCAAAGATCATTTGGCATACGAAACACCTCTTTTTCAAAACATCAGGGCGAGGCAGGAGTCCTGGACATAGCCCTATATCATAAAGCTGCAGTATTCACATGAATTCTGGATTGGTTCCATCACCATTCCTCTAAGGCAGTGGTACTCAACCTTTCTAGTGCCGTGGTCCCTTGATAAAATTTCCCAAGTTGTGGGGACCCCTAACAGTAAAATTACCTTGCTTTGGGTTGTCAGCACCCAAGGCAAGACAAGTAATTTGCGCCACTAACCCATGGACATTTAGCGCTCCCTGAGTCCCTTCCACTCGTACAATATTAAAACCCCTTCTGGTACATTTTAGGATGTACCACTCCCTCTTTGTTCTCCTTTCTTTCCCTTTTATCACTCTCTATCCTAATTTCTTTTTTTTCCCCCCATCCCTCTCTTTAGCCGTCTTTCTTGTTCTCTTATTCTTTCTCTCCCTTTTTCTTTGTTCCTCCCACTCTTTTCCTCTCCCTTCCATGTATTCTCTATTTTTATTCCTTCTCTTACTCCTTGGAATGGGATGAGTGGCAGTGCTGGCGGGGAGTAGGGATGGGATAAGCGGCAGTGCTGGCGGGGAGTAGGGATGAGCGGCAGTGCTGGCGGGGAGAAGGGATGAGCGGCAGTGCTGGCGGGGGAGTAGGGATGAGCGGCAGTGCTGGCGGGGGAGTAGGGATGAGCGGCAGTGCTGGCGGGGGAGTAGGGATGAGCGGCAGTGCTGGCGGGGGAGTAGGGATGAGTGGCAGTGCTGGCGGGGAGTAGGGAGGAGTGGCAGTGCTGGCGGGGGAGTAGGGATGAGTGGCAATGCTGGGGGGAGTTCTGATCAGTCAATTTAGGTTCTCTTGATCAAGGTCATCTGCTGATCTGAGAACTGAAGTGGGGACTTTTAATGGCAACTCTAATCACAGGTAGTGTTACTCACTGTCTCTCCAGCTCTGTAGTGTCTCGCAGCAGTGACGCCTATGCTGAAATCAGGAGATGGGGTCTCCAGCCCCTCCCACTTCACATTCCTTACCAGTCAGCTGACCTCTAGTCTCTGCCCCCCAGCCAGGCCATGAACTGAATGGGCGGCTGCGAAGAGGCTGAGTGGGCGGCTGCAGGCTCCAGGAACAGCCCAGCTGGGCGGCCACAGACTCCAGCTACAGCCCAGCTGGGCGGCCACAGGCTCCAGGAACAGCCCAGCTGGGCGGCCACAGGCTCCAGAGACAGCCCAGCTGGGCGGCCACAGGCTCCAGAGACAGCCCAGCTGGGCGGCCACAGGCTCCAGGGACAGCCCAGCTGGGCGGCCACAGGCTCCAGGGACAGCCCAGCTGGGCGGCCACAGGCTCCAGGGACAGCCCAGCTGGGCGGCTGTGAAAAGGCTGCGAGAGTAGTGCAGGCTACAGGAACAGCCCAGAATTTGGTGACCCCTGGCAAATTGTCATTCGACCCCCGAGGGAGTCCCAACCCCCAGGTTGAGAACCACTGCTCCAAGGTATGGGTCCAGTTAGAGGGCCACATAAACCCTATAGATCTCCGCGCCCTTCCTTGGACCTTACCGACTACTCGTCTTGGGCTCTCAATTCCTTCCCAACTTACTCGACAGACGATTCATATATGGAATCATACAAACTCTGCTCTCTAAATATCGCCTTCTGCGGGCCCTATGATTTTGTTTTTTGGGACCCTGGCTTTTTTGCTAGCTTTTCACACACTGAGGTTTGGGAATTGGAACCAACAAGATCACAGGAGACTCGCTCAGGTCCTTTGGGCAGACCCATCCTTAACAGCAACTCTGGCCTCCGTGCCACCTGCAGGCAATTTACCCCAATGGCTACAGCGACGGCAGGCCTTATCGTATATATATGTTTCTTTCCTTTTCTCTCAGAGGTGCAAGCTAAACAATTGGCGTTATCTCGCCAACTACCCCCTTATACTCAGATCTGGGAATCTGAGCTACATCATTCTATTCCCCCTTCTGATAGGCTGAAGTATTCCACTCTAACCCATAAACTTTCCCTAGCTACCAAAACACCAAGAAACGGGGTTCAAGGTGACCACCAGATGGTATAGGTGCCCGACCGTATTGCACCACCTTAACCGTTCTATGCCTGATACTTGTTGGCGCTGTTGTTCCTCCAAGGGTACCATGATCCATGTATAGTGGGAATGCCCACATATCAGATATTTTTGGCAATGTATCTTTGACCTATACTGCAAATTATTGATGACCTCTATTCAACCCTCGCCTGAAGTAGCTCTCCTGTCAAGACTTCCGGGACCCTTTTAAATCCATCAAAAAAGACGTTCTCTGCCATTTATTCACCGAGGTTGACTCAGGGACCTTGAATGTCGGCGCAGGAGACAGGTAGGGAAGAACAGTTTTCGTTAACCTGGACTTCATGGTATATGTTCCGCTATTCTTCTTCCTCACTTGGGCCACAGGTGACTCAACACACACCCCTTGACTGAGTATATACGCTTTCTCCTTCTGTATTCGAGCACCTGACACTATTTTACCCTCTCTGTTATTTATTTTTTCCATGTCTTGAAAAAACTGAAAATTTATTACCAAATACTTACCGTAATTTTCCTTTCCTGATGGACTCCATGGCAGCCTATGTGTGGATTAACCCCGCCTCCTCTCCAATGCTATAGGACCCCATACCCATAAAAGTAATGGCAGCCTATGTGTGGATTAACCCCGCCTCCTCTCCAATGCTATAGGACCCCATACCCATAAAAGTAAGCTCACCTCTCAGCACTGTGTTCTATAACTAGCCGACTCTTGGACACTTACTTTCTTTAATTAATATTTTCTTTCAGGGTGGGAACTCTATCTGCCATGGAGTCCATCAGGAAAGGAAAATTACGGTAAGTATTTGGTAATAAATTTTCCGTTTTCCTGACTGACTCCATGGCAGCCTACGTGTGGGAAATAACTAGCCAGACCACACGGGTGGGTATGCTGAACAAAAAAGCTTTAATTTGTCCTGTCAACCGACAGGATTCTTAACCCAAAATTAACAGATGACAATGATGCCGGTTCAATGCAGTAATGGGCCATAAATGTATTGATAGAGGCCCACAAGGTCGCTTTACAAATGACATCTGGAGCCACATGTTGGGCTGCCGCCCAGAAAGCTGCCATCCCTCTCCTGGAGTGTGCCGTCACCGCCTGTGGAGGAGCCAAGCCCTTAGCCCTGTATGCTTGCTGGATTGTTTGGACGATCCATGATGCAATTGTTCTGGTTGATGCTTTCTTCCCTCTGTTGTTTCCAGAATGTAGAACAAACAGATGATCAGATCGTCTGAAGGAAGAAGTAATTTGTAGATACTCCTTTAGGATTTCACCCATATCCAGGGGATGAGTTTCACTGGAATCTGGAGTCTTAAATGTAGGTAGAACAATTTCTCGATTTTCGTGAAATACCGAAGACACCTTTGGATTTGAACCCAACATGGGTATAAGGACTACTCGATCCGGATTTTTTTTTAGAAAAGGTTCTTCATGACCTAGAGACCCGATCTCAGAGACCCTCTTAGCCGAGGTGATGGCTACTAAGAAGGCTACTTTTGCTGAAAAGTCCTTAATGGAGGACGGGGAGGGCCCTGACATACTGAGTCCAGTCAGAGAATCTAGAACGAGTGGAAGATCCCACTTGGCAAATCTTGGTTTTCTTTGGGGCTTAATTCTTGATGCCCCCCGAAAGAATTGTCTGACTAAGGGATGGACTGCCCATGAGACTCCAGAGAAGGCCGACAAGGCCGAAACTTGTACTCTTAGAGAGCTAACAGATAAGGGTAAGTCTAGTCCTGTTTGCAGAAAACTAAGAACATCCTGAACTCCTGGATTTTTGAAGGAGGGGAAACCAAGGCCTGTCTGGCCAGTAAGGAGCCACTACTGTTATTTCGGCTGATTCCGCTTGAAGTCTCCTCAGGAACTTGAGGATTATCGGGATCGGGGGAAAAGCGTATGCCCGCCTGAACCTCCATCTGTCCATCAGGGCATCCGTTCCGACTGCCTGGCTGCAATGGCCCCGAGAATAGAACTTCACAGTTTTGTGATTGTAGGGGGAAGCGAATAGGTCCACTTCGGGATTGACTCCCAGAGACAGAATCCAGTTGAAGGACTGTACATGGAGGGACCACTCGTTGTTGTCTAGACGAGTTCGAGAGAGGAAGTCTGTCTGGGAGTTCTGGACTCCCGGAATGAAAACTGCCGAAATATTGGCCAGGTTTTTCTGGGCCCATGTTGTTATTATAGGCTCGACCTCTAGAAGGAGAGTAGAACTCCGAGTCCCCCCTTGCCTCTTCACATGCGACACTGCTGTTGTGTTGTCCATCCTTAACAATACTGACTCTCCTTTCAGGAACTGGGAGAAAAATTGGAGGGTGCACCAGGCCGCCCTGAGCTCCAGGACGTTTGAGCCTGGGTTGTGAAGACGAGCATCCCATCTGCCCTGAGCTAGGTTCTGACCACGGAGAGCCCCCCAGCCTGAGCCGCTGGCATCGGTCGTGACTGTAACCCAGGAGATGGGGGCAATGTAGTGACAATTTTGCAAATTCTTGAGTTGGAGCCACCAGAAGAGGCTGTTTCTCATTTTTGCGGATATGTGGTTGAGTTGACTCTTGTCCCCTGACTTCCACTGCCGGAGGAACCTTGACTGAAAAGGGCGTAACCTCCATAGAGCCCATTTGACCATGGGGGACGTGGAGACCATTGTGCCGATTAATTCTTAGGCATTGTGATGCTTTCAGATGAGGAGCATCCAGAGCACGAGAAATCCTCTTCCGAATCACCGGAATCTTCTCTGCCGGGAGGGAGATGGTGTTCTCCACTGTGTTGAACAGAGCCCCTAAGTAAATTAAGTTTTGGGCTGGATCCAGGTGGCTTTTTTCCAAGTTTAGAAGCCATCCAAAGCTGGAAAGGGTTGAGATCACTTGTTCTCTGTGCACCATAAGCCGTTCTCTGTTTTGAGACAGAACTAGGAGATTGTCTAAATAATGGTAAAGACGCACACCTTTTAGCCTGATGAGGGCCACTACGGCCAAGAGGACCTTGGTGAAAACTCGAGGAGAAGTTCTCAAACCGAACGGTAGGCAGATGAATTGAAGATGTTCTTGCCCGATATGGAACCGGAGGTACTTTAAAAAGTCCTTTGCCACTGGTACATGGAAATAGGCATCTTTCAGGTCTATCGAAATCATCCAGTCGCCTGGTTGAATGGCTTGCTGGATTGTTGACAGAGTTTCCATTTAGAATTTTCCGTGCCTTATGAACCTGTTCAGGTACGTCAAATCTATTACCGGGCGCCAGGCACCGCTTTTCTTTTGGACTAGGAAAAGGGGGGAGTATACTCCTTGGAATTGTTCTTCCTCTGGGACACGTACTACTGCTCCCTGGGTTTTCAGCAGGTCTACGTAGGACAGTAAGGCCTGTTTTTGTTCTTCCATACTTGGAAGTAGGGTTGAGATAAATCTGGGGGGAGGAATGCTGGAGAAGGACCATGCGTGACCTGACGACACTGTCCTGACGACCCAGAAGTCTGAGATTGAGGCCACCCACACGTGCCGGAAGAGGAGCAGGCGTGCCCCTACCCGACCCGCCTGGGCGGGCAAAATCTCAAAAGGATTTAGCCTGATCGCGACCACTGGACGCTTGGTTGTTTGCTGGCTTGCGGAAGGACGCTTGGCCTCTGCTCCAGTTTCTTCTGAAGTCCCGGCCAGGTCTATAGGAGAGTGCTTCTCTTGAGCGCTCCGGACTGCGTCTTCTGAACTGGGGCCATCTTCAATTCTGTGGACGCCTGTCCTGTGGAAGAAAGCCAGATTTTCCGCCTGTGGCCTTTGCTATGGCGTCATTTAGTTTATTACCAAACAGGGATGATCCTTCGAAGGGAATATTGCACCATGTTTGCTTAGAAGACGGGTCAGCCTGCCAAGGGCGTAGCCATAGGGCACGTTTAGCTGTAACTGAGGATAGCATAATCCTGGACAGTAGACGGATCAGATCAACTGATGCTTCACCCAAGAAGGCCACTGCTAGTTTTAGCTCTGCTGCTGCTGAGTTATTTGCCAGATCTTCTGAAACACCTTTGAGAAATGAATCTACATTCTCAGTCCATGTCTCCATAGCCTTAGATACGGCTGCCAAGGCTAGAGCGGGTTTACAAGCTGTCCCAGCAAGACCGTAAATTCTTTTAAGGTCCTGATCCATTCTTCTGTCAAGACTGTCCTTAAAGGAGACTGTGTCTTCAAGAGGGAGCGTGACGTGTTTAGCCAGACGCATTACCGCTGCGTCCACAGGAGGAATATTCTCCAGGTATTTCACCTCTTCTGCCTTGAATGGATACATTCTGGAGGCCTTATTTGTCATCGAGGACTTCCTGTCCACTTTGCTCCACTCTTCATCAAAGATGCCCTTTAGTTCGGCTAAAAGCGGAAAGCTTGGGCGCTCTTTCCCCAGGCGCATGAAAAACTTTTTCTGTTTAGCTGGGGGAGTAGAAGGGTCTGCCCACATAAGGGCCTCTTTGACCGCTTTAATGAGCGGAGTAACTTGAGAGAAATCAAATTCCACACTCTCTTCATCACTCTCTAATTCTCCTTCCGAAGGAAGAGGCGAGGATGCGTAGGGCTGGGAAGGACCTGGAACTTCACGGACCACATCAGCCGGGGAGCCAGATCGAATAGTGCTGGACTGGCTGTGCGTGGGAAGCATCCATCTCCTTAAGAGAAGGTTGCACCACCTGTTTTACTAGAGACTCGATCCGTTGGTCTTCTGTCTCTTTTTCTCCAACCGCATGGGCATAGCAATGGCTGCATAATGATTTGCCCTCTGGGACTCGTGAGCCGCATCCCCAGCAGGCTCTCCGATCAGAATAACTGTCCTGGCGGTGGGAGCGGTGTCTGGAGGAGGAATGGGAACTTCTCCTCTGGTGGTGAGATGCAGACGGGGAATCACGTCTGTGTTTTGATTTTGATGAATGCTGCGGCATGGCAAGGTCTGAGTCGAGATGAAGATCTGCGGAAGGGCTAAAAAAGGAAAAAAGGGGGATTGGGGAAAAGAGATAAGCCGTCAAGCAACAATACTTGCGACTGAACCCCACGCCCTCCCCTCTCCTGCACATACCTTGTGCGTGAGGGCTGGCCACATGTAAGCGGTGAATTGCCCATAACTTCTGGACTAAGGAGTCACAATAGAGACAGGTCGACCAAAAAAAACCTACAGTATTTATACAAAAAAATATATTGGTAACTTGCCCTTTAAGGAAAGTGCACTATATAATGATAAGCGATATATGTTGAAAAGACACATTATGTACATATACACCTATATGTATAACCAAAGACTATGATTGGAACAGACAAAAAACAAATCCGCACTGCCTTTAAGTCTTTTAAATAGTGCACTGACCTGATTGAGAGACAAGAGCCTCAGCAGGGAGATCCAAGTAGCCTCTGCTCGCCTGTCAGGGGAGATCCCAAAATGACACAGGCGAGCCTAGCTTTTAAATTCCCCGCCCGTGACATCACCGCTGTCAATCCAGCTCACCTGCGTGTAGGAGGATCTCCCATCTGCGCCTGTGCGGTCGCCTAGCGACCGCTGGACCGCGCATGCGCGAACCAAGCCTCGCTCTGGGAGCGGGCACTGCGCATGCGCGAATGGCGGCGGCGCCCGAGAATTGGGTCATCGCTGTGGACTGGAACACAGAGCGTTCCAGCCGCCATTGGGGAGAGCAGGGGCATGTTTTAACAAACAGACAACAAATATAACAAAGATGCGACTGCCATGGAGCATGGAAAAAATAAGTAGCAGACCTGCCAGCCGGGGGAATTCAGGGCACACCGCAGCAACTTCCATTCAAACCTTCATGGTTGCTATAAGCTCTCCACCCGCCCATGGCTGGGTTCCGAGCTGCACCGCTAAAGGTGTGCCAATCCTCCATCCATCCATCCGGAAATCTGCACAGCCGTGCGTGCTTCAGGTCCATTGGAGGAGGACAAAAAAGGAACACAGTGCTGAGAGGTGAGCTTACTTTTATGGGTATGGGGTCCTATAGCATTGGAGAGGAGGCAGGGTTAACCCACACGTAGGCTGCCATGGAGTCAGTCAGGAAACTGTCAAAGATGTGTATTACACCTTAGTGACCCCCACAGCATATGCAGGAACTTTAAACTTAAATCCACAAATATAAGTTTTACACTTTTCTTTAGTGATTTCTAGTCTACTACTGTTCCTTATGTCGATATCATAGTAGTTAGATAAGAACACACATTTGTTCATCTTTTGTCGAATAACTTCTTATTTTGTTTTATAAAGATCTCTGTACTAGCTCTTACGACACCTTTTAATCTCATTTGAATTGGAATATTATCTGTATACATATTTTTTGATCCAGTAAACTAAGATTGAACTAAAATACTTTTTTCTAGCAAGAACTCATGTTGTCTTTTATTATACTCTCCAGTATCTTCCCGACTACCGAAGTTAAACTTACAGGTCTATAGTTACTTGGTAAAGACTTTGATCCCTTTTTAAATATAGGCACCAGATTGGCCTTACACCAATTCAGTAGTACTATGCATGTCAATAAAAAGTCCCTAAAAATTTGAAACAATGGCTTTGAAATGACAGAGCTCAATTCTTTTAGGATCCCCGGGTGTATGCCATCTGGTCCAGGTTCCTTTATTCACCTTTATTTTGTCTAAATATTTCTGGACCATATAAATTTTAAGCCATATTGGATTATTTAGGGCTATGTCAATATCATCACCATTATGGACATGAGCTCCCCCATGCCCCTATGTATACACAGAGCTGAAGAAGGTATTTCATACATTTGCCTTCTCTTTGTCCCCAGTCACCCACTGCAGATTATTTTGTAAAGGCAAAACAAAACCAAAGAAATTCCTAGCTCAATTTACTGACCAGATGGAATTATCCCATCTAACAGTATAAAGGCCAGTTATAGGTGAGGGCAGTGGCCATTTGTTTGTATCATTTTGTAAAGGGCATTTTGTAAAGGGCCTACATGCTCAGACCTGACCTTTTTACTATTAATATACAGTGCCTTGAAAAAGTATTCATACCCCTTGAAATTTTCCACGTTTTGTCATGTTACAACCAAAAATGTAAATGTCAATTTTTGGGATTTTATGTGATAGACCAACACAAAGTGGCACATAATTGTGAAGTGGAAGGAAAATGATAAATGGTTTTCAATTTTTTTTACAAATAAATATCTGAAAAGTGTGGCGTGCATTTGAATTCAGCCCCCTTTACTCTGATGTGAAGAAAAATACCGCTCTAAAAGCTGCTGTTCCCTTTGGTTGTGCTCCCGCCCTACTGGAACCGATAGGTGCTGGCTCTGCACAAGTGCATGGGGTGGAAAGAAATCCTGGACTGCCGCACTCCGTTAAACTACGTCTTTATTCGATAAAATCAAATCAAAAGATAATCCAAAGCGGTACAATCAAAATCAAAAAGTAGACAACAGGACAAAAATGGCTAACATGTTTCACATCATGAGATGCTTATTCATATCTATGAACTCAAGCTATGAATAAGCATCTCACGATGTGAAACATGTTAGCCATTTTTGTCCTGTTGTCTACTTTTTGATTGTACCGCTTTGGATTATCTTTTGATTTGATTTTATCGAATAAAGACGTTGTTTAACGGAGTGCGGCAGTCCAGGATTTCTTTCCACCCTTTACTCTGATACCCCTAACTAAAATTTAGTGGAACCAATTGCCTTCAGCAGTCTCCTAATTAGTAAATAGAGTCCACCTGTGTGTAATTTAATCTCAGTATAAATATAGCTGTGAAGCCTTCAGAGGTTTGTTAGAGAACCTTAGTGAACAAACAGCATCATGAAAGCCAAGGAACACACCAGACAGGCCAGGTGTGGAGAAGTTTAAAGCAGGGTTAGGTTATAAAAAAATATCCCAAGCTTTTAACATCTTAAGGACCACTTTTCAATCCATCAACTGAAAATGGAAAGAGTATGGCACAACTGCAAACCTACCAAGACATGGCCGTCCACCTAAACTGACTGGAGAGCATTAATCAGAGAAGTAGCCAAGAGGCCCATGGTAACTCTGGAGGAGCTGCAGAGATCCACTGCTCAGGTGGGGTAATCTGTCCACAGGACAACTATTAGTCGTGCACTCCACAAATCTGGCCTTGGAACAATGGTAAGAAGAAAGCCATTGTTGAAAGGAAGCCATAAGAAGTCCAGTTTGCAAGAAGCCATGTGGGGGACATAGCAAACATGTGGAAGAAGGTGCTCTGGTCAAATAGGCCAAAAAGTTAAATTTTGGTCTTAAAAGCAAAATGCTATTTGTGGCGGAAAACTAACACTGCACATCACCCTGAACACACCATTCCTACCGTGAAACATGGTGGTGGCAGCATCATGTGGGGGTGCTTTTCTTCAGCAGGGTCAGGGAATCTGGTCAGAGTTGATGGGAAGATGCATGAGGCAAATGCAGTGAAATCTTAGAAGAAAACATTTTAGCAAAAGACTTGAGACTGGGGAGGAGATTCACCTTCCAGCAGGACAATGACCCTAAACGTACAGCCAGAGCTACAATGGAATGGTTTAGATCAAAGCATATTCACGTGTTAGAATGGCCCAGTCAAAGCCCAGACCTAAATCCAATTGAGAATCTGTGGCAAGACTTGAAAACTGCTGTTCACAGACGCTCTTCATCCAGTCTGACAGAGCTTAAGCAGTTTTGCAAAGAAGAATGGGCAAAAATGTCACTCTCTAGATGTGCAAAGCTGGTAGAGACATACCCAATAAAATACATTTATGTTTTTGGTTGTAGCATGCCAAAATATGGAAATGTTCAAGGGGTATGAATACTTTTTTCAAGGCAATGTATTTGAAGAATTTCTTTGGATTTGTCTTACTGGTTTGCAATGTTTTGTTTGTTTTGAATTTGCAGCCTTGATTTCCTTTTTACATATTCTGTTATATTCCTTGTAACATTTTAAATCATGATAGTGTTCATGAATTTTACATTTTTTAAAAGCTCTTTTCTTATTATTTATAGCTTTTTTTATAAATGGCCGTGAGCCACGTAGGTTGTATTTTTAACCTTTTAAAATTATTGCCCATGAGAATATACTTTGCAGTGTGTTCACTTTTTGAAGAATTCCGATTTCTGCCAATATACCCTCCCAGTCCAACTCTTGGAGAGCTGCCCTATTTCTTGGAAAATTAGCTCTCTTACAGTTAAAGTGTTACTAAACCCACAACAGTAAAATAAGTCTGTATATGTATTTTGTAAAAAGGCTGTTTGATTTTGTCTTCTCTGATTCTCTCCTTCTTCCACTGTCCCCAATCCATCTTCTGATAAGGAGGGTGCATGTGATCAACACAGGGCAAATCAGCACTGTCCAGACAGAGGATCAGGGGTCCTACAGCCTCATAGGAAAGTCAGAGTAGAATGAAAACCCCTCCTACAAGCTTTAACCAGACACTGACAGAAGTCACAAGACTGCTATATACTGCTGATGAAAAAAGGTATTTACTAGTTTATTTTTACTAAAATAATTGCATTTCCATGCTCTATGTACTGTGGGAGACCAGATATAGTGAATGCAGGGTCCTGGGTTTGTTAATACTTTAAAGGTTTCTATCTTTCCAGTATGTGCTTGTTGTTTACAACTTATATTAAATGAAATCAGGTCACTTCTACCCAGATGTTCTTTTATATGAATATTGGTAATAAGCTCAGCATTGTTTGCGATTACCAGGTCTAGCAGAGCATCATTCCTAGTCGGGGCTTCTATTAACTGTACCATAAAATTGTCTTGTAATTAGTTTATACATTTCTGCCCTTCCAGCAGTGCCATTACTCCAGCCAATATCAGGGTAGTTAACAGTGGCGGCTGGTGCTCAAAATTTTTGGGGGGGCGCAAACAAACTGAAAAAAAAACATCAATTGCCGCCACTGTGCCCATTAAACGCAGCCACTGTGCCCAAACGCCACCAGTTTGTCCCCTCAAATGCAGCCAGTTTGTCCCCAAATGCAGCCAGTTTGTCCCCAAATACAGCCAGTTTGTCCCCAAATACAGCCAGTTTGTCCCCAAATACAGCCAGTTTGTCCCCAAATACAGCCAGTTTGTCCCCAAATACAGCCAGTGTGTCCCCATATACAGCCAGTGTGTCCCCATATACAGCCAGTGTGTCCCCATATACAGCCAGTGTGTCCCCCATATACAGCCAGTGTGTCCCCCATATACAGCCAGTGTGTCCCCCATATACAGCCAGTGTGTCCCCCATATACAGCCAGTGTGTCCCCCATATACAGCCAGTGTGTCCCCCATATACAGCCAGTGTGTCCCCCATATACAGCCAGTGTGTCCCCCATATACAGCCAGTGTGTCCCCCATATACAGCCAGTGTGTCCCCAAATACAGCCAGTTTGTTTCCATATACAGCCAGTGTGTCCCCATATACAGCCAGTGTGTCCCCCATATACAGCCAGTGTGTCCCCCATATACAGCCAGTGTGTCCCCCGTATACAGCCAGTGTGTCCCCCGTATACAGCCAGTGTGTCCCCCGTATACAGCCAGTGTGTCCCCCGTATACAGCCAGTGTGTCCCCCGTATACAGCCAGTGTGTCCCCCGTATACAGCCAGTGTGTCCCCCGTATACAGCCAGTGTGTCCCCCGTATACAGCCAGTGTGTCCCCCATATACAGCCAGTGTGTCCCCCATATACAGCCAGTGTGTCCCCCATATACAGCCAGTGTGTCCCCCATATACAGCCAGTGTGTCCCCCATATACAGCCAGTTTGTCCCCAATATACAGCCAGTTTGTCCCCAATATACAGCCAGTTTGTCCCCCATATACAGCCAGTTTGTCCCCCATATACAGCCAGTTTGTCCCCCATATACAGCCAGTTTGTCCCCAATATACAGCCAGTTTGTCCCCCATATACAGCCAGTTTGTCCCCCATATACAGCCAGTTTGTCCCCCATATACAGCCAGTTTGTCCCCCATATACAGCCAGTGTGTCCCCCATATACAGCCAGTGTGTCCCCCATATACAGCCAGTGTGTCCCCCATGTACAGCCAGTGTGTCCCCCATGTACAGCCAGTGTGTCCCCCATGTACAGCCAGTGTGTCCCCCATGTACAGCCAGTGTGTCCCCATATGCAGCCAGTTTGTCCCCAAATGCAGCCAGTTTGTCCCCCATAAACAGCCTGTTCCCCCCCAGCCCTGCACTTACCTTCCTCGGTCCGCGCCATCCTCGATGTCTTCTTCCGCCCTCGATGTCGCTTCAGCCAATCAGGTTACCGATAACCAGATCCGGTGAACCTGATTGTCTGAAGCCCCCACAGTCTTCTCCAAGGAACGCACCCCCGTGCGTACCTTGGAGGAGTTTTTGGAAGCCGATTACAGCGTGAGAGCTGTATTCGGAAAGCCTATCAGAGCCGCTGGCTCTGATAGACACTTCCAAGTCACACCCACCGCTCACCAGGAGGCCGGCCATATAAATAGTGGGCAGCGCGGCAGCGACGAAAATACACAGATTCATGCAATGCATGAATCTGTGTATTGTCTTTCAGTGGCGTGCAGGAGCGAGAGGGGGCGGCACTCCGGCGCCCTCTATGGACGCACCGCCACTGGTAGTTAAAATCCCAAATTATTATCACTGTCCCAGCCCTGGCAGCTCTATCCATCTGTGCAAGGAGCTGAATCTCCACCTCCATCTCATTAGAACTGGGTGGCCTATAACAAACTCCAATGAATAAATTTGAACTATGCACACCCATGTGTGGTTCTATGCATAAAGCTTCAGCCTCATCACACACAACTAGGTGCTCTTTCACACTTTGGGATCACTTCTTACATAGAGGCAGGCACCGCCAATTTTATGTTTTACCCTGTCTTGCCAAAAAAGAGCAAAACCAGGAATATTATTAGCCCAGTCATGTGAAGAGTGAAGCTAAGATTCAGCAATACCAATTACATCATAGTTCTCTTCGTTCACCAAGTCTTCCAACTCACCTATTTTGCTTGGCAGAGTTCTGGCATTGGTAAACGAACACTTGTAGCATGGGAACCTTCTTATCACCTGCCATAACCCTCCCCCTTAACTGACCCGTCTACCTGATTTAATTTTTGTTTACTCCCCCTCCCCTCAATCCTAATTTTAAATACTTCTTCAGCCTTGCCATAAACCTCTCCCCAAGCACAGCAGACCCCCTTCCATTTATGTGCAAACCATCTTTAACATATAGGTTATACCCCAATAAAAAGTTAGCTTGGTTAGCTTTTAGTGAAACATAACCAAAGAACTACTGTAATGCAACATACATCCTTCCTTGTTGTAATAATAATTATGAGCTTTAGGTCTAATGCACACTGGATGTTTTTACAGCTGCTGTTTTTGGCTTTTTTTTTAGTAAACTCCCCAGCATGTTATCCTATATGTTCATGCACGCATAGGCTGTTATCAGCGTTTTTTGGCAGAGGCATTTTCTGGCTGGAAAAACCCCCCAGAACTAGTGGGTTTTAGGAGGAGGTTTTCAGCTGGAAAAACACTGTCACTCTGATAAAAGCTTAAAAACTCTGAAAAACATGGCTAAAAAATGCAAGCACTAAAAAACGCTACTGCAAAAACTCTGCAGAACTCATTCTACAGCTACAGCTAATGCTACTGGCTTTTTTATAATGTCCAGTGTGCATGAGGTCTAAAGGAGGTAATTTTTCACCTATTCCTTTGCTACCGTTTATAATCTTTTGTACCACTTGCTTCACCCTATTAGATTGTAAGCTCTTATGAGCAGGGCCTTCTCAACCCTCTTGTATTTTATTGTATTGTAACTGTAGCTGTTGATCAATGCCCATCAGTGCCACCCATCAATGCCCATCAGTACCACCTATCTGTGCCACCTATCAGTGCCCACCAGTGTCACCTATTAGTGCCCACCAGTGCTCATCAGTGCCACATATCAGTGCCCTCTATCAGTGCCCATAGGTGCGGCATATTAGTGCCTCCTCATCAGTGCCACCTAATCAGTGCCCATAAGTGCCACCTAATCAATGCCCACCAGTTCAGCCTATCAGTGCCCATCAGTGCCGCCTCATCAGCGCACATCAGTGAAGGCGAAAAATCACTTAGTTTCTGTCAGTAAATTTTGTAACTAAGTAAAAAACATTTTGTTTTCAAAATTTTTGGTCTTTTTTTTGTAAAAAATAAAAAACCCAGCAGTGATTATATACTAGGGATGCACCGAAATTTCGGCCACTGAAACATATCGGGCGATAATGGCCCTTTCGGCAAAATGGCGAAAGAAAAAAATGTCCGATACCGAAAATGGGGCGGGGCCTGGACGGGGCTCCGCCCCCGCCCCTGGTGCTGCCCATTACGGGGGTGACCTATAGTTGTTTGAGAAGAGAGGAGAGCCGCCGCGTGGTTTGAGAAGAGAGGAGAGCCGCCGCATTGATTACAGCGCTGGGAACATCACAGCATTCATTTCAATAGCTGTGTGTTCCCTGTGGCGCACCATCACATACAGCCCCTCCCCCTTGTCCGGGGAACTTTGATAGACAGATCACCCGTCCCAGGATTGGAGGGGCTGTATGTGATGGCGCACCGCAGGGAACACACAGCTATTGAAATTAAAGCTGTGATGTTCCCAGCGCTGTAATCAACGTGGCGGCGGCTCTCCTCTCTCTCTCCCCTGCACAGGTAGGCTGCACTGAGGACACAGTGTATAGTGCTACTGTGCAAACTTTGGTGCTATTAAAACAGTATTTATGGTGAACAAAACTTTAGAGCAAGCAACAATCTCCATGTGCACATTCACATGTACCCAGGGAAGTTAATCACCCAAAAACCAATACAACAATGCTGAAAAAATATATGTGAAAAGAGAAAAATATTTTGATTTTTATATTTTTCTCTTTTCACATATATTTTTTCAGCATTGTTGTATTGTTTTTGGGTGATTGTTGCTTGCTCTAAAGTTTTGTTCACCATAAATATTGTTCTAATAGCACCATAGTTCGCACAGTAGCACTATACTAATATATTGTAGGGTTGGCGCAGTTACCATTTCCTTTTTTTTGCAGTGGGGACAAAGGCTAACTGGCTGCACTGGGGACACAGGCTGGCTAACTGGCTGCACTGGGGACACAGGCTGGCTAACTGGCTGCACTGGGGACACAGGCTGGCTAACTGGCTGCACTGGGGACACAGGCTGGCTAACTGGCTGCACTGGGGACACAGGCTGGCTAACTGGCTGCACTGGGGACACAGGCTGGCTAACTGGCTGCACTGGGGACACAGGCTGGCTAACTGGCTGCACTGGGGACACAGGCTGGCTAACTGGCTGCACTGGGGACACAGGCTGGCTAACTGGCTGCACTGGGGACACAGGCTGGCTAACTGGCTGCACTGGGGACACAGGCTGGCTAACTGGCTGCACTGGGGACACAGGCTGGCTAACTGGCTGCACTGGGGACACAGGCTGGCTAACTGGCTGCACTGGGGACACAGGCTGGCTAACTGGCTGCACTGGGGACACAGGCTGGCTAACTGGCTGCACTGGGGACACAGGCTGGCTGGCTGGTTGCACTGGGGACACAGGCTGGCTGGCTGGTTGCACTGGGGACACAGGCTGGCTGGCTGGTTGCACTGGGGACACAGGCTGGCTGGCTGGTTGCACTGGGGACACAGGCTGGCTGGTTGCACTGGGGACACAGGCTGGCTGCATCTGACGAGCACTGGTGAGGCTGCATTGATCTCTTGTATCATTTCAGTCTCTGACCATCTCCTGTACCATGTCCCCAGTCTCTGACCATCTCCTGTACCATGTCTCCAGTCTCTGACCATCTCCTGTACCATGTCCCCAGTCTCTGACCATCTCCTGTACCATGTCCCCAGTCTCTTACCATCTCCTGTACCATGTCCCCAGTCTCTGACCATCTCCTGTAATGTGTCTGCAGTCTCTGACCAGCTCTTGTACCATGTCCCCAGTCTCTGACCATCTCCTGTACCATGTCCCCAGTTTCTGACCATCTCCCGTATAAAAATATTATTTAAAAACAGTCACATTCGGTATCTGTGCTGTTTCAGTATTGGCTTTCGGTATCAATTAAGATTTTTTTTCGGTATCGGTTTCGGCACCAAAAAACCCATTCGGTGCATCCCTATTAAATACCACCAAAAGAAAGCTCTATTTGTGTGAAGAAAATGATAAAAAATGTATTTGGGTACAGTGTTACATGACCGCGCAATTCTCATTCAAATGCGACAGCGCTGAAAGCTGAAAAATGTCTTGGGCAGGAAGGGGGCGTAAGTGCCCTGTAGGCAAGTGGTTAAGGAATCTTTGTAGGAAGATACAAATAAACGAATGAAGTCTTTAGAACTGAGGGCAGCAAATGCGACACCAAATCAGGTAAAAAAAAATCTGTAATGCAGAACATGAAGAAGACCCGCAGGAGGAGGCTCTCCAACATGCATATGTGTTGCCAGGGAAGATACTGACAAAAAGAGAGTGGAGTGAGCAGAGGGATAACCTCATCAATGTGCTGCTGTTAACGCAATGTCCAGTCAGCAGCCTTGGGGTGTGTTCTTAACCAAACTGTGCTGCTGTTGCTGTTGCAGAAAAGGCTAAAGATTTGGTTGTGCTGGCTGGTAGGATACAACTGACTAAATTATGACTGATAGTTGAAGTGATATTAAGGCTTGTTTTGTGTTTGTTTTTTTAATAACAAACATGTTATTTATGTTACCTGCTTTGTGCAGTGGTTTTACACAGAGCAGTCCCAATCTTCCGCTTCTCAGGTCCCCTGCTGGCGCTCCTGGCCCCTCCCTTCTGCTGAGTGCCCCCAGAGCAAGCGCACACACAGAGCTGCGCCTCAGCCTGACCCCCCTCTCTCCTCATTGGCTGTGATTATAATAATAATAATACATTTTATTTATAGTCGCCTTTTAAAACACCCAAGGTCACCTTATAAAGATACAGTAATTGCTGATTGAAAGCAACGGGAGCCAATGGCGCTTGTTGCTGCCACAGCCAATGTGGAGGGAGAGTCCCAAGGAGGCTCTTGTGCACATTGCTGGATCATGATGGGGCTCAGGTAAGTATAAAGGGGGGGGGCTGGGGAGGCAGAAGGTTTTTATGCATAGAATGCATTTAAGTAAAAAACCTTTTGCAGAACCACTTTAAATTGGGCTAAAGAGCTATATTTAATGTGCACCTGACTTCCAAAATACTTTGCACCATGACTTTCCTTGGAACCTCAGTGACGTGTTCTTTGTTAATCAGGGTGACTAAAATAGGTTGGAGGAAATGAAAAAGTAAAGAGCTGCATCTAGCAATTTATGTATATTTTGTCAGATGATGGATGATCATCTAGACTTGGTCTGAATTTCATTTTCACTGATAAGAGCATCTGTTCTGATTTGATGTAATGAAAATCGGGTTTTCCTCAGGATAGACGAATGTGATAGACCCAAAGGGATATTGCTTTAGTTTCATCTTCCACACTGATGTATGCCTGTGTGATGATGCCGCTGGCGTCCGAAAAGAAGAACACGTTGAGACAGCTGTGATGACAGACGATTTTATTCCTAGCTAGTGAACTGTGAATTTATGTATGATATATTCAAGGCAAACAGAGGACTGCACAAAAATAGGCAATCAAACTCATGGTATTCATATGGAATCAGATAAAAGATGTACTTTGTCAGAAACTTAGCAAAGCAATTTGGAGGATTCCATAAGCACACACAAGCAGAACAGAAAAATGCCCCTTTTATAGACTAGGTATCCAGAAAAATAGAAGGGTCTACTGAGAATTGCTTTGGATTACTGCTGCCTCGCACACTCTACCATTGACTACACAAGGGGTATGAAGAGTAATGGTGTTGACCTTACATATACAAGTACGATATGCAGCTGCCAACATTAATAGGTGGCCATTCCCTTTATTGGAGGCTGTAATCAAGTTCATTCCAAAGGCATTACATGGCCATGGTGGGGCAGATGGACCTGGAATTAATCTGATCAAGTTTTTTTATCAGTCATATACAGTACACTGCTGATATTTCTTAACCCATTGCATATGCTTTCCATGATTTACCATTGATAAGAGAGCCACTTTGTGTCCCAGCATAAATTACCCCTCTCTTCACAAATCCTCTCCCATCGACCCTTCTCAGCATAAATGCCTCCTTTTAGCAAAAATCCTCCCCCATCTGCCCGTCCCAGCACAAATCCTCCCCCATCTCCCCTTCCAGGCATAAATCCCCCCCCCTCTCTTCACAAATCCTCTCCCATCGCCCCTTCTCAGCATAAATGCCCCTTTTAGCAAAAATCCTCCCCCATCTCCCCCTCAAAGCATAAATTCCCCCTCTCAGCACAAATCCTCCCCATCCCCCCCTCCGGCATAAATACCCGCTCTTAGCAAAAATCCTCCCCCATTTGCCTGTCCCAGCACAAATCCTCCCCCATCTCCCCTTCCAGGCATAAATCCCCCCCTCTCTTCACAAATCCTTTCCCATCGCCCCTTCTCAGCATAAATGCCCCCTTTTAGCAAAAATCCTCCCCCATCTCCCCCTCAAAGCATAAATTCCCTCTCTCAGCACAAATCCTCCCCATCCCCACCCCCCTGGCATAAATACCCCCTCTTAGCAAAAATCCTCCCCCATCTCCCCTTCCAGGCATAAATCCCCCCTCTCTTCACAAATCCTCTCCCATCTCGCCCTCCCATAATAAATTCCCCCTCTCAGCAAAAATCATCCCCCTTCCAGCATAAATCCTCCCCCATCTCAAACCTGTGCCTCCTTCTCTCCCCTCCCAGAACAACCCCCCCCCCCCCCTCAGCTCCTTCTCCTGTTCTATAAGTACAGCCTGATATGATGGGATTTGTAGCGCCCTAGACTACAGGGGACTGAAGAATGGCAGACCACTCTGCTGGGACTTGTAGTGCCCTCCGTGTGGGACTAAGGATTCCTCAGTCCCCACACAGTCTAGGGCACTACAAGTCCCAGCATAGGAGGCTGCCATGTCAGCCCCCCACAGAGGGCACTACAAGTCCCAGCAGAGCGGGCTGCCACCAGTCCTCCAAACACAGCATGAGGAGACTGCACAGCCTTCTACCCCCGACACTCACTCCTTGGCTGCCATACACTCATCCCCACTCTCCCCTTACAATGGTGTCCTCCTGGCCACCCCTCTCCGGAGTTTGGGTGGTATGTAGCGCTGCATGGTGGGGCAGTGGGGGGGATTTCCCCTTGTCTGAAGACACATCCTGGCTCCCAGACCGTGGCGCAGCACACAAGGCTGCAGATCACTCCGCCACTGGCCAGGCCCCTCAGTGGCCGTGGGCAGCGGTGGCAGCCGGATCTATAGACTGGCATCGGCGGATGCGGCCGCCGATGCTGCGTGTGTGCACATTGAATTTGTGTTACTCCATGTGTGTCGAGTGTGACAGGGCACAGTGGGCCCGTGTGCACTGCACACATGGATGATACGCCACTGGGCAGGAGTCCCAATACTTTTGGTAACATAGTGTACGGTATGATACCTGTAATTATCCAAAGGTGACGCCTTAAAAGCATTTACATTTATGGTGTTAACCATAAATCACTGTGCTAAAAAAAATCCCTCACTCCAGTGTCCGCAGCGATATTTAACATGTGTCGCGCAGTTGACATCTAACTCAGAGCACTGACTGAGACTCCTATAAACAGGCTTCATTTATAAATACATTGTTGCAGTATTACAATTGTTTCAAGAACTGTCCTGATAAAAATAAAGTGATCAATAAAAGGTAAAGTGGTTGTAAACCGCAGGCATGAAATAAGAACAAAGCATATCTCTTTATAATGTGTACTTGTTTCAGTCCAGAGCACTAAGCCTAGGTTTACACTAATGCAGTGCGGCAAATGCTGCGATCCGTGTGCATTTCCCGTACTGAATCCAAATCGCACTGCCTTTGGGATCTGCTGCAGGTGTCAGTGCAATCCTAAAGACACCCCAAAAGCAGGTCGCAAACGCAGTACATTTTCCGGGATCGGATGGCATGGTACAAACCTACTATGCGATTCAGTACAGCAATTGCTGCATGCACTACTTTGGTGTAATGCTGTGTGATTTGAGCCCATTCATTAGGCTCAGATTGCACCACACTGAATCACATGTGAATGAACAGGAATGCAGTGCAGTTTCTGTGAAATTCACTTGTACTTCATAGTGTGAACCGAGCCCAAGTGTAATTTCTGTCTGCTGCTTCGTTCCTCTGCTATCAGCATGAATCACTGCCTGACACCAAAAGAAAAAAGGTGACAGGGATGGGACCCAGAGGCGTTGCTAGGGGGGTGCGGGGGGTGCGGTCCGCACCCGGGTGACACCCGCTAGAGGGGTGACACCCTCCCGACAGTGAAAAGTTTTTTTTTTAACTTTTTTAACTTTTTTTATTTTTTTACAGCTGAAACTTTAATTCAGCAACTTCACCCCGCTGGGCTGGAACAACACTTCCAGCGCTGCGGCCGCGCCTGGTGTGTGTGTCCTCCGGCTCCGGGTTCCTTATTCTTCCTCCTCGCTCCCTACTCTACAGAGCGTCAGCCTGTCACATCATCACACTGCACTGTGATGATGTGACGTCACACACAACTTTCTCCGGCTGCACGCTGTGAGGGTCGCTGCCCAGCCCTCCTCCTCTCCAGTCAAGACTCCAGAAGAACAGGTGCGGGGGGTCTCCACCGCCGCCCCAACTCCCGAGCACGAGATGAGGTAGGTGTGTGGTGTGTGGGGAGCAGGGGGGGGCGGTTGCCATTGTAAGAGGCAGAGCTAGTGTGGGAGGAGGACTGGCTGTCTGGCAATACAGGTCTGGCACCCTGACCTGTCCTGTATTGTATGATAATGAAGGGAGGGAGGAGGGGTGCAAGGTGGTCTGCTGCTGCTAGACACAGCTATAGATTATATATATAGATATTATGTAATATAGCTGGTCCATCCGCCCACCCCCCCACCAGACCGGCTAACTCAACTACTGTGCCTATTATATGTAATATAATATATCTGTGTCCAGCATCACCCCCCCCCCCCCATTATCATCATCAGACCAGCTCAGGGTGGTGGTGTCTCAGTCAGCTAATATAAATGATATAGTCAGTGTTGTCTGTCTGATAATGGGGGGGGGGGGGGGGTGATGCTGGACACAGATATATTATATTACATATAATAGGCACAGTAGTTGAGTTAGCTGGTCTGGTGGGGGGAGGGGCGGATGGACCAGCTATATTACATAATATGTATATATAATCTATAGCTGTGTCTAGCAGCAGTAGACCACCTTGCACCCCATGATGGAGTCCTAACCTGGCACCATACCACCCCAGCCTGCCTATGCCACCGCAACCAGTTCTTATGCCACCGCAACCTCCCCTATGCCACCGCACCCTGCCCTATACCACCGCACCCTGCCCTATGCCACCCCAGCCTGCCCTATACCACCCCAGCCTGCCCTATACCACCGCACCCTGCCCTATGCCACCCCAGCCTTCCCTATACCACCGCAACCTGCCCTATGTCACCCCAGCCTACCCTTTGCCACCGTAACCTGCCGTATGCCACGCAAACTGCTCTATACCACCCCAACCTACCCTATGCCACCGCACCCTGCCCTATGTCACCCCAGCCTGCCCTTTGCCACCGCAACCTGCCGTATGCCACGCAAACTGCTCTATACCACCCTAACCTACCCTATGCCACCGCACCCTGCCCTATGTCACCCCAGCCTGCCCTTTGCCACCGCAACCTGCCGTATGCCACGCAAACTGCTCTATACCACCCTAACCTACCCTATGCCACCGCACCCTGTCCTATGCCACCCCAGCCTTCCCTATACCACCGCACCCTGCCCTATGCCACCCCAGCCTTCCCTATACCACCCCAACCTGCCCTATGCCACTGCAACCTGCTCTATGTCATCACACCCTGCCCTATATAACCCCAACCTGCTCAATGCCACCCAGCCTGCCATATACCGCCCCAACCTGTTCTATACCGCCCCAACCTGCTCTATACCACCCCAACCTGCCCTATGCCACCGCAACCTGCTCTATGCCATCACACCCTGCCCTATATAACCCCAACCTGCCCAATGCCACCCAGCCTGCCATATACCACCCCAACCTGCTCTATACCACCCCAACCTGCTCTATACCACCCCAACCTGCCCTATGCCACCCCAGACTGCACTATACCACCGCAACCTGCCCTATATTACCCCAACCTGCCCTATATCGCTCCAGCTGGCCCAATACCACCCTATATTTTAATTTACAGGGGTCATTTGGGGGTGCGCCTCGTGACTGTGCGCTGCCTGCAGGGCGCTGGGCAGGATAGACAGGAGGGGGTGACACCATGTTTTGCCGCACCAGGTGACACCAACCCTAGTGACGCCACTGATGGGACCTTCAGCAAATTGACAGCCTCAGCTCTGTTCCTGTGTGCTGTGTGAAGGGGGGTGTGTCCCTTCTATCCAATCAGCTCTCAGAGCTCTCCTCACGGAGCTCTGCAGAGTGTAACTTCAGCTCTCCTCCCATCCGTTTTCCAACAGCTCAAACAAGCTGTAAAAATTCTGGACTTTGAACTGCTGTTGAGAAGAGAAAACTGCAGATAAACAGGTACAACTTATTTAGGAGGATTTGTTTCATCTTTGTGTATCACCTGAGGCCATTCAATTCACTGGGTAAAAAATACCAGCTTTTTGTGACAATATTCACCTTCAAACCAGAGATTTCCCCCACAGTACATTGTTGTTTTTGCCACTAGATGCCCTACGTCTGATAGCCAGCATCATTCAACCCACTTCCTCTAAGCCCAGGTTGTTCTGGATACACTGTCAGTCTTTGACTGGACAGTGAAATTAAAAGCAGCACAGTGATAAACCATTCTCTCTGCTTTCTACTCCTACCAGCATGCCTCTTGGTGGCACATGAACTGATTGGCCTCCTTCTTCCATACTTCAGCCTTGCTGTACAGGGACAGCAATAGGCTAATACCTGGTCAAATTCAGCTATTTATTATGCTTGCATTTAACGATGTATTAAAGTAGAACTACAGGCAAAGCTTTTCTGTATCCATTTTGGATAGAGTAAGGGAGGGTTATAACCCCTGTCAATTTGTATCTGCCATCTTATAGCCAAAACAGAAACTGTCACCAGGGTCCCTCAATACTTGTTCTGGTGACAACCCGAAATTTCTTTATTTTGCTTTCAGTGATAATGGCAAACAGGAGAAATGGAGAGGGTGAATCTCCCTAACAGGGACACAGACAGCAATAAAAACCTGACAAATATTGTAATCCCTCTCCACTCTATGCAAAACTCGAAAAAAATATGTAAAAAAATATGTCAATTTTAAAGTGGAAGTCCAGGATTGATCAGCCTAAGCTGAAATCTGCTCTCATCCCAATCTAAATCCTATTCTAACTACTTTGTAGAACAGGGGTGCTCAACTTTTTTCGACACACGTTTTCACCACGATTTTCCTGCGATTTTGCCACTATTTGCGTTTTTTTTAACACTGTATATAGCTGGTTGCTAAGTAGGGGGCCATGAAGCCGGCCGCCCCGTCCTTAACAACCGATGAGTCATCAGTTGTCAGCGGGCTTCCCGCTAAATGTAAAAAAAAATGAATTGCCAGCTAAAAAAAAAAAATAGAAAAAAAATCAGCGTGCCCCCCCCCCCCCCCAGGTCCATACCAGGCCCTTGGGTCTAGTATGGATTCGGAGGGGACCCCCATGCCAAAATGTGAAAAAAAATGGCGTGGGGGTCCCCCCAAAATCCATACCAGATCATTATCCAAGCATGCAGCCCGGCAGGTCAGGAAAGGGAGGGGACGAGTGAGCGCCCCCCCTCCTGAACCATACCAGGTCGCATGCCCTCAACATGGGGGCTTCCAGATTCCGATAAGCCCCCTGCCCGCAGACCCCAACAACCAGTGGGCAAGGGTTGTCAGGAAGAGGCCCTTGTCCCCATCAACATGGGGGCAAGGTGCTTTGGGGTGGGGGGCGCAGAGCCCCCCCTGCCCCAAAGCACCCATCCCCCCATGTTGAGGGCATACGGCCCGGTATGGTTCAGGAGGGGGGGGGCTTGCTCGTCCCCTCCCTTTCCTGACCTGCCCAGATAAGGGTCTGGTATGGATTTTGGGGAGACCCCACGCCATTTTTTTTTACATTTTGGTGTGGGGGGTTCCCTCCGAATCCATACTAGACCCAAAGGCCTGGTATGGACCTGGGGGGGGGGGGGGGGGGGAAAGCCCTCGCTGTTTTTATTCACAATTTTTTTTTTTAGCCGGCTTTTTATTTTTTTACATTGAGCGGGAAGCCAGCTGACAGCTGATGACTCATCGGTTGTTAAGGACACGGCGGCCGGCTTCTTGGCACCCTCCTTAGCAACCAGCTATATACAGTGTAAAAAAAGAAATTAAAAAGACGCAAAATACAAATCGCGTCAAAATTGTGGTAAAAACACGGTACTTGCGTTTTGGAATGCGGGTCCATTGAATTCTATTACATGCAAAACGCTGCATTTTGCGGGAAAAAAAGTCCCAGACCCTTTCCAAAAACGCAGAGGTACAAAAATGCATTGATGTGAACATGTTCCATAGGAGCCCATGTTAAAAAATTTCCCTGCATTTCTGCAGAATGCAAAATGCATCAAAAAACGCTTTAGTGTGAATAGAGCCTAAGGCCCCTTTCACACTACTGCAACCACAAAGTCGCGCGATTTTGCCGCAATTTCAGGGAATGCCTCTGTAAGTGGCATCAAAATCGGACCAAAGTAGTGCAGGGACTACTTTGAAGTCGGAAGGACTTGAAGTCGTACTAATATGAATGGTTGTCATTGGAAATCATGGGAAACAACTTGTCATGCTACTTTGCCATCACAAATCGTGGGAAAAGTCGTATAAGTGTGAAAGGGGCCTTAGGCTGCTTTCCACAGATTTCCTGCAGGTTAGCTGCACCGAGCCATAGACTTCTATTAGGCTCTATTCATACTCAAGCGTAGTGCAGTGACAGCTGCTGCACTGCGTTCTTTTTTTAGCTTTTTTGTGGTGTTTTGTGGTGCGTTTTTGGAGCAGCACCATTCATCTGAATCCAAATGAAGCTCATGTACCAAATTTTGGCACAGAGCTAGGAGTGTCTGTTGGTGCGCTTTTTGCGCATTTTGTCGCTTAACAATCGCAGCAAAATCACGCTGCGTTTGGGGTGCCATTAAGAAATAAGAGCATCGCAAATGTGTCCCGTGTTTTGCTGCAATTCAGAAACACAGGCTGAATCGTGCGATTCCACCCGCAATTCCAGTACGTTATCTTGCGAGTGTGGTGCACTTTTTGAAAGCGCATCAAGCTCGCAGGATATAACAGAAGTCTTTAGCTCAGTGTGAATAAGCTGCAGGAAATCCAGAGGTGCACCTGAGGATCAGTGTCAAAGAAGCCTAATAACCCATTTTTTAAAAGTGCTAATATGCTCATTGCAAAAGTGCATTATATGTAATGTTAATACACTGACCTTTTTCTCTTCCAGCTACTGCTGACATCGCTCTCCAGGCTGCTAGAAAGGTCCCAGGTGAAGTGCACATTGTATCACTCCACCTGGGACAGAAGCTGGTGCTACAGAAGAAACATCGGCTTATGTGGCTCCTGTTCCTTCTGCTGCTAGCACTGGCTCCATGCACTCTGATACTCTGAGATGGTGGGTCACAAACCCGTTGATCATGACTTGGGCTTGCCTGCTCGCCATCCCAGAGCATGGGCATGTGCTTCCCTGGTTTGAGATCATGGGACACATCATAGGGCTTTGCTTGAGCACCCCTGCTGTGGAAGGAAGATGCTTACACTTACTTATTCTGAGGGTGCTTCAGTCTGGTCACATGATCAGCTCCCAGTGGCAGCTTCAGTGTAGAGGAGGGACTGCTGACAACGGATGCCTCATAGGAAGCCTATAGGTGACATCACCACATAGGCTCTGCATCCATTGTCAGCGATCTCACCTCTACACTGAAGGTGGCCAATGAAGAGATCATGGGGCCAACATGGAGTGCCCCCAGAATAGGTATGTATAAGCATCATTCTCCTACAGGGTAGATAGAATAGGATTCAGAAAGGGTGTGGGAGCCCTTGTAGACTTAGTTAGATCGATCCTGGACTTCCGCTTTCAATACTGGGCACTTTTACCCCTTCCTGCCCAGGTAAATTTTCAGGTTTCAGTGCTGTCACTTTGAATGACAATTGTGCGGTCATGCAAAACTGTACCCAAACTAAGTAAAAGGCCTAGATTGCAACGTCGACTTATGACTATGCCCAAGCATCACGATGGGTTATCGGTACCGGATATTCAGAAATATTACCAGGCGGCTCATATGGGGAGGTTATGTGGAGATTAATAGACTGGTTTAGACACACAGGCCTTAACCACTTGACCACTGGGCACTTAAACCCCCTTCCTAACCAGACGAATTTTCAGCTTTCGGTGCTCTCACATTTTGAATGACAATTACTCAGTCATGCAACACTGTACCCATATGAAATTTTCGTCCTTTTTTTCCACACAAATAGAGCTTTCTTTTGGTGGTATTTGATCGCCTCTGGGTTTTTTATTTTTGTGCTATCAATGAAAAAAGAACGAAAATTTTGTAAAAAAATAAATTTTTCTTCATTTCTATTATAAAATTTTGCAAATAAGTAATTTTTCTTAATAAATTTGGGCAAAATGTATACTGCTACATATCTTTGGTAAAAATAACCCAAATTAGTGGATATTATTTAGTCTGTGTGAAAGTTATAGGGTCTACAAGCTATGGTGCCAATCACTGAAAATGTATCAATTTGATTACACCTGATGTACTGACAGCCTATCTCATTTCTTGAGACCCTAACAAGCCAGTAAAGTACAAATACCCCCCAAATGACCCCTTTTTGGAAAGTAGACATTCCAAGGTAGTTAGTAAGAGGCATGATTAGTTTTTTGAGGTTGTCATTTTTTCTCACAATTCTTTGCAAAATGAAGATTTTTTTTTTTAATTTTTTTTCACACCAAATTGTCATTATAACAGGTTATTTCTCTCACATGGCATGTACATTCAACAAATGACACCCCAAAATATATTCTGCTACTCCTCCTCAGTATTACGGTACCACATGTGTGAGACTTTTACACAGCCTGGCCACAGAGGCCCAACATTGAAGTAGCCCCTTCAGGCGTTCTAGGAGCATAAATTACACATCTAATCTCTCAACCACCTATTACACTTTTGAAGGCCCTGGAGCACCAGGACAATGGAAACGCCAACAAAGTGACCCCATTTTGGAAAGCAAACACCCCAACGTATAATCTATGAGGCATTATGAGTCTTTTGAACGGTTCATTTTTTTCCAGAAGTTTTTGGAAAATGTGGAAAAAAAATGAAAACCCATTTTTTTTTTACACAAAGTTGTCCATTTATAAGATATTTCCAACACATAGCATGTACATAGCAAAAATGACACCCCAAAAATATATTCTCCTACTCCTCCTGAGTATGGCGATACCACATATGTGAGACTTTTACACAGCCTGGCCACATAGAGGCCCAATATCCAAGAAGCACCATCAGGTGTTCTAGGGACATAAATTACGCATCTAATTTCCTTACAATCTATCACATTTTTGAAGGCCCTTCATATTTCTAGCATATAGCATGTACATACCAAGAATTACACCCTGAACTACATTCTGCTGCGTAAATGGTAAACAAAAGATTACCTGTGGTTTTAGTAGTCCAATTGTCCACAGAAGGAGAGCCCTGATCCAGGCAGCAGGCAGGGACGTGGTCAGCGTCAGTGAATGGAATTGTCCAGGCAGCAGGCAGGAATATTGTCCATAGTCAGTACAGGCAGAGATACTGTCCATATACAGTCCAAGGTCAGTGCAAGTAGAGACATTGCCAGCAGTGCCAAAATATTGGTCCTGGTAGTAAACAGGAACATGGTCCAAGTAGCAGGCCAGGAAAGAATGGGGACAGGGGTAGAGACTTCTCCCACCCAAATCTCTTTGAAGCCTCCGAGTCTCCAGACCCTAATCCGGGAATGAGAAAACTGAAAAATTTGTTTTCTTTATCCAGAAAAACAACTCTGGAGCCCCTCACATATGTGAGACCCCTGTGTTTCCATTAGCATAGCAGGGTAAAAGATCAATCCAAGAGGCAGGCAAAAAACGTGGTCAAACAGTCCAGGGTCAGTTTCAGAGCAGGCAGAGGTAGAATCCCATTGGAAGAAGTCCTATGCAACGAAACTAGTCTGGGAGAAGCTACACGGCGCTCTTTTATAGTGTGTGGCGTTCAGTTTTTTTGACCGCTCATCGAATCTACAGTCCGGTGTTTGGACGGAAGATCACTGTGTTTTCGATTGGAGTGAAGAGACGGGCATATATGAAGGAGGGTGAGACACAAATGATTGATTGGTCCGCCGAGACCGCAATACATCGCGGCTACCTATCGTATGCCTGTCTGGCGTTTTGATGTGATTTTGCTGAAGTGCCTAACTTTGATTTGCTAGATGTGAGTGAAACTATTGAAGGTTACCTGTGCTGTGTTTAATAAAAGTTTTTACGTACTTCACTATTGGAGACCTTTTTGTTTTTTCATATGGGAAAACTTGACTGACCTAGCAACATCGTTTGGATCTATCTTTTATACCCTGAGGGGTGTTTAAGTTGTGAAGCCAAGCATGAGAGTGCAAGGCAAATCCTATTGGTGAGTGCAAGTCCTTAGGGAGTGGAGTCACTAATGACGCTGGTGTGGTGAAGGTTTATTCAAGAGAACGCAGGAAGATTTTTATGCAAATTTTAGTTGAAGTCACTATTATTGGAACACTTATCTCACTGATGGACTTTCTTTAAATGTTTTTTCACAACTGGTTTGAAAACATTATTTGAATGCTACGGACACTTATTCATTTATTGTATGTGCACATATATTTTTGGAGTATATGTTTTATAGTTTTTCACATATATGTATTTCTTTATGGGACATATATATATTTTTATAGTATTTAGATTTGTGCTGTGATACACAGAAGCGCTACTTATTTTGTTTATTCAAAAAATTATTTTATTATATGTCTTTTGTAAAGTAGCAGCTAGTAAAGTTTGCTCCCGAAGCGCAGTGGAGTGTATAAGGGAAGAAGAGGGCAGTTGATTTCTTTTTATACACTATTTTAATCAGAGGTAGGAACAGTTTAGGGTTAGGCAGAAGCGTGGTCGTATAACAGGCCAGGGTCAGTTCCAGGGCAGGCAGAGGTAGGTACAGTTTAGCGTTAGGCAGAGGCGTGGTCCATTAGCAGGTCAGGGTCAGTTCCGGAGAAGGCAGCGGTATGTACAGTGGCATAAGGGGTGTGGCGGTAAATGACAATTACGTTTACCATACTTTCCTAATAATGTAGAAAAGTATGGTAACGACGGAAACATCGACCAAAACAAAGGCCTGGTTGGGAAGGACAATCGGGACAATAATACACAGTGTCTCTTCTAGTTCCTTCTTTGGAGCACACCCGGTATCTCTTCTGACGTTTTCAGCCTGTTTCATGGGGGGGGGGGGGAGTTTCTCAGGAAAGTGGCGTTCATGGAGTCTGCTCACTGAATCCGAGCGCATGCTTTCTGGTGGGTCTTCAGGGTACAAAAGGGCGGAGACAATTTCTTCTTGGTACTGAAGATAAGATAAGGGGGTCCTTGTAGATTTACGGTAAATGACATAAGTATTGTAAAAGGCCATACTGAAAAGATATATGGAGACCTTTTTATACCAATAGCGGCTTTTTCTTGCGGGAAGATAGGGTTCAATCATTTGATCATTAAAATCGACTCCCCCCATGAACAAATTATAATCATGAACACATGCTGGTTTTTGGATAGGGCCGTTTCTTCTGAGGATTTCCATGTAGGTGTCGTTATGTATCGTTGAGAGCATGTGGACGTTTCTTCTGTCCCTCCAGCTGATAGCCAATAGCTCTTCATTCCGCAAAGACGCCGTCTCCCCTTTTCGTAGTCTTTCAGTAACGAGCCTTTGCAGGAAACCCTTCCTGTTGGCTCGCACTGTACCACACGCTGGAGTGCCCTTTCGGTGAAGGTTGCGGAAGAGGGGCAAGCTGGTATAGTAATTATCCACATAAAGGTGGTAACCCTTTTCAAGGAGTGGATATATAAGTTCCCAAACAACCTTTCCGCTGGCACCGATGTACTCTGGACATTCAGGGGGATGCAGTTGGGAGTCCTTCCCTTCATACACCAGGAAGGCGTAAATGTAGCCCGTGGCTCGGTCACATAGCTTGTAGATCTTAACCCCATATCGGGCCCTTTTGCTTGGAATAAACTGCTTGATGCCAAGCCTGCCTGTGAAGTGGACCAATGACTCATCCACGGATATATTTTGGTCAGGGATATATAACTGGGGGAATTTCTCAGAGAAAAAATTTAGAAGTGGCCGAATTTTAAATAATTTGTCATGTGATGGGTCATTTCGGGGAGGGCACTGGGTGTTGTCATTGTAATGGAGAAAGCGCATTATCATGAGGTATCTGGATCTTGACATAATGGATGAAAAGACTGGCATGTGGTGGATGGGTTTGGTGGACCAATAGGAGTATACTTCATTTTTTTTGAGAGCCCCATGTTCCTCCACTGTCAATGCTCTCCACTCAAAGGGACAGGCATAACTTGAACCAGGGTTGTTTATTATGAATTTTTGTGCAAAGAGGTTGCACTGGGTCACGATGGAGGATAATAGGTCTTGGGTAAAAATTTAATTAAAAAAATCAATAGGGGCAAAATTCTCTGTGTTCACCTGAACACCTGGCTGGGCGGTGTTTTCTGCTCCTGAATTGGGGGGAAGCCACAGAGGGTTTTCAAGGGCATAGGGAAAGCTGGCATGGGTCCTAACCCTTTGGGGTTGAGATGACACCCCGCTAGTTCTTGGCCTTTGCTGTAGTGGTACTTAATTTCTTGTGGATGGCACTGTGCTACTGGTGGATGGCACTGAGCTGCTGGTTGATGCCACAGCGCTACTTGTGGTAGCCTGCTTGTCAGGGTCACCTGTGGCCAGGTGACAGATGCACACCGTAGGGGGACAGGAGTGCACCGCGAGGTAGTGAACCCTATGGCTGGCTTCTGCGGATAGGGAACTGGGTGGTTGTGGAAAGCGGGACCAGAGGAGCACAACCGGGATCCAAACGGAAGCTAGAGCCAAGATTCCCCAGGGCGCGGAGTCTAAGACCCAGCTGGTCTTCTCCAGGGCCTCTAGTGGTGAGGATGTTAGCTGCAGGCTGGGACCAGGTCGCGGCCCCTGGAGTTTCCTAGCTCACGCCCCGTAGGATAAGGGGAAAAGAGGGTAAGCAGCAGCACACGAAGAGAGAACCGAATAACAAGCTGAAGGTCAGGGGCCACAAGCAGACAAGGATAACGAAGAACGAGCCAAAGGTCAAGGGTCACGAGCAGACAGGGATAGTCGGGGACAAGCCAATAACGTAACAGAGAGACAGACGTAGCACACGGCAGGCAGGAACCCAAACACACAATGCCTAACAAACACGTTGATCAGCAAAGCAGGCTTGCAGTGCACAGGTTAATATAGTGTTCAGTGATAGGGCCTGGGGTGGAGTCAGGCTGGGAGGAGATTATAAAGGAAGCCAGGTGAAGGAGGTCTGGTCTCTAGATGAACACATGAGGAGGAAGGTAAGATGGCAGACAGACATTAATGCATATCCATGACAGTACCCTCCCTCTTACGAGGCCTCCCCCTTCCCCGCCTGGGCCCAGGTTTAGAGGGAAACTTCAGATGAAACTCCTTTAACAGACGAGGTGCAAAGACCTCAGATGCAGTGATCCAAGACCTCTCCTCAGGACCAAACCCTTTCCAATGAACGAGGTACTGAAGAACGCCTTTACAGAGTCGGGAGTCCAGAATTTGACTGATCTCGTACTCCTGATTATCCTCAGAGACAGGCGCCACGGTAGGGAGAGGACGAGAGAATTTTTTGAGGACTAAAGGCTTTAGAAGAGCAACATGAAAGGAGTTAGTGATTTTAAGGCTCTTAGGAATCTGGAGTTTGAAACAAACCGGATTCAGTTTAGCAGTTACCGTGTATGGACCGATGAATCGTGGAGCAAACTTCAGAGAAGGAACTCGGAGCTTGATGTTCCTGGTAGAGAGCCAGACTTTGTCCCCTGGCTGAAGAGAAGGCGGTTTACGCCTGTGGCGGTCGGCAAAGCCTTTGAATTTTTCAGCAGCTGCCCGGAGGGAATCATGAACGTGACCCCAAACGGAATTGAGAGACTCCTGAACCGAAGCCAAAGCTGGAATGTCTGGAGAACAGATCATGGGAAGAGGAAGTTGAGGGTGTTTTCCATAAACTGTGAAAAAGGGTGTCTTCTGCGAACTGGTATTCACAAGATTGTTATGGGAGAATTATGCCCACGGGAGTAGAGAGGACCAATCGTCATGGTGAGAAGACACAAAGGTGCGAAGAAAGACCTCTAACTCCTGATTAACCCTCTCAGTCTGTCCATTGGATTGGGGATGGTAAGAAGAAGAAAAATCCAAGACAATATTGAGGGATTTGCAAAAGGCTCTCCAAAAACGAGACGTGAATTGGACTCCCCTGTCGGAAACAATATGAGAAGGGACCCCATTTAGGCGGAGAATTTCCCGAATGAAAATGGGAACCAAGGCAGGGGCAGAAGGAAGACCAGGAAGAGGAACAAAATGAGCCATCTTGGAGAATCGATCGATTACCACCCAAATGACTGTATTATTCTCAGACAGTGGGAGATCGGTGATAAAATCCATGGCAATATGGGCCCAGGGTTCCTTAGGAATGGGCAAGGGCATGAGGAGACCAGCAGGAGCTTGTGTGGAGGATTTGGACTGAGCACAGACATGACAAGCTTTAACGTAGTCTTTGACGTCTGAGCGGAGATTAGGCCACCAGTAGTGACGACTGATGAGTAGGAAGGATCGGAGGAATCCAGAATGCCCTGCCACCTTGGAATCATGTCCCCAACGAAGGATCTTAGCTCTTAGCTCAGTGGGGACAAAGGTCTTACCAGGCGGAATTTTTGACTTCAGGGTGGTAGAGTGGGCAACAATGCATGAGGTGGGAATGATCGGCTCAGGTTCAGGGGCGGACTCCTCGTCCAAAGTGTCAAATGACCTAGAGAGCGCATCAGCCCGACCGTTGCAGGAACCAGGTTTGTAGGTAATCGTGAAATTAAAACGGGCAAAGAAGAGACTCCACCTGGCCTGTCTAGGATTCAGACGTTTAGCATTCTGTAGATACTGTAAATTCTTGTGATCGGTAAAGATCGTTATGGAGTGAGGGGAACCCTCCAAGAGATGACGCCACTCCTCTAACGCCAATTTAATTGCGAGAAGTTCCCGATCACCGATGGCATAATTCCTCTCTGCCTGAGAATTTTTTTTGGAGAAGAACGCACATGGTTGGCGTCTCTTCTCAAAGATTTGAAGAAGCACAGCTCCCACCCCCATTGAGGAAGCGTCCACTTCAATAAAAAATGCATTCCCAGGATTTGGTCTCCTCAAGAGGGGGCCAGAAACAAAGGCCTGTTTCAGGTTGTGAAATGCAGAGACAGCTTCGGGAGGCCAGTCTCTGGCATTCACACCCTTCTTGGTCAAAGCGATAATAGGCGCGGCAATGGAAGAGTAATTCCTTATGAACTGCCTATAATAATTAGTGAAGCCAAGAAAGCGCTGTGTGGCCTTGAGGCTAGCAGGAAGAGGCCAGTTGGTGATAGCCAAGACCTTCCCAGGGTCCATACGAAGACCCGAACATGAGACGAAGCACCCCAAAAACAGGACCTCAGAACATTCAAAGGAACATTTCTCTAGCTTGGCATAGAGATTGTTCTCTCTAAGACGTTGAAGTACAGTGCGGACATGGTTTCTGTGGACGAGCAGATTTTCAGAAAAGATCAGAATGTCATCCAGATAGATGACAACAAACTGGTACAACAGATCTCTGAAGATTTCTTTGACAAAGTTTTGAAACACGGCTGGAGCATTACACAGACCAAAAGGCATCACCAGATATTCGTAATGCCCGTCTCTAGTGTTGAATGCAGTCTTCCATTCGTCACCCTCCCGTATTCGAATGAGATTGTACGCGCCTCTGAGATCCAACTTGGTGAAAATGGAGGCCCCCTTCAATCTATCGAATAGCTCAGATATTAAGGGTAAGGGGTATCGATTTTTAATAGTAACCGCATTTAAACCCCGATAATCGATGCAGGGTCTTAAGGTACCATCCTTTTTGGCAACAAAAAAGAACCCTGCCCCTGCAGGCGATGAGGATTTCCGGATGAAACCTCTCTCCAGATTCTCTGCGACATACTCCGACATGGCCTGGGTCTCTGGGATGGACAGAGGGTAGGTACGACCCCTGGGTAGAGTTGCTCCGGGGACAAGATCAATAGCACAGTCAAAAGACCTGTGGGGAGGAAGCACCTCAGCTGATTTCTTACAGAACACATCCCGGTAATCGCTGTATGCAGCAGGAAGATCAGAAGAAACAGAAGTGGCAGCAACCGGAAGACTCTCCTTGGGGGTCACCTTGAGAAGACACGACGAGAAACATGAGGAACCCCAGGCCAGGATCTGCCCAGAGACCCAGTCCACATGTGGAGAGTGGAGCTGTAGCCAAGGGAGGCCCAATACAACTGGGGTAGAGGCCTTGGGTAGAATAAGAAAGGATATCCACTCCTGGTGGAGAATCCCTACCGACATCCTAATGGGTAGCGTCTGGAAGCGAATAGGGCCCCCTGGGAGAACAGTGCCATCAATTGCCGAGACTACCAATGGGGTAGTGAGAGGTGAAAGGGTAAGCTTCATAGAAGAAGCAGTTCTCCAATCCATAAAATTGCCGGCAGCCCCGGAATCCAGGTATGCAAGGGTTGACTGAGGAGAAGTGCCTACATGAAGGAACACCGGCAAGAGCAGGCGAGAAGGTGATGTTTCTGGGTCCAATACTCCACCTTCCAAATGTGTTAGACCCGAGCGTTTCCCGGACGAAGCGAGCAGGAGTCACGAAAATGACCCTTGCCCCCACAATAGAGGCACAAGCCCAGAGTTCTGCGCCTAGCACGTTCTTCGGGGGTTAGTCTGGTCCGGGCCAGCTGCATAGGTTCTTCAGCAGGTAGAGGATGCTCCACTGAATGAAGGGAGGGGAGCTCAGACTGGCTAGGACCCAGAGAGTGCTGGCGTTTTTTTTCTAAGGACCTCTCTTGAAAACGAATGTCGATCTGGTTGCATAATGAAATTACATCGTCCAGACCGACGGGAATGGCTCTTCCCGCTAATTCGTCTTTCACTCGGTCAGAGAGGCCATGTAAAAAGGTAGCGACCAGGGCCTCATTATTCCAGCTCAATTCAGCTGTGTGGATACGAAACTGAAGAGCATATTGCCCCACTGAACTAGATTCTTGGCGAAGACGTAAGACAGCACTAGCCGCTGAAGAAGCCCGAGCCGGCTCTTCGAAGATGTTACGAAAGAGCTTCAAGAAATCGGACAGACTGGAAACCACCGGATCGTTCCTCTCCCACAGGGGGGCAGCCCAGGCCAAAGCTTCACCGGAGAGGAGGGAAATGATATAGGCTACCTTAGCCCGGTCAGACAGGAAGCTTTGAGGCTGAAGCTCAAAATTAATTGTGCATTGGCTGAGAAACCCCCTGCAGGCCTTGGAGTCCCCAGAGAAACGGAACGGAGCTGGCAATCTTAGTGAGTATGAGGCTGCGACTGGTGCGATAGGTACAGCCGCTGGTTGTACTTGGGGTTGCGGATTCGGGGTTCCCAAGGAGACCTGAAGCTGCTCGAATCGAGAAGCCAGATCCTGGAGGAATCGCATCACCTGAGTCTGATTTGATTCCTGGGTCTCAAGTCTGCGAACTATGCCCTGCAATGGATCATCCGCGGGAAGCGGGATGTCAGCCGGGTTCATGGCTGATCAAACTGTCAGGGTCACCTGTGGCCAGGTGACAGATGCACACCGTAGGGGGACAGGAGTGCACCGCGTGGTAGTGAACCCTATGGCTGGCTTCTGCGGATAGGGAACTGGGTGGTTGTGGAAAGCGGGACCAGAGGAGCACAACCGGGATCCAAACGGAAGCTAGAGCCAAGATTCCCCAGGGCGCGGAGTCTAAGACCCAGCTGGTCTTCTCCAGGGCCTCTAGTGGTGAGGATGTTAGCTGCAGGCTGGGACCAGGTCGCGGCCCCTGGAGTTTCCTAGCTCACGCCCCGTAGGATAAGGGGAAAAGAGGGGAAGCAGCAGCACACGAAGAGAGAACCGAATAACAAGCTGAAGGTCAGGGGCCACAAGCAGACAAGGATAACGAAGAACGAGCCGAAGGTCAAGGGTCACGAGCAGACAGGGATAGTCGGGGACAAGCCAATAACGTAACAGAGAGACAGACGTAGCACACGGCAGGCAGGAACCCAAACACACAATGCCTAACAAACACGTTGATCAGCAAAGCAGGCTTGCAGTGCACAGGTTAATATAGTGTTCAGTGATAGGGCCTGGGGTGGAGTCAGGCTGGGAGGAGATTATAAAGGAAGCCAGGTGAAGGAGGTCTGGTCTCTAGATGAACACATGAGGAGGAAGGTAAGATGGCAGACAGACATTAATGCATATCCATGACACTGCTGCTCCATGTCAGAACGCCTTTGTTTCCTGGGCACACTTTCCACTTCCTCTGAATCTGTAGAAGACCCACTGCTTATAACAGGTTCATATTCAGAACCAGAATCAGACTCGGAGAGCTCCCCACTGCTCTCGTCAGTCAAGCAAAGCTGTTGGTATGCCTCCTCAGCGGAAAACATTTTTTTCGCCATACTGGTGACTGTGGGCTGTGGTGACAAACTGTGGTAGGAAAACTGGAACAGATATGGCTGCACTGATGGGTGCTGATGAGGCTGGTCTAATGAGGCTGCACTGCTGGGTTCTGATGAGGGTGCTGCTGGGTTCTGATGAGGGTGCTGCTGGGTTCTGAGGAGGGTGCTGCTGGGTTCTGAGGAGGGTGCACTGCTGGTAACTGATGAGGGTGCACTGCTGGTAACTGATGAGGGTGCACTGCTGGTAACTGATGAGGGTGCACTGATGGGTACTGATGAGGGTGCACTGATGGGTACTGATGAGGGTGCACTGATGGGAACTGGTGAGGGTGCACTGATGGGAACTGATGAGGGTGCACTGATGTACACTAATGCACCACACAGATATGCACTGATAAGGCGATGCTGATGAGCACTCACTTATGGGCACTACTGTGGCACTGGTGAGCGCTGTAGTGGTGCAGATGAGCACTATAGTGGCGCTGATGTGGTACTGATGGCACCGATGGGGCACTGTAGTGGCACTGGGCACTGTAGTGGCACTGGTGTGGCACTGGTGGAGCACTGGCGGCACCGATGGGCACTGAAGTGGCAGAGGTGGCACTGATGGGCACTGGTGGCACTGATGAGCATTGTAGTGGCACTGATGAGCTTTGTAGTGACACTGATCAGCCTTGTAGTGGGAGGAAGCGATCAGGTGGTAAAGAGCCGCTATCATTGGCTCTTCACCGCGATCCTTGTTGCGCTGGGTCCCGTGCACTCAGCGAACACGGACACTTCTGCGAGGGGGGTGCGTGGAAAGCGCGAGTGCACGAGGACGTCCCAGGGACGTGAACCCTGGATAACTCGACCGCGCTGTAGCCGTCTTTCGGCTATGGCGCGGTCGGCAAGTGGTTAAACTATGGCCAAAGATCGAGCAATCACAATGCACGGTCCCATTGCGTTGTGTGGTTTGGTGCTTTAGAAATCTAAATTCTGCTCTTAAAAAGCACCCAACCTTGGGGCCTACTCTGCGTATCTGCTCCCGAATATGCACTACTACTTTACTATAACCTGCTTACTCCCCCCTTTATCCTATAGTGGGGAATCCTTGCTTTCCCCACGGGATTACAAGATGGACCTTTCAGAAAACTTCTAGACTCGCAATGCTACCAGGCTTCGCACTTTGCACAATCTACGACCTGGCCCTCACTGTCTGTGCTGACCTCGCCAAATGATTGCTTCTGTCTTGACTTCTGGAGTGGAGTACAGTTACGACATTTTTTTTAATACTCTACCGCCCTCGGACAGATTCCAACGACCGATGACTCCCTTAGAACAAATGTGAGGAGACGGGTCCCTGTTCCCACACACTCCTGCAAATGTATGTGCTACTGATCGCCACCCCTGATGAGTATATCCCCCCCCTTTCTAAGGAAGTGGGAAACGACACTAGACAGGACCTTCTCCCAGGCACAACATAGGCAGATTATACATACTGCTCTAAAATCATCAATATGCAAGCGTGCCCAAGAAACTAACGTTAAACTCTTGACGAGATGGTACCGTACACCCTCACTACTCCACAAATATTCCCCCTCTATCCCTGACAAATGCTGGAGATGTCAGAAAGATAGGGGGACCTTACTTCATATTTTTTGGTCCTGCCCGAAGCTGGAGCACTTCTGGAGGGAGGTACATCGAATATCTCAGAAATTTATCGATTACACCCTCCCTGAAGACCCGGCTCTATTTCTGCTACATGTTTGGACCATACCTGAAAAAACATATAATAAATCAATCTTATGTCATCTTCTTAACGCTGCTAGATCGTGCATTGCCCGGCATTGGAGAGATACGAGGCACCCAACAATATCTCTATGGCTTTCAAGAATTGAAGAGGTAAATAGGATGAAAGATCTGTTACTATCAGCGCAAAATCGATATGAGATTTACTCTAAAACTTGGGTCCACTGGAATATATTTAAAATCTAGGAGGAAGGAAAGGCCCTATTTGCATCTTGAGGTTTATTAAACAGTGTTAGAGGACTTACTGAGCCCCCCATCCCCCTTGCCAGCGGCTATACCTGTTCTGGTTCTTTCCTTTACCCACCCACCCCTCTTTTTTTTTTTCTTCTTCCCCCTTTTCTCACTTTTTACTGCAATCTCTTTCCTCTCTACTTTTTCTAGTTCATCTTTTTACTTTAAAGAGGAAGTAAACCCTGATGGGGTTTACTTCCTCTGTCTCCCTGCAAAGGTAAAGCATAATGGGCTACTAGGCATCGCCTAATAGCCCATTATGTGACACTTACCTGCAGGAGAAACCTGCGATGTCACCGTCTTCCTCCATGGCAGCGAGCATCCATTCTTCACTCCTCTTCTTCCGGGGGCCGGGAACTCCGGCTCTGTGACTGCGCGCGGGAGCCGCCTTTAACGGCATGACCCCGGCTTGAAACGGCACAGAGTGCCCTTTCAAGACGGCGCATGCGCCGTTGAAGGCGTAGCTCTGGGAAATTGCAAATATCTCCGAGACCGTGTAGGTCTCAGAGATATTGCAAGCACCTACAGGTAAGCCTTAGTCTAGGCTTACCTGTAGGTGTAAGTTCTCCATGAGGGTTTACAACCACTTTAAAGGTGTTAAAGACAAATATGTTGTCCGTGCAACCAGGATGGCAATTTAGAGTGTGGATTCCTCCACTAATAGCACATGTCTTGAAGCTTCTATGATTATTGGTCACTCTGTATGGCCGCACATATATTTATATTAATCATGACTGATGTTGTACATTCGAGTTTGTATAAGTTTGCTTTGTGTTCAATTTATTGATGTATCTGATCAAATGGATGGGCCGTTTTGTGTATGCTGGATAATTTAAATAAAGAATTTGAAAAAAAAAAAAAAAAGGAGGCGGCATGGCATGTAATTTTTTGTCATACTACTTTGGAAAATGAAGAAATGATAAAATAAAAAAAATTCACAATGTTTTGTATTTTTACATACTGTCACCAGTGCAGTACGGTGTCATCATATAACTGGTGTGGCGGTGATCAGTGACACGGACTGGTGACTTATTCATTTTGTTAATTTTTTTTATTACTTTTTTTCAAGTTTCTTTTTTTTACACTGTGACCAGAGCAATATAATGTTACCATCAGTGGCGGCTGCTCATTAGGGGCACAGGGACGCTGCTGCCATAATTAATGTGCCCCGCTCCTAATTTACATGCAGGTCGCCGGATGCATGGATCCTAATGTTTTGTTTTTTTTCAAAGCGCGTGATTAGAGCCAGAGGCTCTAATTGGCTTCAAAAAGGGTGAGCTTGGGGCACAGAGCACTGCGCCCCGAGCCCACCCACTTGTGTGACAATAACAAATTTAATATTGGCTATTGTCTTCCTGATTCTCCTCCCAGCCATTTAGGAAGCAACGCCTGACACTTCGACTTGGCTCAGCACCTCTGGTCTCTGGTCCTGCTCCCCACAGGGGTAAGTGCGGGGCTGGTGGGGCAGACAGACGGATGGATGAACAAGCGAGCAATGGGAAAGGGGGGGTTTGGTGGGGGACCGACTGACCTGGGGGTAGGGTTGCCACCTCATCCCTTTAAACCCGAACACACATGAATTACACAGGTTCTGAGGCTAATTGAATGCAGATGAGGCACCAAGTGAGTTTAATTATCACCTTCATCGGCCACAGAACCTATGTAATTCATATGTGTTCGGGTTTAAAGGGATGAGGTGGCAACTAGACATGTTCACACTGAAATATTTCGTTTCGGAATTTCATTTTCGTTAGAAAAATAAATGTATTTAGTTACTCCCGAAATTAGTTTTTCGTTAGAAATTGCATTCGTCTGAAAATCTGAATTAATTAAGGTCGAATCTGTCATTGAAGGCTTATGGTGTCTGTCGAATGTTCAAAGAAGAATCGACGGAGCAGCGAAACTGTACGACGCTGCAATCATACATTTCCGGTTGAATGTTCCGCCTACAAGCTAGCTATAGTAGAATTATAATGTTGTATGACTAGTAATAATTATATTTATTAATTATTTTTACTAGTCAACCAACATTAGAATTCTTCTATAGCCTATGGGCCGAGCATTTGACCGGAAATGTACGATTGCAGCGTCGTACAGTTTATCTGCTCCGTCGAATCTTCTTAGAACTTTCAACAGACACCATAAGCCTTCAATGACAGATTCGACGTTTGTATGTTTTTCGATGCTTTGTCGAATCTTCGTTGTTCACGTTGAATTGTCAAGTTAGTTCTAGCTATTTTACTGCTCCTCCTCTTTGGTTACAATCAGCCAATAACATTCATCATCATCATTTTTTTATTTTACTTTCCCCACCCAATTCCAGCAGTGATCTTTTCTCTCTATAATGTCGAATCTTTTCTCTCTATAATGTCGAATCTTTTCTCTCTATAATGTCGAATCTTTTCTCTCTATAATGTCGAATCTTTTCTCTCTATAATGTCGAATCTTTTCTCTCTATAATGTCGAATCTTTTCTCTCTATAATGTCGAATCTTTTCTCTCTATAATGTCGAATCTTTTCTCTCTATAATGTCGAATCTTTTCTCTCTATAATGTCGAATCTTTTCTCTCTATAATGTCGAATCTTTTCTCTCTATAATGTCGAATCTTTTCTCTCTATAATGTCGAATCTTTTCTCTCTATAATGTCGAATCTTTTCTCTCTATAATGTCGAATCTTTTCTCTCTATAATGTCGAATCTTTTCTCTCTATAATGTCGAATCTTTTCTCTCTATAATGTCGAATCTTTTCTCTCTATAATGTCGAATCTTTTCTCTCTATGTAGAATAATCTTGGACTAATAGAGTTAAGGTTAGGCACATTCGACCACAGGTTCGATGGACACAGATTGTTATTGTCAGCCTCATGTCGAATCTCCTATCTATATCGAACTGTTGTTGCAACAAAAACGAAAATTAAGCATTTGTTTATGTCGGATCTTTCGGTTTTCGGATTCTGCATTTTCGTTTTCGTTTGTTAAAACGATAACGAAAATACCTGAAATTCGGACGAAAATGCATTCGGACGAAAACGAATGCACATGTCTAGTGGCAACCCTACCTGGGGGTCGGGATGGGTGACAGGTTACTATAGTATCATTGCACTACTCTGGAGAAGTGATAAGGATTTTTTTATGATTGCTTATAGCAGTGAATCACATTGCAAGCACTTTACTGAATGAAACTGATTCAGTTTGTTTTGTTGTGATTAGCTGTGATTGGTCAAAGCTAATCACGTGGTACAGAAGGGCTGTGATTGGCCATGTCTGTACCATGTGATTACATTGACCAATCACAGCTAGCAACACAGTTTTACACAATGGATGGTATGGAAGGATTATTTACAACTGTCATCTGACCTGCTGTGATTGGTCACACCGGTCACATGGTACTGTAACGGGTCCCCAAGTATGAAAGGGGGTTAACGCTGTTTAGGATATTCCCACTCCGAACACACATCAGCTACCGACACTCCACAGTCAGGCGAGCTCTTCCCATAGGGATAATCCTTTCAGACATACGAGACAACGCTCCCTGTGCTTTCCAGCTGGTCTGACAATCTTTATTGAAAAACTCCCAATTTTATACACACAGAGAGGAGGTTCTTACATTCCTAATTTTCCTCTGACCATACACCTTTGATCAGACCGAATTTACATGAGCTAATTAACTACAGCTGATGACTCGGACACATGACCTTTAGGCTAGCCTTACTGTCTCTTAACTACAGTACCCATCATCAAAAGACTTCACACAATGGTTATATAACAAGCTCCCAATACCCATCTGACAGCTCTTAGCAGACACAGGTGAGTTCAATAGCTAATCCCTTTATATCTTAAATGGCTAAGCATAACCTTTATGTTCAGCAGACTGTCTGTCTGCTATTTACAATCAACACAAGTACAGAGTTAATTATCACAATGAAAGATCCTCAGAAGCCATTCTAGATTCATTTACATCACAACAGGCAGGTAACACATCTCTCAATTAACTTGTTGAGTTCAGAATCAAACAACCAGTACATATTGTGAACTAATATTACTATCCCAATTTAGGTAGTCCAAGATATATTCTTAATGTCCATTATTTTCTTGCTCACCCTGTGCCCAAAGTGACCCCTGTCACACATCTCCCTTTTCGGCAGGAGACTAACACAGGAGGAGACCCCAGACGGGTTGATTCCGAAGTTAGTCCATAGTTCCATTCCTCTAATGCCTGGACAACCCATCAGCATGGCCATTTTGCTTACCGGGTCAGTAGCTGATGGTGACGTTGAAAGGTTGCAGGGTGAATAATGGAATTCAGTTCTGGAACAGTCACTTGCTTTGCTCTCTCAATGGCTCCCAAAACTTGTTGCTGCTGCTCTTGGGAGAGGTAAGGCAAAACCTGGGCGCAAATCCCATTTAACCTTTTGACAATTTCAGCCTGTTTGTGCATTTCAATGTTCAAGCCATGGGACATCTCATAATACATGACGTAGTGTCGTTGCATCTCCGATTTCTCCCTGGCCAGCTTGTCACATTCCAATTCTAGACTGTGATATTTTGCCTGATCTAAGGTACATGTCGGGGAAGATAGTCTTACCCAGTTCTCAGCCGAAAGCGGGCGGGTTCCAGCAGCATGGTCGTCACTGGGTTGGCTTCACCGGGGCCCATCGGGGCGTAAGCAGAAACGAGGGGGGCCAAATCATTCCCCAGTAGTACATCCGCTGGCAAATCCTTCATCACCCCCACATTCACGTTTCCCGAACCAACCCCCGAATCCAGGTGAACACGGGCAACGGGTAGCCGGAAGACAGTGCCTCCCGCTACTCTTACGGCTACAGTGTCTCCGGTATGTTGGCTCTCTGGGATGAGGTTCTTCTGTAGTAGGGTCATGGTGGCACCAGTATCACGTAGGCCATTGGCTACCTTTCCATTGATCCAGACAGTCTGCCTGTGTTGCTGCCTGTTGTCCCGGTTAGCTGCTTGTATTGGATCAGCCTCGTGCAGGACGCTCCAATGTTCTTCCTCCTCAACGCAGTGGGCCGCAGGCATGGATGTGTGGCGGTTCCCCCTTGCTGGCTGTCTCCATGACTGGGACTGCCTCGCTGGATTCAACGGACAGTCTGGCTTTTTGTGCCCTAGCTGTTTACACCCGAAACACCTGATGGGTTGTGAGTAGTCCTGGGAGTTGAACCTGGGCTGCTGAGGATAAGTGGCCGCTGGAGGTGGTGCTGTAGGGCGTGGTTGGTAGGTGATAGCCGGAGGGGGTGCCGCTGATCGATAATCCACCTGGGCTGTTGTCTTGACCACAGGGTTATCTGTGTATTCGTCCGCCAAGCGAGCTGCTTCAGGCAAGGTGAAAGGTTTTCGGTCCCGGACCCACTCTTTGACTTCCAGGGACAGTTTGTCAAAGAAGTGCTCCAGCAGGAACACCTGCAGCACCTCTTCCCCGGATTCTGCTTGGCATCCAGCGACCCAGTGGGATGCAGTGCGGTGTAGGCGGCAGGCCCACTCAGTATACGAGTCTCCAGTCTGCTTGCTCGCCTCTCGGAACCGCCTCCGGTATGCCTCCGGTGTGACGGCATACCTGGCCAAAAGTGCTTCTTTTACCAGTCCATAGTTCATAATATCCTCGTCTGGGATGGCCCTGAACGCTTCACTGGCCCGGCCCGATAGTTTCCCAGACAAAATAATAACCCATTCCTCTGTGGGCACCCGGTGTAGGGCACATTGCCGTTCAAAATCGGCAAGGTACCCATCAATCTCCCCTTCAGTTTCAATTAAATTTTTAAAAGCAGCAAAATGTATCTTTCTCCTTTCAGTTGGTGCTGCTCTGACTTCTGCTGCTGCAGCACCTCTTTTCTGTAGCCAATTTGCATCCACAGCCGCTATAACTCGGTCTGTGATCTCCGATGTAGGGTTAGGACCATAATGTGCCAGTCTTATGTTAACAGCCCGATCAAAAACTTGCCTCTTCGGGTGTCCTGTCTGTTACGCTGGGCCTTTCTGTTATGTTGGGTCTTTCAGCTCCATCCATTTTGTTAGCCGGTCTGCCCCGGTTCTCCAGTAAGTCCTTGAGGGAAGAGAGCTTTAGCCATCCCTACTGTGCTTCCATTGTCCTGTGTCCTCTTGTAGCTGTCCTACCGGCTGTGGGAATCAATCCCACTGCTTGCCAACAATGTAATGGGTCCCCAAGTATGAAAGGGGGTTAACGCCGTTTAGGATATTCCCACTCCGAACACACATCAGCTACCGACACTCCACAGTCAGGCAAGCTCTTCCCATAGGGATAATCCTTTCAGACATACGAGACAACGCTCCGTGTGCTTTCCAGCTGGTCTGACAATCTTTATTGAAAAACTCCCAATTTTATACACACAGAGAGAAGGTTCTTACATTCCTCATTTTCCTCTGACCATACACCTTTGATCAGACCGAATTTACATGAGCTAATTAACTACAGCTGATGACTCAGACACATGACCTTTAGGCTAGCCTTACTGTCTCTTAACTACAGTACCCATCATCAAAAGACTTCACACAACGGTTATATAACGAGCTCCCAATACCCATCTGACAGCTCTTAGCAGACACAGGTGAGTTCAATAGCTAATTCCTTTACATCTTAAATGGCTATGCATAACCTTTATGTTCAGCAGACTGTCTGTCTGCTATTTACAATCCACACAAGTACAGAGTTAATTATCACAATGAAAGATCCTCAGAAGCCATTCTAGATTCATTTACATCACAACAGGCAGGTAACACATCTCTCAATTAACTTGTTGAGTTCAGAATCAAACAACCAGTACATATTGTGAACTAATATTACTATCCCAATTTAGGTAGTCCAAGATATATTCTTAATGTCCATTATTTTCTTGCTCACCCTGTGCCCAAAGTGACCCCTGTCACAGTACCAGCACCGAGCTGGTACACTGATCAGTCATTGGCTGCATCCAGTGGACACAGCCGGTGACAGATCATGCCGCTGCGTAACCCTGTGAGCAGGTAAAGCCACCGCTGGGGGTCATTCTGCTTTAGGCTGGGCGGGCAGGTGTTAAGGATTACAGAGCTGCATTATTGTAAGTCTTTTATATCTGTCTAAAGTTAAGGAGATCCAGCGTGATCCTCACCTGGGCAAGTTCTTCACTACCCTTTGGGTTCCAGACGCCGCATCCTAACTGTGTCGCAGCCGGCTATGCGGCTTTACAATCGGCTGCCTGCTGTGCATGCACTATGCTTTGTGAAAAGGTCTTCTGGGGCCTGTAATGTGTCCCAGAAGAGTGGGGGTGAGAACTTCTGCTTGGATTGCCTAGGTCAGTGTTTCTCAACTCCAGTCCTCAGGGCGCCCCAACAGGTCATGTTTTCAGGATTTCCCTCAGATGAAACGGCTGTGGGAATTACTAAGACAGTGAAACTGATCAAATTACCTGTGCAAAATAATGGAAAACCTAAAAACATGACCTGTTGGGGCGCCTTGAGGACTGGAGTTGAGAAACACTGACCTAGGTGACCAGGTACCCGCTCCCCCCCTAAATGTGGCAGGGGAGGAGGACTTAAAGCCGAACTTGCCTTTTTGGGTGAAATTCCGCTTTAAAGTTGGGCTTTCATGCACATGGGTGTGAAGACGGTGTATATTTGTGGTTCTCCGGACACGTTCTGTGGCTGATTAAGTAGGTAATTAAACTCACTTGGTGCCTTATCTGCATTAAATTAGCCTCAGAACCTGTGTAATTCATATGTGTTCGGGTTTAAAGGGATGAGGTGGCAACTCTATCTCCGGATGTCCAGGAGGTATATTGCATAATAAAATGTGCAGGTTTGGGAGAGGAGACTGAGGTCCTGTGCATCTTTCTCCTCACACATATGTGTATTGTTATTATTATTATAGGGATGTACTAAACTGCATATTGGGATGATTGTATTATTGGCTGCAGTAACAACAGAGTTATTACCATATATGTATGTAAAAAGTACGCTGACACCTAGTGAGAGTTCTGAGAATTGCAGCCAAATCATCCCAATGAATATGCAGTTTAGTACGTCCCAATATTAGAACCGGTTACAGCACCGTGCTCAAATCTTTATTATGACTAAAGCCACGCCTACGTTTCCTAGCAATGCCCCGCCCCTTCCATGGATGATATATAATGTCACACATTATGTACAATTAGCCCACGTGATAAGACACGCGTGTTGCTGCATTCACATCTATGTGGCAAGAGAAGACTAATGTACAGTGTAGAGCGGCACACATAACACACCAGGAAGTCTATACATGTAGTGTTATGCTGTACTCACGTGACAGCGCACGTCCGCGAGCCCGTTCGCAGTTATGTGACGGGGGCGTGACCCGACCTAGAGACTATACATAGACGAGGCTGACTGTTCAAAATAAAATGGGATTTATATAGGCAGTCTTAGTGGCCCTGGCACGCCTGCCTGCTACACCGGTTGTGGGTATAAACATTTGGGTATGTGGTGACAGGCGCGCGGAGGGCAGCCCGCGGGGTCCTGATACACATGGCGGCCGTGTGGAGGTGCTCGGCGGGGAGAAGCCTGACCACTATAACGCTGAGGTGTAGCCGGGGACTGACAGGTACAACGGGCTGGGAGAGCTGTACTAGGGGGAAAGCAGGCGCCTTATGAGCATATGAAGAGGTGGTGGTAGGGCATGCTGGTCGCTGTAGTTCTACAGTTGTGTAATAATTCTATGGAGGAGGGTGTCCCTGTAAATGTGATCATTGTACAGAAAGTCCTCTATTGTGTCTCTGGGATCCAGTCCCTGTACTGACGGCTATGTGTAGGGTGACAGTCATTGCCTGTTTTGTCTTCATTTGCTTTCAAGTAGATTTAAAGCCATAACTTTATTTTGTCTTCATTAGATAGAGCAAGGAATGGTAAAGTCCCCTTTGCAGGTATTTTTCACCATCTCTGCCTGATCGGGGATATTTTTCTTCACTTCCTGTTCAGTAGATGCAACAGGAAGTGGAAGGAGATCGCTTCAAAGTGAGTAAAAAATCCCCTCAAAGGTCTGTTTTCACAGGGCCAGCTTTGACAAAGTATTTGGACAGCTTTCAGCAGGCTTTGTTGATGCTTTAACCACTTCAACCACGGAAGGTTTTACCCCCTCAATGACCAGGCCATTATTTTCGCGATACGGCACTGCGTCACTTTAGCTGACCAAAGCTGTACCCAAACAAAATTGATGTCGTCCCCTGTCCCCCACAAATAGAGATTTATTTTGGTGGTATTTCATCACCACTGCAGTTTTTAGTTTTTGCGCTATAAACAAAAAAAAAATGTAAAGTTTTGAAGGAAAAAAAAAATAATACATTTTTTTTTTTTTTTTTTTTTTTACACTTTCTGCTATAAAACATTCGCAATATTTAACCACTTCAATACCATGCACTTATACAGCTTCCTGCCCAAGCCAATTTTGAGCTTTCAGCGCTGTCGCAATTTGAATGACAATTGCGCGGTCATGCTACACTGTACCCAAACAAATTTTTTATCATTTTGTTCCCACAAATAGAGCTTTCTTTTGGTGGTATTTGATCGCCTCTGCGATTTTTATTTTTTGCACAACAAATAAAAAAAGAGCGAAAATTTTGAAAAAAAACAATGTTTTTCTTTGATTCTGTTATTTTTTTTTTTGTAAATAAGTACCTTTTCTACTTCAATGACAGGCACTGATAAGGCGGCACTGACGGGCACTGATAAGGTGACACTGATGGGCACTGATGATGGGCACTGATGATGGGCACTTATAGGCGGCACTGATTGGCACTTATAGGCGGCACTGATTGGCACTTATAGGCGGCACTGATAGGTGGCGCTGATGGACACTAGTAGGTGGCACTGATGGACACTGATGCCCAGCAATGCCAGCCACCACACATTGAGGTGGTGCCATCATAGTGCCAGTCAGTGCCCATTTGTGGGCACTGATTGGCATTTTTTTATTTTATTTTACTACATGTGGATGGCCATGGGGGCCATCCACATGCTTGGGGCTTCCCTGTGGTCCTGGGGGGCTTCCCTGGTGGTCCAGTGTGGGTATCCGAGGGGGGGCTGCGCTGATAAACAATCAGCGCGAACCCCCCCGTCAGGAAAGCCGCCGATTTGCTCTCCTCTACTCGCGTCTGTCAGACGCGAGTGAGGAAGAGCCGATCAACGGCTCTTCCTGTTTACATTGTGATCAGCTGTGATTGGACACGGCTGATCACGTGGTAAAAAGCCTCCGCCGGAGGCTTTTTACCGAGATCAGTGTAGCGGTGGGTCAGACTGATCCACCGATCGCCGCGATGCGCGCCCCCCGGGCGTGCGGCGGCTGTTATCCTGCAGGACGTCATATGACATCCAGTGTGGATAACAGAACCACTTCCCGGACGTCAATCTGCTATTGACGGGGCGGGAAGTGGTTAAAAAAAAATAATCGAATTTCTTCATCAATTTAGGCCAATATGTATTCTACATATTGTTGGTAAAGAAAATCCCAATAAGCGTATATTGATTGGTTTACGCAAAAGTTACAGCGTCTTAACTATGGGAAAGATTCATGGATTTTTTTTTTTTGTTACTTGTAATGGCGATGATCAGTGACTTTTAGCAGGATTGCGGCAGATCAGGCACCTAGCTGAAACTTTTGACACTTTTTGGGGAACCAGTGACATTATTGCAGTGATCAGTGCTAAAAAAATATGCACTCTCATTGTACTAATGACACTGGCAGGGAAGGGGTTAACAGTAGGGGGTGATCAAGGGGTTAACAATGTTCCCTCCGTGTGTTTCTAACGGCTCGTTTTACACTTCCTTCAAAACATGGCTTCAGACACGCTTTGTAAAGCTCTCTGAACGCCAGTAAAAAGCTCCTGTCACTAAATAAAATGTGTTCCTGCAAAGTACATTCCATCTCATCCCCTAGTAAAGCACCTTACACAGTATAGTAAAACACTGGTTAGGCACACGGTTAACCCTTTTGAGTGCCCTAGATGTTTAACCCCTTCCCAGCCAGTGTCATTAGTACAGTGACAATGAATGTCACTGGTTTCTGCAAAGTGTCGGTGTTCGAATTGTCTGCCGCAATATTGCAGTCCCGCTATGTTGGAGTCAATGTACAAATTAGCCAGCACACCAGGAATCTTCAGTTATTGTCCAAAGGTTTTTATTGCAGAAAGATCACATCACAAAGACAAGTCGGTATCCGTCTGGTAATCGATGCAGCACCTATTACCGATGAGCCTTGTTTCCAGGAATGTGCGCGATAGGAATTTAGACAAGGCTACTTGAAGCTTGTTGTAAGCCTGCTTTAAATTCCAGGCTCTTGCGTTCCATCGGTGATCCCGGGAACACTACAAGCAGTCAGGCCAGCTGCCCGAAGGGTGTCTGTCACATCCGGTTTTGGTTCTGTGTTTACCCGGCTGGTAAAGCTGGAGAAGCAACCGATCAAATTGATCAGCTGTCTTGGAGGGCAGAGGAGGGATCAGGGGTCTAATCCAGTGGTTCTCAATCCTGTCCTCAAGTACCCCCAACAGGCCATGTTTGCAGGTTTTCCTTTATCTTGCACAGGTTCTTTAAATCGGAGTCAGTGGCTTGGTATTTTTGACAGCTATTTTATCCAAGAGAAATTCCCAAAACATGGCCTGTTGGGGGGAACTTAAGGACAGGGTTGAGAACCACCAGTCTAATCGACCACTGATCGCCCTATAAAGAGTACCTGTTGCTGCCCAAGCTATCACAGGTAATGTTGCTTATCCCAGGTGATAGTAATAAAGTTAAATAAAAAAAAAAAAATAATTAGAAAGCACCACTGTCCCTCGTGCTCAAGTACACACACACAGCACCACAAATGTGAGGTATCCTCACAAACGTCCACGTGAGAGCAAATATTTTGGCACCAGAGGTCATGTTTAACCACTTCCTTACCAGGCCATAGTAATATGACGCCAGCAGGAACCCTCCCTCCGGGTGGACGTCATATGATGTCACTGCTTCCTGGCCGTCTAGGGGGGGCGCGCGCACCGTTGCATTGCTCGGGACTCAGTGCGCGTGCCCGGCGGCCGTGATGTCTGCCGGGCACTCGCGATCACGGCAGGAGTGTGGATCTGTGTGTGTAAACACACAGATTCACCTCCTGTCAGAGGTGAGGAGACCGATGTGTGTTTCCAGTACAGAGGAACACGCATCGGTCTCCTCCCCTTGCGAGTCCCCTCCCCCTACAGTTAGAATCACTCAATAGGGAACATATTAACCCCTTCAGCACCCCCTAGTGTTAACCCCTTCCCTGCCAGTCACATTTACACAGTAATCCGTGCAGTTTTATAGCACTAATCGCTGTATAAATGTGAATGGTCCCAAAAACGTGTCAAGTGTCCGATATGTCCGCCGCAATGTCACAATAAAAATCGCAGATCGCCGCCATTACTAGTAAAAAATAAATAATAAAAATGCCATAAATCTATCCCCTATTTTGCAGACGCTATAACTTTTGCGCAAACCAATCAATCGCTTATTTCGATTTTTTTTTCCTTTTTCTACCAAAAATATGTAGAAGAATACATATCAGTCTAAACCTGAGGAAAAAATATAGTTTTTTTTTTTAATTTGATATTTATTAACCACTTGACAACTGGGCACATAACCCCCTTCCTGCCCAGGCGAAATTTCAGGTTTCAGCACTGTCACGCTTTGAATGACAATTGCGCGGTCGTGCAACGTGGCTCCCAAACAAAATTGACGTCCTTTTTTTCCCACAAATAGAGCTTTCTTTTGGTGGTATTTGATAATTTCTGCGTTTTTTTTATTTTTTGCGCTATAAACAAACATAGAGCGACAATTTTGAAAAAAACACAATATTTTTGCTATAATTAATATCCCAATTTTTTTTTTAAAAAACTATTTTTTTCCTCAGTTTAGACCGATACGTATTCTACATATTTTAGGTAAAAAAAAAAATCGCAATAAGCGTATAGTGATTGGTTTGCGCAAAAGTTATAGCGCCTACAAAATAGGGAATAGAATTATGATTTTTTTTTTTATTACTTATTTATTTTTATTTTTTTTACTAGTAATGGCGTCGATCTGCGATTTTTTTTTTTTTTTTTTTTTTTTTTGTGACTGTGACATTATGGCGGACACATCGGACACTTTTGACACATTTTTGGGACCATTCACATTTATACAGTGAACAGTGCTATAAATATGCACTGATTACTGTATAAATGTGACTGGCAGGGAAGGGGTTAACCACTAGGGGTTGTCCCTATGTACAAGGGACACACCATCAGTCTCCTCTCCCTGACAGGACGTGGATCTCTGTGTTTACACACAGAGATCCACGTCCCTGGCTCTGTGACAGCCGATCGCTCGTACCTGATGGACATCGCGGCCGCCAGGCACGCGCATCGGCACCCGCCTGACACGGCGGGCACAGCTTTTCCCCGATGCGTGCCCGCGGTGGCGCGCATCGCGGAAGTAAATGGGAGGACGTATATCAGCAATTGACGACCGCTTTGCGGACGTCTTTTTAATATGGCCCGGGCGCGAAGTGGTTAAATCAAAAAGTAAAAAATATTGTGTTTTTTTACTAAATTGTCGCTCTTTTTTTTTTTTTTTTTGTTTATAGCGCAAAAAATAAAAACCACGGGCCTCAGCCCGTGGAGTAGTGGTTAGCATGCATGCTTGGCAACGCTAAGCTTCACAGGTTCAATTCCTGATTGGGGCTGTTTGTGTCTAAACAGCTGGCCCCAGTGCATGCAGTGACAAAGGGGATAATAAAATTTTAGATTTAAAAAATAAAAACCACAGAGATGATCAAATACCACCAAAAGAAAGCTCTATTTGTGGGGGGAAAAAAACCATAAAGATTTAATTTGGGTACATTGTTGCATGACCGCGCAATTGTCATTCAAAGTGCAACAGCGCTAAAAACTAAAAATTGGTCTCGGCAGGAAGGGGGTGAAAATGCCCTGTATTGAAGTGGTTAAAGAAGAAGTTCACCATTTAAAAAATAAATGCATGTTGTTTTTTGCAGGTACAAAAATGAATTTGCATTTACACTCTCTCTATCTGTGAAAAACCTTCTTTAGTGCAGCAGCACTCCCTTATGCCTCGTACACACGAGAGGTTTTCCCAACGAGAAAACTGGCATGATAGCTTTTGGCCGGGAAAACCGGCCTTGTGTATCCTCCATCGCAGTTTTCCCGACAGGAAAACTGCCGGGGGAAAAAAAATGAGAACCAGCTCTCTTTTTCCCGTCAGGAAAAAATCCTGCAGAGAAAACCGGCTGTCTGTATGCTTTCCCGAGGGGAAAAAAACGCGCATGCTCGTAAACACATCGACGCATGCGTGGAAGCATAGAACGTCATTTTGTCAGCTCGTCGTAGTCTTTGACGTCACCGCGTTATTGGCATTCAAAAGTTCAGTGGTCTTTTGTGTGACCGTGTATGCTTGAGAGGAATCCCGTCAGGAAAAGCGTATTTTTTTTTTCCTGCCGGGAAAACCGGTCGTGTGTACGAGGCATTATACTTACCTGAGCCCTGTAATTCCCACGTCAGGAACGAGCACATCAGCTCCGGCCGGTGTCTCGTGTCCTGATTGGATAGATTGATAGCAGTGCAGCCATTGGATCCTGCTGCTGTCAATCAAATCCAATGACACTGACGCAGAGGGGCAGAGCCGAGTCCTGTTGTGTGTGTCAATAGACGCAGCAGCGGGACACAGAAGTGCGCCCGCACAGGTGTCCTGTTGGAGATCGCTTCTCCGACGGGACACTCCAGAAGAGGAGGAGCCAGGAACACTGCTTAGGGACCCCAGAAGAGGAGGATCGGGGGCCATTCTGTGCAAAACCAACTGTACAGTGGAGGTAAGTATGACATGTTTAAAAAAAAAAAAAAAAAAGGAACCTGTGCAACCCCTTTTGAGAACACACAAATGTGTTATTTATCACTTGCCAGGAGGCAGTTTTGTATTTTATTACAAAATAACAATGAGGTGAACACTGCACTGGCCAGTAAATGAAAAGTATACAATGTATCAGTGTGAGAATACAATGTTTCGGCGTGGAAATGTTTTCCCTGAGCTCAGAAATGTAAATAAATTGTAACATTTCACCAGAGAAACAACATTTTGTGAATGAAAGCACACTAGATTGTTTTCAGTTTTGCTGCGTACATTTATTTCTTCCTCTGAAGGCTCCATGTACACAGAAGCTGATAAACTGCAGTTTATTGGCTTTTTTTTTTTTTTTTAAAAAAAGCTCATTAACTGCACTCTGTTAGCCTATGTGTTCATGTACACATAACGTTTTTTAGCTTTAATGGGCTTTTTTCTGAACGCAAGAAATTCGCGTTCAAAGTGCCGTTTTTCGGCAGAGCAAAACGCTCAAACGCTGGCCGTGAGCGTTTTTTTGCGGTTTTTGGTCCATATAAAAAAAACCGAAAAAACGCTACAATGAAAAACGCTTCTGTGTACATGGAGCCTTAGCGTGTAAAAAAAAACAAAAAAAAAAACACCCACAAAATGTAAGTGATAAATATCGCAAAACATAATTATTTATCACATTAGGTAAATAACGCATGTTTTCTCTTATCGTCCATGGACCGACGCAGCTCTCATACTGATTACATGTGGGTATATGTCCCTGCTCGCAGGAGAAGACCTAGGCAGAATGTTAGAGGTTAAAACATTCTAGAACAAGCCAGAGCTGAACAGCCCCGCCCAGGGGGGCGGTCCCTCCGGACATTACCCTTCCACCTGCAGCTAATCAGCCTCAGTTTTTTTCTGCCTAGCAGAAGGAGAAGACGTGGCTCTCTCAGGAGCCAGTCTCCTGGAAGATTTTACTTTTGATTTTTATTCCTTTGGGAATTTTATTATTTTATTTTTGAGACCTTCAATCAACTGTCGGCTGGGCAACAGGTTGGGTACACTGGTATCCTTGTAGTCTTCCCTGTCCGACCATCGAGCGTGCTGATCCTCGCCTTGCGTGCGTGAGACTCAGTTCACGACATACCCCATGGCTCCAGGGGTGGCCGGATTGCTTTCATGCTCCCGCGGTCCTCTCAAGATTGAACAGTACTTGACTGACTGTATCTCTCGCGGTGGACCGGGCCGACAGCTACGCAGTACGACTCTGTGATAGGTCTGTCTGAAACAAGCCAGTGGGTCCCTGAAAGGGACGGGTAAGTAGTCTCTCCTACTGCAGGTGAGTACATGCTGGCTGTGTTTTCTGTGTGTGGGGGTTTCTCCCTGTCCCCCCCTGTTATGCTGCTCTCTGCACCCTGTACTGGTGCTGTGGGGTGCTTGGGGGTCACTCTGGCCTGGTTGGGCGCTCATGTCTGCAGTTTTTTCTGGTGTGTGAGGTGATTATTGCGTGCGCCATTGGCGCTGTTTGAGGTGGTTATTGCGAGCGCCATTGGCACGCATTAGAGCTTTGAGTTTTGCGCTCGGCGGCCATCTTGGCGTTTAGTGGCACAGTTATAGCTGCGGACGGCGGCCATTTTCTTGTGGCCGCCGCGCATTTATTTCTGGCGGCGGCGCGAATCCCCTCACAATCTCCTCACAGACTGAGCTGTCCTTAAGGGTTGGGGGGTCCTCCCGGGTATCCCCTCCTCAGCGTAGCCAGTGGGTGGACTGTATATTCACTGTATAGTGTATAAGGTCTCAGAGGGTGGCGTTTATGGAGTCTGATACACCTTCTCTCCACATTGCCTGGGGCAACTGGCAGTGCTGCACAGTTAAACATGTTCATATGTTTCCTGCACCTGCGGTCCTTATGGACCAGTTGTCAGCAGTCCTGGAATCATTCCTGTCAGAATGGAAGCGGTGTGCGAGCAAAAGGAGCTATAAGCCCCCTCCCCCCACAAAAATCTTTAGTGAAGGAGTGCTCTGAGTCAGATATGGGCCTAGCTACTATGCTCAGGACCCGATCTCTGAATATTTAATGTTTATGAACAGGACATTCCCTTGTGAGGAAGACTCCAGTTCTGTGTCAGTGAATGACAGGGCGCTTGTAAGTGATCTCATTGATGATGTGAGAATCACACTCAGGCTGAAATTGCTGTGACAAGCTTTTCTTTTACACAGTTTCCTCACTGTTTTCCTCACACGCTGCCTCAAGAGCAGCATGGATGAGGGAGGACTAAATTCATTTATGTCTCTAATCCCTGTGAGCCTTGTGTGCGATACCTGAGGTAACATTTCCTGCCATTTCCTGGGGAATGATTTGAGCTCTGACAGACACACGGACTGAGGATCAGAGGTTAACTGTTACCTGTATGCTGCTTCAGCAGCACTGTCAAGCAGGTTGGAATGATACAGAGAAGATTATGCGCCTCTGCGCCATAATTTAAACTCATCCTATACCTCTACACTGCATACATTCACAGTGTATGTATGTGTTATTGGTCTCTGTCTGCGTGGCTGTCCCCACGTTCCAATGCTGTGTTTCAGTGCCATACATGATATAAACGTACAAAATATGTTTATGCACGACTCCAGATACATTCACAGTATATGTATGTATCATACTCTCTGGGCTGGCGGGGGCTCCGGTGTCCTCCCGCACTCTCATGGTATGTGCGCTTCGGCTCTCTGCACAGTATAGACATGTTCAATATGTTTCTTGCACATATTATACACGTTTACAGTATGGTAATACTGTTTGCGTGGGGTTCCTCCGGGTACTCCGGTTTCCCCCCACGCTCCAATGGAAATGCACAGCAAAAACATGTGCAATATTATGTTGATTCACATGCTATCATTCCTACACGGTATCTGTGTGCTGTCTGCGTGGAGTTCTTCCGAGTGGGCGCTTCGGCGCTATGCACAGTCTAAATTTGTGCGATTGAACCTACCCGGTATGTCTTTGCAGTCTGCGTGGGTTTCCGCCCACGCTACATGACATGCATGCCTTTGGTGCAATACACGATGTAAACATACACATTATGTTTATACACTACACTAAATACATTCACAGTAGTTGTAGGTATTGCATTCTCTGAGTATGCGTGGGGTACTTCGGTTCCTCACACGCGCCAACGGTGTGCGTGCCTTCGGTGCTTTGCACACATGAGCTTGTGCAAAAGGTTTAGCACACACACTATAATACCTACACGGTATGCGTATGCAGTCTGCGTGGGTTTCTGCCCATGCTACATGACATGCATGCCTTTGGTGCAATACACGGTGTAAACATACACATTATGTCTATACACTACACTAAATACATTTACAGTAGCTGTAGGTATTGCATTCTCTGAGTATGCGTGGGGTACTTCGGTTCCTCCCACGCGCCAACAGTGTGCAAAATGTTTAGCACACATACTATAATACCATACACGGTATGCGTATGCAGTCTGCATGGGTTTCATCCGGGTGCTCAGGTTTCTCCCCTGCGTTCCAATGGTGTGCGCATTCTCAGCGCTATGCACAGTATAAACATGTGCAATTTGTTTATTCGCAGGCTAACATACTTACACGGTTGTGTACGCAATCTGTGTGGCTGGTTTACGTCCAGGCCCCGATGATGTGCACGCCTTCGTCGCTGGCACAGTATATACACGTTTAATAGGTTTATCCACAAATACTAAACTACATACGCCGTATGTGGTGGTATTATGCTCTTTGTGGCTGGGTGGGTTTCCTCCCACACTCTCCATTTGTGCGTTTGACGCAATACATAGTATAAACTATGTGTTTGCACAATCGGCACCTATCCATGGGTAGCTGCTGGATGGAGCATTGTCACAAGGATCCCTGGTTTCAGGGGTATCACTTTCCACCTGCTTTCAGTGGTGATCAGAAGCGCTGGCTTGGACTGTGTTCGCCAGGCTGGGGTTGGCGTTGCGCCCGTTAGTGGCTGCGTCTCTGGCATTTTTTGTAGCTCAATGACTGGGCAAAAGCCTCTGCTTCATTCATCAGTCATCTAGCAGGTGCACTACAACTGCTTTAGCCTTTAGGGTCTCTGTGCCCGGGGTGGGTTTGTGGAGGCTGAGGTACTAGTCCTCTGACCGAGTTTCTAGGGAAGTTCCATCAAGTTGCCTTTATTGGCCAACATTTGAGGCACCCTGTACTAGGGCTGGGCGATTTTCCCCCAAAAAAAAATCTGCGATTTTTTTTTTTTTTTTTTTATAAAAAACTCGATTTACGATTCGATTTTTTTTTTAATTATATTAATTAAAGTGCATCAACAAACAAAATTGCAAAGGCAAACCCTTTCTCTAACTGCAAAGTCAGTGTGCAACAAACACACAATATATTCCAGCGCTCATGGAACATACATTATTAACTATTGAAAACCTCTTGAAACTCTGTGTGTGATTCCTTCTGTCCCAGCCTTGCTGTGATCCTGGCTCTGCATCCTTTTGGGTTGGAGGGCCCTCCACACGCTGGTCTGCCTGTTGTCCATCATTCAAGGTACTGTCACATGGAGATCATGCCACAGGCTTTGTTTTGACTTTTTTAACCCCTCCTTGCTCCACGGATGTCACTGCAAGTTTAACAAGTTTGTCACCACTGGCAACTGGAGAGTTAAGATTCATTTGCCCTCTGCACATTTGGGATTGGATCCCTCTCTTTATTGTAATTAATAAATAGACTTAGCTTTTTTTATCAATTCTTCAAGAGTTTTCAATAGTTAATAATGTATGTTCCATGAGCGCTGGATTATATTGTGTGCATGTTGTGTATTTTGTACTTCTGGGTACGGATTTTTTCTTGCTGCGCTGGATCCTGTTTTTTTCCCCCTTTTGGATACTTTGTACTTCCCAAAATATTTGGGATTTTTTTCTTATTATTATTATCATCCATTATATTTTTTTCTTTATCCACCAATTTAGCGCTTGTGACCTTTTGTTGTTTTTTGCAGTGTGCAACAAAGATTGTTAAACATCCAAATTATTAATACTGTATTTGGATTTAGCTAATAAAACAACAAAAAATCCTGAGGTTACTCTTAGTTGAATTGAACTGTGTCCATGCATCACTGTGCCCGTGTCTCACTGTGCCCATACCTGATGCAGATTTTCATGGTATACGGATTTTACTGCTACACCGGTGGCCATTCCAGTATTCAAAAGCCGCGCCTCCTTCTCGTCTGTGATAGGCGGAACACTCAATTTCCCAGCATTCAGTGTTCCGCCTATCATGGTCATCCTCATAACACAGACGAGGATGAGAGGATGTCCGTGATAGGCTGAATACTGCCTGCTGTGAAATTGAGTGTTCCGCCTATCACAGACGACGAGGACTCGGGAGGCGCGGCTTTTGAACACTGCAATGGCCGCCGTCTGTCTGCATGACACGCTGATCAGGTAGGCAGACGGCGGCTGCAGCGAGTAGATGTACAGTGCCTTGCGAAAGTATTCGGCCCCCTTGAACTTTTCATCATTTTGCCATATTTCAGGCTTCAAACATAAAGATATAAAATTTTAATTTTTTGTGAAGAATCACCAACAAGTGGGACACAATTGTGAAGTGGAACGAAATCTATTGGATATTTTAAACTTTTTTAGCAAATAAAAAACTGAAAAGTGGTGCGTGCAAAATTATTCGGCCCCTTTACTTTCAGTGCAGCAAACTCACTCCAGAAGTTCAGCGAGGATCTCTTAATGATCCAATGTTGTCCTAAATGACTGATGGTGATAAATAGAATCCACCTGTGTGTAATCAAGTCTCTGTATAAATGCACCTGCTCTGTGATAGTCTCAGGGTTCTGTTGAAAGCGCAGAGAGCATCATGAAGACCAAGGAACACACCAGGCAGGTCCGTGATACTGTTGTGGAGAAGTTTAAAGCCGGATTTGGATACAAAAAGATTTCCCAAGCTTTAAACATCCCAAGGAGCACTGTGCAAGCGATCATTTTGAAATGGAAGGAGTATCAGACCACTGCAAATCTACCAAGACCTGGCTGTCCCTCTAAACTTTCAGCTCAGACAAGGAGAAGACTGATCAGAGATGCAGCCAAGAGGCCCATGATCACTCTGGATGAACTGCAGAGAACTACAGCTGAGGTGGGAGAGTCTGTCCACAGGACAACAATCAGTCGTACACTGCACAAATCTGGCCTTTATGGAAGAGTGGCAAGAAGAAAGCCATTTCTCAAAGATATCCATAAAAAGTCTCGTCTAAAGTTTGCCACAAGCCACCTGGGAGACACACCAAACATGTGGAAGAAGGTGCTCTGGTCCGATGAAACCAAAATCGAACTTTTTGGCCACAATGCAAAACTATATGTTTGGCGTAAAAGCAACACAGCTCATCACCCTCAACACACCATCCCCCCACTGTCAAACATGGTGGTGGCAGCATCATGGTTTGGGCCTGCTTTTCTTCAGCAGGGACAGGGAAGATGGTTAAAATTGAGGGGAAGATGGATGCAGCCAAATACAGGACCATTCTGGATGAAAACCTGTTGGAGTCTGCAAAAGACCTGAGACTGGGACGGAGATTTATCTTCCAACAAGACAATGATCCCAAACATACAGCAAAATCTACAAAGGAATGCTTCACAAATAAACGTATCCAGGTGTTAGAATGGCCAAGTCAAAGTCCAGACCTGAATCCAATCAAAAATCTGTGGAAAGAGCTGAAAACTGCTGTTCACAAACGCTCTCCATCCAACCTCACTGAGCTCTAGCTGTTTTGCAAGGAAGAATGGGCAAGAATTTCAGTCTCTCGATGTGCAAAACTGATAGAGACATACCCCAAGCGACTTGCAGCTGTAATCGCAGCAAAAGGTGGCTCTACAAAGTATTAACGCAAGGGGGCCGAATAATTTTGCACGCCCCACTTTTCATTTTTTTCTTAGTTAAAAAAGTTTCAAAAAAACAATAGATTTCGTTCCACTTCACAATTATGTCCCACTTGTTGGTGATTCTTCACAAAAAATTTAAATTTTATATCTTTATGTTGGAAGCCTGAAATGTGGCAAAAGGATGAAAAGTTCAAGGGGGCCGAATACTTTCGCAAGGCACTGTAATTGGGGTAACGCTGCTCAGTGCCATTCCGGATACGCCCCCTGCAGTCCTGCTACGGAAACTTTGAAGGGAAGGAAAAAAAAAAAAAAAAAAATCGATTTTCTTCAAAACTGAATCGATTTGAGCTCAAAACTCGATTCAAGATTAAAATCGATTTTTTTTCCCAGCCCTACCCTGTACACTGGGGCCTCCCTTCTCCGATACATTGCGGAGTCTCTTTGGGATTCTCATACGTCTCGCTGCAAGACGGTCCTGTCGGCCGTGTGCATTGCAGGCGAAGGGTCCTTGCATCCGGAGGTGTTTCCACCTTCTTTACCGGAGGTTGGGCACCGGAAGTGGACCTTGTGGCCTCTCGACTCACTCGCAAGGTGGCAAGATCGTGGTCAGGTCCAGGGACCCCTGGGCGGATGCGTTAGACGCGTTGGAAGCCCGTGGGGGCAGTATCGCCTGATATATGCTTACCCTCTGCTACTGTTGTTGCCTCGCCGGCTTCGCAGAGCATACTTCATCCTGCTTTACAGTCCTTGGCTTTAATGGCATGGCTGTTTAAAGCCAGGTGCTAAAGGACCGAGTTCTCTCGTATTCGGTCATTTCTTCTATGTTGTTGACACGGGAATCTTCCTCCAGAAAGATATCTCACTGTACCTGGAAGGCTTACATCGCTATGTGCGAGGAACTTGAGTGGCATCCTCGGATGTTTTCCATTCCCAGGATTTTGCTGTTCTTACAGCGTGGTGTGACCCAAAAGCTGGCCTTGCATACCTTTTTTTGAGGGTCGGATTTCGGCCCGGACTGTCTTTTTCAACGACCGCTGCCGGGCCATTCCTTGATTAGCACCTTTTGGGCAGGGGATTCGCCATGTGGTCCCCCCTGTCAAGCCTCCTCTCCCTACTTGGGATCTGATTTTGATGCATCTCGGTTCTCCAAGAACATCCCTTTGAGAATATCAGAGAGATTCCTCTCTTGACCTTGTCCCGGAAGTTGGCCTTATTGGCCATTGCTTCGGTTAGACGGGTGTCTGAGTTGGCAGCCTTGTCTGACAAGTCGCCTTACTTGGTCCTCCATAAGGACATGTTGGTGTTGCGCCCACGACCATCCTTCTTTTCTAAGGATGGTCTTGGCCTTTCACCTTAAGAAGGACATTGTTCTTCCGTCCTTGTGTCCTCACCCATCGCTTCCCTGAGAGTTTGCGCTTCCTGCATTAAGATGGGTACAAGCCTTACGAGTGTACCTGTCTGCTACTGTTTCCATTCGGAAATCTGTGTCTGGTCCAAAACAGGGCCGAGCGGTGTCGTCTGCCACCGTCTTTAGGTGGATCAGGCAGACCGTCATACAGGCCTATGCCCTTAAGGGGCGGGCGCCTCCCTTTCCGGGTGCGGCGCATTCCACCAAGGCAATTGGTGCTTCACGGGCCTTCCGACATCAAGCGTCGGTTGCACAAGTGTGCAAGGCGACGACCTGGTCGTCCGTTCATACCTTTTCAAAGTTCTACAAGGTTGATGTGGCTGCATCTTCGGATGCTTCCTTCGGCCGCAAAGTGTTGCAGGCCGCTGTCTAATGTTGCAACTCCTCCGTTGAGGGGCTCTGCTGGTTTGGAGTGAAGTTTTGGTTGTTCCTTACTTTTTTTGCTCCCACCCTTTTCTTATACTGCTTTGGGACGTCCCACATGTAATCAGTATGAGAGCTGCGTCGGTCCATGGACGATAAGAGAAAATAGGATTTTTGTACTCACCATAAAATCCGTTTCTCTGACGTCCATGGACCGACGCAGCACCCACCCTTCCTTTTAAGTTTGTACTGCTTTGTTACGAACTGAGGCTGATTAGCTGCAGGTGGAAGGGTAATGTCCGGAGGGACCGCTCCCCTGGGCGGGGCTGTTCAGCTCTGGCTTGTTCTAGAATGTTTTAACCTCTAACATTCTGCCTAGGTCTTCTCCTGCGAGCAGGGACATATACCCACATGTAATCAGTATGAGAGCTGCGTCGGTCCATGGACGTCAGAGAAACGGATTTTACGGTGAGTACAAAAATCCTATTTTTTTGTGTATTGACTACTTTTGAGATAGCATGAGTTATTTTCACAAAAAAAAAACATGCAGTATTTATCTCTCAGTAAATTGCTCTAAAAGACTACTAGTATAAAAATGTAAAGCCTAGAACAAATAAGCATCAAACCAATGAATCAAAAATGCATTTAGCCCCTGTTCACACTGAATGCGACTTTGAGATTGTGCTACTTCACTTGATGTAACATGCTTTCAAAGCCGTAGGTCAGTACGAATAAAGGTGCGACCCCTGTCAGTGTTAAATGGTTTGTCTCATCCCTACAACTGATAAATTCTGCAAGAGAGCTTGTTCTTTTGAAAACAGACTTAAGCCCTATACACACGGTAGGACTTTTTGACAACAAACTTCAAAATGAGCAAGTTTTCAAAAAATATCCTACCGTGTGTACGCTCCATCGGACAAACACTTTCGGTTTTCATCGGACAAAAGTTTGCTCTGCAAACAGACAAACTTTTCGCCAACAAAAGTCCTTCAGTGCAAAGTCCTATCGTGTGTACAGAAATCCATCTGACTTTTGTCCGAAGTACAAACACGCATGCCCAGAACCAATGTTAAAATCAACCAACAATAGCAGAAGTTGACCAAAGGGTGGCGGTAAAGAGCAGAAAAACCACGTGATGTTGGGAAAGTTTGCAGAAAAGTCCTGCCGTGTGTATGCTATGGGTGTTCCCGGACAACTCCCCTTCGGACAAAAATCCACAGAAATGTTTGTTTGAAGTCCGACCGTGTGTACGAGGCTTAACTGACCAGTTGAAAGTTTATTTATTTGGGCTAACGCAGCTGTCTCATCTAAGAATTGACACGCTACAATATAAGATTTGGGCTTAATACTCTCATTTTTGGTCTTGCAGGAGACTTTGAGAGCAATGGGAGCTATAACCTCCTGCTGCTATCAGTAAAATCTTTTGAAGAGAGAGCTAAGCCGGGCTGAGCTGCACTGTGTGTGTTTATAGATGCACACAGCCTGGCTCGCCTGCATGGGTGCTCCCATAGCACATGGCTTACTAAGAGGACATGTGGAGGAAGATGGAGCAGGCAGCGGGGCACTCCAGAAAAAGAGGTCATGGCCTGCTCTGTTCAATATCATTGTAGTTTATGTACTACTTTGATCAGACTTTCATGCAACTTGAGGGCCAAAGACTTCAATGTTAACCCCCAAAAGTTGCATGAAATTCATACCTGAATGTTTTACATGCAACAGTGGGTCTGACTTTGTAGCGGAACAACAAGTCACATCCAAGTTGCACTCATCCAAAGTTGCTTTAAAGTTGCACACCAATGTCGCACAAGTGTGAATGGAACCAAACGGCCAAGGCATTTTTGGGGCAATAGAACTCCCTCTTCATCAGGGCTACAAAACAGACATAAGACATAATGAACTAAAAATTTTGTATATATAAAAAAAAAAAAAATTGCTAAAAATATGTACGCGCACACATATAAACGTTTTTTATTTATAAATATCCATTTCATAGCTACAGTGTGTGTATAATTAATTACCGTATATACTCGAGTATAAGCCGACTCGAGTATAAGCCGAGGTACCTAATGTTGCCCAAAAAACTGGGAAACCTCACTGACCCGAGTATAAGCCGATGCCCCACTGTTCCCTAGCTCGCTGTTCCCTGTAAATAGAAATTTTTACATTGTAATTATTACCTGTAAAGAAGTTGCGGCTGCGGCGTCCATCGTTCAAATTCCGCGGCGTCCATCGTTCGAATTCCGCGGTCTCTTCCTGTTCCTTACTTGATAGGCGAGTCTCAGCAGACACTCTCCGCCTATCACAATCATTCTCTCATCCTTAGTTTTCCCAGCAGACACTGTGTTGGGTATTCCGCCAATCACAGACGTCTGCTGGAAAACTAAGGATGAGAGAATGATCGTGATAGGCGGTGAGTGTCTGCTGAGACTCGCCTATCAAGGAAGGAACAGGAAGAGACCGCAGAATTTTGAACGATGGACGCCGCGGAATTCGAACGATGGACGCCGCAGCCGCAACTTCTTTACAGGTAATATTAAGGCCTCATGCCCACGGGCGTTTTTTCAGCCGCGTTTTTGAGCGTTTTTTACAGCTTAAAAACGCCTGTCCATGTTAGTCTGTAGCTTCATGCCCACCTAGGCGTTTTTGAGCTGTAAAGAGCATAGGCGTTTGTAAGCTGTAAAAAAAAAACAGGACCAGTGCGTTCCTCAGTGTCAGAATTAGGCAGAAAAAAACGCGAGCGTCAAAAAACGCGCACTAACGCGCAAAAAACGCGCACTAACGCGCGGTCGCGTTTTTAGCTCCGACGTTTTTTTTTTTTTTTTCAAAAAAAAAAAAAAAAAATATTTACAATAACATGGACAGGCGTTTTTTAAGCTGCAAAAAACGCAGCTGTAAAAACGCCAGTGGGCATGAGGCCTTACAATGTAAAATTTATATGACTCGAGTATAAGCCGAGGGGGGGACTTTCAGCCCCAAAAAAAGGGCTGAAAATCTCGGCTTATACTCGAGTATATACGGTATATATAATATAATTTTAGAGATATATTGTGTGTGTGTGTGTGTGTGTGTGTGTGTGTGTGTATTTATCAGTTTTTCATGCTACCATAACTCAAAGGGATGCTGCATCTGAGCGCTGCAGTTTGCCATCTGTTCAAAAGAGCCCTAAAAGATTTCTCTGTAGCTTGGAAAATATGGTCCAAATATTAAAGTGGTTGTTAACCCACTATGTACAATTTACACCATGCTCTCTGTTTATTAATGTAAGCTGCCCCTGTGTCTGTGCCTTATAAAAATAATGCAGCTATATACCTGATTTCAGTGCACCACTCGGTGCTCACATGACCGGCCACCTCTCTCAGCCTGACAGATGCAGCAGGCGGGACAGAGAATCCCCCGGTCACGTGAGCGCAGAGCAACGCTCTGAAATCAGGTATATAGCTACATTATTTTTATAAGGCATAGACACTGGGGCAGCTTACATTAATAAACCGAGAGGTCAGTTTTAAAAAATTAACAGTAATTTTCAGGAGGGGCGGACATGGAGAGGACAGGAGATGCAGCGGATGACAGAGGCACGTAAACTGACCACGGTGTCCGGGCTCAGCAGCCATGATAAACCATGGTCAGTTTACAAAGGGACAGGTCAGGATCAGCCAGGTATATATCGGGTGATACAAAGGGCCAAATGACACAGCACAAGCACTGTATGTATAACATGATTTTTTAATTTATTTTTGGGTAACAAGCACTTTAAATCTTAATAACTGATCTTTGGCTTACTACACTTTCCATCTCATTCTGATCCCTGTGATTTGTGTTTCACACGCAGTGTTAGTGGACACAATGCCTGGTGGTGATGCAGTGTGACATTTTCACAGAATTGCAGAAATTGTGTTTATTTTCATTTTATATTTTTTTACAACTATAAACTTTCTGTTGTATGTTACAAAAATAAATTAGAACTGAATGGTCAGTTAATTATTGCTTGTTTTGGTTATCCTGTCATCTGTTCTTTTTATTTTTTGTCCCACAGCCTTGCATTATGATTATGATTTGTTGGTGATTGGTGGAGGCTCTGGAGGTCTTGCATGTGCCAAAGAAGGTAAGACTCAGTGTTTGTAACTAAATGATTAATATAGTATCTAGATATAATACTGTGTGTGTTTGTTTGTTTGTTTTTTTTCTTCCCATTTTTGCTCAATTGTGGGTCAGACTTGTAATTTCAGGTGATGCTGCCTAGCTTTGATGAATCTTGGAGCTAGCAGTCATGTACATACTATTAGTGGTTTAAGCTGGCCAGTAATATTCTTGGAACCGTAATAAAATATTTACTCTTTCGTCCATGGACCGACACAGCTTCTCTATTGACAAAGTGGGTATTATCCGTTAATTAGGAGTGACTAGGCAGAAAAACTTGTAAAAAGTGTTGCATCACACCTTCTACAGTACCGCCCAGGGGGCGGACCCTCTGGGTATACCCTCTCAGTCTGCACATCGCAGATCAGTTTTTTTCTGTCTAGCAAGGAGTAGGACATGGCTCCCTTCGGGCTCATTGGTCCGGGGAAAAAAGATATATATATTTTTTATTTTTTTGCTACATTTGTTGTTTCCTGCGATCTTCGATCAACTGCCGACTGGGTGACAGGCTGGATCCTCGATCCTTGTAGTCTCCCCAGTTTCGGCCATCGAGCGTGTGCCGACCCTAGCTACGCGCTGGGTTTTCCACGACATGCCCGTCGCTCCACGGGTGGCCGGTGAGCCTACGCTCCAGGGCCTGCATCGGACCGCTCAGCTTCGGCTGACCTTACGGCCGAGTCGCAGCAGCCTGGCCGGTGAGCTTACGCTCCAAGGCTTGCATCGGACCGCTCAGCTTCGGCTGACCTTACGGCCGAGTCGCAGCAGCCTGTCCGGTGAGCGTCATGCTCCAGGGCATACATATGATCGTCCCTTCTGGGTCCAATCACAGCATGCCTGGCCAACAGTCACCTTCCGTGCGCGGACGATGATCTGTTTGGAATGTCTTCCAGCAGAATACATGCAGGATAGGTAAGTAAAACTCCCCTGCCTCGGCTGGGTGATTTAGCTGGACATTCCTGGAGAGATCAAGTAAGTGGTTGTGGCCCCTTTCTTCCCTCTCTCCCTGCCTTTCCCTCCTCCCTGGGCTTCTAGCTAAAGGTTGCTGGGTGCTGGGGGTCACCTAGGGGGTCCCACTGGAGCGGGGCTGGCTGTAACTAACATTTAAAAGAAATGTCATTTTTGCTTACCTGGTTTTCTGTGTCTCCATGCTGTCGGCGGCCATTTTGAGGTGGTCCATGCCAAGTTTGGCCTCTTGTAACTGCCTGGCGGCCATCTTCCTGTAGTTCGGCCACACCCACTGGCCCCTATCAGGTGATCGGCGGCCATGTTTGTCCACCCTGTATGCAGATATTGCCGTTCGGCGGCCATCTTTTTTGTGGGCTATGGCTGCCTGACCTCTATCTTCTGTCGGCGGCCATTTTCTTAGAGCCCACATTATCTTCCATACAGACGGTTTTGGCAACCATTTTGCGAGAGCCTCCGGCCTCTAGGGTGCATTACACTGGCGCGAAAATTCACACAGGAAGTGCTGATAAAAGAAGCAGACTGACACAGCAGCAAGGGGACAGCATCACAGGCGCAGCATAGCAGTACCTATCCAGGGTGGTGAGTCCTCTGGGTAACCCAGCATCTCTGCAGCGCAGGAGGGTGGCCTAGTGATATCTTGCCTGGAGCCCTGTGAGTGTCAGCGTGTGGTCAGCATGGCATCTGAGCCAGATGTCTTCTCCCCTGAAACACCAGATTTAGCAGCTGGTGTCCCTGAGGTGTCTATGGACGCTATGTCGGCAATCCTAGAGGCGTTTGCTGCCAGGGTGGAAGCAGCACACGGGAATACAGGGGGTAATAAACGCCCCCGTCCCCTGCAATCTTCTGGGGATATTTCTGATGCAGAACCAGGTCCAGCTACGGCTCATGGCCCAGATTCTGATGCATCAGAGACTGCAGACCGTGACCGATCGGACAGTGAGGAGGACTCCAAGTCCAGGTCAGTACGCGAGACGGCTTTGGTATCTGACCTTATTACTGCAGTGCGGGATACGCTAAAGTTGGAAAGGACTGAAGAAGTAGCAGATACTCCAGTCCCCTTTGGGTTTCGTAAACCTGCCCGCACTGCTAAGGTGTTCCCTTGTGTGTCTTATTTTGACAAACTCTTATACAAGGAATGGGAGAACCCACTGAAGGTCTTTACAGCCCCAAAGAGGTTTGCAGTACGGTACCCCTTTGAGGAGAGTTTTCTGAAGATATGGACCTCTCCCCCTATAGTGGACCCTTCGGTGTCCAGACTTAATAGAGCCACCACTATTCCAGTAGAAGGGGCTCCTGTTTTCAAGGACCCTGTGGATAAGAAGGCTGAAGCACTCGCTCGCTACCTATACTCAGTGGTAGGCTCAGCAGTACGCCCGGCATTGGCGGGGGCCCTAGTGTCTCAGACACTTACTGAATGGGCAAAATTGCTACTCCAGGGGTTAAAGGAGCGAGATGCTCCTCCTAATAAGATAACTTTGGCCGACCAGTTGGTCCAGGGCCTTAAGTTTGTCTGCGAGTCAGACATGGATACTATTCCCCTGCTGTCAAGAGCTTCGGTTTATGCAGTAGCAATACGCCGCCTGATCTGGCTAAAGGGCTGGTCTGCGGACCAGACTTCCAAGAAAGCCCTATTGGATCTGCCTTTTAAGGGCGACAGACTTTTTGGGGCTTCTCTGGATGACATCATCAAGGATGCTACAGGAGGTAAAAGCACTTTGCTTCCCCAAACTAGCAAGGGTAGGGGACCACGCCAAGGGCAAGGGCCCTCCTTTACTGCACGTAAGCGTTTTTTTCGCCCTCTTAAGGCGACAGGGAAAAGACCCCAGGCCGATAAAGCGCCTGCCCAAGGACAAAAGCGTCCTTGGTCCCGCAGACCCAACAAGCCTGTGGACAAATCTGCGTCCACATGAAGGTCCGCCCCCACCCAGCTCTCGGGTGGGGGGACGTCTTCGCAAATTCGTGACTCAGTGGACTGCTCTAGTCTCCGACAGGTGGGTTTGCGAAGTAATCTCCTCAGGCTACAAGATAGAATTTCTCTCTTGTCCACCAGACAGATTCATCACCTCCAATCTCCAGCTACTACCGACCCGTCGGGAGGCCCTGTATGGGGCGGTCCAGGGTCTACTGGAACGCGGGGTAGTTATTCCAGAACAGGAACGGGGTCAGGGTTTTTACTCAAATCTGTTCATTGTGCCAAAGAAGGAGGGGGTTCGTCCAATCTTGGATCTCAGAGCCCTCAATTGCTTTGTGAAGGTACAAAGATTTCGGATGGAGTCGGTTCGATCCGTAGTCACGGCTCTCCATCCGGGGGACTTTCTGGCCTCCTTGGACATCAAGGACGCATACCTGCAGGTCCCCATATACTCCAGACACCAGAGGTTTCTGCGATTTGCTATCGGGAAGAACCACTACCAGTTTGTGGCCCTCCCGTTTGGCCTTGCCTCAGCACCCAGGACGTTCACCAAGGTGCTCGCTCCGATTCTGGCACTTCTAAGACAGCGGGGTATCGCTATCACAGGTTACTTGGACGACCTTCTGCTGAAGGGCCCTTCAAGCTCAGAATTAGAGGTAAGCGTGTCCATTACCTGTCAGACTCTTCGAGACTGTGGTTGGATACTAAACACGCAAAAGTCAGTATTGGTGCCCACTCAACGCCTAGTGTACCTGGGGTTGATTCTGGATTCCTCAGAGGCAAAGGTATTCCTCCCTGTGGAGAAGTTGCAGACCCTCCGGGCTGCAGTACGGCAGCTGACTTCCAGGAATTGGTCGTCACTCCGTTTTTGCATGCGAGTGTTGGGCCTCATGGTAGCCTCCTTCGAGGCGGTCCCATATGCTCAATACCACACTCGAGTGTTACAGAGGGAAGTTCTGTCCAGATGGAACAGATGCCCTTCATCTCTGGATTATCAAATCCGAGTGAGCCACCTAGTCAGGAGATCCCTGGTATGGTGGCTGACAGCACCGGCTCTAATGGCCGGGAAGTCATTTCTTCCGGTTTACTGGATAGTGATCACGACGGACGCCAGCCTTACAGGTTGGGGGGGAGTCTGGGGTGTCCAGTCGGCGCAAGGTCGCTGGACCCCAGAGGAAGCCCTCCTGCCGATCAATGTCCTGGAGATCCGGGCGATCAAGCTGTGCCTCTTCAAATGGTCTCAGAGACTGCAAGGGCGTCCAGTCAGGATCCAGTCAGACAACGCCACAGCAGTGGCATATGTCAATCATCAAGGAGGAACAAGAAGCTCAGCTGCAGCATCGGAGATCGCTCGCATCCTGAAGTGGGCAGAGAGGAGCGTACCGGCACTGTCGGCCGTGTACATTCCGGGTGTGGAAAACTGGCAGGCGGACTACCTGAGCCGCCAGATGCTGGACCAGGGAGAATGGTCCTTACACCCGGAGGTGTTCCAACTCCTCTGCCAAAGATGGGGCACACCAGACGTAGATCTTCTGGCTTCCCGACTCAATCGGAAGGTATTGAGGTTTGTGGCCCGGTCAAGAGACCCATGGGCAGACGCAACGGACGCGTTGGTAGCATCGTGGGGCCAGTATCGGCTAATCTATGCCTTCCCTCCCTTAAGGCTTCTTCCTCTTCTGCTCCGCAGAGTGGAGGCAGAGGGAATTCCAATGATCCTAATCGCTCCAGATTGGCCTCAGCGTCCTTGGTACGCCGATCTAGTACGTCTGGTAGCAGACGTCCCCTGGCGCCTACCACTACGGAAGGACCTGCTGTCGCAAGGTCCCATATTCCATCCTGCTTTACAGTCATTGGCTTTAACGGCATGGCTGTTGAGAACCAGGTACTGAGAGACCGGGGCCTGTCAGACTCAGTAATTTCTACTATGAGAAGTGCTCGGAAACCGTCCTCTAGGAAGGTCTATCACCGCACTTGGAGGGCCTACATCTCCATGTGTGAGGAAATGAAATGGCATCCGCGTACCTATTTGGTTTCCAGAATCCTGCTGTTTTTACAGCATGGGGTAGACCAAAGGCTTGCCCTAAGTACGATTAAGGGACAGATATCTGCCCTGGCTGTCTTTTTTCAGCGACCCCTGGCGACTCACTCTCTCGTGAGTACATTTGTGCAGGGGGTTCGACATGTGGCCCCTCCGGTCCGCCCCCCGTTACCTCCGTGGGACTTGAACCTGGTCCTCTCGGTGCTTCAGAAGGCACCGTTTGAGAATATTAGAGATATTCCCCTGTTGACACTTTCTCAGAAGGTGGTCTTTTTGGTGGCTGTTACGTCAGTTAGACGAGTCTCTGAGCTGGCAGCCTTGTCCTGCAAGGCTCCCTATTTGATTTTCCCCAAGGATAAGGTGGTGCTGCGGCCGCAGCCTTCCTTTCTTCCGAAGGTCGTTTCGGCTTTTCATCTCAACGAAGACATTGTACTTCCATCCTTGTGTCCTCAGCCGTCGAATCCTAAGGAGTCGGCGTTGCATTCCTTGGACGTTGTCCGAGCTTTGAGAGTATACATATCTGCTACTTCCCTGTTCCGGAAGTCAGACTCACTGTTTGTTTCGGTGGCTGGTCCCAAGAAGGGCCAAGCAGTCTCATCAGCCACCATCTCTAGGTGGATCCGACAGATAGTAATCCAGGCTTACGCCTTAAAGGGTCAGGCGCCCCCCTTTCCTGTCACGGCGCATTCGACCAGGGCAATAGGTGCCTCTTGGGCTTTCCGACATCAAGCGTCTGTTTCCCAACTATGTAAAGCGGCGACTTGGTCGTCCGCTCACACTTTCACAAAATTCTACAAAGTTGATGTAGGTGCATCTTCGGATGCCTCTTTCGGCCGCAAGGTTTTGCAGGCGGCTGTTTAGAGTTGCAACTCCTCCGTTGGAGGAGTGCTGTTTTGTGTTTTGGGGTGAAGTTTGTTTTTATGCTGTTACCACCCCTCGTTTTTTCTCTGACACTGCTTTGGGACGTCCCACTTTGTCAATAGAGAAGCTGTGTCGGTCCATGGACGAAAGAGTAAATAGGATTTTTTACTCACCGTAAAATCCTTTTCTCTGAGTCCATGGACCGACACAGCACCCACCCCTCCTTTTAAGTTTGTACTGCTTTTTGACGAACTGATCTGCGATGTGCAGACTGAGAGGGTATACCCAGAGGGTCCGCCCCCTGGGCGGTACTGTAGAAGGTGTGATGCAACACTTTTTACAAGTTTTTCTGCCTAGTCACTCCTAATTAACGGATAATACCCACTTTGTCAATAGAGAAGCTGTGTCGGTCCATGGACTCAGAGAAAAGGATTTTACGGTGAGTAAAAAATCCTATTTTTTTAACTAATTAAATATTTTAAAGTCCAGTGAAGGTCAGTTCACCTCTATTTTCATAGTCTTACCTAAAATGTTCATTTACAGCAGTTCTTCAGTATGTATAAATATGAATATGCAGTCCAATCTGCATCAAAGTAAAGCCGGACATACATGGATCGAAATTGGTCCGGTTCAGCAGGGACTGGACGAATTTCGATCCATGAATGGGCAGGCTGCGGACAGGCTGCTTTACACAAGGCGATATGTCGATCGACTTATGTACAACCAGCCTGTTAAATGTTCTCTTAATCTGTGTTGCCAGCTATATTAGTGCTGATCAGTATATTCTGACAGTGGGGAAGTCTCCCCGCTGTCAGAGTACATTGGTGCAGCAACAGGATTGCCCAATCCACATCGTTTGTGTGGATGTGGGAATCAAGTTATGTATGGCCGGCCTAATGCCTTGTACACACGATCGGATTTCCGATGGAATAAAATCCGATGGAATTTTCCGTCGGAATTCCGATGAAGCTGACTTCCATCAGTCTTGCATACACACTATCAGACTAAATTCCGACCATCCAAAACGTGGTGACGTAAAACACTACGACGAGCCGAGAAAAATGAAGTTCAATGCTTCTGAGCATGCGTGGATTTTTCTCCGATGGAATTCCAAACAGACGATCGGAATTTGCCATCTGATTTTTTTTCCATCGGAAAAATGTAAAACATGTTCTATTTCTCTAGTCATCTTCCAGGACGGCACACCTAAGAGATGATTATGTTTCCTGTCAGGTGGACCAGTCAACACATGAGGTTGAAAGGCCCCTCCCTTCCCCCTGCACCTCAGTTCTTGATTGTGTTTCCCGGCAGCAAAACGTTTGTTATTTTTTTTGTCAGACCTGAAGTCGGTAGTGGATGGTCTCCCCCATGAGAGCTGGACGCCAAGGCCAGGGAGGGTTGCGGGTCCAGCCAGGGCTCAGTCACTTCTCAGGGGGGGTTCCCAATGACCGGTGGTATTCCCCGGTAAAGAGCCTCCCGGGCACAAGGGTTTTTCCCGGATCTCTTGTGGGTACATGCCTCCCCACCTACCTTCCACCCAGTCTAGGGTACTTGGGGGATGAAGGAACCGGAGGGCCTGCAGGAGTCCAGGCCGCTGGAGGAGGAAGACTGTCATTTTCCAGGCAGTGTAGCTCCATAGGAAACGCTGAAAACACTCCTAGGCAGGAGTGAGCCTTCAGGCCGGGTGGAGCAATATGGCGCTGCTTCCGTGTCATCACTTTCGGTTTCCGGTCCACGCCAAAATGGCGGATCCGGACACTAGAGGCCAAAATGGGACTACTTCTGGCGGCGGGACTCCAGCAAAATGGCGCCGATCAGCATCCTGGCCATAAAAATCTGGTGGAGCCAGGCGGAGGTCCCACAGGCCCCTCTCACCGCCTGGAATCTCACAGCAAAGCTCCTAGGAAGAAGGGACCAGCTGAGACCAGGAATGGAAGGAGAGGAGGACACAGCGGTGGCTGCATCCCAGGAGGGGACCACGAGTGGTGAGTCTTTCCTCTGTTTTCACAAGGGGTGGGTTAAGGGGGGTCTTACCCACACCCCTTGGGGGGAGGGGGGCAGGAGAGAGAGTACAGCCTGTTAAAAATTAGTGCTGTCTTGTCTTTTGTCTCCTTAGAACCCAGTGGATCTGCTCAAGGGGCCCACAAGGTTAAAAGCAAAAGTACCCCTCCCCCTAGAACAAAAAGGTGTGGGAATTGCAAGGAAAAGCTCCCACAGGATCACGCAAAACCTTTTTGTTACAGGTGCATACATAAATTGTCGGGTAAGGAAATTTTACAGGTGATGAGGGACTTCCTTACAGTACAGTCAGAGATGCTGACTACGCTCCAATCCCTTAAAGCGGAGCTACACCCTAAAGTGGACTCGCGCATGCGCCGTAGGGAACCGGGCAGTGAAGCCGCAAGACTTCACTTCCTGTTTCCCTCACCGAGGATGGCGTTGGGGGCAGCAGAGTGATGAGCGATTGCTCGTCTGCTGCGGATGTCGCTGGACTCCAGGACAGGTAAGTGTCCTAATATTAAAAGTCAGCAGCTGCAGTATTTGTAGCTGCTGGCTTTTAATATTTTTTTTTTCGGCGGAGCTCCGCTTTAAGACAGTTATTGCATCCAAGGAGGAGCCTAGCACTAGTGGCAGAGAGGTTCTGCCTTCTAGGGAAGGTACTTCATCTCTAGGGGACACATCTAACAGAGAACCCCGCAGAGGCCTCCCTCTTTTATTGCTTCAGGAGTAGATGAGCTTGAGGACGCGGAAGAGTCAGAGGATGACTCATTAGAGGAGGGGGAAAGCTCAGACCCTGAAAGCCAGGACAGTGACAGTCCTAGACTTGGGCATCTTTTTCCCGTGGAGGACATGGGACAGTTACTCAAGGCAATTTATGCCTCTGAAGATATCCCAGAACCTCCAGTGCAGTTAACAGCCTGGGATAAGTTGTATAAAGGCTTAGGAAAACCTCAGTCCAGGGTATACCCAGTGCACCAAACCCTTAAGGAGGTAATTCTGAGGGAATGGAAGGACCCGGAAAGGAAGGTCCTTAAGCTAAAAACCTGGAAGAGAAGGTTTCCATTTGGGGAGGAAGAAGAAAAGTTTTTCAAGACCCCCAAATTAGATGCAGCCCTTTCTCGGGTCTCTAAGAAATCCGATTTGTCCTTTTTGAGGACTCTGGTAGCATTAAAGACCAAATGGATAGAAGGGCTGAAACGCTTCTGCGCAGAGCATGGGATGCCAATGCGGCAGCCATGGCTCCTGCACTAGCATCTGCCTGCGTAGCCAGGAAAGTGAATGCCTGGCTAGGTAGGCTCTCTGGCCATGTTTCTAGAGGGGACAATTCCGAGGAGGTTTTAGACTCTCTTGAAATAATTAACAAGGCAGTAGCATATTTGGCAGACGCGACAGTGGAGGTTGTCAGGACCTCAGCCAAGTCAGCGGCCCTCCTGAACTGCGCAAGGAGGGCGGTCTGGGTTAAATCGTGGCAGGGGGACCATATGTCCAGTTCACGGCTCTGCGGGTTACATTTTGAAGGTTCCCAGCTTTTTGGTCCTGGTCTGGATCAGGTCCTATCGCGCTCTGCAGAGAAAGGGGGAAAAAGTTCCCGGTTAAGGCCAAGAGAGAAAAAAGCAAAAAGTTTTTCGTGCCCCTCCTAATCAGGGCCAAGAAGGACACAAATAGAAGATGGGGGAAGGGAAAGAGCGGACAGAAGGGTGGCCTGCTCTTCTCCGGACCTAAGGACGCCAGCAAGCAGCCAAAGTGACGTCAGGGTAGGGGGGAGACTTTCTTGATTTGTTCCTCAATGGAGGAGGATCTTCGAAAGCCCCTATATCCTGACAGAGGGATGTCGTCTGGAACTTTCCTCTCCTCCCCCTCAAAATTTTACTCTGACCCATCTCCCCAAAGAACCATTGAGAGCAGCAGAGTTGATGGACAATTTGCAGGGATTGGCGGACCAAGAGGTTATCGTCCCCGTTCCACCTGAAGAGCTCTTACCAGGGATTTTACTCCCACGTGTTTGTGGTCCAGAAGCCATCAGGAAAATTTTGCCTGATATTAAATCTCAGGAAGCTGAACAGGTTTCAGATACACAAGAGCTTTCGGATGGAAAGCATGTATACTGTGAGGAAACATCTATTGAAGGATGCCTTTATGGCCAAAGTAGATTCCCTGCATTTACAGGGGGTGTCTCTGATATCCTATTTAGACAACCTCCTGATCTATGGACAGTCTTTAGAGCAAGTGACAGCAGACGTAAAGACCGTGATCTGCACCTTGGAGAACTTGGGCTGGATAGGTAACAGGGAAAAATCATCCCTAGTGCCATCCCAGATGATAAAGACTTTCCTAGGATACTCAGTGGACGCAGGGGCTCAGAAGCTTTTTCTCCCAGAGGAAAAAAAGTTAAAAGTAATATCAGCGGTTTCCTCTCTATTGGAACCCAGGGACTGCTCTCGCAGACAGCTCATGAGGGTCCTTGGCCCTAATGACTGCCTGTATTCTGGCGGTTCCCTGGGCTCAGCTCCATTCCAGGGAGCTACAGTTTTTCCTTCTATCCTCTTGGGACAAGAAGACAGAGTCTCTGGATGGGAAGGTAGCCATTCCAGCAGGGGTAAGGGCCTCCCTAGATTGGTGGCTGGGTCAGGACAGACTCCCGTTGGGTAGTCCCTGGGCCCAGTGGAACCCTATAAAAATTACCACAGACGCAAGTGCCTGGGGTTGGAGTGCTCACTTGGGGGACCTCCAAGCACAGGGATCCTGGACCCCAATCCAAGCAAGAGCCTCCTCCAATTACAGGGAGCTTCTTGCGGGGGGTCAGGCTCTGATGGTCTTCAAAAGCAGAATTCAGGGACTAGACGTCCAAGTTCTATCTAAACCGTCAAGGGGGTACAAGATCCAGAAGAATACTAAGTCTGGCCCTGGAGATTCTGAGTTGGGCCGAAGGGGTCCTTCAATCCATATCGGCGGTCCACATAAGAGGGACCACCAATGTGGTAGCGGATTTCCTGAGCCGACAACCCATTTACCAAGGGGAATGGGAACTAAACCAGAGCGTATTCCTCCAGATGGGTCACAAGTTTGGGTTTCTGGAGATAGACCTTTTCGCCCACAGAGGAAACAGAAAGGTGGAGCGGTTTTTCTCTCTCACCAGAGAGGGAGGTTCAGAGGGAATAGATGCTCTAGCTCAGAACTGGGACTGTCACCTAGCATATGCTTTCCCTCCACTAGCTTTGATTCCTCGCATTCTACAAAGGCTGGCCAACTCGGAGTGCAAACTGATTCTGATAGCCCCTTGGTGGCCCAGGAGGACTTGGTTTTCTACTCTGAAGAAATGGTCAGTGGCCCCTCCTTTTCCTCTCCCAACCAGGCAGGATCTTCTTCTGCAAGGGCCAGTCGTTCACCCCAACCCAGGATTCTTCAAGTTGACAGCATGGCTCTTGAGAGGGAGATTCTCAGAGGCAAAGGATGCTCCGATAAAGTGATTGAGACCCTCCTAGGTAGTTGAAAAACAGTCACTAGGAGGATATTTTCAAAGATTTGGAATACTTTTTCTCACTGGTGTCAGGATAGAGAAGTATCTAGTCCTTCGGTACCAGTGATACTAGAATTTTTACAAGCGGGGGTGGACAAAGGAATTGCCACGAATACCCTGAAGGTGCAGATAGCTGCTCTATCTGTATTTTTGGACCAGAGGCTCATGCTAAAGCCCCTGATTAGGAGATTCCTAGTAGCTAGGGAGAGGTTATCCCCCATAAAGGTTAAAAGATTCCCTCCTTGGAATCTAACATTGGTCTTGGAAGTGACCTGCAGGCTTTGTCAAGTAAAGAGCCTTTTCTGTTGATACTGGAAGTGTTGCTGAAGCAAGACCCACTTTTTCTTCCCAAAGTCGCATCACAGTTTTATAGGTCTCAGGAGATCATTTTGCCTTCCTTTTGTGAAAACCCACAGAACAAAGGAGAGGAAAAATTTCAGTTTTTAGATGTCAGGAGATGTTTGCTGACATACTTTGGACAGAGTGAAGGACTTCAGGAAGTCGACTCACCTTTTAGTTTTATTTAGCGGCCCTAGGAAGGGAGGGAAGGCTTCTAAATCTACAGTAGCTAGGTGGATTAGGCAGACCATAGGTATGGCTTATGAGCAGTCAGGTTCCCCAGTACCAGGTAACATTAAAGCTCATTCAACAAGATCTTTGGCGGCCTCTTGGGCAGAAAGAGCGGGGGCCTCAATAGAACTGATCTGCCGAGCAGCCACATGGGCGAAGCAGGACACCTTCTTAAAGCACTATAGAGTGGAACTGCTATCACCTCAGGATCTGACGTTTGGAAGGAAGGTCTTACAAGCGGTGGTCCCACCCTAAGGTAGGCCTTTGAACTTCTTTTTTTTTTAACAAGAAGAAGGCCTTTGAACTTCTTGTCCATCCTCTCAGGTGTGCCGTCCTGGAAGATGACTAGAGAAAATTGACAGTTACTTACCGGTAACTGCTTTTCTAGGATATCTTCCAGGACGGCAGGCCTACTTCCCACCCCTGGTTTGATGTAAGTACTACGGGTAGAGTTTCCATCTGGCACCCGGATAGCCTATTACTTTGGTAGAACTGAGGTGCAGGGGGAAGGGAGGGGCCTTCTTAACCTCATGTGGTGTTTGTGTTTCCTGTCAGGTGGACCAGTCGTCATCTCTCAGGTGTGCCGTCCTGGAAGATATCCTAGAAAAGCAGTTACCGGTAAGTAACTGTCAATTTTTTTTACTCCGATGGAGAATAAAGTCAAAGGGGGCGCACACAAGATCGGAATTTCCGATGAAACAAGTCCATCGGATTTTATTTCATCGGAAATCCGATTGTGTGTACAAGGCATTAGACCTAGTACACTCAATAATATAACAGACCTGATCAGACATGCCCCCATACCCCTTCTCTGCAACACAAGTTTGTGTGAGGAAGCTTGTATTGTGTATGTTACTCTGCTCTGCTTGCACAGACCACTGCAGCATAAGGGCTGGAAGTGGCATTGTTTACAGGATTATACAGCGATAAAAAGGTGTAACACTTAATTGAGCTTTAAAATAAACTTTCTATGATTAAAAATAGTAGGCTGCCATTGCAAACTTACTGTGGCAAAATGCTAGTTGCTTGTCTGTTGTGCTGACTCATTGGCTTCAGTACTTTGAATGGCACACCCATGTATCTCAGGAAAGTCACAGAAAAGTCAAACGTCTGTATTTACATTTTTGTTCTTGGTCAGTGATGCAAGAGGGTCCCAGCATGACTGCTTGGCAATATTAACCGGTCCATGACGTCACAAGGGGTCAGGGTCATCAGATGATGTAGCCAGGTGGCCCCGCCCCTTACCTGAATAAGAAATGGCCGAGCCTGCAGTAGGCAGCCAGCCTTCACCGACGGTGGGAGCGTCTTTGTTGTTTTTTTTGTTAATTTTTTTATTTTTCGGTCCTGTGGGCGGCGTGATTGACGGTGGATTTACATCGGGGGACGCTTTTATAAAAAAAAAAAAAAAAAAAGTGTTTTTATTGTGACACTTTTTTGGTGAACGGGTACGACAGTCATTAAGGGGGGGGGGTGCAATCTGAGGGCCCCCTACTTAAAGGGGGACTTCCAGACTCCGCTTAGCCCCCTGCCCACAGACTCCCACAACCACTGGCCACGGTTGTGGGGATGAGGCCCTTGTCCCCATCAACATCGGGACAAGGTGCTTTGGAGTGGGTGAGGCAGAGCGCCCCAAAGCACCCACCCCCCATGTTGAAGGCATGTGGCCTGGTATGGTTCAGGGGGGGGGCACTTGCTCGTCGTCGCCCCCCTCTTCCTGACCTGCTATATTTTGGAGGGACCCCACGTTGTTTCTTTTTTTTTTATTTTATTTGGCACTGTGCTTTTCAATTGTCTCTTTTTTTTTTTTTTTTTTTTTACAATCTGCTATGAGCGGGGAAGCCCAGCACGCTTAGCAACTGCACTGACAAATACCGCATGTGATGTCGCCAGAAAAACCCTGGTGGTAAATATCTCATGCTTTTTAACGCTCTGGTCCGTTTTGTGAATTGAACTGAAGAGCCTTTTATGCAGTATTTACCGGCACATTTTTTTTTCCTGGTAAATACTGCATAATTTTTTTGTGGGTGTTTTTTTTTTTTTTTTGTGTAAATTGGACTTTGTTTACTGCATGCTTTAATTTTATGCAAATGAGTAACGTAATACGCCCAATAATCTCTGCTTTTGGGGGACCACTGGAGCGAGTTGGGAAGTACCTAGATGCCCTGATCAAGGAAATAGGAAGGTAATTCCATTACAATGTTCGGGACACATGTGATGTCCTGACTAAGATAATTGGGGTGGAGGTACAGGGGGGTGCCATACTTGTTGGCATTGATGTGGAGTCCCTATATACCTCCATCCCCCATCCATTGTGGGATAGCTGTGGTGGCCCACTTTTTGGAAACAAAGTATCCCTCCATGGCATCACAGAATGAGTTAATTCTAGAACTTTTGGAATTTTCCCCCACTCATAACTGTTTCTAGTTTTTGGGGAAAACTATCGACAAATAAGGGGGACCTCTATGGGGGCACCTTGGGCACCTGCATACTCCTGTCTTTACCTGGTGTGGTGCGAGATGTACCTTGGTCACATATCACTGTGGCTAAGGTACATCGATATTCTTATGATCTGGAATGGAGGGGTACAGGAGTTACATGATTTTGTCTGAGCCTAATGCAAATGCTAAAAATATCAGGCTCACATATACATGGGACCCCCAAACCCTGCCTTTCCTGGACCTCTTGATTGCCATTGACCGTGGTCGGCTGGAGACCAGAATGTTTAGAAAAACGACTGCAGCCAACACGTTTCTCTTGGCCTCCAGCCACCATCCCCCATCATTAATTAATTAGGGAGATTCCATCTGGGCAGTTCCTCCGCATTCGGAGAAAGTGCTCAAATGAGACTGCCTACCAATCTGAGTCTGATTCATTATACAAGAAATTTAGGCAAAGGGGCTATTCCCATAAAAACATCAGACATGCACGCAGGAGGGCCTCATCGACCAGGCGTAGAGATCTCATTACCCCCCAAAAGAAACAAGATCTGCATCACACAGCTACTACACAGCAAATTTCCCCAGTACAGTCAATCCTGGCCAAACATTCCTGGCCAGACAATGGTGCCATTGTCTATTGAAGAGCTGACTGACATCCAAATAGCCTATTTTAATTCCTTTTAGAGGTGTGGTGTTTTTTTTTTTTTTAAATACTTTTTTTATTGAGTTTTCATGTGGGGGGGGGGGGGGAAGTTACAAAAGTAAAGCCTCTGGGCATGCCCCGGCTTAAACAACATACATTGTAACAGTCCTATAAGTTATAATCCAACTATTGGAACAACTATAAATTTAAACTACTCTTGCCATCAAATTGGAGGGATACTGGAAAGGATAATGGATCTTATACTTCAGGGAGCTATGCTGAGGTTGAGAATAATACATCTAGGTGTACCTTCAAATAGCAGCAGAGTTAGGTCTTTACCGCTACTAGTAGGGTTAAATTAAACAAGCAAAGGGATCTAGATCCTATTGTGTTGCTTTTGTAATGTCTGATTCTCTAACCACACATGCCAGATTTTGTCAAACTTAGCTGGGCAGCATCTGGCGAGATAGGCCGCTTTGTATAATGGTACCGCTAAGTTCATCAGCGATTTCCATGAATTCAAGGTGGGCACCTCTGGTTGTTTCCATTTTTATGAGTAAAGCCTTTCTGGCATAAAATAATAGGAGTCCTATTAGAGTTCAGGTTGCTCGGCAGCGGGCCAAGGAGCCCACCAAACCCAGCAAGCAGATCGACACCTTCAGGGAAACATGGACATGTGCAGAGTTTCAATGATTTATTTATTTTTTTTACTTTTTAAAGTACAGTTGTACTTTTGTGCTTGGGTTCCCTCGTCCCCTTCTATCTAATATACCTGAATACATGCCTAAGATGCATAGCTGACCTGCTTTACCCTGCTTAATTCTCCTTGGTGCCAGGCATTGTTTATTTATTACAGGTACTTATATAGCGCCGACAATTTACGCATCAGTCCCTGCCCTCAAATACCGGTAGCTTACAGTCTAAGGTCCCTAACTCACATTCATACATATACATACTAGGGCCAAGTTAGACAGAAGCCAATTAAGCTACCAGCATGTCTTTGGAGTGTAACCAGAGTACCCAGAGGAAACTAGGGGTGCTGAATATAATGGCAGCATCGATGCATCGTGATTCAGACGTTCACGATTCTGCATCGATGGTGAGAGTCGGCCGAATCAATCTCCGATGACGTCATCCGTCGTTCCGTGCGGTGCTCTGCCTCTCCTAGAGACGCAAAGGCACAGTCTGCCTGGTGGACAAAGCCCCCTCCCCTTCACTGAAGCAGAAATTCAACTGATGAGCCAGTAGAGTGAAGGGGGAGGAGCTCGAGGAGACCTGACGTCAGGAGAGGCATCACTGGAGGCACCGGAAGGGAAAAGGGAGGCAGAGACACATGGAGCATGGTGGAGGGGGAATCGACTGACACTGAGAGCAGGTGAGTGCCAGTGTTACTGCTCGCATCCCCCCCCCCCCACTACCATGCCTCTGCCTGATCCAATCCATCTCACTACCATCCCTCTGCCTGATCCCATCCATCCCTCTGCCTGGCCTGATCCCACCACCTTGCCTCTGCCTGCTCTTATCCACCCCTCTGCCTGAATTCCATCCATCCCACCATCCATCTGCCCCTGATCCCACCATCACCACCATCCCTCTGCCACTAATTCCATCCATCCCTCTGCCCCTGATTCCATCCATCCCACCGCCCTTGATCCCATCCATCCATCCATCCATCCCACCATCCCTCTGCCCCTAATACCTTCCCACCCTCACCACCATCCCTCTGCCCCTGATCCCATCCATCCTCCTATCCCACCGCCCATGATCCCATCCATCCCTTCATCCCTCTGTCCCTAATACCTTCCCACCCTCACCACCATCCCTCTGCCACTAATTTTATCCATCCCACCGCCCCTGTTTCCATCCATCCCACCGCCCCTGTTTCCATCCATCCCACCGCCCCTGTTTCCATCCATCCCACCGCCCCTGTTTCCATCCATCCCACCGCCCCTGTTTCCATCCATCCCACCGCCCCTGTTTCCATCCATCCCACCGCCCCTGTTTCCATCCATCCCACCGCCCCTGTTTCCATCCATCCCACCGCCCCTGTTTCCATCCATCCCACCGCCCCTGTTTCCATCCATCCCACCGCCCCTGTTTCCATCCATCCCACCGCCCCTGTTTCCATCCATCCCACCGCCCCTGTTTCCATCCATCCCACCGCCCCTGTTTCCATCCATCCCACCGCCCCTGTTTCCATCCATCCCACCGCCCCTGTTTCCATCCATCCCACCGCCCCTGTTTCCATCCATCCCACCGCCCCTGTTTCCATCCATCCCACCGCCCCTGTTTCCATCCATCCCACCGCCCCTGTTTCCATCCATCCCACCGCCCCTGTTTCCATCCATCCCACCGCCCCTGTTTCCATCCATCCCACCGCCCCTGTTTCCATCCATCCCACCGCCCCTGTTTCCATCCATCCCACCGCCCCTGTTTCCATCCATCCCACCGCCCCTGTTTCCATCCATCCCACCGCCCCTGTTTCCATCCATCCCACCGCCCCTGTTTCCATCCATCCCACCGCCCCTGTTTCCATCCATCCCTCCGCCCCTGTTTCCATCCATCCCTCCGCCCCTGTTTCCATCCATCCCTCCGCCCCTGTTTCCATCCATCCCTCCGCCCCTGTTTCCATCCATCCCTCCGCCCCTGTTTCCATCCATCCCTCCGCCCCTGATTCCATCCATCCCTCCGCCCCTGATTCCATCCATCCCTCCGCCCCTGATTCCATCCATCCCTCCGCCCCTGATTCCATCCATCCCTCCGCCCCTGATTCCATCCATCCCTCCGCCCCTGATTCCATCCATCCCTCCGCCCCTGATTCCATCCATCCCTCCGCCCCTGATTCCACCCATCCCTCTGCCCCTGATTTCACCCATCCCTCTGCCCCTGATTTCACCCATCCCTCCGCCCCTGATTCCACCCATCCCTCTGCCCCTGATTCCACCCATTCCTCCATCCCTCTGCCCCTGATTCCTTCCCACCCATCCCACCATCCCTCTGCCCCTGATTCCTCCCACCCTCCCCCCTCCTACCACCATCCCACCACCATCCCTCTGTCACTTATATTTTATGCATTTGGGACAGGAATGCATTTCTGGTCTTTGTTAAAATAATCTACTGAGCAGCCCAGAACTAGTTTGTGAGAGAGCCAGTCTATTCCACATTTTCACAGCTCTTACGGCAAAGAAGCCTTTCTGTTTTTCCTCCAGATGTAAAGAAGGCCCCTTTTTGTTCTCTGTAATGAACTGAAAGTGAATAACTTGTTGCCCTCTTTTGGGATGGTTATGAGAATTACCCTCCCCCAAATAGGATATTGCACTAAGAGCAAATGAAAATTAAAAAAATTGAGTTCTTCTGACTGCTTGAATTTTTGGATAAAAACCATGTGCAGTAATCGTGATGCATTGCGGAATCGCATCGTGGACAGGATAATCGCAATCGAATCGTGAGACCAGTGCAGATGCGCATCCCTTGAGAAAACCCACGCAGGCACAGGGAAAACATGTAAACTCCGTGTAGGAAGTGCCGTGGTTGGGATTCAAACCAATGACCTTAGTGCTGATAGGCAGAAGTTCTGACCGCTTACAACTGTTCTGTTTATGTTCAATTTTTCTCGGGGCCTGTGAAAACTAGTGACTCTATAGAAATGAATAGGATCATAATGTCCTTTATGGCCTGTGTCAAGCTTCAGATGTGTTTAGGACTGCAAAACCAGGTCGAATGTACCGGTCAAGAAGTGTCTCAAACTGATTGCAACAACACAAGGCCAAAGCACTTTGACAAAAGACATTATCAAGATTCACACATTATTCTTTTGTGACTTTTGCTATTCTATGCTTTTCATCTATTGAATAGGGTTTAATTAATGCATGATGCTGATTAATGCCATAAACAATTCTATATAGTTCTAGCGACCCAGCTGCTCTGTTTTGCTTTTCTTCTCAGGCAAAACTTGCACAATTATTTTTCATTGATAAATTTCATGTTTTATTTTTGCAGCTGCCCAACTTAATAGGAGAGTTGCAGTGTTCGACTTCGTGGAGCCATCCCCCAAAGGTACGATCATATGGTAAATTTTCTGCATTAAAAACAAATGTCATACATTTTCAGGTGTTTAATAGTGCAAAGTGCAGTAATCCAATCAGATTTCAGCTGTTTTTCATCAGGTTAGAGTCGTCTGAATTCCATTTGCCATGGTGACTGGAAAAACTCTCATAATAACAAAGTGTCATGATATCCCGCACATAAGCTCGCCATGCAAACCCTCTAGTTAGGTTGGTTATTAGCCACTCTCTGTGTGTGTGTGTGTGTGTATGTATATTACAGTTGCAAAAAAAAGTATGTGAACCCTTTTGGATATGGATTTCTGCACAAATTGGTCATAAAATGTGATCTGATTTTCATCTAAGTCACAACAATAGACAATCACAGTCTGCTTAAACTAATAACACACAAAGAATTAAATGTTACCATGTTTTTATTGAACACACCATGTAAACATTCACAGTGCAGGTTGAAAAAGTATGTGAACCCTTGGATTTAATAACTGGTTGAACCTCCTTTGGCAGCAATAACTTCAACCAAACGTTTCCTGTAGTTGCAGATCAGACATGCACAATGGTCAGGAGTAATTCTTGACGATTCCTCTTTACAGAACTGTTTCAGTTCAGCAATAGTCTTGGGATGTCTGGTGTGAATCGCTTTCTTGAGGTCATGCCACAGCATCTCAATCGAGTTAAGGTCAGGACTCTGACTGGGCCACTCCAGAAGGCGTATTTTTTTTCTGTTTAAGCCATTCTGTTGTTGATTTACTTCTATGCTTTGGGTTGTTGTCCTGTTGCAACACCCATCTTCTGTTGCGCTTCAGCTGGTGGACAGATGGTCTTAAGTTCTCCTGCAAAATGTCTTTATAGACTTGGGAATTCATTTTTCCTTTGATAGCAATCCGTCCAGGCACTGACGCAGCAAAGCATCCCCAAACCATGATGCCCCCACCACCATACTTCACAGTTGGGATGAGGTTTTGATGTTGGTGTGCTGTGCCTCTTTTACTCTTTCGTCCATGGACCGACACAGCTTCTCTATTGACAAAGTGGTATTATCCGTTAATTAGGAGTGACTAGGCAGAAAACTTGTAAAAAGTGTTGCATCACACCTTCTACAGTACCGCCCAGGGGGCGGACCCTCTGGGTATATCACCTCAGTCTGCATCTCGCAGATCAGTTTTTTCTGTCTAGCAATGAGTAGGACATGGCTCCCTTTGGGCCCATTGGTCCGGGGGGAAAATATATATTTTTTTTGCTACATTTTTTTTTTTTTTTGTTTCCTGCGATCTTCGATCAACTGCCGACTGGGTGACAGGCTGGATCCTCGATCCTTGTAGTCTCCCCAGTTTTGGCCATCGAGCGTGTGCCGACCCTAGCTACGCGCTGGGTTTTCCACGACCTGCCCGTCGCTCCACGGGTGGCCGGTGAGCCTACGCTCCAGGGCCTGCATCGGACCGCTCAGCTTCGGCTGACCTTACGGCCGAGTCGCAGCAGCCTGGCCGATGAGCTTGCGCTCCAAGGCTTGCATCGGACCGCTCAGCTTCGGCTGGCCTTACGGCCAAGTCGCAGCAGCCTGTCCGGTGAGCGTCGCGCTCCAGGGCATACATATGATCGTCCCCTTGGGTCCAATCACAGCATGCCTGGCCAACAGTCACCTTTTGTGCGCGGACGATGATCTGTTTGGAATGTCTTCCAGCATGATACATGCAGGATAGGTAAGTAAACCCCCTGCCTCGGCTGGGTGATTTGGCTGGACATTCCTGGAGAGACCAAGTAAGTGGTTGTGGCCCCTTTCTTCCCTCTCTCCCTGCCTTTCCCTCCTCCCTGGGCTTCTAGCTAGAGGGTGCTGGGGGTCACCTAGGGGGTTCCACTGGAGCGGGGCTGGCTGTAACTAACATTTAAAAAGATATAATTTCTTCTTACGTGTGTGTGTGTGTGTGTGCTTCTTCCCCCTCCATGCTGTTTGGTTGGCCATTTTGCGGTGGTCCAGGCCTGGTTCGGCCTCTAGTGACTGCCCGGCGGCCATCTTCCTGTGGTTTTGACACCCTTTTTTTGTAGTTCCACACCCTCTGGCCTCTATCGACTGATCGGCGGCCATGTTTGTAATGATCCACGCTGTATGTATATATTGCCGTTCGGCAGCCATCTTTTTGTGGTCTACGGCTGCTTTGGCCTCTATCTTCGGCTCGGCAGCCACTTTCTTAGAGCCCACATTATCTTCCATACAGACGTTTGGCGGCCATTTTGCGAGAGTCTCCGGCCTCTAGGGTGCATTACACTGGCGCAAGAAATTCACACAGGAAGCACTGATAAAAGAAGCAGACTGACACAGCAGTGGTGGGACAGCATCACAGGCGCAGCACGGCAGCATAGCGGTGCCGATCCAAGGGTGGTGAGTCCTCTGGGTGACCCAGCATCTCTGCAGCACAGGAGGGTGGCCTATTGATATCTTGTCTGGAGCCCTGTGGGTGTCAGCGTGTGGTCAGCATGGCATCTGAGCCAGATGTCTTCTCCCCTGAAACACCAGATTTAGCAGCTGGTGCCCCTGAGGTGTCTATGAACGCTATGACGGCAATCCTAGAGGCGTTTGCTGCCAGGGTGGAAGCAGCACACGGGAATACAGGGGGTAGTAAACGCCCCTGTCCCCTGCAAGCTTCTGGGGATAATTCTGATGCAGAACCAGGTCCAGCTACGGCTCAGGGCCCAGATTCTGACGCCTCAGAGACTGCAGACCGTGACCGGACAGTGAGGATGACTCCAAGTCCAGGTCAGTACGCGAGACGGCTTTGGTATTTGACCTTATTACTGCAGTGCGGGATACGCTAAAGTTGGAAAATACTGCAGAAGCAGCTGAGACTCCGGTCCACTTTGGGTTTCATAAACCTGCCCGCACTGCTAAGGTGTTCTATAAACTCTTATACAGGGAATGGGAGAACCCACTGAGGGTCTTTACAGCCCCAAAGAGGTTTGCGGTACGGTACCCCTTTGAGGAGAGTTTTCTGAAGAAATGGACCTATCCCCCTATAGTGGACCCTCCGGTGTCCAGACTTAATAGAGCCACCACAATTCCAGTAGAAGGGGCTCCTGTTTTCGAGGACCCCGTGGATAAGAAGGCTGAAGCACTCGCTCGCTACCTATACTCAGTGGTAGGCTCGGCAGTATGCCCGGCATTGGCGGGGGCCCTAGTGTCTCAGACACTTACTGAATGGGCAAGATTGCTACTCCAGGGGTTAAGGAGCGAGATGCTCCTCCTGATGAGATAACATTGGCCGACCAGTTGGTCCAGGGCCTTAGGTTTGTTTGCGAGTCAGACATGGATACTATTCCCCTGCTGTCAAAAGCTTTGGTTTATGCAGTAGCAATACGCCGCCTGATCTGGCTAAAGGGCTGGTCTGCGGACCAGACCTCCAAGAAAGCCCTGTTGGATCTGCCTTTTAAGGGCAACAGACTTTTTTGGGGCCTCTATGGATGACCTCATCAAGGATGCCACAGGAGGTAAAAGTACTTTGCTTCCCCAAACTAGCAAGGGTAGGGGCCACGGCAAGGGCCCTCCTTTACTGCACGCAAGCGGTTTTTCCCTATTCGTCTTTCAGGACAGCCACAATGAGAAACCTAGGCTCCTCCCTTTCCACAGGAAACACTGCGCCAGCATACATAAATTCTCACTTCCCCTGCCGGCCTTCAGTTGTTAGTGTTTCCTCCGGAGCCAGACTAAATCAGTCAGGACTGAGGCATTTTCTTACCTGAAAGGAAGCAGGGGCTTCCAGGGTATGGTTGTGGGGTAGTCACCCACCTTCTGTGAGCCACCCCAGCCTGGTCGAGTGCGGCTGAAGGCTGAGGGGGACCCCTATCGCGTCCACAGGGCCGCAGCAAGGAGGCAATCCGCCCTCCATGTATAGGGATACATGCCGCATTTTTGGAACCCGCGGGCCGGACGACGTGGCAACATTTCCGGCGGAGGGCGGATGCTTCCCCTTTAACCCGCGACTTCCGGTTCCGGGTTGCGGCGCTGATGGGGGCTCAGGCAGAAGCTGGAGAGAGTCCAAATCGTGCACAGGCAGCGTGGGACTCAGCGGAGGCAGCCACCTGCAGTCAGCATGTCGGAAGCAGAGGCTCAAGCGGCACGCACTGACACCACCTCCAGCCTTCCTAAGGTAAGAGTACCCTGGGGTGGGTTCCTCTCTACCTAGGAATACCCCTCCATGCATGGTTCCTTTCCCTGGGGGGGTAATCCCCCTGGGTGGTCAGGGGGGGGGAGGCACTGGTTCCTTACCGATAGAAGGTTCAGCGCACTCCGGGGGTTGTACCTGTTTGTCAAAATTTTTTACTAAATTTTTTTTGTATGGTTTTATTGTCTTCCTGTATTTTAGAAGGCTACAGAGAAATCAAGATCAACCCATACCTCTAAAAAGAAGTGTGCCTCCTGTAGGGACACGCTAGGGGAGGCATGGGGGAAGGTCCTATGTAAAAGTTGTATTGACACCCTGGTGAAAGAAAGGGATTCAGAGCAGGAGTCTGGACTGGCAGCTTCCGTGAAGGAGCTCTCGTCCACCTTTTTCATCTTTCAAAAGTCTATTTGAAAGATTTCAACTCCCCTCTGTTCCCACTTCCCAGGATACACCCCCCCCCACCGGCTCAGGGCTCTGTACCGGCTAATCCTGCCACTGCTTCAAGGGCAGAGGAGGTTTCAGGCCCTTCCGGTGTACAACAGGCACATCCAGATAGTGTCACCTCTGAGTCTCAAGAGGACTCAGACGGAGAAGCCCAGTACGGGGAGTCCAGGAAAACCTCCAGGTATAAGTTGTTCCTGGATGAGGTAGAGGACCTCTTGGGGGCAATTTATACCACCCTCGGTATACAGACCGATGAAAAACCCTTGACCCTCCATGATAAAATGTATAAGGGTCTGGGGGAACAGAAGAAAAAAGTCTTCCCTGTACACGATGTACTGATTGACACTGTCAAAAGGGAATGGCAGGACCCCGAGAGGAAGCCCTTCTTTTCTACATCTCTAAAAAGATTTCTTTTCTCGGATGACCCAACGTCCATTTGGAATAAGAACCCCAAATTAGACGCCGCCTTCTCCCAGGTCTCTAGGAACACGGACCTAGCGTTCGAGGACATGGGAGCCTTGGCGGACGTCATGGACAAAAGGATAGGCTCCCTACTGAAGAAAGCATGGGACTCTACTATGGGTAATCTAAAGCCTGAGATGGCCGTTACAGTTGTGGCCCGCAATTTGGAACATTGGCTCCTTAAAATCCAGGAGCACATTGAGGCTGGGACGGCTAAAGAAACAATTCTAGCTTCCTTTCCGACTATCCTGCAAGGAATTGCTTATATAGCGGATGCCTCGGCGGAATCAGTCCGCATGTCAGCCAGATCGGCAGCCCTGGCCAATTCTGCCAGAAGAGCCCTCTGGCTGAAGACTTGGCCAGGTGACAGTGCCTCCAAGGCTAAGCTGTGTGGGATACCCCTAACGGGAGACCTACTTTTCGGCCCCGGTCTCGATTCTGTTCTAGACCGGACGGCGGATAAAAAAGTCCTTTCCCCCTAAGCGTAAGGCCCCAGTGTTATCAAAAAAGGGGTTTCGTCCGCAGGGTCAGAAGGGGGCTCCCAGGCCTGAAAAACAAAGAAAGACTTGGACCCCTAGAGGCAGAGGTGGAGCGATTTTTCGCCCTCCTCAACAGCTCGGGAAAAACCCCTGACTCTCTAGTCAGAGTGGGTGGAAGACTGGGGACCTTCCTCCCACTGTGGGAGACAATTTCCCCCAACCAATTTTATTCTGGGGATCATAAGAAGGGGGTACCATTTAGAGTTTGCAAGACCCCCCCCCCAGAGATATCTTGTCACATCTCTTCCCAAGTGCAGGGAGAAATCCCACCCCTTGTTAGGAGCTCTGAAAAATCTGGAAAGTCAGAACGTAATACGCAGAGTTCCAGAAGCAGAGGAGGGAAGGGGATTCTATTCTCACATTTTTGTGGTAAAGAAAGCTTCTGGAGGGTTCAGACTAGTTCTGAATCTAAAGCCCCTGAACAGATCAATTGTATACAAACGATTCCGGATGGAGTCGATTTTTTTTTTTTTTTTTCTGTCAGGGCCCTCCTCCCCCCGATTGCTTCATGTGTCCCTGGACCTCAGGGACGCATACCTACACATCCCAATTGCAGAAAACTCTCAACGTTTTCTACGTCTAGCAGTCAACCTAGACGGAACAGTAGTACACCTACAGTTCCAAGCACTGCCATTCGGGCTATCCTCATCGCCCCGCATTTTCACCAAGGTTCTGGCGGAACCGTTGGCGTTTCTGCGACTTCAGGGAGTATCCATCATAGCCTACCTGGACGATCTGCTTCTATTCGCAGCATCCCCAGAACAGCTATCCAGAGATCTGGAAAGGACAAAGAGTGTTCTTAAGGACCTAGGGTGGCTTTTAAATTTAGAGAAGTCCAGCCTAGTCCCATCACAGAGGATAACGTACCTAGGGTACACTTTGGACTCAACTCTTTTGAGAGTATTCCTCCCGATGGAGAAGATCCTAAAGTTAGACAGGGCAGTGACGTCCCTTCAGAGCAACCTCCAAGTGACAATAAGATATCTGATGTCGACATTGGGTCTGTTGACATCTACCCTCCCAGCAGTCCAATGGGCAGGACTGCACTTTCGCCCTCTACAGGCCTTCGTTTTGAAGATCTGGGACCACAGTCTAGAAGCTCTAGACAACCTGGTTCAGGTACCTGCTCAGGTAAAGAGATCCCTCTGGTGGTGGAGGAGGGTTTCAAACCTGTCGCAGGGGCGTCTGTGGTTTATCCCGGTATCTCGGGTGGTAACCACGGACGCAAGTGGCAAAGGCTGGGGGGCACACCTGGGATCCCTTCCAGCACAAGGCACCTGGGAGTTAGAGGAACTAAACAGGTCGTCCAACTAGAAGGAGCTGAGAGCAGTGGGTCTAGCGCTCAAGTTTTTCCAGGAACAACTCCGGGGTCACCACACTCAGGTGAGGTCAGACAACTCTTCGGCCGTAGCCTATTTGAACAAGCAGGGCGGCGCAAATAGCGGAGTCTTGTCAGCCCTAGCGGCAGACATTCTGGGCTGGGCCAAAATCAACACACTCTCACTCTCAGCAATCTTCCTGAGAGGCGAGAGGAACGTCATAGCAGACTTCCTCAGTCGGACACAACTGAGAGAGAGCGAATGGGTCCTCAATCAGGAGGTTTTCCTGCTCTTAACCAGGAGGTGGGGCCCACAAGAGGTGGGCCTCTTCGCGTCAAGAAGAAACGCGAAAGCCCCCTGTTTCTTCTCTCTAAACAGGGGAGAGGGAGAGTTGGGAATTCAGAATGTGTTATGCATTCCCACCACCGGTTCTGTTGCCCGCTGTTCTAAGGAAGTTTCAGGTAGAAGACACTTCCCTGATTCTAGTGGCACCACATTGAGAACCATGCTCTCTTGGGCCAAACAGTTGGCTGTAGAACCCCCCTTCTTTCTTCCACCTCGAGAGGATCTCCTCTCACAGGGTCCAGTCCTTTGCCCCCAGGTACACAGATGGAGGCTAGCGGCTTGGCTACTGAGGAGGGCATGTTAAAAGCCAAGGGCTTTTCAGAAAAACTAGTTACCACCCTCCTTAATAGTAGGAAAAAAGAGACTTGCCAGATCTATAGAGTCTGGCTCCGCTTTAACAAGTGGTGTGCGGACTGTTCCTGTTCGGTCCATAATTCCACGTCCATCCTGGAATTTCTTCAATGTAGGGCAGATAAGGGACTTTCCATAGCTACCCTTAAAAGTCAGATTTCAGTGCTTACTTAGAGAAACCTCTGGCCTCCGATCCCTGGGTTGTCAGGTTTTTCAGAGCCCTATCCAGACTGAGACCAGCTCAGAATCCACCATTTCCCAGTTGGGACCTGTCTTTGGTTTTGCAGATCCTTACGGGCGCTCCCTTTGAACCCCTAGAGGAGTGTCTACTAAGGGATCTAACTTTAAAAACAGCATTTTTGATTGCAGTGACCACTGCTAAGAGGGTCAGTGAGTTAGAAGCACTATCCATTAGACCCCCTTTTTGTATTATTTTTCCAGATCGGGTCGTTTTAAAGACCGATCCGGCATTTTTGCCCAAGGTGACTTAAAAATTCCACAGGAATCAGGAAGTAATTTTGCCTTCTTTTTGTCCAAACCCCTCAGGTGAAGGGGAGTTGAGATTTCACACCTTGGATGTCAAGAGATGCATCCTGCACTACTTGGAACAGACAAGAGTCTTTAGAAGGTCAGACTCATTGTTTTATTTTCGGGGGCCAGAAAGGGTTACAAGGGGTCTCGGTGCACTATTGCCAGATGGCTCAGAACAGCCATAGGACAGGCATATTCCTTAGCAGGTAAAGAGATCCCTACAGGAATAAAGGCACACTCCACCAGAGCTCTGGCAGCTTCTCAGGCAGAAAAGGCTGGAGCAACGCCAGAACAAATATGCAAAGCAGCAACTTGGTCCAGCTACGCTACCTTTGTTAAGCATTACAGAGTGGATCTGGTGTCGGCAGGTGAGCAAGCCTTTGGGCGAAAGGTTTTGTAAGCTGTAGTCCCACCCTAGTTGGTAAGTGCTCGTCTATCCTCTCATTGTGGCTGTCCTGAAAGACGAATAGGGAAAATTAGAGTTACGCTTACCAGTAACGTCTTTTCCAGTAGTCTTTCAGGACAGCCCTAGTACCCACCCTAAAATTGGGGGGTCTTACTAAAGACTGGAATGCAGCATGATAAAGATAATAATAGTATGCTATTAATGTGTTCTTGTGTCTCCCCAGCTGTCCGGAGGTGATCTCAGAAAAACTGAAGGCCGGCAGGGGAAGTGAGAATTTTTATGTATGCTGGCGCAGTGTTTCCTGTGGAAAGGGAGGAGCCTAGGTCTCTCATTGTGGCTGTCCTGAAAGACTACTGGAAAAGACGTTACCGGTAAGCGTAACTCTAAATTTTCGTCCCCCTAGGGCGACAGGGAAAAGACCCCAGGCCGACAAGGCGCCTGCCCAAGGACAAAAGCGTCCTTGGTCCCGCAGACCCAACAAGCCTGCGGACAAATCTGCGTCCGCATGAAGGTCCGCCCCACCCAGCTCTCGGGTGGGGGGACGTCTTTGCAAATTCGCGACTCAGTGGACAGCTCTAGTCTCCGACAGGTGGGTTTGCAAAGTAATCTTCTCAGGCTACAAGATAGAATTACTATCTTGTCCACCAGACAGATTCGTCACCTCCAATCTCCAGCTACTACCGACCCGTCGGGAGGCCCTGTATGGGGCAGTCCAGGGTCTACTGGAACGCGGGGTAGTTATTCCAGTTCCAGAACAGGAACGGGGTCAGGGTTTTTACTCAAATCTGTTCATTGTGCCGAAGAAGGAGGGGGTTCGTCCAATCTTAGATCTCAGAGCCCTCAATTGCTTTGTGAAGGTACAAAGATTTCGGATGGAGTCGGTTCGATCTGTAGTCACGGCTCTCCATCCGGGGAACTTTCTGGCCTCCTTGGACATCAAGGGCGCATACCTGCATGTCCCCATATACTCCAGACACCAGTGGTTTCTGCGATTTGCTATCGGGAAGAACCACTACCAGTTTGTGGCCCTCCCGTTTGGCCTTGCCTCAGCACCCAGGACGTTCACCAAGGTGCTCGCTCCGATTCTGGCACTTTTAAGACAGCGGGGTATCGCTATCATGGGCTACTTGGACGACCTTCTGCTGAAGGCCCCTTCAAGCTCAGAATTAGAGGTAAGCGTGTCCATTACCTGTCAGACTCTTTGAGTCTGTGGTTGGATACTAAACACGCAAAAGTCAGTATTGGTGCCCACTCAACGCCTAGTGTACCTGGGGTTGATTCTGGATTCCTCAGAGGCAAAGGTATTCCTCCCTGTGGAGAAGTTGCAGACCCTCCGGGCTGCAGTACGGCAGCTGACTTCCAGGAATTTGGTCGTCACTCCGTTTTTGCATGCGAGTGTTAGGCCTCATGGTAGCCTCCTTCGAGGCGGTCCCATATGCTCAATACCATACTCGAGTGTTACAGAAGGAAGTTCTGTCCAGATGGAACAGATGTCCATCATCTCTGGATTATCAAATCAGAGTGAGCCACCTAGTCAGGAGATCCCTGGTATGGTGGCTGACAGCAACGGCTCTAATGGCCGGGAAGTAATTTCTTCTGGTTTACTGGATAGTGATCACAACGGACGCCAGCCTTACAGGTTGGGGGGGGAGTCTGGGGTGTTCAGTCGGTGTAAGGTCGCTGGACCCCAGAGGAAGCCCTCCTGCCGATCAATGTCCTGGAAATCCGGGCGATCAGGCTGTGCCTCTTCAAATGATCTCAGAGGCTGCAAGGGCGTCCAGTCAGGATCCAGTCAGACAACGCCACAGCAGTGGCATATGTCAATCATCAAGGAGGAACAAGAAGCTCAGCTGCAACATCGGAGGTCGCTCGCATCCTAAAGTGGGCAGAGAAGAGCGTACCGGCACTGTCGGCCATGTACATTCCGGGTGTGGAAAACTGGCAGGCGGACTACCTGAGCCGCCAGATGCTGGACAAGGGAGAATGGTCCTTACACCCGGAGGTGTTCCAACTCCTCTGCCAATGATGGGGCACACCAGACATAGATCTTCTTCTGGCTTCCCGACTCAATCGGAAGGTATTGAGGTTTGTGGCCCGGTCAAGAGACCCATGGGCAGATGCAACGGACGCGTTGGTGGCATTGTGGGGTCAGTATCAGCTAATCTATGCCTTCCCTCCCTTAAGACTTCTTCCTCTTCTGCTCCGCAGAGGGAATTCCAATGATCCTAATCGCTCCAGATTGGCCTCAGCGTCCTTGGTACGCCGATCTAGTATGTCTGGTAGCAGACGTCCCCTGGCGCCTACCACTACGGAAGGACCTGCTATCGCAAGGTCCCATACTCCATCCTGCTTTACGGTCACTGGCTTTAACGGCATGGCTGTTGAGAACCAGGTACTGAGAGACCGGGGCCTGTCAGATTCAGTAATCTCTACTATGAGAAGTGCTCGGAAACCGTCCTCTAGGAAGGTTTATCACCGCACTTGAAAGGCCTACATCTCCATGTGTGAGGAAATGAAATGGCATCCGCGTACTTATTTGGTTTCCAGAATCCTGCTGTTTTTACAGCATGGGGTGGACCAAAGGCTTGCCTTAAGTACGATTTAAGCGACGGATTTCTGCCCTGGCTGTCTTTTTTCAGCGACCCCTGGCGGCTCACTCTCTCGTGAGTACATTTGTGCAGGGGGTTCGACATGTGGCCCCTTCGGTCTGTTTCCCGCTACCTCCGTGGGACTTGAACCTGGTCCTCTCGGTGCTTCAGAAGGCACCGTTTGAGAATATTAGAGATATTCCCCTGTTGACACTTTCTCAGAAAGTGGTCTTTTTGGTGGTGTTACGTCAGTTAGACGAGTCTCTGAGCTGGCAGCCTTGTCCTGCAAGGCTCCCTATTTGGTTTTCCACAAGGATAAGGTGGTGCTGCGGCCGCAGCCTTCCTTTCTTCCGAAAGTTGTTTTCGGCTTTTCATCTCAACAAAGACATTGTACTTCCATCCTTGTGTCCTCATCCGTCGAATCCTAAGGAGTCGGCGTTGCATTCCTTGGACATTGTCCGAGCTTTGAGAGTACAGTATACCTATCTGCTACTTCCCTGTTCCGGAAGTCGGACTCACTGTTTGTTTCGGTGGCTGGTCCCAAGAAGGGCCAAGCAGTCTCGTCGGCCACTATCTCTAGGTGGATCCGACAGATAGTAATCCAGGCTTACGCCTTAAAGGGTCAAGCGCCCCCCTTTCCCGTCACGGCGCATTCGACCAGGGCAATAGGTGCCTCGTCTGTTTCCCAATTATGTGAAGTGGCGACTTGGTCGTCCGCTCACACTTTCACAAAATTCTACAAAGTTGATGTAGGTGCATCTTCGGATGCCTCTTTCGGCCGCAAGGTTTTGCAATCTCCTCCATTGGATGAATGCTGTTTTTGGGGTGAAGTTTATTTTTATGCTGTTACCACCCCTCGTTTTTTCTCTGACACTGCTTTGGGACGTCCCACTTTGTCAATAGAGAAGCTGTGTAGGTCCATGGACGAAAGAGTAAATAGGATTTTTTACTCACCGTAAAATCCTTTTCTCTGAGTCCATGGACCGACACAGCACCCACCCCTCCTTTTTAAGTTTGTACTGCTTTTGACAAACTGATCTGCGAGATGCAGACTGAGGTGATATACCCAGAGGGTCCGCCCCCTGGGCTGTACTGTAGAAGGTGTGATGCAACACTTTTTTGCAAGTTTTCTGCCTAGTCACTCCTAATTAATGGATGATACCACTTTGTCAATAGAGAAGCTGTGTCGGTCCATGGACTCAGAGAAAAGGATTTTACGGTGAGTAAAAAATCCTATTTTCTCCACACATAGTGTTGTGTGTTTCTTCCAAACAACTCAACTTTGGTTTCATCTGTCCACCAGAATATTTTGCCAGTACTGCTGTGGAACATCCAGGTGCTCTTGTGCAAACTGTAAACGTTCAGCAATGTTTTTTTTTTGGACAGCAGTGGCTTCCTCTGTGGTATCCTCCCATTAAATCCATTCTTGTTTAGTGTTTTACGTATCGTAGATTCGCTAACAGGGATGTTTGCATATGCCAGAGACATTTGTAAGTCTTTAGCTGACACTCTAGAATTCTTCTTCCCTCCATTGAGCAGTCTGCGCTGTGCTCTTGCAGTCGTCTTTACAGGACGCCCACTCCTAGGGAGAGTAGCAGTTGTGCTGAACTTTCTCCATTTATAGACAATTTGTCTTACCATGGACTGATGAACAGCAAGGCTTTTGGAGATGCTTTTATAACCCTTTCCAGCTTTATGCAAGTCGACAATTCTTAATCGTAGGTCTTCTGAGAGCTCTTTTGTGCGAGGCATCATTTACATCAAGCAATGCTTCTTGTGAAAAGCAAACACTGAACTGGTGTGTGTTTTTTATAGGGCAGGGCAGCTGTAACCAACACCTTCAATCTAATCGATTGGACTCCAGTTGGCTGACACCTCACTCCAATTAGCTCTTGGAGATCTCATTAGTCTAGTGGTTCACATACTTTTTCCACCTGCACTGTGAATGTTTACATGGTGTGTTCAATAAAAACATGGTAACATTTAATTCTTTGTGTGTTATTAGTTTAAGCAGACTGTGATTGTCTATTGTTGTGACTTAGATGAAGATCAGATCACATTTTATGACCAATTTGTGCAGAAATCCATATCATTCCAAAAGGGTTCACATACTTTTTTGCAACTGTATATATATTGGCTGTCATGTTGTGATTGTGTGTTAGGAGAGAGAACTGATCACATGGCTCCTGTGGGGGGTCAGAACTGGATATGTTGTTGCTGGCTCCTAACCTTTTGGAACTTCTTTTAGCTTTTGGAAAAATGTGTCCTCGCCAGCGATAAGCTATCAGTCATATAGGCAGTGCATTATTTTTAGTGAGCCTGCTGACGCATACACATGTATTGTGAGCATTGAAGTACAAACAGTGTGTAGCATTGCAAAGCAGGAATGAGAAATAAATGTCTTCCATTATGTAAATGTATCTCAAATTGGAGATTACAAGGGGCTGAAGATTCTCTTCCTGCCTCTGTGTGACACCAATGGATGCTTAAACAGCCACTCGCCTAGTACCAGCGCTTACACGTGGTAGGAAACTAAGCTACATGCTTCCAATACTCATATGTATTTCTCTGCATTCCTGGTTGCTGAACGAACTTCTGCCAAAAATGTAAACCTATTTGTTCTGCATGGACAAAGCAAACAGAAAAATACCATTGAAACAAAGAAATGACATTGCAGTGGTGTCCCACCTCACTGTAAAGGTTAAATGTTTGATAGGTCTAGGGGGTAGAGAAAGCGGCTGTGTTACTTACTGAAGTTCCCCTTTCCAGCAGGTTCCAGTGCTGTCTTTCTCTCCTGAAGCTCTGGTCTGTAGGCATCCCCCTCAGCGTAATCACGTACAATGCAGGGCTGTTAACCCTGCATTGTATGTGAAGGGGTGATTATGTGACTGCGGATGAGAGAGAATTGGGATACAACGCTGGACCAGTCGGAGAGCTAAAGGGGAGCCTTCTGGATTATGGAATAAGGTAAGTATTTTGCTTTATTCTGGCATTCCTAGACATAACAAGCATTTAAACCCTTGCAGTGTGTGTGGGTATTCAGAGAAGAATTTATAAAGCAGTGATAAACCTCAGAATATTGGGTAACAGTAAACACACCCACATATACGCATTAGTCACTGCAGCCTTGGTTTTGCCATCTTTTGAGGTAGACTGCCTCAAAATAGGGGTTGGAGATTATGTAGAGGTAGCAAAAATCTTTGCAAATCATTTTCTGGTTTCAAACAGCTGTGCTCACCATCCTGTGTCAGGTAACAAAAACAGCTTGTCCACATTAAAGAAACCTAAATCCTAAAAAAAAACAATCCTATTAGAGGTGTGCCAGTGTTCAAGCCACATAAAAAAACATAATATCATATAGTATGTGCACACAATATAAAATACAGATAATCAGCTAGTAGTAAGCTATGGAAGGGAAATGCAGCTGGTTTTTGGAAGTGAGAGGAGTGTACAAAATTTGAAAGTGATCAAATGCACTCCGACAAAACTCTTGGATAGTATTATGCAGTCTGAATCCTGTCAAAGCAAACCAACCTCTGGATGGTATAGAGACTGCCTTGGCCACAGGCATATCGCAGTCCCTCGGCATCAGAGCAGAAACCTCAAACAGGGAGGGAGAGTAACCAAGCAGCGACCGACTACGAGTAAGAGGATTTTCTTTTGGTCAGGCAGTCTGCTTACCATCCAGAGGGTTAGTTTGCTTAGACATTCAGATTGTACAAAGCGATTCCCAGGTGTTTTGTAATCAATAAATAGATCATGAACTACTACACTATGCAAGCCTTTGCTCAGTTCTTTTGCTTTGTTTAAAAAGGAATATCAAGTAGTCTGGCACTAACTACACACATAAAAATCCCTTTCTAGAAAGAAAATGGAATGTAGTGCCCTGATAACCATTAAAGGGTTACCTTTGAAAGCTGCCGCTACACATTGGTGTTGATTTACTATAGACAAATGGACTGTTTGCTTTTCAAGGGAAGTTGCACTTTGCATAGAAATTTTCCCCAGAGCTTTGTAAATGAGGTAAAGCTCTGCTGACTTCCATCATCCAATCAAAATACAGTATATACATGTTTTTTATTTTTTTAATGTTTTTTTTTATTAGGCACAAAATGGGGAATCGGAGGTACATGTGTAAATGTTGGCTGCATTCCCAAAAAACTGATGCACCAGGCCGCTCTGCTGGGAGGTGCCCTGAAAGATGCCCCCCATTATGGCTGGAATGTACCTTTTCCAATTCAGCATGACTGGTAATGTGTTCATTCTTCATACTGTTGTGATCATGCTCTAAACATGGCGCACACTGCATGGCTGTAGTGTAAAGTGGTTGTAAACCCACTTATTTAACTTGCACCTACAGGCAAGCCTAGATTAAGGCTTACCTGTAGGTGTTTGCAATATCTCCTAAACCTACACGGTTTAGGAGATATTTTCCAAAAGATATACACCGTTGTCTACGGCGCATGCGCGCCGTAGACAACGGTGCATTCTCAGTCAGAATCCCCATTCACAAATCCGGCTTCGCCGGATTTGACGGCTCCCGCGCGCATGCGTGGAGTGTTGTCTTCGCTGCTCCGGTCAATCACAGCGCCGGAGCGGCGATGTGATTGACCGGAGCGGCGATACCCGGAAGTAACCGGGGATGGCTGGATGGGGCGACGAGGATGGCTTCGGGTGCTTTGATCTTAGGTAAGTGATGCATAATGAGCTAGTATGCTAGTCATACTAGCTCATTATGGCTTTGTCTTGCAGGTGTTTAAAAAAAAAAAAGGGTTTACAACCACTTTAAATACCCTGAACTATACTGCACGTCGACTTTACTATTACACTAACCCTAACAAGCATTTTAAATACCATTTTCAATATTTTGTTTATCCAAAATCTTCCACTCAAATAAGTGTAAAAAAGTGGAAATAAATTTTGAAGTTATGTCAGATGCCATATACTTTTAAAAATCTTGTTTTATGGCTCCCCCTTGTGTCTGAGGTACATTATAGCCTGTCTAAATTTGTTCATTAAGATACCAGAGGGATCTATTTACAAAGTAGTACATTCACTATATTGCTTCTTTTTTCATTATCTTTTCCCATTTACACCCCTGTGTGTTTGTTTTTGTTTTTTCTCTGATGTCTTTGGCTTTTGTTGCAACATTGTTATCATGGCAAAATTAGATGACCAAATAGAATTTGCCAGTTTTAAAATAACCTCTTCCCGCATCCAATATTTCACGACTCCAAAATGTAATTTTATTACTTTCAACGAATGGAGAGAGAGAGAGGGAACTTTCCTCCAGGACATGTTTTTTTTTTTCTTTCTGATTTTAAGGGCCTATTTACTTGTGTCCATTTTGATGTAGCATATGCATGAAAAGGCATTTGAAGTAGAAAGCCTATTCTTTTCTATGGGAATGGCTCATATCTAAGTTTTGCAGTTTAGTGTGAAAGGAAAACAAAATTGGCCTATGCGCTTCTAATGCTGCATGCACACATTAGAGTGTGAATCCAGCTTTCACATGATTTTATTTTTCCTGCCTGCCACATCAGGTTTCTATACATTGGAGGTAAAATTAACAACAAAAAATGTAAATTATGAAATGGAGTGATTTTAATGGCTGTTTTATCACTTTGATCTACACAACAAGCGTTTCTCAGTGTAGGTTTTTGAAGTTCTAAATTATATGCTGAACGTCTAGATCTGATTATACAGTACAGATTACATTGTGCTGATTGCACCAGCTGTAAATGTAGGTAAGTGGTTTACCTGACCTTTCTTATGTTGAAAGTTAACATCTACATAGAAAGCCATGCCTTCTGTGGTAAAAGAATAAACAGTTAAAGAAAATAAAGTATATAAATAAAATGCTAGGTAAACGGTTCACACGATTCCCCTAATTGGACGTGTCTGGTATGCCAAAGGGTAAAGATGTTAAAGAAGCTCACCGCTGCAGTAGCAGCCATGAGCTTGTTTCTGTTTTTAATCAGAGGTCCTGGCTCTTTACTGTAAAAGTAATCTATTGATTCTTTAGATCACGTTTAGCTGGCGCTCCCCTTGGTAGTTCCAGGACTCTTTTTACTCCTTCCGGGAGGGATATCTGATCCCAGATCTTCTTTGCAGGAGGTGTATTCTGGAAGCACTCAGCTTTGAACATTTTTGGTTCCGATATGTCAGAACCCTGGCTAGAGAGCCAGGTAAGCAACAGATTGAATTGTAGCAGAGTGCAGGGGAGACATATTGGGGTTGATTTACTAAAACTCTAGAGTGCAAAATCTGGAGCAGCTCTGCATAGAAGCCAATCAGCTTCTAACTTCAGCTTGTTCAATTAAGCTTTGACATTAAAACCCAGAGGCTGATGCTGATTGGTTTGTATGCAGAGCTGCACCAGATTTAGGATTCTCCAGTTTTATTAAATCAACCCCTATGGGTCTAATCGACCTCTAATGTATACATAGAGTACCCGTCACCTGTTGAATACCATCATATAGGGGGCTTGTTGGCCCCATTGTGATACCAATAGGGTTAAAATTAAAAAAAAAAGTGGTACATTAAAAATAACAAAAATTAACCCACCCCAATCACTTATCTAAACAAAAATGCACATGTAGGACATGCACGTTTATGTAAGCAAAAATTGGGCAACGCATAGCATATCGCAGTGCATGCCAGAGTGAAAGCAATAATTCTAGGTTCCTCCATATAGTTACTCTAAACTCATAAGCTGTAAAGGCTTGTAAAATGATAATTTGGGGTATTGCAATTTATCAGTGT